>OZ026623.1:72761668-73395668 GCA_964020975.1 Hermodice carunculata
ATCTGCTTTTGGCGCTGGTAAAGTTGAACCCAGAGGACACCCAATGGCAAGTTGCAACAACCTCAAACTTTACTGTCATCGTTTGAAAGCAATTAGAGGGCAAAATTTCTAAAGAGCAAAACAGTGTTTTACAGAAATTGGCCCAAGGGGTACTGGAAAAGGGTTGCCTTAGCTTACATGGAGCTGAAAAAAATGGTGAGTCAATTGGAAAGAAAGTGAACTTGAAGAGTAAAAAAAAAAAAAAATTGGTTCAGCCTTTTGCTTGTGAACCACAATATCCTATTCTGATAAATCCAGAGGTTATTCAATACCTGCGAGAGATGCATGATACATATCTTTTTGCACCTGTTCATAAATTTCCCAATACTATTATTATCATATGTAGACAGTTTTATTTTAAGGTTCTGATTGACAAGTTAAGCTTGTTGATCACCTGAAATTTTGGCATGTATGAAATAGGTAAATGTACTGCTGAATATTATTTTTCAAAAAGTAAATGAACTGTTGAATATTATTTTTTTTAACCAATATTAATTTATATCTTCATTTGGTATTAAACTTTCTGATATACCCCCATTAATCCAATGGGTACCATTTTTTTGGCCAATTCATATATATTTTACTATGAGTGTAAGTTTCATGCAAAGCTGTTAAAAGAAATAAATTTTATGATAAACCTGTCCCAGTAGGATATATTGATAACCTGTCGAGCATCAATAATCAACACTGTCGACAATATATTTCCCAAATCAACCCCGATGATTTGGAATAAAGTGAAACTATATCAATTCTTTTAGACATAATAATATAGAAAACTGATATTGAATCTAAGTTTAAATTGTGTGACAAACGTAAATTTAACATGGTAAATAACCTCCATATGAATACTAAATTTCCACTCTGGCCAACTTATGGTGTGAATGTACACGATTGATTGTCTTTGCTACAGTATGCACTGATTTTAAGAACTGGCTGACATATCAGTAGAACCGTAAAGTGAAAGGCCAACCATGTCTCTTTTTTATCGTTGGCACATGTGATAATGTGGGTTTCAAACGTTAGGCGTATATGTGTTGGAAACACCAAATGGTGTAGTGAATTAACAACATTTTCAAGGTCGGAGTTTTCAGTTGCCATTTAAGGGTGACGGCTTGTCTCAAGTCAGGAGCGATTTTTTTTCTTTGCATTGGTATTGGAAGATGAATGTTGATGTTTTGGTAACTCTTGAATCTCTTTGCTTCCATTATTGGGTTGAAATTCATGAATATGAATAATGTTTTTCTGCAATATTTGACTCCTGTCATTTATGGCTTTTGTCAAAAACGTGTGAGACAGGGATAATTCGAAAATGATATTAAAATGATCGTTCCTGAAGTTATTGGGTACAATTTATTCCATGCAAGATATTTTGAAAAGTTAAGAGTTCCTGGCATCAAATCGATTTA
Organism: Hermodice carunculata; assembly: GCA_964020975.1. Classification (NCBI taxonomy): domain Eukaryota; kingdom Metazoa; phylum Annelida; class Polychaeta; order Eunicida; family Amphinomidae; genus Hermodice; species Hermodice carunculata. The sequence goes on from OZ026623.1 coordinate 72,763,114, forward strand.
AACTGCTACTTACGTTTGTTGGTAGATGTCTCAAGCCAGAAGAGAGATGTGTCCTTCAATACTGCATTTCGTATTATTTCACCGATTTACAGTAATATCGTATAACTGAAGCTTTTCGAGCATTTATAGATCTTGTTTACTCGGATGTGCGGCTTCTCTAAAATTTTCAAAAATGCAATCGACTTCAATTTTTTATGACAATCATTAACTCAGCATTGTCAATACGAGACCTTATCCATTTTGTTATATTCAAGGAATGACGTATTGCTTCATGCCTTTCAAGTCTTGTAGATCTGCCTGGTGATATTCATGTTAATAGACCTGTCAACATTTCTATGCAGATGGGGATCATAGATACAGATACCATTTAGCATGGGTGACATATATTGGTATTACAAGTACTTAGTCGCATTTCTTTGAATGTTACCGGCAATACAGACACTTTAAAACAGGATGCATTAGGCAGCTATACTTCTTTAACTTCCCGGACTGGGTGTAAAAATATCTTGAATGAAACTTTTTTTTAACTAAGATTGCTAGTAGTTTGCAGTATTTCTTTTAGATCATTCTTAATAATTTGAATTGCAAAATAAAGCAATGAGCATTGCTCAGGCGGAATAAACGCAAAAGATAAGTGGCAAAATGTTTTTGCAGCTATGTGTATTACACTACGGTTTAAAAAATTCAGACGGATGAACGAAGTCACCCCCAAATCGGCTATACTTCAATAAGACTTTAAAAATAAATTTGGGCCAAAGTTGCCCAGACCCCATAGCTAAGTTTGGCCCAAGCTTTGATCCAACAAAAAAAATCAAAACACAAAAAAAAAAAAACAAAGCAAAAAAATAACAAAAAGGAAAGCAAAAAAACAAAACAAAACAAAACAAGACTAAAACCAAAAAAAAAAAAAAAAAAAAAAAAGCAAATACAAAAACATTTTTCTTTTTTGTATTTCATTTTGAATCCCTTATCATTCGGAGTCCATCAAAAAAAAAAAAACACCTTTTCTCATTGCTTCAGAGTACAACAAAGAGTTACATGTAGAAAGTCGGCCACAAGAATCCCGTTTTATGGTTTCAAAACTTCACATAAAGATGGCATAGTCTACTTACTTGTTTTCAAGTTGAATGTAGGTATAAACGGACAGGAGAAAATATTTTCCAAATAGTACAGAATCACATGATCCATATTCATTAATTCCAAACCCAACAATGACAGCAAAGAGATTTCAGACTTGCCAAAGCATCAACATATCTTTTCCAATACCAATGCGAAGAAACAAATTTCACTCCTGACTTGAGACAGGCAGTCACCCATAAGAGGCAACTGGTGGTTTTAAACCGGTCCTCTCAACCTTAGAAATATTCATCATTAACTGCAGACACTAGTTCTTTTTCCAAAATGTATAGGCCTAACCACCCAAAACACAAATTTAATTTCTTCTGCCAAAAATAAAAAGAGTCCTGTTAGGCCTATCACCTTTTATTCTCCCGACTTATCAGTCACTAAGTTTAAAGTAAAAGAGTAAAGTAGGCCTACATCGTTTATGTGATATTTATGAATCTGGAACATTATAAACACACCCTACCTCCACTATAACTATGAGTCGGAGAACAAAGCCCACAGCACAACATAGCCAATGGAGTAATTTTCAAATAGTACAGAATCACATGATCCATATTCACTAATTCCAAACCCAACAATGACAGCAAAGAGATTTCAGACTTGCCAAAGCATCAACATATCTTTTCCAATACCAATGCGAAGAAACAATTTTCACTCCTGACTAGAGACAGGCAGTCACCCATAAAAGGCAACTGGTGGTTTTAAGCCGGTCCTCTCAACCTTAGAAATATTCATCATTAACTGCAGACACTAGTTCTTTTTCCATAATGTATAGGCCTAACCACCCAAAACACAAATTTCATTTCTTCTGCCAAAAATAAAAAGAGACCTGTTAGGCCTATCACCTTTTATTCTCCCGACTTGTCAGTCACTAAGTTTAAAGTAAAAGAGTATGAAAGAAACGATTAAGGCCGGCATTGACAAATGTGAGAATATGGGGTAGGCTGCTTGCATTATGTAACGAGTGTGGAGATGTCAAGAAACAGCCACATTGCTCAAATTGCCGTCAAAGGTGACCATATATTGTTTATGTGTGGTTAAAATGCTACGGAAATATCTGTGAAACTCGGACGTCCTTACTGTTAAAACAAATGGATTGACAAAAGAACCCAGCGGTAGGACAAAATAAATCGTGTGTGCCGGGAGATTATCAATTTGTAGGGAAATATCGGCAATTGTTATTGTGAGCATAATTTCATACGATGCAATTGAAAATAAATTTATAAGCAATGTTCTACAAACTCGGCTATTTCGTTTGGCATTGGCAGTCATCGAGGTATTTTGTTTCAAGAAAATGATACAAATAATATGTCCAATAACACACCATATGCTTTTAATGATAATAAATGCTACATTTATATACAATAAGTCATTCCATTTGTTTCCTACCTGAATACCAGGAAAGCATGTAATATGTTTTAATATAGTCTGTGAGCCATGCTGATGGTGTTGGACAACTGGCGGAAAATTAACAGCAAGCAGCACTGTCAAGTAAAATATAGCAGATATCAAAATATTTTTAAATTTAAAGGACGAGACTTTAAATATAAGGACAATATTAATAAAATAGTCCAACGTCAGTAAGGAAACTAAAAACATTGATCCACATACACAGGTAATAATCAATAGGGATAATCCTTTACAAAAGAAGCTACTTTGCCATATGAGCTTCTGCACTGGAAAATGATCACCAAATTGAGAATTCACGACAAGCAAAACTGCTAGATAAAAGAGGTTTCCAAAATCCATCAGAGTAAGAGAAATCCGATATATCCCTGAAGTAGTTAAGGTCGAGGCAGTTATACAAAATATAGTAATTGCATTCAGAAGCAGGCCGATTGTTATCATAAGGTATAAATACATGACACAATTGGTACAGAGGAGTGGCATACATGTCTTTTGTGTAACGTTTTTTTCGTTACACCATTTGCTTAGTAGTATTACACAGCAGATGGTAAGATCGTCAGTATAAACATGATGCAGCGTACTCAAATAATTAAAAAGGTTCTTATTTATGCGCATGATGTTGGTTCTGGTAATGTTTAAAGTTTTCAAGCTGGTTAAACCATAGAACAAGCCTGTGTTACCATCTGAAAGAATATTTAATGAAATGTCTAATATGGTCAGCTTATTAAGCTGTGCAAATGAATTATCTGTTATTGAAGATATATAACAATGGGACAGAAAAAGAGTTTGCAGGTTACGCAAATTCAAAAAATGGTGCGGACGGACTACAGCAATTTTATTACCAGATAGGACTAATCCTCGCAACCAAACTAGACCATAAAAGGCATTGTATAGAATGGATGTTATCCTGTTGTAAGCAAGCTTCAAATCCAGCAGTAATGGGTATGAAGTAAACGATTTACCATGCAATGTTTTCAACAAGTTGTAGCTTAAATCTAAATAAAGTAAACTATTGAACCTATCTTTTGCCTTGATCCACAGTTTGAGATTACTATGGGTAAAAACAAGTGCTTTCATGTTCACCAATAAATTTTCCTGGATGAACCATGCAACTCGTGTGCAGTGCATGGCAACGCCTATACATCTACACAAATTACTGCAGGAGAAATGGCCGCATACATCCTCATCATCCTTTGAAAGTTTGCAGTTGATTTCCCCATCACATATCTCTGAAAAGTGGAGACAAGTCTGTTCGTATTTACAGCGGAAATGCTGGACACAAACAAGGCCCCCACAGCTATATTCCTCATGTCCAGTAGGACAGTCCCATTTATCATCACAGATCATGCGTACTGGTATGCAATAAGAATTAGGACACTTATACATTCTCGGACAACTGATTTTGTAACATGTCTCTAAGTGTTCTCCATTTGTGCAATAGCGTAAGGTACCGTTGCTATGGAGGTCAAATATACAGACAAAAGCTCTTTTGTAACAAGGAGACATATATTCATCAGAACATGGTAACCAGTTTGGATCATCGCATAACAATGGATCAATTTTTCCCATTCTGAAATCACTCACTGTGCTGTTGTAATTTTGTTTCACTACACGCCCATATGTTTGAGCTCTAACCTTCATTTCCTCACGAAAGCAAGTTTTAGGGCACATATCCAGGTTTTCGTCTGAATTGTCTATGCAATCCGAGTTCTGATTACACAGTTTCGATATAGGAATGCACCCTCCACTACTGCATTGGTAATACAGTGGTTCACACCCACAGCTTTGTGCCTGGCAGGTCGTAAAGCACTCTTTTCTTCTTGGTTGCAAGCCATTGTCCAGCCAGCATGCAGTTGCACAATACTCTTCATCACTTCCCCCATCGGCTATATCATAGCAGTCGATCACACCATCACAAACGTGGTGCCCCAAGATACAACTGCCATTCTTACATTTATGCATATTCATAACACATTGGGTTGGTAATAAACTATGTGTAGTCTCACAGAGAACACCATTTACAGCTTCAGTATGGTATTTAAATGAGAGTTTTATGGGAAATTGATAACGATTCCTCAAACATTGATATTCCCATATCATGAATTCGTCTTGGAAAAAGAACCTGCTTTGAAAAATTTCAGGTGTGACACTAGCATTCGTGACATGTCGGTTTTTTTTTACAACTACGGCAACAGGGTGCGGAACATTTAACCAACTCCAGTATATTGCTTGATGAATTAAGTTTAAGCTCCATATATCATCTATAGACATAACTCTCCTTAATTCTTCATCAATGAACATGGGGCTTGTGTAAGTGTTAGGCAGAAGCGGAAAGTGCAACTTCATAAGCTCATATTCTGCTAATTTTGCCAAGAATATTTGTGTATGTGTCGAAAGTTTTGTAACATTTCCATAAGCATTTGTACATATCACGTTTGCTGCTCTAAAGGTTAAGTTTTCCTTAGTTAGAAACAAATGAATGCACCTGGAGCCAACGCCCGACCAAAATACACGGCAAAAAGGTTCAACAGTAGGTGTATTTATGTATGCCTGATGGACATAGTGTTCGTTGCGTTCACAAACAAACAGAGTGTGCTCTCTTGATATGTAACAATTAATCTTCACCCATTGTGTCCTGCCATGCATATTGACCACATGTAATGCTCCACAGCGCATGCTATTTAACCTACTTTCTTTTGGTAAATTTACTTCTTCTGCTAAACAAGAACGTTTTGTATGTGATTTCCGGCCATTAATGTTAATGACCAACAACTGACTGTTCCTGACTTCACAGGAATGCACCCATTCAGAATACGTCATGGGGTTACCGTTAATCCACTGGAGATTTCTTCTCTGTTTAATTTAAATACAACATATAATGCCATAGCAATTAAGCTCATAATTTTAATTAATTTCAATATGATTGCATTTGTGAATTGGCATATAAATGCTAAGTGCCTACCAAAGGTGTGAGTATCCTACTCAGCCTGGGGGCTAAATTTGTGGCACATGTCTAGATTTCCATGGTCTACAGAAAGTCCCATGTCGAACACCAATTAAACTTTAAGCTCAGTGACAATATATTTTAGGTGGAAATATATTACATTTTGCTCAATGGGGAACGCTATGTGCTTTCTGGACTTTTTACCTGGGGGAAGGCATTATATATCAAACGGAGCAATTATCTAAAAGGATGTCCAGTTCCTCATGTGTGAGAGAGGCAGAGACAGGGAGCGAGAGAGAGAGAGAGTGAGAGAGAGAGAGAGAGAGAGAGAGAGAGAGAGAGAGAGAGAGAGAGAGAGAGAGAGAGAGAGAAAGAGATCTGCCAGGTTAGCAGAACTAATGAAATCCATCATCCATCTGTCTCTCCGTCTATCTGGCTGTCCACCCTTTTGCCAATCTGTCTGTCTCTGGCTTTTTACAGCTTCAAGTTTTGGAGAAAAAAAACTGCTGCCTGGATTTTAAAAAAATTTTCCCATGAATATTTTTATGGTGCCCTCCTCAATGTTTCAGAAAGGGATGATTGATAATCCAGTAAAATTTTGATACTTTAAAAAGCAATATTTTCCGACAAATAGGAGGTGCTCAAATTTCTTCTGGTTTTTTTATGAAATCTTGTGTGTCAAGGCTCTTTTCTGATTAATATAGCATATCGATTGGCACCATTGCGTGGCATCTCATTTGAAAATGATCTGTTTTAAAGTATATATATACATATATATATATATATATATATATAATTGCTGTATCTGTATATGCATGTAAAATTATGCGCATACATAGGTTGCATGAGATCCCTTTTTACATATTTTTGAGAATGATTTATCATTCTCTAGGGTAACATTAAAACAAGTAGTAACTCACTGTAGATCAAGTGACTTAAACATTGTAACAACTAAATTTTGACGTGCCTGCATCAATGAAATTGCGCATTACCATGTACACAAAATCAAATGTACATGTGGGATATGTGATTGTACATTACACATGATGTAAGTACCGGCAATAAACGTGAACAAACACGGCACACTAGGTCGGCGTTCAAGGTAGGCCTAGGGCACATTGTTCGCGATGAATATGTACTCAATGAAACATAAAATAAAGTAAATCGAACATGGCTGCAGAGTGAGCTACTACTTATCTCTTTCTCGGAATCTTTTTTTTAGGGGGCAAAATCTCGAGTGACCGCAGGTAAAGTGTAAGTGCTTCTCAGCAACGTAGGATTCTTTATGCCTTCACACACACACAGACACGTTCCCCAGCTGCCCTCTGCCTGCCCTGCAAACGAAATTCAAAAATTAAAAAAAAATCTTCTCTGGAAATGTCTGACGAAGTGCTTTTATTTGCCACACATGATCATGGGCCACGTTGTTTACGTTTTTACTTCCATGTGGCCCTGTATATTTTGTCTATATTGTTGTGTGTGTGTCCGTCTGTATCTGTGTGTGTGTTAACCGTACTCGTGGAGAGCTAAAGGCAATTGCATCAAGCACCATAATACAAGCCAATGATAATACAAGTTTGTAAAAAGGATTGGGCATTTTTGATGAAATTACGGTATATCAAAACTTGAACACCATGTGTCAGTAAGTGGCACAACTGTGTACAATATGACAACAGTACAGTGCGTGTATTGCAGTGCCGTTTAACACACATATTTTACAAATAGTCAAGGGGACGATAATGCAATAATAACATATGCTTGGGCATGGGATCATTGCGTTGTTTTAATAAGAATTCTAGCTTTACACTGACTCTGTAGATCTCACATAGTAGCATATGTATTGGTAATGGAGGACCCTAGGCCCATAGAATGGTTACATTTATGCATGAATTAAAAAATATCCATATGGTTTGTTTCCTTGGGTACTCTTATGTTTGACCTGTGATATCGAAAGGCCAACCTAATATATTCTTATGTTTTGGTAATTGTAGAATTTAAGCTGCTAGATGCAATTAAACATACCCGGAAAAAAACCTGTGAGGTTTGTTTTGCCATTAAAATTTCACTTTCAATGACCTTTAAATATCAAACGGATGTATTGGCTTATATATTGGTTATATAAAACAACTGGTCACTTATTGGTAATCGCAAACAAACATATCTGTCAGATCAGTGAAGTCTGCACTTGGAAAAACAGCAAATTACAGTGTGCAGAACACGTCATCATCATAATCCTCATATTTGTTGATCTCACTCTATATTGAAAACGTGAGAGTTACTCCTATGAGGACAGACTTTAATTCTGGTGTCACAGGCTTGATCTTGTTAATTGAGTGTGTGGGGATAAATATGAAAAAAAAATATATAGAGAAAGCTGTTATGTAGACCATCAACACGTTGATGGCCATTTAGAAGAACTGTGGAAAACCCGGGCATAATCTACAGAAACATTGAATCATCTAGGTGAGGTTAATAGTTTTCATTACTGTTTGAACATCATTAGGACAAGGCTTTTGATATTTCACACAATTATGGTCTACCTTTATGGCTAGATGGAAATTGTGCATTGGTAATCTAGATATAATTTCCAAGGTCAGGCATCGACATTATTTTTACCCTAACAATCCAATTACTCGATGATCTGGAACTTCGATATTTAATGTAAATATGCTACATAACATAATTAATTTGCCTGCGAGGTCCTTTAAAGGCGAACATTCAGGATTAATAATCTACAAATATGTTAATATACAAAAATGCATTATCTCACTTCATTTTATTTTTTTTATCATAACTTTAGCGTATATATGTTCCAAATCTATACATTTGCTCAGTATTCTGTCATTTATTCGTACTTATTCAGAACACACATTTCCTGCAAAATTGTACGAAATTGTGGATGTTTACACAATAACTGTTCCAAACCCAGATTCTAATAAGAAAATATTGGATCAAATGTTTTAGATCATTCCTCTCAAACACAAAATTCTTGATTCACTGAACATCCAATCCCTTTTCAAATTGAAATTGAAAATTTGTTTGTAACATCATTCACAAGGGATGGAAAATAAGAGATCCTCCCTTATTTCCGATACATATGGCAATACCATTGAATAAATTATCACGAATTACAAGAAAGTTTCGGCTTCTATTACTCTTGATGATATTGCAGCCAATTAATATTGTAAAAGTCAAAATCGGCCTAGCCGTAAAGGTGAACCACCATTGTATGCAATTGACAAAGAAAAAAATGGAATTTCAGAAATTTGAAGGATGGTAATCAAACTTGAAAAGAGTCTCCACAAATATAAATTATTGTTATACAACCTCCATTAAAAATTTCAATACGGTTAATCGAAAAGAGCCTGAAGTTTCAAAAGCAGTGAAAAACTACAAGAGAGACTTGTAATCACTAACATTGATAAGTCAGGTATCAATTTTGGGATCATCTGCAGAAAAATATTATCTGGATGTTTTGAAAAATGAACTTGGTAGAAAGAATATTTCAGACAGGAAAAGGGAATGCCGTTAATAAGTTACACAAACAATACATTGATAATTTGATAGTTAAACATGATAGTGCAGAAAAACATGACCAGTATTCATAAAGTCCAAACCAAACAATGAGAGCAAAGCGATTCCAGAGTTACCAAAGCATCAACATTCATCTTCTAATACCAATGTGAAGAAACAAGTTTAACTCCTGACTTGAGACAGGCAGTCATCCATAAAAGGCAACTGGTGGTTTTAAACTGGTCCTCTCAACCTTTCAGATATTCTTCATTAACTAGAGGCTATTGTCTTTACAACATGTACAGGGCTAACCACTCAAAACCCTGATTTTACAACTCTACCAAAAATTTTTAAAGACCTGGTAGGCCTATCACCTTTTAGTTCTCCTGACTTGTCAGTCAGCTGAGTTTACAGCATAAGAAAGTAGGCCGCTATCACTTTTGTGATGTTTATGAATCTGGAACTTTATAAACACTCTCTACATCCAATATAACTATGAGTCGGAGATCACAGCCCACAGCACAACATAGCCAATGAAGTATATATCAAACAGTGCAGAAAAACATGACCAACATTCATAAATTCCAAACCCAGCGATGACAGCCTCAATTTGCCTCAAATATATAACATATAGATTTCTCAGATTGTGTTTGTGTCGTTGCATTATTAAACTAGCTCTTTACTCATACAGTTCAGAGCCATCATTATTGAAATTGGAAGTAGATGGATACAGTATTACCAAGGTATAATCAAAATGGTCAGTTTGTCCACACATTCACTCAAGCTCAAAACTTACGATACCAAACAAAACCCCATATGTATTTTTCTATTTCTATTCAGTGGGAACCATTGGCCCAGGATCCACCATTAGTGAGATATGACAGAATGTCAGTTTGACCTTTCATGATAATTTAAGGTCAAAACCAACAACAAAAAAGCTTCATCTGCGCTTCCCTATTGTATAATGATAACCGTGCACCTACAATTCACCATTATTTAAATCTAAGCCAGCACGGCAAATTTGCTTCTTTTGTATCATTACATATTGGGAATATAGTTGCAGGAAATCAAGTCCAGGCGAATTTCCAGCAAATTCCAAGCACATCCATCATCTAGTATAGGAAAAGAAGTCACAGAAAGATAAAAAGACGCCAAAACGAGGTAAAAATAAGAACAAAAAAAGAAAGCTGCCTGTATACCAAAGCTAGGTCAAGTGTGCTCAGAGGTTTCCCTATACACCCCAAAGTAGATGCCCTAGCAGTTGTGCAAAAGAAATGAGCAAATGACTATAAATTTAGTTCATTCACTGGTGGCCGAGGTCTTATAGAAACACAGTAGACACACATCAAAACGATATCCTCATCGGGATGGAAGTGATTCTTGCTCATGGCTTACGAGAATTATAGAATATGAATAACTATTGGCATCCCCACTGACTTCCATAAACAACAAGTACCCAAATTGAAAAACAAACAAACAAACAAAAAAAAATCAGGTGCACAGCTTGAATTTGGAGTATCACTCTAAGTGACAAGTCCACAAAGTACATTTCTAGTGCGTTTAAAGGGCAGCTCTCCAAAAAGCAGCTGCTGTCTATTTTTACCCATTTCTTATGAAAAACGTTGAATTGGAATCCGCGAAGCACATGACGTCACATAGGGAACTCGTTTCACTTGCACAAGATGGCATGCAACTACAGTACATCATACTACATGGTCGATGTCGATGTGGAGGAGTTTTTTTTTATGTGGACAAGATTGAAGAGGAAGACAACGAACCGAACATTGGCCCAAAGCCCTAGCGAAAGGTCAGCGGAAAGAATCGGCCCAACCTGCCAACGATCCTCATCTGTACGAGGGCTGTGAGGATAACCTTCCTTGGTAATTTTATTTGTTTTAATTTTGAACCTTTCAGCATGTTCAATGAAGCCATGATGAACAACTGATGAAGCATAAGTTATGATACTACGTCAATCACGGACTGAGGAGAGTGCAGGGAGGCCCAGTCGACGATAAATGTCCGTGTTAACCATTGTAATGAATAGCACTATCGCTGGAAACGCATTAAATGAAAAACTCGAGTGGGTGCAGCCGCGAAGCAGCTTCGCCGTCTTTGTCACAAGACCCATAGGCAGAGGCCTAATAATATATTATAACTAACATACTTAGTTCGAACATGCACTGATTAGAATATGAATCATGTATAGTTGAAACTAAATGTAGCGTTCATCTTTTCTGGAGCCTTTGAGGCTTTGGATGTTAAGAATAAGATGTATATACAATTGTACATAATTATGAATAGAAAGCTTGACCATGACCCCGGCAAGGGCAGAATTTGGCACTACTGACACTGCATTGTATTTTCATCTGAAAAGACTGAATACACAGATCTATACATGCAACTGTTACAATTGTCACCGTGACCTCTTTAACAGGCTTCAAAGTTCAAAGTGGCTTGGTGCTGTATCCATCAACCACTCAATGGACGAAAGACAAAATTATGCTTCCAAATTTGACCGTGGAAGCCATTGGCATTGTTTGACTTCAAATTTTAACACTGATTAACTGGCTTTGACTGAAAGTAATTATATTTGTTGACTCACTGTACACAATGTTTTATTCACACTACATGATGGTAATAGACATAGAGTGGTCTTTTCTTACAGTTTGAACAGGGCTAGTCTTTAATAGGCCTCAAAGTTCAAAGTGGCTTGATGCTATATCCATCAACCACTCACTGGATGAAAGACAAAATTATGCTTCCAAATTGGACCGTGGAAGCCATTGGCATTGTTTGACTTCAAATGTTAACACCGATTAACTGGCTTTGACTGATGGTAGTTACATTTGCAGACTCACTGTACACGGTGTTTTATTCACACTACATAATGGTAATAGACATAGAGTGGTCTTTTCTTACAGTTTGAACAGGGCTAGTCATACATTACAGACGAGCATGGAATTAGATCTTGACACACGAACTGAATCAAGCATAATGCAGTATAATTAAACCAAAACTTTAGATGTAAATGTGGATAGCTCCAGTTACATTTTTCAATTTTCATTAAACTTGAATCACAAGTTACACAACAATCAGGGATCGTATTTGTCAGTAGCAGCATAGGAATCCTGGTGTATTGTAATCTGTTACCATGGTCCCTACAGCTAATCACTTTTTTTTTGTTGCAGCATTAGAACTGGAATCATGGCACAATGGTCAGCCAAAGGACACATTAGAAATTTCACTAGCTGAGTCCACTGGCGGACAAGTTCTATGCCCCAAGATAGTCTGATTTACGAAGATGGGCATGAAACTTGTAGCTGTTTCTTGTTCAAAGTGCTATACATGCAAGCCACTATTATAGGGACAACCTTCAATAATTAGAACAACAGTGGCCCCTTTGTGCTGACACTGAAGAAGGTACTATATGTATATTGTAGCAAAGCACCTGATGCATGTACACTTAATGTACCGGTATATGAAGTATACACTGCCTTGCGCAATTTTTAACAGGGATTGTAGATTCCAAGTTCCAAGTACATAATGTCCCTGTCTTCAGGACCACTCCATTGAGAGACCACCTGTCCTGAAAGGGCACCTTTTCAGCACAATACATTGCATGTATTTTGTGTTTCCAACCAGAAACCATCCATTCAGCTTACTTTGCCTTATACATACATTTCCGTAATGAAAAAGTATTTGAACATGTCAGTCTTAACAAGAGTAACATGCCTCTTAGTAAGCTTGAGTGGTGAATGTCCTCTGATTGATAGAGTGTGGAAATTTTCTTCGTGCAAGCATACCGGTATTCAAGTTTAAAAATGATGAAAATGTTGAATCAACACTTCCAAAATCCACTTCAATCTGTGGAGATTTTTTAATGAACCCTTGCTGTTTTCATTGCACGATTGTAAGAAAGTCCACTGAAGCTTAGGCCTAATATACGGATAATGAATAAAACAATCAGGGAAGTGCATACAGATTATGGCCCCAGGCCCCACGATTATCTTTTATTGACCAAGAGTAAACAGGTATAAAAATTCCAAACATTTCAGAAACAAACAATTGCATTCCTTTGTATTTTAATATATCTTGCAAAAGGTACACAGCTTCTAGTCTACCATGTTTCTCCACTGCCGTGCTCATGCATCGATGTCTGGACTCTGCGGAGTCAACTTTGGGGCAGAAGCACCACGACCTCCCTTGGGTCCTATAGGACACTGGTCAACTGCTCAGGGTTGGCTGTGCCTGTGGCTGTAAAGAGAGCATAGCACCAGGAAAAATGTCGATGTGGTATCGAAACCCAGCATCATTTATCATACCACCGACAAACATAAAGTCTTGAAAATGTATAGCACATAGCACGTTTTAAATTGTAATTGGAGGCATCTTTCCAGTCGACTGCAAACCTGTTCCATGCCGCTATGAGGCTAGACCTGCAGCCCGTCTTGTTGGTGTTGCCATACCACATTACGCCAGAGCGACGGTGCATGGCATTGACAAAAATAATAAGCTAGGTCTAAAAAATGAATTTGGTGCCAAAAACGATATTTCGCGCAAAAAAATTAGAGATAATCGAAAATTTTGAGTCAAGACAAAAATGGTGTGTCCCATTACGAAATGGCTGCAACTGACCAGGTCGGATGCCAGATTCACAAACCTGTTCCGCTGTCATCAAAGTGGATCTTCCCGATCGAAATTTTCTCGGACATTCTAGGTGGCGCTATGCTTAAAAGCACCAAAAAACCCATTACATATATTATGTGCAACAAATGTACCTCATTATTGTTATTTTCATACATGATCTTACGTCTTGGGCAACAAAAATATTGTTTGCAGCATGTTTATATTTTCCGAGACCTGCCCTTTAAATATAATCCTTTTGGAGGGGCCAAAAAAGGCAAAACCATAGAAAGATAGGCAAAATTAGAAAAAAACAAACCATCGCAGCGCCAACAGTTGACCAGACGTATACCTAGGGTTGCCTGCAATATATTCATATGTAATTCAAAGGTACTTGAGCTAGTGGTTCTGCAAGTTCTTTTTAACCACAACTGAGCTAAAAGTTTGAAAATTTTCTACAAATCACGGGTGCCCGACCATTTGAAAAAGATATAGCAGAAACCCTTTTAGGGTAGGGTTAATCTAGAAGGCTCTTTTGAAGAAGTCAACAATGTGAATTGCTATCCTAAGTGATCTACTCACAAGTTAATTGGAATGTATGCTAAATTTAAAAGTAGCGCCAAAAGGAAGTATCCATAATAACACCATCAAACTGTCTTTGACAGTTACACAACCAACATATCCCCAAGTGTTAGCATGATCTGAGTAACTGTTGTAGAAACGAAGTCAAAAATAGCAAAATACACATTTGTTAAAATAGAAGCATATAGCACTACAAATAAGTGCCAAGGAGTACCCAGAAGTGGTCCTATTTATTTTCAATGTAATTGGCCAATGTTTGAAGACATGGCAGAAAGTGAGCCAATAAATTGAAAGGAAAATTTTAAAAAGCAGATATTTACAAGATACCTCGCGAATGTAAAGATAAGCTACATCCTCACGAAGTTTGAAATGGATCTGGCAAACGGCCTGGGAGAATTAACTTATGTCAAATGAGAAGGGGGCGAACACACAGACAGATTAACAACTTATGACAGACAAATACTTATCACATAAGCTCAGCTGAGTTCAAAATAGTGTGAATACCTTTATATATAGCCAAAGGTACTGTACTTATCTATTTTGTGTAATAATTCTCATACAAAAACCTCCATATACTGTTCGTATTCACACATGTGTATAAGTAGATACCAAGATAATGCTGAATGTGATTAACCTATAATAATGCAGTGGTGTGCGATGATTTATCTTATATAATAAGTAGCTATTCATAAGGCGTACAGTCATACATAGTAAAAGTTTACTCGTGTTGAATGATCATATATTGTTGAGCTGAAAAATGACTGATCTGGAACCGTTTGTTTAGGAAACTATATTCCAATAACAAAAGACAAGATAATTTTGAGTATAGATTTAAACTGTTACACCATAACGTCTTTGGGCCAATATTTTTTTGTACTTGTCACATTCTGTGAATCTCTAGTATTTACGTACATTGCGTGGCCCAGCTACTATTGCATTGGTAAATTATAGCGCGTGACCCCATGCCTTTGTTACGCTATATGAAATACATTTCAATAAAAAAATACCCCTGGAAATAAATGAATGATTTGTTTTAAATAACATTATCTTTCACGGAATGAATTAGCAACTTCCAGCACCTGTTGCATGGGCGACAAAGGAAAACATACGTACACTGGGCAAAACTCGAATATGGATGGTCAGATGTGCATTTGGATGGTCATATGTCAAAAGTGAAAACAAATTACCCTAGGTTGTGTATTCAGGACAGCTAATGTCTCATATTGAGTTACCGGCAAACAAATTTATTGATTTCGACAGGTGTACTCTCTCTCAAAAAAAAAAAAAAAAGAAGAAGAAAAAAAAAAAAGACGAATCTAAATCCAGGATAAAATACCGGCCATAATGCCAGAAACATAATTAAGAGCCTGGCACAACAGATCAACATGATTTTGGTGACGCCAAGTCCGCGCTTCATTTGGATGCCATATCAGGAACTATAATTTGCAGGTTTTCTGAGATTTTGCCGCAGATTACCGAAGCTCTGTCTCAATCGGTGAGAGGTCCATGCCCTGCCACAGCTGTGATAGATGCAGCTCAGGTTACCTGTATTCAGTGTTGCCAATTAAGATAAATGTATCCTTCATTGTGGTGATCAATTTACAATTGTAGATGTTATATCAGCAGTACGGGCTGGTGGGATCCGAGGTTAAAGGAAGCGCTTATTATAGCCATCGAAAGAGATTCGAGAACAAGCATCTAAAGTGTAAATGGCCATCATATTTTGGAACAAAGTCATGATAAACAGTATGGGCAGAGGTTAAATTAAATTTACGAATCTTTGAAATTAAAAATACAAGTAAGGACATTCCATGCGATGTAAAAGATTATATAGGTCACACACAGGTGCGTCACTGTGTAGCTCCATCACAGGAGCTATGGAGTTTTTTAAATTACATTTGAGACTAACCTTACCCAAAAGTCGTAAAAAATGACTGTAATCGGGGAAACATTTTTTAAAGTTTTTTCTCATGGAATGTTCTGTTGTAATATGAACTTCTTTTTGCAGGTAAAATTAACATTATCTGCTCAATTAAATATTAAGTACTGAACATTGAAAAGAGTCATAATCAACTGTTGTGTAATACTACAGTATCCAGTGAAAGGTTTGTGAGTAGGAGAGTAAGGCTTACAACCAAGTGTATTTTTAAACATAGGTCACTGACAAGTCGGGAGAACTATAAGGTGATAGGCCTAACAGGTCTCTTTTTTTATTTTTTGGCAGAAGTAATGAAATTTGTGTTTTGGGTGGTTAGGCCTATACATTTTGGAAATGAACTAGTGTCTGCAGTTAATGATGAATATTTCTAAGGTTGAGGGGACCGGTTTAAAACCACCAGTTGCCTTTTACGGGTGACTGCCTGTCTCAAGTCAGGAGTGAAATCTGTTTCTTCACATTGGTATTAGAAGAGAAATGTTGATGCTTTGGCAAGTCCGGAATCTCTTTACTGCCATTGTTGGGTTTGGAATTAATGAAAATGGATTTTTTTTCTGTACTATTTAGCTGCAACATACCAACAAAAGCATTGGGCCCTGATGGTTAAAATACGTTTGAACCCTTTAATATTTTTAGTGTGATTTAATGCCTTTGATCGTCTTACATAACGGATTTCAGATGGGCCATATGATTCATAGGCAGTCGTATGCTTTTTATTGATTTGTTCAATAACTTAATAGAAATATTCAAAACTTGGTCATGTCATCAAAATGTTTGTTAACATCATGAAGTATTTGACCACATGAACACACATTTGAACATGTGATTACATATTGTAACAAATGATAAATTATATATTTGTTTACACGAATAAGTATCAGGGAGGTGCACATATCATCATATCTATTCACTTGTGTGAACAAATTGTTTCAAAAATATTGTCAAATGCACTGGTCTCCAGTACCCCATGAAATAAAATGGATGCTGCCCGACCCCTCCCCGTTAACCCCTCAAACCTGTACGAAAATGGAAAATAAGTATTAACAAAGTGTATCATAGATATATTGCGCTATTATCTAACTAATTATTTTTAATTGAACAAATCGCTGATATTGTTAAGCATAAGCTATATATGTGCATAATAATGTGCATGCAGGAGTATAAGAACCACATGGTGGGGCATAAGCTCAAAAAGAAGAGCACTATGCGTCCTGGCACTCACTATCGCACACAAGGCAGCAGGGACCTTTCGTTGACTTTATGAGGAGAACATCATATTTCATCATATTTCCATATACATTTTAATACATGTCCAAAGACATTTGAAGACGTGTAAATCCGTTTGTATTTCATCACACAGTTGAACCCATTTTATTACATGTGTGTGTGATCATAACATTACATATATTTAGTCATATGATTGGACCGATTTATACACATGTTCACACATATGAATATCTGATTCAATCCGTTTGATTATATGTACTCATATTTGATCTTCGGCAGGTCTATATGTATGTGATGCAAACATACGGTTTATTACATAAACAGAAATATGTATATGTATGCATCGATTTAAACATAGGATCACACATATGAATATATGATTCAATCGATTGTATCTTATCCTATAGTATTTGATCTACTGCATCACTACATATATTTGATGGGAAAAATATGTTTAATCATATATATAGACATTTGAATATATACGAAGAAGTTATTTAATGACTGTATGCCAATATGGGTGTAATGAATGATATGGAATGGTCGCAAATTTAAGCAAACCATAACGAACTACAACCATTATATAATATTATGAAGTTATACTTGTGTTTTTTCTCATATATATATCTTTAATTGAAAGCAAATATACAATTAAATATACACTGCATTTGAAGGATGTTGTTTAGGAGTATATTATATATATATATATATATATATATATATATATATATATATATATATATATATATATATATATATATATATATATATATATATATATATATATATATTTATATGTAGAATATAAAGTTATGATGATCCAAATGAAGATTTGAACCAAAGGGTATTTGTATCTCCAAATGAAAAAATAAAGAGTTTAAATAAATCCAATCTTTATCATACAATCCATGTTTTGATTATGATAATACAAACAATCGGGAAAATTTCTATATTTACATTTATAATTATGCCTGTTTGTGAGAGACAACAGGTGGCAGAGGATTAAAATGATACACGCAATAACACAAGATAGGCGACAAACGCTCAGATAACACAAACAGTGCAATAGCACTTCTAGCAAGAGCGTGTTGATTTAAACCATGCAGTAACAATTATTTAGTTATATCGTATCCAAATAGAATTATGGAACACAACCTATTGAATCAAAGTATACATAGTACATTCAAACGATATGTTTTAGGAGCGTATCCCTGTACGGCTAGGAAACATACTTTTTTCTTGTAAAACCTTCGTAAGAGCCATATTCCACAGAACGTTTTGTATAGGGAGCAGAGCGGGGCACTGAATTATGTAATGTTGACCCAGCAAAAGAAGGGCAAACTAAGAAGACATGCCAATCATATATCGTGGTGAGCTTGAAGGGTATTAAAGAGAATCTTGAACACCAGTCGTACTTTAACGAAATGTTAATATGCTTGCATCTACGTACAATCCTGTGCTCAACAGATATTAAATATTGTCAATTCAGTTCAAGGAGTTTTATAGGTCGAAACCTTAGTGTACAAGAGTGATTCACACAGACAAATCCGGATCCGTCAAAGGATCGACGAAGTATGTTTAAAATTTTGTTCAAATGAATGTAGCTGTAAACCATACTTGCACCTATCACAGATACATCCAGGAATTGATTAAATCTTTACGTTTTCTGGGCAATATTTTGCAATGATTTCAGCGCTGCTCATTAGTACATTTGTGGCCAATAACCACAAGGCAATCTAATATTCAATCCAAGCTTATATTTTCTTTCTTACGGTAAGCACAATTCAACCTCTTTACTACTTTTCCTCCTGAGCTTATAGAGTGTGAGGTACGAGTGTAGAGGTCGCTGTAATATTTCAGAAAGCTGTGATATTAGTTTATTGAAAATAATATAATTCAGACATTAACATTTTGTTTGTAGGCAAAAGCTTATATATATTCTCAAATGTATTCACACCTAATGTCATAAATTTACACATCTACACACACACACACACAAACACACACACACACATATATATATATATATATATATATATATATATATATATATATATATATATATATATATATATAAATATATATATATATATCAGTAAGAATAACTTTTAAAATGCAAGGTATTATAATATTTCGTATGCTGTATTATGCGTCAGATGGTTTACCAGATAATTGGAGAATGCAAGCCGTAAAAACTTATTCTTCGCATGCGGAACTCATTAGCCACATAATACGCGAATGTTTTCTCCAAACGACATCACAAAAGTAAAATCGTTATCAACAGCTAGAGAACACATGACGCAGAGAGCAAATAATACACTGGGTCTGAATACATAGTTTGTGGCAACCAGCCACCAACCTTAGCCATGCTTCTCGGCTAGAGTAAGTATAGTGCTGTGTTACATTCTGTATACTCACGGAAGACGTGGTGATACCAATATATACAAGATTGGCTTGGAGAATAAGAGTCATAAAATCATCACCTAATTGTTGGCTGCATGGTCTCAATAATAATGAAAGAGTCTGTCTGTCTCTGAGAACCATCAAGTGTGATTTTTGTACCACACAAGTAGTTTGTGCATCCATCCAACTGCCATTCCCCATCGACATAGGGAAAAGTATAGAGTTACTCATCCTATCCCAGTTATTGATGTGTTCTGTCATCCTGCTTTTGTACCAAAATGACAAACGAGATGTTTTTTGTGTATGCCTGACTAAAAATGACCCGGTTGGAATTACAATTGTGACATTAATTGTGTGTGTTTTATTTATTTCAAGCTGTGAAGGGTTATGGTTGATAACCTCTATCATAAATTGTGGAATATGTAATCGGTCATAAATGTTATTGTACAAGCCAATCTCAAACTCCCAAAAGAACTTTGTGGATTGCTTTATGACCCATTGCCACATGCACAGAAATTTACGTATATCAACTTCCCAATTCTTACTAGTATGTGACACATGCATGTCAGATAAGCGTCTCAAATGAAAACGTCTGCTCTGCAAATTATTCAAATGACACGTCAGAACATGTTTCCTATAAATATTCTGAATCTCCCGCGTCGTCCATATTTTCAATTTGTATTGAAAATCATTGGTGGCATTGTGTGCTTGTACGTAGAGTAAAATCGGTACCTTTTGATGAAAGTACCAGTCTGAAAAGTACAAGTAAATAAAGTAATCATGGACTACCATCATACGAAAGTATGAAACAAAAGGTTGTATAAATAACTGAAGACAACGTAAATTTATTGGCACAACCTTTAAGAAGTGATTTCTTCTTGTTACATTATACGAAAAGCACTTGATCTGATATTGCACAGTCACAACAAATATTTCAGATAGCATGTTACATTTTAGCTCCTTTTCTATCATTATCTTAACTGATGTTCTGAAAAACATGATATCCTTATCTAGATAAAATCCCTTTTGAGACTGATGTGCGCGGGGAAACTCAGGAAAAAAATTACTGTGGCAGTTCAGTGTCATATGCGATTCATTGAATATTTTGTTTGCAATAGAAAGACGGAAAACCTTGGTAATTTTGTGGAAATTGTCACCTATATAAAACGAACACGGGAAATGGAATCGGCTGTGTAAATACTGATGATTTTCTACAAAAATAAAACATTTCATTTTTAATAGTTTAAACATATAATGCGGCTGCCCCCTTGATATTTCCTTCCGTTGATAAGTAGTGGACTCACATAGGAAGGCATGCCTACTGCTACATGGGTGTGGTATTCCTGTGCAGTTAGTTAACTGGACAGATAGGGCTAAGGCTAAATGTTCGCCTGGGGATGCATTATAAAAGAACAATGCCAAGTACGATTCAGAACTAACAATCAAAATATTTTCCGTAGCATTTGATTCTGTGGCATCACAAAACATACAACAAAACGGACCATGTTTTCTATTTGAATATGTATGAGGCAATCTATTAGAATCTTCATATGCAAAAAATCCTCCATATGTACAATCGTAATCCATACCTCTTTGGAAATCAATAATTTCCTGCAAGGAGCCAGTGTATGACAAATTAGATACTACAATTTTAATTTGCTGATTTTTTGGCGATATGAAACGTAAAAGTAGTGTTCGCTTTCCCCTCAAAAAAATTGAATCTGATAACGAAATTCCAGATTTTAAAAATATAGCGAAATTGTGATTATGATTAGAGAAATGTGTAGTTTGTGTTAGCAAAATAACCACTACCCCGTGTCTGATATGGCAACAAAATCTTATGTCAATTTTATGCATGCTGTAATGGTGATGCACATGCATAAAATACGTTCTCTTAGGTTTCACTTTCATAGTCACCATGTCTGCAGAAATGGCCCCATTTATGGATGCATGTGCCTCTATGGACGATGAGTAGTATGCTGTATAAATCCAGGCAGTCAGATGAATGGACAGGCTTAATCCACCTGTTGTTTTTATATTAAATCTTGCGCTAAAGTTGCGAATTCGATATGTGTATTTCCCTGCAACCTCAAGGAATCTCTTGTATTCTACAATGGACTGCATGCTTCTTGTACAAGCCACTAAAGTACGAGAAAAGCAACGGTAGTGAAATTTGATTTCGCCAATTACAAAACCGCGATAAGGGTGTACAACACTGACCAAAACACGGTCGCCAACAGATATGAAGACAGCATTTTTTACCCGACCACAAGTGCGATATAAAGATATGCTGGTGTTTACTTCCGATATGTAAATATAATGTTCTATGCAATGTAGGTCATATATTTGTAGGTTGATGGAAATAAACGTCACCTGTATTCTCCATTGCACGGGGGCAACGAGTTGCCAAGTCATTTGTTGACATGTTAAAGCAGTTTTGTTTATACCTACAGAGACCACATAACATAAGTACATCAAACTGTCACTCAGCTTGCATCTATCAGTACTTTGTTTTTGTTTTATATCTTTCAATTCGTGTATATCTATGCACCCTTCCCATGTGTGATGATATAGCATGAATAATGCACGCAGAGATGTGTTAATGATATTAAGAGAGGAAGTTGATATGCGTTTGTAAACATACATGTGCATGAATGTTTTTGTCGATAGAAGGTGTTGATGGTTTCTTACAAGCTCGTGTTTCATGATAATGACCATTCCATGCCAAGCTGTGGGAGTAATAATGCAAAGGTGGTTGGTTTTTGATACAAATTTTACTTGTGAGACATATGTGCATGTGCAGAAACCAACAGTTCGGTGCCACATACTTTCACACTGCTGATCAAAGAAACAGGTAGCCCCATGATGTACACAGTGGGGATTAGCACATTGACGACAAATATCTCGTCTCGACAGTAAAGTATGTGCATCATTTTTAATGTAGGCATGTAATGTTATGTAGACCCTTAGATGTTTTGCAGCACGGTAATCTATGACCACAATCTCTCGTTTTACATTTTTCTTTTTGGATTGTATCACAAACTTGCCTAATGGATAGTTCACTCTTGAGTAATTGGCAGTTATGAGCCCAATTCTATCCAGACTTTTATCCACATATTTTAGTGGGGCAAAGATAAAGTGTTCACTTTGCCACAAAAGAACCAAACCATATCCAATAAAAGTGTTAGCTTCTTTGAGACACGGATGTAACAAAGTATGATATTGCACAAATGTAAGGAGAGCTTTCCACAAATACATGATTGCTGACGTTTGTATGCACTTTTATCTGTGTACTGTTGCACCCATCAGCTCAATGGCTTCTCTCTTAAAACACTACAATAAAAAATCATAGCTGAAACATTCTTTTTCCAATCATTTGTTTTGCTAGGTTTGTAGGGGGTTTTAATGTACTTTGGAAGAACACTTCACAACAACCTTTGTATTCTTGTGTTTTGACTATGAGGGGACGCTAAGTGTACTTGGGCATCTAACATATTTGCCAGATGGGTGAGCATTATTGTAGTGTGAGACCATTACGTGTCAGTATCACAGTCACAAATTAGTCCAAGTTGAAACCGTCCAACTCTTGAAAAACGTATGAACAGGAAAATACCAGGGAATATCCTGAAACAAATCAATTCGAGTAGGCATTGAACTGACATTAAAAGTTGAACTAACAATTCTAAAAAGCACAGAATGGGCTTTAATTCGGATCACATAGGCACGTGACCAAACGATAACACTGATGATTATGTTAAATGACTATTCTCGGACAAGCCCATCTGTCGCCCACTAGCATGCACACCAGAAACAATTCAACCACGAAACAAAGAACCTCAGAAATTGTGAAGCAAATTAATAAATTATTAAAAGCGAACCTCATTAGACCCTGCAGTATTGTACCAGCAGCCCTTGTGATATTAGATATCAAGAAAAATGGTTGACACATATTGGTGTTAGACTATACAAAATCAAATGAAAATGTTATCTGATATACGTATCCTTACCAAAAATAGTGGAAATAATTTCACATTTGGGTTATTACAATTGTGATACTGTGGTAGGCAAGAAAAACAGATTTAGTTGAGAATTAATCGCAAGAAGCTTACTAATACCTACTCAGATAGCCGAAGGGCCAAAGTCAGAACAACGTTTAGAGAAACCAAGCTTACATTTTGATCCCCACTTAAGCAACCAACCAGATTGCAAATAATTAGGGAGGCTAGCTTAGAAGTTCCTCGCAGTTCTAAAAATGGGGACACAGAGGATGACCCAGACCTACATGTCCCATTTTGCAGAACTGTGAAAGCTCGCAGTTCTGGTCTGGAGAAGGCAGTTCCCGCTCACGTCCTATCAAATCTTGTATTCTTCATCCCTCTCTTGCATCTACACAGGGACCCACTAAGCACACACAAGTACAACGGCCCAGTCTCAATCCCTGATGACGGATAATGCTCAAAAGAAACCACATTTTGGTTTGAAAGTGGCAATGGGAGTTAATTTTTGAAATAATCTCTCACACATAAATAGGTTACCCAGAGGAAAGCTAATAGATTTAGGCATGTTAACCAGTATGACCCACATGATTATTGCTGTCTTCTTATGGAATTTGTGCGAGTCGTGTTGGTATCATGACTTAATGCTCAGTAAGCACAAATGTAATGCCTACGGGGTAGATTGGACACACATGGAACAACAGGATTGTTGGAAAAGCTTTATCTGGCTGTAATTGGGTGTAGTAGAACATGCAATTTGTATGTGTTACTCGGGATATTAAATATACAATGAAAACATTCTGGGTCAACTGTGACGTGATCAAGAGATTTTAATGTAACTTGACTCTATATTTATTTAACATACACTGATTACATGCATCTCTTATTTACAACACACTTTTTAGCAATATATTCTCCTAGTAAACAAGAAATAGGTGCTTAAACTACTTCTATTTTATATCATTTACAAAAAAGATACTAGTTTTATCAGCTGTCAAATTTGATTTATTGTCCACATTTCTGGCAATGGAAATCAAAAACCATATATTTACATGTAATATGTCACCAAAATATCAAAAATCATTGCATTAAGATGTAGCAGCACAGCGATTTGCAGGTTGTTTTATAGTTTTTACACTATTTCTGCAGTCACTTCACAGAGTCTGTGGCCCTGTCCCTTGCTAATCAGCCTTTACTTGGTCTCTTCTCTTTCTCTTTTTACATTTGAAATCGCTGCCGAATTATTGAAAAGCAACTTATTTATAACTTTGATTTAATTACTTACCTCTGGCGGGTTTCGGAACATATACCATTTTAGAGCTCAAAACTGTCCCATCATGCAAAATACACCTTAAAACAATGAAAATAGGTACAAGTGCAGATCTTTGGGGTTTTATGGCAGGATTGTGTTGAACCCTGCTGTTTTGTGCGATTCGATATATATATGTATATATATATATAAATATATATATATATATATATATATATATATATATATATATATATATATATATATATATATATATATATATATATATATATATATATATGTATATATATGTATATATATATATATATATACATATATGAAGCAAAACGATACTGCTTAAAAAAAAACAAGTCTAACTCAATGTGGCAAGTGATCTTCGAAAACAAACTGGATTGGTTTGTGAAGTGCATACTAATACTAGCCAGTTACTGATGATTCAAAGGGCATACAGGTTTTTGCTGACCACAAAAATCGACCTGATGCTACCAGTCAAAAGATGTCAGAATATCTAATTTTGTTGATCATCCAAAGTTCACCTTTCAGATATCTGCATCTTTTTATTAACTCGATGGACTGACTACAGTTACGCATTAACTGAAAAGCTGAGACATGTACCAGGGCATTCTTAACGGTCTAATAATTTCACAGTTTACTTAACCCGAATTTTTGTGCAGAAGACTGTACTGGCAACTCTCTCTCTCTCTCTGTTTTTCTCTGTCTCTGTCACACACACACACACACACACACACACACACACACACACACACACACACACACATATATATATATATATATATATATATATATATATATATATATATATATATATTATGCACGTCGACATTAATAGGGTAAAACTGAATTGTTCAGGATAAAATCAGAGTTTTTGTGCAGAAGACTGTACTGGCATCTCTCTCTCTCTCTCTCTGTTTTTCTCCGTCTCTGTCTCTGTCACACACACACACACACACACACACACACACACACACATATATATATATATATATATATATATATATATATATATATATATATATATATATATATATATATATATATATATATATATATATATATATATATATATATATATATATATATATTATGTACGTCGACATTAATAGGGTAAAACTGAATTGTTTGTTCAGGATAAAATCAGAGTTAAAAACCTTCATTGTGCTTAGTGTACATAGAGGAGCCCTCTTCACAATTTTGATGTTAAAATTCTTTTTCATCTCGATTTTATGTGTATCTATCAAATTATTGATGGATCGTTTGTGTAATTTACATACTGCATTTCCTCGTATGTCTGAAAGATATGTTTATACCAAGTTCATTTTTCAAAACATCCAAATATATATATATATATATATATATATATATATATATATATATATATATATATATATATATATATTGCAGATGATCCCACAATTTTTACCTGTGTTACCAATGTTAGTGATGATAGATCTTTTTAGAAGTTTTTTGGCTGCTTTAGAAACTTTAGTTTGTTTTAAATTCACTGCATTAAAAATATCAATTTGGGATTTGTAACGATAAATTTTATTTCTAAAGACTCTTTTCAAGTTTTACAACCATCCTTCAACTTTTTGAAATTCTATTTTTTTTCTTTCTTTGTCCATGTTACACAGGACTGAAAATATTTTGAAAGGAATGCTACAAAACATTTGATCCACATTTTTCTTATTAAAATCTGGTTTCCCAATAATTGTTGTGTACATGACGTAAAAATACACTATTTCAAAAAAGCATTGTGGGAATGTGTGCTCAGAATAAGCATTCATTGATTCTGGTCATATCACGGTAGCGTGGTGCTTGAAGATCGCTGTGAAATTGGTCAATGACAGAAGAAAAAGCCTGAAGTAACAAGGTCTTTTGTATCCACTTTCCTAAATTTCCTGTTTATCCCAGATTTTCTGTATTCTAACTTCTTTTTCTTCTTTGAATGTTGAATTATTATGAAAACATGTTTGACTGATATCAAGATTTCAAAGTCCAAATTCCTAACATCACCGAAGCCTCAATTTCTCTCATTAAGTCCAAAGTGAAAAGCTGAATTTAATGTTTTGGTCCAAAAATCTTCCATTTGTAATAATTTTCTTGTGTGAACATAACTATCTTGGTCTAACAAATTTTGTTCTATGTAATCAATAATTTGTATCTGGCAATCCAAATGTGAATGTTCGTCAAAATTGAAATGGTTACGCAATAAAAAGTATTAAATTCGTGATTTTGAAGTGTATCTATATGTCCACTAAATATATTTTTTTTAAAATTGATTAAGTAGTTGGGCCCACATATAGTTATTTACATTTGACATTTCATTTTCTTCAAATTTTGGGTACTAGACGTGAATTTGTTTGCCACATCAAAAGGCCCTGACTGTACTGAGTTATCCGATCTATACTTCCCAAGTCAAAGAAGATCTCATAGCATTAACTCGTGGTTTCTTGCCTCTAATGCTAATTTTATCTCATGCCCTTTGCTTCTGGTGCTGCCTCTCTTGTAGCCTATGCCTTGCTTTCATTAGCGTCTTTCGCTGCCTGTGATGCCTCTTTTGCTGCATGTGCTGCTTCTCTTTCACTCTGGAGTTTTAATTTAGCCAATTCCAACTGAATTGCCATTTTTTCCCTGATCCTCAAGGAAACCTTTTTAAACCAAATGGGAAATTATCTTTTCTTTCAAATGTATTTTCCCGAAACCTGATGGTACCTCTAAATTTAGGTATCTGGGCCCCTTTTGCAGGTCTTCCTGCAACAATATATCAAAATCGTTGACTGCTAAGTCCTCATTAGCCAGAAACCCACTCAGATCTATTGACATGTTGTCCTATTTTTTGTATATTTACAACCAACTGTGTTTATAGATACCAAAGATCCTTTGTTGAGTTGAAACTGTAAGAATCAGTGTTTAGAAATTTCTGGAATGTTCTTTTGCAAAATAACCTAAGCCTGGCAAATTTTGTGATGACATGTGCAGTAGCGACTGAAAGTCAAGTATTCTCTGCCTGCAAACAGCTCTTGAGCAATTTTTTCAGCACTACCGGCAATTGCCCCCAAGCAACCGGCCGGTTAATTACAGACCGAATCCACGTGTTAATGCGGGTGCGTGCAAGTGCGAGTGGGATCATGGACTGCCCCCAAGCACCATTGCATGTCAGGATGTTCAGCGAGCTCAGCTGCACCAGCCTAAACTTACCAACATCTGAATCCCTACATGATATTTCACACTTTGTATGCACATGTATATTTATATTTTTTCCCATTTGGGATATATAATGAGCACCGTAACGCGCCTTTGGATTTCAATGAAGAAAACATTTGCTTCTCTCAGAAGCTCAGAATAGTATGAGAGTAAAAGAGAGAGAGAGAGATACATGCTTAGGGAAGAGCCATTCTTTTCCTCAAGACCGAATAATCTACTCAGAACATTGTGTTTTTCTTTTCTGGCACTGAACTTCTTTCTCCACGATTTAAGGAAAGCATGCATTTGAAGACACATAAAAAAGTTTTGAACGATATACAGTTTACCCCAGGGCCTTGGTAGATGGGGCGTAGCATGTATATATTCTCGCTTTTCAATGCTTGCATATGCTTATACACCACGCTTATAGTAGATGTTTAGATATTACGTATTTGTCATATTTCTGTTATGTTGTACATAATATTGAATGCATCACAGGGGTTATCCAAGCTGTGACCATGTCACCCCCCATGGAAAGAGGTTGCATATTTCCAATTTAAATTATTTTCATCTTAATCTTACATACCTTTTGATTGACCACTGAACAACTTATCTTGTACCCCCCGGACACAGCGGGGGGGGGGGGGCGCTTTCACACGCGAAGAGTCTGTTGGAAAAGCAAACCCATGGATTGACAATTATGCTCAACCTTGTATTTTGAAGGCATGTTTTGGTGATTGAGTTTTCATTTGCCTACTTTTCAAGTCATTCACATGTATAAACTGATGGACTGAGAAGAACTATCATGATTCGATTCATACATGATGCTTTCAAAAAA
This sequence comes from Hermodice carunculata, assembly GCA_964020975.1. NCBI lineage: Eukaryota > Metazoa > Annelida > Polychaeta > Eunicida > Amphinomidae > Hermodice > Hermodice carunculata. The sequence goes on from OZ026623.1 coordinate 72,792,181, forward strand.
TAAGATTTTTCTCCTGGCGTTTGTCACGTATCTTGTACCTGCGGGAAAGACTGTGATCTACCTTGAAAAAATTATCACCTCCTGCACCCCCTGCGCCGCCCCCTTTTTTAAGTCGCATGCTTGCCTATTTGCAATAAAATTATTCTTGACTGGGGATGGTATTGTCTTTCCCACAGCAACGAAGCCGCTTGTGTACAGATTAACTCTTGATCATTTCAAAAGATGTTTATCAGCAGCAATCGGTAGTTTTATATCATCAGGGGGCCAGGTAAAATTTTATCATGCATCAAGATCATCACAACCTTGCCGTAGCTGTCATTTCCAATTTTTGTGTTTTAACCTATTCGTTGACTTAGCATTGTATTTTTAACTGTCTCATTTTTTTTTCTCAAGAGGCTTTTTTCCTGGAATGCAGACTCCTTCCCATGCAGACTTCTTGATTTTAGGAGGGATAGTTGAGTGCAACTATCCGTTATTTTATACAGGAGATATAGTGTCAGAGATGCAAATATACCAGCCGGGCCCACATAGCAATGTCACCCTGTCACATGTGTCACAGACATGGCTCAAGCTAGAAAACTCAGTCATTCCGTTCTTTTGTTAAATTGCCTGCTACATAGACCATTTTGTGCGTGTCTGACAGCACACCATGGATAATTGAAGCACCTACACAGTAACGACAGCATAACTTTGTCTCAGCAAGCAAATCGTTAAATGCCTTGGATCTGAACTTGAAACATGTCAACTTATTTTCCTGGATGTCGCTTAGTCACGTGACTTGACCTTCACATGAACTTTATTGACATAGATCAATAGTACAATGTGGTATTCTCGGATCTGCAATCCGGGAATCTTGGTTTACACGCTAGCATTGCTCAGTGAATCTCCCCGAAAGCGTGTGTGGATACCCATCAAATGTATGCTAAACTTTACTCGAAAACCAGCACTAAACCCCGAAATTATAATCGTCAAAATCTCTCTAATTTTTTATTTAGAGTTATATGGTTGAATTTTGTGGTCGACAACATTGACACAATTTGGGATAAAAATGTCCAAATTTACAAAGGACTATATACGATGTGGTACGTGTTTTCAAAAGGCCCGCTCATTTGCATAACAACAACAGGCAGCTGATAAAGAGCTTATGGGGCGCTGGTTGTTCCGAGAATATAGTCCGTACAATGAAATTAGTTACCATATAAATGTACCTGTCTTAAAAATATGTGTATAATACCACACTTTCCTCGCAGTCTTCAACAGTCTTTCACCACATATATGCATGGAACATGCCAGCTGAACACACACTCAAATGACTTAAATTAATGTATCTAAACTTAGAGTCGTAACAAGGATGCTAACTGTTAAAATAGAAACAAATTCAAGTTTTTGCATTGTAGTAGCGTTCATGACTGTATAAGCTATGCCAATCGTAAAGTTAATCAAAATTTAATGTATTTTGCATAATCCCAGGGATATGCATGTATGCACATCCATGAGGATGTCTAGCAACAACCGAAGTCCAAATATATATTCATGATTTGGTTATTTTGTCGAATGACCTTCGGCAATCCATGTATACATGCTTAGTTACGAATGACGTGAAAATGGTATTTAATTTTGGTGTTGATGTGAATTTTTATAACCTGTTGCAATACATCGTAGGGAAATACAGGCATTAACGCATAAAATAATTGGATGGAGATGAAGTACATGTAGAAGCAAACATAACGTTATGATAAGTTAAAACCCGGGGGGGGGGGGGGGGGTCCCGCCTGAATGCAGGTACCGAGTCAACTTACCTGAATACACATTATATTATTGGAGCATTTTTAGGGGTGATAAAAGTGACTGCTGTATGAAAGCCAAATGGTTACATAGACAAATATGTGCAGTATAATATGTACAACGCTACATGTACATTTGGCGTGATTATACTTCCATTAGTATGTGGCAAAGCATCAATATTTCCATGGACGTATAGTTATAGAGATATGTGGTGTCTATGATACCATCCAATTTTACAGTTTCTTGCTCCTCACACAAATTTCATTGCCTAAAACCGTATCAGTGTTCTCTCTCTCTCTCTCTCTCTCTCTCTCTCTCTCTCTCTCTCTCTCTCTCTCTCTCTCTCTCTCTCTCTCTCTCTGTACACACACACATATATATGTAAACATACGTGTGTGTGCATAATTTTCTGTTCTTTCTTTTATACAGGTATATATGTATATATATATATATATATATATATATATATATATATATATATATATATATATATATATATATATATATATATATATATATTTGAATACCTTTTTTCAATATCGTATTACAGAATTAGAACTTGCCAAGGTTCATTGCTTTGTGCAGTTGAAAGTTTTGTGAAGTGAAGAGATCTTTAGTTTTGTACCATTGTACAAACCATTGCTTTAGACGTTTATGACTATAAGGTCTTGACAATGAGCTCTAAACTTCGTGTGTGCATCTAACATGGGAACAGTCCTACTCACTCGTCTGGTTTTATTGTCAGGCACAAGGAGTGTTTGACAGTTTTATAAATCCATCTTACGGGTGCTAGTAGAGCACAATATATGGGAGCAGCTTCCAGCGAGGAAGTATTTGCATAGTGCTTCATCGTTTCAACTTGTTCTAACATGTAGATCCTTTCCAACATAAACACACGTCATGCAAATCAGTAAATTAGCAGTGTATTCTTTTCAATAGTTGAAATGCAAATTACTCCATTCACATTCACCACTTACTCTTCCGTCCAATGTACAGCAAAATAAAATCGGCTTGGGCGACATTTACTTCGGCTATTTACATGTAGGCCTAACATATGCGTAGAAACGATAATAACGGGTATCTGGCAAACGGAAAAAAATAGTCACATAAGTCTATATCTACATGTTTGTATCTATAGACGAATGTTAGTGACTATTCATTTTTTTATTGGGGGAGGGGCGTTTGTTTGTTTGTTTGTTTTTGCTGGGGGGTGGGAGTAGCTAGATTTCCAGTAAGATAATGAATAAGTTTAAAGACAAAAATATATAGCGTATGTAAAAAGGCTTGTCTTCCTGACCTTTCCAGGGTGACTGCGGGTTAACCAGTGCATGTGAGCACATGGAGAGTGGGTGTGTGCGTGTATGCATGCGGGGGAGATTGCGCGAAAATCAGAAAACAGCAAGCTGGGAGCGCGAGTCCAAGATAAGTGCAAACAAACTGCGAGTTCACATAAATTTTGGCTAAGTAACTGTCAGTCGCTACCATATATATTATTATTATTATTATTATTATTATTATTATTATTATTATTATTATTATTATTATTATTATCATCATAAGTATTATTATTGTCATAATAAATTAATATACAATGATGTCTGTAGATATGAAAGGTAAGAAGAGAACGCGTACCTTTTTTCTTTTTGAGAAGATAGCCTGTTTCACATTTACAAGATTGGATATTACACAAAATGGGTTTAAATGTGGGTCATATTGAAATGATGTTCTGTCTTTATTCAATACTACACATAGTACGAGTGTAAACAGGGGTTTCTTTTGTTCACAGGCATATTTTAAATGCTTTAGTTAAAGGCATGCCTTTATTAATTATTATGACTCCAATCAGTTAATAAAGAAGGCAAATATATATTTACATATCTCTTGGTAGGTTAGTGAACAGACCTTATTCTGTATATGAGCAGATACCACATACCATATAAATTCAATTATATCTTTCAGAGTTTCTTTTCTCTTCATTTTCTTTAAAAGTCTTGTTGGCGCTTGATGCTTCAATCACCATACATGCTGGCTTTTTTTGTTTGTTTGTTTGTTTTTGTTTGTTTGTTTGTTTGTTTTGTAGGGGGGTTATTGTGTTTTTTGTTATTCACTTTGTTTTGCGCAAAATATGGCGGCATGTTTAAGGGTTTTTTTACAATTACTGAAGGGAATGGGGAACTATAAGTCTCGCAAAATCCATCGTGAAGGAGATTTAGCTTTATAGTGAGAAAAAATGATAGTCATTTGTCCTTATCACTCTGGCCACATGGTACTAAGGAATGTGATGATTTGGTGTCTACCTGTACGTCTACTGTATATAATCTCTGAGAAATGGCATGCTTATGCAAATACCATGACAAAGAACTCTTATCTGTTAAAGTATTAGGTAAATTGCCCAAATGACGGCTATCAGCATTTGAAACGTCGGTCAAACAAATTTTATTATATCAATTTGGAAAAAAAGAACAGTAAGTCAGAAACTAGCCTTCAGAATTTGGTAGCAAGTATGTAGCTGTATTACAGCCTTGGTGCATACCAATTTCAAACTGGATTTTTCTTTTAAAGTCAAATATTTGGTAGTTATATGCCTCCAAAAACTGAAACACACGAAATTAGAAGGACAATTCCCTGTATACGTTCTTTGTTTCTAAGGGCAAAAGATCAAAAGAATTTATGGTAAAATGAGGGTTGCATAGATAAAATCCTGACAAGAGTAGGTATAAAATAGACTGTACCGGTTTGCTCCCATAAATAAAATGGGTCGATAATATCTTTATGATCTAGTTCAACCCAACATTTCCACCCTATCGGTAAGAAAGAGGATTCCCCCCCCTCCCCCCAATAAAAGGACTACGTCTTACGGCTAAAACGTTTGAGATAGTATGGAGCAAAAATAAGGAATCTTCTATACCAGCTCAGAGAAGATATCAATGTTAAAGACTTCAACAAATGGGATAGTCCCTACTGTAAATGGGTCTTTTACTCTTCTAAAGGGAGTGACTATCTATTTTGATATATTTATATTAATGTGGGGAGTGTGTTGCCTCCTGGGGTGATCGTGCGGCTAGGATAGGGCTCTCATGGCGATCTTGGGCACTTCCCCATGCTGGAAAAGTTGGCCGAGATGGTCATTGGTACTCCATGGTCAGCCTGGTTGTCTCTGGGGGTGACTTACTCTTCACATGTACCAGTGATTAACTAGCATAAAATTACTGTTGTTAGTTTTTAACCGTCATTATAAGTCCATCATTATACTCACATTGGGGCTTCGTTTGTAACATGTATGCAAACTTGAGGAAAGTCTTTTGTAATTTTACATAATTTACTTATATTATCTTTTATTGTAACTCATATTTTAATTTTATTTAATGTCTTAGTTATTGTAATTTAATTTCCGTTCAACTTTTATTAATGTACTCTGGTGCATGCTGTTTTCTACCATATACACTTATGTCGTCAAATACCACTCAAATTGTCTATTTTATGTTTACCGGCGATAAAAAAGCTTATCTATCTATCTATCTATCTATCTATCTATCTATCTATCTATCTATCTGTCTGTCTGTCTGTCTGTCTGTCTGTCTGTCTGTCTGTCTGTCTGTCTGTCTGTCTGTCTGTCTGTCTCTGTCTGTCTATCTATCTATCCCACCTGATACAGCTTTATAGCATTTATTTTATCACATTGTTAAAACGTGCTTTCATAAAGCCTGCTTAGTCACTTTTGAGGATGTGTTGTAGCTTAATACACCAACAGGAAAGGGTAACTTGGAAATGGAAATATCCATACATGGATCTTGTACCAGTTTTGAGCTATAAGCACTCATTGGATCATATATATATATACATATATATATATATATATATATATATATATATATATATATATATATATATATATATATATATATATATATACCTATATACATATATATACATATATATATATAAAATCATCCATTGAGTGCTTATCACTCAAAACGGGTATATATATATATATATATATGTATATATATACATATATGTATGTATGTATGTATGTATGTATGTATGTATGTGTGTGTGTGTGTGTGTGTGCCTGTGTATAACAGCATTGCTTCCAGACAACATTAGGTATTCCAAAATCCACATCAAGAGTGGAGATCAAAAGGAAGTAAAATATAGTAGATGGTGCGAAAACGAGGCTACCGTGACATAACATCTGATATATCACAGTGAATCTTCTGTTTGTTGTACTTCCCCCACTGAATCACCACCCCGTATGAGCCCTGGATTTCTATTACAATTATTAATAACGTTCATGTGTATGATTGTTTACTTCATTTTATAATGTAATTGCAGGAAATGGTCGCACAATATCTTACACGACAATGCATTGTAAACTTTTGGTTCCATGTTTCTATGTTAGTTACCGTGGTTGATAATAGATGGCACAGTAATTCAAGTATATCTGCATCCTCTATCCGCACTTGCCCTCAATGCTGAGGCAACCACATATAGCAAAGGTACGAACCTTATTACGTCATTATTCCAAAAGTATCCCAATGACCCTGACACAAGTCGATGGAAGTGCATCTAAAGACACCCTTGGCAAACAATCCACCGGATGACTGCAACCACTGAACCAGTGTCAAGACACTGTGTCAGTAACTAGTTGTAGGCCTACGCATGCCATGGCATTTAATTCTTCAGGCTCTTCTCCCAAAAAAAATGTTGCTAATTACTGTCATAATTGTTGCATGGGTTTTGCACTTGATAAACCGTTGTCCCGGAAAAATAATCCAAGTAGAACATGAACTATTTCAAAAATTGACCAACACAGGGTAAATTTTCCTGCTTGCCACCGTCGTTAACTTTCAACCGTGATACACTGATTTGTTACATGAAATCATTCAGCCAATCACATTTGTCATACATCGTTCATCTGGCAAGACCCTATAAGGTTTCCACGTTCCAAACAGCTACGTAGGCCAACAGCTGCAGGACTGTAAAATGTAGGGCTAGGACATAATTATGATAAACTTTGGGGTCTTATTTTTATGATTCACATTTTAAGCCTATGCATATTTGAAAGGTTGTTACTTAGAGCAGTACAATTTTCCCACATAGGGCCCAGCAAATAGGGCTCTACTCATTTCCAAAATGGTAGATTCTGCAGAGGAGGGAGTGCACAAGCAGACGGGAATGGCATATACAAAAGCGTTAGTTGTATCAGAATGCATAAACAATTACTAAGAAAGAGGTGCTGATGTCCATTAGGTGTTTGAGATCTGACTTAACCGTTTGACAGAGTCGAGTTTTCGATACTGCTGAAATGACTCTTGTGTCCACTTACATTTCGATCAATATTATACATATATGTTATAATGGTGAGGATAGTGTGGGGTAATACTAAGTTTTGTCTATTTACTTGTTTGAAGAGTGTAAATCAAGGTGGTGTCTTTCACCATTCCTTTTCAGCGTGTATCTTGACAACTTGATTCAAAATTAAGGGGATCTGGATTTGGCCTTTACTTCTGCAAAAAGATTTGTTGGAGCAGTTGCATAGGCGGGTGTTATAAGTGTCATAAGTTCCACTCGCACATCGATGGCTGAGTTTCTTACTAAGTATTTTCTGGAGAATGAAAGGTGCCATTCCATCCGAGTAAGCCTAAAGTGATTTCCTGCAACCAATTGATTGGTTCATGTTTTTCCAAATTATATATTAATAGGTATAGATACAACAATGTATCTTTCACATATATTAATGACCAAATATCAAATTACATGTGAACAGCGAAAATAAACAGGAGCATATTTGAAGGTATAGCGCTGATTGCTAGTTTAGGCATGTGTGTTCAAGGACAAAATATAAATTGTTTAAGACACCACATATGCCTTTTTATGGGAGCCAATTATAGGATGTCGCAGGACAAAGTGTTGAAATGTTCCTCACTGCCTGTCGCAGGACAATTAGACGAGTTTTGGAAACATCCGTATACAAGCCACAGTGCCTTGCTGCATGCAATTTGCGATGACTTAGATGATGATCGCCAAAATCGTAAAAGGTTTCACGCCTTCTTCTGCAAAGTCTGCTGCACTAATAACGAGATTTTGAATACTATAGCCAATACCACTTTTCCTGTTCACTCCATGTCACTGCTGAAATTATGTATTGTGCTTATATGTGTGATTTTCTGCACTTCAGTTTTTTTGACGTGCTGAGCAGTATATGTATGACCCAAAATCATGGTCAGTTGTCCACCAGTCCATTGATGACAACATTGTGTGATTAGAGAATGAAAATTGAATGCAAAAGTAAGAGTAAAGACACGATGCCAAAAAATATCAAGACGAGACATTAAGTTGTCAATCAGTATTCACGTATTTTCAAGGGACAAACCAACCAAAACGGCATTAAAAAGTATTGACCCCATATCTTTTACATGGATTGCGAAACAGGCCAAGCTTATATCAATCACTCTGCATGACACAGATGGTGGCATGTACTTTCTTACGTACTTGTTTGATGGAGGAAACCGCAAAATTGGGATAAAACCGCCATGCACAGTCAGAATGGTATGAACTCTTTTCATTTGCTTCCCCAGCCAGGAATCAAACCCGGGCCGCGAGGTGAAAGGCGAGTGTGTTGCAGCTCCACCAACCGTGCACTCATAAAACGGCATTGCACAACAGATGTGCCATATTTCACAAACACTGCAATGCAGATGGTAAACCCATTCTGACCAAGCAGGAAGCTGAGCAGTGATTACCAACTGCCTAAGCATAGATGTTGCCAAAACAATAATACTTGTGGTATTTACCGTTGATCAAGTAAATGGGCTTCAGAGACACCATAGAGACTGTCAGTCATAAAGAATTGCTCCCTAGCACCTGCTTTGATTGTGACAGAATAACAACTTACGTTCCCCATTTAGAAATATTACTCAGAAATTTATGCAAGGTTTCCTTGCGAAAAAAAAACTGTTTACATTTTGCTTGTTTACTATAGATCTCCTAAATATAGTTAGCAGATTGAAAGCGATTTTATTGTTACATCTTGAGACACTGTGAATATCATAATTTAATGGACAACGTATTCTTTCGTCGACGAAAGACACTTGTGAATTCTTGATTTTGAAACACTTGCGGCTTAGTTGATTCGAACACCAAGCATGTACTTACACAAGTCCTGTCTACAACTCAACATAAGTATAAAACTTGTATCTTTACACTTGTGTCTTTTGTACTCTCACCACTTTCAGAGTTTGATATGTTGGGCAGGAATGGGTTTGGTAATATATTCATAAGAAATAACCTACAAAGAAAACAAAATATTTTGAAACTATTTTATGTTAATCGTGTATTTTGCAAAATGTATGTCGATAAAGAAGCTCGTTGATTTAGATTTCCTTATTTTAATGCAGCTGTTTTTATTAGCATTAGTATTAAAGTAAACCAAGAAATGAAAACTGTGTATGTGACACTCGTCTTGGTTATTCTCTCTTGCCTCGCTAACAAGAGTACCAAATGGTACAATTGACTTTAGTAATAGGTGATCAGATGACAAAGAAGACCTGATGTAAGAAATATTTGAACAGGCCTTCTGACGTGAGATGTACATGTGGAATAAACTTCATTGAATGCACCATAAAACAAAGTGTATGGTATTTTGCCAAATACACATATAAAGAAAATACAAATACAGCAAGGTACAAACAAATACAAGATTTTACATAGCAGAACAGTTTCAAAATAAAAACAAGCAACAACAGAATTTTACAACATCAGATGTACCCACTAACTTGCGATATAGAGACACCGGATATTTTTCTTTTGGTGGAGGCTAAAAAAAATTGAGTGAGGGGTCAATAATGCCGGATGAGAGGAAAATTATTACAATGTGTTTCCTCTTGTGTTGCAAAATTTTATGAAGGATTTTAATTTTAAGATTAATTGTATGTCTTGTGTAAATATAAGCAGTGCCCTAAACATCGTATTTTAGTTACTGGGTGGCAGCCACATACCCGTGTTGTGATGAAGTGCTATGATATATATAATATTATTTACCTAGATTTCAGCTGTAACAGACCCTTTATGATTATTTGAATGAACATAGAATGCTGGCTGCAGTGAAGGTTGTTTGCCCTGACGAATATGGTTTCCCTATGCATATCATTGACGGTGTACAATTCCCTCACAATAATGTTTATTGCTTATGAAGCTGACGTGGGTTCATCAGATTACAGCAAGGCAACGCAATAATGCAACATTGAAAATATTACAATTTCTAAATTACAACTGAGTGATCTGTGGATCACACAATATGAAGCCAATATATGGCAAGAAGTAAAAAAGTTCATCTAATACCGCACAACTGCATAGACCTTATCCTTTGTACATTCCTGCCCGTTGTGCAAATAGCAGAGACAATTATACGTGCATGTGTTAAAAACAAAGGGTGCCTATGGAACCTACCAGTAAACACCACACGTGCGATACACTTGATTTCAATGCCCAGACACAAATATTATGCATGTGGGCATAGGAAAGCAATCTTGTTCCAACCAGGGCCAGAAATACGAACACTCTGCCATACATCTTTCTTCCGTGTCCAGTGAAACTTTGAACACATCTGTTTTTCGATTATGCAAGTGAATAATCAATCAAATCAGAATTATTAAAAGGGCAGTAAAACACCAAGGTTACATTATTTAGCATACACACACACACACACACACATATATATATATATATATATATATATATATATATATATACGTACGTGTGTGTGTGTGTGTGTGTACATCAGACACACAAATATTTTTTCTCTGTTTGTCCAAAACCACTTCCCGATAGTCATTACCTTGTTCCGTAGTCCGAACTCTCCAGACTCTAAAAGCTCACCTATCAATGTCTAAAGTATATACACATGGAAGTACGAATGTCACGTTCTTTTGTAGACTTATGACATAGGCTGTGTTAGCCCAAATAACTTAAAGAGTCTTAAGTGGGTAAATACTCAGAAGATGTTTCCTAGCACCATGATAACGCCTACTGCCCAGTATGAAAGTCACCAAAAAAAACGTTCTATTTGGTTGTCAACTCTTAATTGTGAAAGAGAACTCTTGACTTCATTTATGGGTAGATTTGTGTAAAGCATAGAAAATTAAACCATTTGTTACATTTTGCTTTTAACTCTTTAATTTCAGATTCAAACTCGGAAGAACTGCCAATGCTCCAAAAACAATTTATTCCACAGCTTCTAGAAATTGTATTGCTTTGTAGTATTTAATGAAATGATTCCGAATTGCAGTCAAACACTGTGTCAATTCCTTTGATAGTTGTTTTCTTGTACATTGTGAAGCGCCAGCTATGAATCTTGATTTAAAAGGTGTGTTATGTAATTACGGTTTCCGAACAAACATGGAATAGAATAGTCCTCTTCATACATTTTGGTATTAATATTTCTTTTCATCCCATCCTTATGTGTATCTATCAAATTATCAATGGATTGTTTGTGTACTGTATTTATGTTATTTACTCTAATGTCTGAAATCATGTTTATGCCAAGTTGCTTTTTTCAAAACTTTCAGATACTGTTTTTGAGGATGATCCCAAAATTGCTCCTACCATATCAATGTTAGGGATTACATATCTTTCTTGTAGTTTTTTACTGCTCTGGAAACCTTAAGCTGCTTTAAATTTACCATACTAAATTCTTCATGTGTTGTTTGTAACGAAAAATTATATTTCCAAAGGCTGTTTTCAAGTCTGATAACTATCGTTCAAATTTTCAAAATTCTATTTTTTATTTCTTTGTCCACTTCATGCCGTAGCAATGAAAAGCATGACATGTATCCTGAAAAATACTGCCAACATTATACTTCAGACATATCCGAATTTTGTACCTTTTTTGGGTCATTTTTTTAAACTAAATTTTGTGTAATATCCAAATTACCTGTAAGTTCATGTTAGTAGTATGTATCAAAAAAATTAGAATATTGATTGTTAGACGTACAGGTACAATTTTGACTAGCTGCAATATCCTCAAGAGTGATAAAAGCCAGAAGTTTCTTGTTAGTCATGATACTTTTTTCAATATTTTTGCATTCCTTGGGAATCATGTTACGGAGATATTTCAATTTGATAGAAGCTGGATGCTCAGTGAATCATAATTTTGTACTGGAAAGAAATGCTGCAATACATTTGATCCAATTGTTTCTTTTCAGAATCTGAATAGTTTCACATGCTCAAACACAATTTCACCCCCCCCCCCAAAAAAAAAGAAAAAAAGTGGAAATCTGTGTTGAGAATACGTTGGACCCAGATATTCATTGATTAGGTTATATCTTGATATGATAGTGCTTTAAGACCTATATGTAATTGATCATTGGGATTAGAGGAACCCTGTAGTAAATCGTACCACCAAAGAGATAGGTTGCAACACTTCAACATAATAGGTTAAAGTGCTGCAAATTGTTTTGGTCCAATATCACGGCTTCATTTATCGAATTTAGTTACTATCTGTTTTCGCCTGATGCCTAATCTCCCTTTAATTTGCTCCTTTTCATTCAATCGATGCTTTATTCCTCCTAGAGACAATTAAATGCCGTCAGATTATGGGTAGTTTACACATAGCCAGCTGGATAAGTATAAAGTCTATGCTGGGTTTTTCATGCCCCAACGGCAGGTCTAGTTTCATGCTGTGCTATGAACACATGGGTGCAATTTTGTGTCTGCATTTTGGGAAACCGGGAATGATGGCACGATGGACACAAAAAGGCAGGTTCAGGAGCCCCCTGCAGTTCCGATCAATACAAAATGTTAATGAGATCTTTGAAGGTACCATTTATTAGAAAAAAATCCTTTCATTGACGCCTCCAGTTGTGTGCATTGTGTACAAAAGGCACCAAGGACAGACGTTTGCTTCAGTTGAAAGGTAAATGTAAAAGGGCATAATCACTACTTTGCATTCCCCAAGTCTCCTTAAATGGAGCCAGTTTTGCTGCAGATATACCTCTTTACCAGCGAATAGTGCTTGGTAATATGCATGTTGGAAAACATGTACATAAATGAAACAAAACCTGCTGTGACAAATCATCTCTTGATTCTACTGAAATATATATGCGCACCTGGTTGTATCTTACCTTTGTAAGCACTGCCCTTTAGTATGTAGGTATACCCTTTGCGACCACATAACGGACAGGTCTTGAACCAGCACCTTATACAGCAATCATCAAGCAGAAAATGGGAAACGCACATACCAACTGCACCAAATCCCCGATCCTGTAAAGAATGGTTCAATGGAAGCCAGTATGCGTGAATGCCATAATGGACACGCCCCAGCTTATTCTATGCAGTACAAGTACTGTATTCTGAGTTATTCCAGATGGGGAACTATACATATGGAAGTCTACCAGTATCAAAGGAGCCCGAAAATATAAATGTTTGCGACTGACTTTGTTTTTCTTTTCTGTTTATCATGTAGAAGCCCTTGTTAGCAGTTCTAATTGACACAAAGGCTTTTACCGTCGACTTCTGACTTTTGGCGAATTTAAAAGGGCTTTACAGCTCTACCGACAGGAGGTCACAAGTTAAACTATTACTCAGGTTTGTCCGTCTGTCCATAAATGTGTCCATCCATGTGTATATTAACTGTCCTTGCATCCGTTATGCGGTCTACAGTTTTCAGATTATCCCCAAGCAACTTTTGCTATGTACGGGTCCATAAAAGTGTAGATTGAGTTCGATATTCGTGGCGCCACCTACACAAAAATGCAATAGATAGGTCAAAATGGAAAACCCTGTGACCACTCAAGCATCCTGTTTTCTTTTGTAGATGAAATTCAGTGCAATTGTGAAGGAGGCTAAATATCAGTTGCATATGACACTAGTAGCACTGCCTATAATTTGACAGGAATTAAAAGCTAAAATGTGTTGAAAGATATATAATTATATATTTATGAAATAATTGAGTTGAACCTACCACAGTTATGGAATATTTTGATCCACTTCAGTGCAAATCGGTTAGGTAATATTGATGATCTTAATTTACTTTTGTGACGAGGTTGGATTATTAAAGAATAATTGTAAAATATATTGTACTAGGTCGATACAGAAAAAGAGGCTAAACATATTATAGGAGTTTGGTTATATACTAGAAACTTCACACAAGGAATGCTTTTGAAATAGTCATTTAAAACTAACCAAGAGGATGCATATTGGACTTCTCTGAAATGCATTTATTATGCTGGTTGCTGGGACTAATGGGGATTGGACTTAGTGAACAGTTTCCTTTAGTACACCCTGGGTGAACCACAATAAGTACTGAAAAATCACCTGCATTAATTTATATGAACACAAAATAAATACAAACGCTGACAGCAGCCCGAGTAGGGACATATCAGCGTCAGGTTCCTGAGCGTAAAGCTTGCTCATTGGTCATGTAACACCGTCCTACGTTTCAATTGTTCAACATTTTGTTAATTATAACCAAGAGAAGAGGTTGGTCCGATTAATCCTTAAAGTGCATAGCCATCTGAAACTGAGATTTGTTCTACGCTACTTAGGGAATAAAATAACCATGAAAGACAACAGGAAATTATCAAAGCATGAGACACGTTATGTTGTATATTGATAGAAGTCATTGTCTTTTTTTCTGGATATTGTTCAGAATTTCGCAAGAAAATCAGCAGCGCATCATGAGCCACATATTCCCTAAAAATACACTCATTACAGCATTACTGTTGATTAATTTGATCAGGTAATTGCTGTCTCCCGCATTTGGGAGTTAGAAAATAAAACCGGGCATTCAATTGAAAATAGGCTGCACTAGTCAGGTGGAAAGGAGAACTTAAAAGACTCCTCGTGTTTTGAATAAACTGTGACGAAGAGGCATCATAAAATATGTTTAATTTAGCTGTTTTAGGACGTCACGAAGGAGCACACTATCTGGAGAAGCTTAAGTGTACGAAAGGGCCTCACAATTTACCAAAATTCTGAGGAGCAGTAAACACAATTTATTTGATTTGTAAAGCATTATTATTGGTTTATTGCGACCAAATACAAAAATATTCAATATTTTGCCATGTTTGTATGCTTTACATCTCCTACAATAAATATGTTGGCATGCGCTCATTAGGCAACGTTCTGCTGCGTATGAGGGAGGGTTAGTTCCATCTCACAAACCTGTAATTTTTATTGTGAGTGATTAAACTTTGCTTTCATTACATTTTATTTTTATTTATTTACTTATTACCTTCCCTTTGCCTTGCTTTCCCGTCCTTTCCTCTTCTCTCTTCTCCTCCTTTTGCTTTTCCTCTCCTAATTGAACTTAAATAATTATTTTAAAGTTGTGACACTGTCTTTTTTATGTCACATTTTTTAATTAATTATTGAATTACTAGCAGATTCCTCTTCCTTCTTTCACAATAGAGTGAAACGAAACTTGCTAATTTTTATAGTTTTCATTTCACTTGTCTATCATACACATCGTATTTTTTGGCCTCTTTGGTTTGTTCATATAAAATGTGTGCTCTTCGTGCCAAGACAACCTGTGGCACATTTATGACATTCATTTCACGTTGCAGATTAAAACTGACGACACTGTTTTACCTTTTGCTCCAATTTCCAGCATGCGAGACCAATTCCATGCATATAGATCATACAGGCAGGAATAACAAAGGCCAGAATTTTTTAAGTATTGCAAACTTTTCAACAATAAGATAATTCTCCTGGTTCACAACAAAACGACAGGAAATGTGTATATAATTGATCACTGGCATTTGATACGAAATAACATAAAGGTTGTCTATACATCACCCATTAAAAATTCATTAAAGACTCTTAATGTTTATTGCACACATGTACAGATTAAAAGATATTTTCTTGGAAGGCCAACATACATTAGAGAACGTAAAATATTTGTGTAGGGTAAATTATAACAAATCCGGCCCTTGGTTGTACTTTTCTGATCATTTTACATCACGTTTATACAAATATTATTATATATATACATGTATATATATATATATATATATATATATATATATATATATATATATATATATATATATATATATATATATATATATATACATATATATATGTATGTTTACTTTCGATCATGAAATGCTAAATTGATCTACTCTTTGTACAACCAGGTTATTTCAATATTCTTTGGACCTTGTTTAGAAGAACAAAAGAGCAAGAAACGGGAAAGAAAGAAAAACGTGGGGAAAAATTTGCAGATGTTTGTCACATCGAGCTTGAATGTTGACTCTCTAAATGGAAATGTATCAAATGTTTTAAAAGCCTTTAATACTAAGGAATGCATTATTATTTATGTCTGAATGAATCAAATATTTTGTTTGTCCATATGTCTGAAGAACGTCGCCTTTCTTAACTTCTTTGTATGCATTTTACCTCTATGTTCTGAACTACAATGAAGCTTGAGATGCCGTAGTTTATCCCTTTTTGTGTATATGTGTGAGTGATTAAGAGAGTGAGTGTATACGACAGTGCTCAGGTCTGCTCCGTGCTTTTACTATATTGTTAACTGATATTTTTGTGCTACTGTATTTCCTTAGCTGCTTGGATTTGGCCTGTAAACAGATTTCATGTCTGGTCATCGTTTTTGCTTCTATTTTTGGGTTCTCCCTCTTATAGCATCAAATTTGAAATAAATATGTTTACGATAGATTTTTACAGCACAGGATTATCCATGTCAAGGTGGGCTATTTTTTATATTAGTAATTAATGTGAAAGAAATAAATCCCCCCCCCCAAAAAGGAAGAAAAACTAACAAACCTAAAAAAAAGTCTTGGGATGGTAAACTTTTGGTTTTTCATTTATTTCATCACACAAAAATGTCGCCACCTAACTTTAACCACTGGGGACTCGTGATCGTGTCCCTGTGAGTAAAAGGTTGCTGCGCCCCCCCCCCCCTTTTTTTTGTAAAGTTTCGTCCACTAGTGCTAAGTATCAACAAGGTGCTCTTTAGTACAAAATAGTGAGGAAATCACAATATTTTGTTGGCATTGCGCCGATAAGTTTTCAAACCTGGGTTTTGTGTTCAATTTTTATACCTGAACGGGCCTATGCCTGTAAGCCCACCAGTTGCAGGCATACATGTGTATATGTATTGCGGTGAGTAGAGAAAGAAAGAAGAAAGGATGGGGAAGAAAGAACCCGGTTGTGTTGGGTCTGATATTTTAATTATGATGCTTCACTGACAAGTTGGCGTTTAGTACAAGCATCAGTTTATTAGTTTCTAAGCAGCTGGGAAAAAACATACGGGGACGTGTGAAAACATCAGTGGTTATAACAGGTGCATGCAACACAGGTCTCCCTCTGTCTCTGCCCTGCATTTCTCGTTTCTTCTCTTCCCTACCCTCTACCCTCCTTCATGCTGTATAATCTATGGTAAATCTGGGTACACATGAACATGTCTTGATCTACATTTTAATATTCAATAATAAAATATATTAGAAGGTTTTTGTAAGGCAAGGTTGTATATTGGTTCACTCTTTGCACTGTAGATTTCCCCTTATTCGTATTTCCCGTACCAAGATAAAGGGTTCACTCAGGCATTATACATGCATACCTATATAATGTCCCACAATGGCTTAAAGGGGATAGAAGATTTTTTGCAAGTATTTCAAGGTGTTTGAAATGGCTTAAAGGTTCTAAAACGTTTAGAAGCATCCCCAAAAGGGTTTTTTCTGGTGTTTGAAATAGCTTAAAGGTATACAAGACATTTAGAAGCATCCCAAAAAGGATTTTTTCCGCATTTGGAAACTATTTAAAACAGTTTTAACAAAATTAGAGTAAATGGTTGTGAGAGTGTCAGCGAGCATTGCTAAAGCATTGAGAACACATTTCTAAAGGTTGGCTTTTCACTGAAGAGGGCGAAGAAATGTTGGAAAACGTGGGGAGATTCGTCGTACACCTTCTGCATAGCCGCTAAAAACAGGTTTGTCAGAAGGGTCATGTTGTGGTTATGCATGCTGAATCTTTCATTCATATATCCTCCATAACATTTGGTCGTTCTTACAGTTATGTCAGGTTCTGCTTGTCTCATTATCATGGCAACAATGAGCATTGACTGTTATGGTTGAAGCATAAAGATACGTTCTTTAAAGAGTATAAAACAGTGTAGTAAAACTGTGATAGTTAGGTTCACAGGGATGAACTTTGCCTGACTATTGTAAGTATTTCAATCAAACAAGTTTCAGGATTATGTTGCACCTTCCAATTATTTGATTGGTCTTGCGAGTGTATTTCGGCCTCTGCTTTTTCTTTGACCAATCTTTATCCATTGGGCACCACAAATGGCACTTAATAAGCAAGTGGACGAACATACATTGATTGTACTTCATATGAAACAAACACATTAAGCAGCACATTTATTTTACAAATATGCTCAGACAGAGGTTCGACTAAACTATATATCATTGTCCCGCGGACACAACAGAGGAGTTCACACGAAAGAGATTTAGGCTGCAATCTGCTCCTGACCCAGATCACTCTTGTAATCTCTGGTCAGCCTACCAAAAGAGGAGATATGATATGGGGGGGGGGGGTCAGATTTGCTCCTTCTGATCCAACTTCCCCCCCCCCCCAGAGTTTTTACCATTTAACACGTGCTGGAGGCTATCCACCCTTGGTCAACTGGCCATGAGGCAGAACAGCTCCCACTGCATTCACATGCCAAGTTTTTTTGTTTTTGGGCCAACAAAGATGTGCTAATGGGAACCCCAACATTTCCTCAGTCACCCCTAGCACACAGGTTCTCGTGTTTCTCTAGAATAGACTGTATGATGTGCCTTATATACTTCAAAATTTCTTGTTACTTCCCACGAACTGAGCGTTTGATGTGTACCTCTGGCATGGCAATTTCACCTGCATGGGTTACCACCTCAATCCAGAATGACTGTGTATACAAGAAATTAGGGTTATATCTGCTGCAATTCAAGATAGAAACACAAGTACAAAAGACAATTTTGACGGGATATGGCCCTTCATGCCTGGTCTTTTAAATAGGGACCTAGACAGGTTCCCCTGACTGTTTCTTAATCGACTAATGCTTTCAAAGCTGTTCAGATTCTATTACAATTCTGTGATGTGACCCATCTGAATGTTTGTACTCCTTGAAATTCATATACCCCAGGGGAGTTGCTTACCACATTGCTGTGGGGCCAGATGTCACCAAGCTACGACATCTTGCTTTGTTGATTATTAGAAATTTACTTTCTCCCATTCTAAGGAAGGCACAGACTACTAGGCAAGAGGCAGCCTGGTATGATCTGCCTGTATATTTACTGTCAAACAGTGCTGAGAGGGCATCACACATTTTGGAAATCCTAACTTTATCTATGAGTTTTCTAAAATCTTTAACCTTGGAGTGTAGCTTCCTGCTAGCATATTTTGACCTTTGAAACTCTGTCTAGCCTCAACTTACTAATTACTTTTTTGTTCATAAGCCAAGACTGACAGACAGGAAGCAATGCCACTGGCTGAGTGCTTGTGCATGGTAAAAAAATGAAACTTTGTCATATTTTTTTTTCCGTGAGAGACATTGTCTAGTCTTAACAATAAAATTTATTATGAAAACTGCTGTACAAATTCCAAGGTTTTTGCAAAGGAGGTCCTTCTTGTTGGTGCTAGAGCAGCTTTTAAGATTTTTTGATTGCTGTGGCAAAACAGTGCCTCTGGTCGCAGATACAAAAAAATCACATGTGGCATGGGATTGATAGCTTGTGTTAGTTGCTTTTTTGAATTCTTACTCCTGTAAACAAGAAAAGAGATCGGCCTCAATTGTGATTAGACCAGGGATAAGCGAAGCTTGTGAAAATATTGTGAGTCCTAGACAGGATACTACCAAGGATCTGAGGATTGATATCAAGTGTTTGTTCTTTAACGACTTTGATATAAAGGTGATTCCAAATCACGTGTCTATACATTTACACTGTGACCATAATCAGAGAGAGTTTGAGAACTTGAGTATACATGTTTTGCACTTATGGTGGGATGCTCCATAGAAATAATGTTTACCATATATTTCTCAATATCAGCTGAAGCGAACTGCATCTCTGACAAGTCTCACATTGGGAAATGCCAGAAATGCCAGTTTCATCAATGAAAAATCATTTGACATTAGATGACTGAAGGAAATATTCCTGCACATTCAAAAAAGCTCTTATTGGCTCCATGATTCTAATAAGATGCTTTGGGTGTTTTAACTCCTTTCATAAATCATATAAAAAGTCATATGGAATTCCACATCGCCGTGTCATGGGGAATAGATTTTAAACAGCAAAAGGTTTAAAACCGTTCACTGGGAGCCTTTGGTGAGCAGTGTACGGTTTGAAATGAGTGCAGTCTAAAACCATTCACCATTACTTGGCCATGTGGATTTTGTTTTGCTCCCATAGAGAATTAAATCCTATGTTTTTGTCAAAAGCGACTTTGTTTAGCATGCAGCAGTCGTTTCAACTCCATTTTTTTTCATTTTCAACATTGCGTTGCTAAGGTACGTCACACAAGAAAGAAATTTCAGTTACTCTTTTCTATCTTACGTCATCTGATTGGCTTACAAATAGAAAACAACCAATAGGATTTTTTTTTCATTTCAGTCCTAAAATCTTTTCACACATATGGCGGGAATGGTTGTGTTTCCACATGGGTAAATATGGGAGAAACAGAGATGCTCTACTCAGCATTGCAGAGCAAATAAAATTTGTGAGACCAATGACAGCCGAATTCTCTTTAGCAACTTTTTAGAGTGGTATATGACATCCATCTTTTATCAGCATTTATGTACCTTCCTCAGGGGAAATGAGGCAGGCCTTGAAGGCAAATGTATCTAACTTGATGCCAAAGAAAGGCAGGCATTTTGTGTGTATGCAGAGTTTTTCCTGAGAGGGGTGTATCCCTATCATTTGGCACATGACATTATATTTCATGAGGTCACCCTGACAAGATGGTGATATTCTTGCACCATACCAGGTCCAGCAGTCTCTCTGTTTGCATACAAGCAATGGTAGCACATCTTCATATCAGTACCCAAATTGGAACTGTTAAATTCTTTATATTTCCTTATCAGAGCTAAAATATTTCAATCGATTTGTTTACCATAATAGTGACTTTTCATTTGGGAGTTATTCCCTAATAAACCTGATCTGCTTCAGCCCATCATGGCATAAAATATATGATACTATACTCAATTGAACCTCCAAACTGGCCAAATCTGTCATTCACATTGGCCTAGCCTTTGTAATTGCCAGGGAGTTGTGTGAGCAACCCTTACCTGTTATATGATCACCATGTGTATAAGCATAAAGTTAATGACTGGGTGGCTGGGTGGACACTCCTGGTAAAGAAAATCAGCTAGCAAGCAGGTGGCAAGGTTGATCAGTCCTTGGCATTGATGGGATTGGTTGGACTGGCACACAAGGCCACATGTTTTTGCGGTATTAAACTTGTCATCTGGGATCCTGAAGAAAAAAGCCTTTAGTGCATCTGGTGGGGCTGCTTGGATCTGCTTCATGGTGCATGTTTTGTCATCTTGGTCTTCCTGTATTTTTTTGGGTTTTTTTTTCCATTTTTCCCTGTTTGGTTGTCTTTTAGCCACCTGGTTCTCAGATTTGCTTCCTCAAGCCATTGTCTGTTAGGAAACAGTAGCAGCAAAGAAACCGGTACAGAACTGCCCAGAGTTCAAAGTTTATCTATTCCCACGATATGTATATGTAATTTCCATACTGATAAATTTTCATTGTAATGTCAAGACAGATGTATAAAAACCAGTTCAAGTCATTTTATATACCCTCGTAACCGCGTAGAAAGCTGTAGCAAATTGTTTACAATTAGCAATCTACATCCATAAACATATTACTCGCAATGGAAGAATAATTATTTATATAGGCATATGCAGAAAACATATGATTGTTTTTGAGTATTTTTCTATAAGAGAGTAACAAAGCTTGTTCCTACTTACTGGCCTACGTACCATAATGGCATTATGTTACCTAGCAAAGAGATTGCATATCTTTCTATGTGTACTACATGACAAAGAGTAATATGCTTCATACCGAAGGGGCACATTGGACATAGCACAGACTCAAGACGAAGGCTTGGGAATGAATGGCACTGCACAAATGTAATTCTCATATGCAGTATGTAATATGTTGCAACTGTATTGTAATGCAGATTAACACACCTAAAAACAGGAGTGACAAGTGTAGGGGTTTCTCCCCACACAGAAGGCAACCTTAGTGACGAATGAGCAACATGGAACACCACTTTCTGGATCAGAAAATAGATAATCTCTCATGGATGAGAGTGAGTAACTAGTTTTCTCTCATGAGCGATTGTTGTTGGGGAAAATCATTAGTCACCGCAGGTCACGAGTGATTTTCCACACCTACAGGATCCCAAGTGAGAAAAAAATTATAACTCATTCTCCAGCTATTTAAGATTTTGTTTACTGTATGTCTAATTGGGTATTCATTGTGAACAAATGCCTTAGGCCTACTTCCAATGCAGACCTGGTGTGCCCTGTTGGTTTAGGTTGGTTGCAGTTATTCCACGTCATTTATGACGTATAATTCAACATCGTCAGTACATTTTTTAATTTGTCTCTATGTCAACGCAGCACGTTACTAATGCACGCACATTACAATTTATTTGTAAAAATGTTTAGGTCATGTGATTTACATCGCGTTAATACTTTTGAATTTCCTTCTAGAAAATAATAATTCACCCCTAAACATAGAAGAAAATACCATGGCAAGCAGGAAAATGAGTCGAATTAAATTGTAGACAATCTAAGCAGGTAGGACCAACATCAACACAAAGCCACTAAGTGTTAGTGGTAGAATAACACCAACCACCACTATTGTAGGTCTGCTAGCAAGCTGTTCATCAGTACAATGTCTTAAGAGTGTAGCTTATTCTACTCTATAGGTCCGCAGATCGAGTAAGTGGGGCAAAGATTAGCTCCTTCTGTCTGCATCAAGGCTTTCCACTGCATAGGCCTAGCACAACATGAAAGAAATGAGTTACATTTTAATATCGTTTTATCTGGCTAAGTTAATGTCTGTAATGCTTTTATCTGGCTAAGTAAATGTCTGTAATGCTAGTTTATAAATTTGGACTGTTGTTAAAAAATTTTGGTTTAAATTAGGGTTTCCTAATGTATCTAATTGGTGTCGTATTGGGCATAGTTCATATCAAATCAACCACAACGTTGGTAAGATCATTTGAAAGAAGAATCACAGCTCTGTTTGTCATAGCTTTGAAAAATAATATATTTTTATTTTTGATTGTGACCAATGATCACAAATTTAAATTTTAACATACCAGCCATGGTCAGATACCCCTTGCATGCGTACAGTACAAAGTGGAATAGTATATTCGTCTATGGTAGTTTTGAGGATGGTCAACTATTCTGTTTTCAATGATCCCTATGTCACCTTATTTTGCCACTGTCACTTCTTATTTATATTTATTTGATGTACCTGTACCAGAAGCACAAAAAACAACTTGAAATGCCATTTTTATCCACAATGACTTTAAACATACGTAGCAGTCAAAGCCCGTAGAGTACACAATTGGTTCAATTTTGTACTGACTGACATGTAGATCATAATTTCGCCAGAGGCAGAGGTTCGCTAAACATGCATATGGAACACTGACTGGTGGGTCCATCTCTGACAGCTTTGAAAGTATCTTAATCACACCTCATTTACTTAAATATGAAAAACATGAATATTCCATATGATTTTTTTGGCACGGAGCATCAATGCGTCACATTTGAGATTTTGTGCATCATGGTGTTTGAGAATGTGTGTTAAACAAAATTTGGCTCCAAAAAAGGACAGAGACACAATGAACGAATCGATGTATGTTGCAAGGACTGTGATAAGTGCTATCTCGTATCTGAGAAAAAAAAGGCCCTCTGGTACATTTTGAACCACATTTCTTTTTCATTTGTATATTTATCTTTGTTTCTGTACTCATCGTTTCTTGTAAAGACGGTACTTTGGCCCTTTTTGTCTGTTTGACAAATGTCTATGCGATTTAACCAATTTTGGGGTTATAGGATCACACAAATATTTCCAGCAGACAAACAGGAAATTTTGATTCTTGTTTAATTTGTTTCAATTACCTTGGTTATGTACTACTGAAAAAGGTATTGAGAAGTGAAGTATAATGGGTAATCCTGAGCAACGATGGCTCAAATATTAAGAGTCAACAACTAAATAAATATCCCCACACTGTCGTCAACGCTGTGCCTGAAAGTCAGGTTATCAAAGTTTTGTGAGAATATTGCGAATAACACACACCATGTCATGCTGAAGGCCCCTTCTTGGTCTTACTTCTCCTGTACATTATGTAAGACAACTCTGACGAAATGCATGTCAGTGATAGACAGTACACTAAAGTTAGGACTGCCATGAAGCACAAACTACGTTCCTGTGTATGTTCTAAATATTTTAAAACAAAGCTTTGGTAGACCAATGTACTTGTGAATTGACGGCATGTGATCTGTTGAATCTGTAGCACTGATGAAGAAGCTACTGATACCTGTATACATTTAAGGGGAACACTGCGGGATTCTGTTGAATAAAACCTTACATTCGCCACCTCATGATCAATCTGGTCCCCTTAATTTTTGGCACCTTAGAACGTGCAAGGGGTGAAAGAGATATCTTGGATTTTCATGAATTTGTAGGTCATTGAACTTACAGTTTTGTTTTGCACATTGTGTTCGGAGTTGGTGCACTTAATTATCTCCGGATTTGTCTTTCAAATAAATGAGAGACAAACAAAGGCAATCAAAAGTTCTTAAAAGAGTATTCGTCACACATCGATGAGCATCCATTGCTGTAAAAATAAAATGGAAAAATCGTATTTGTCCATATTATATTCAAAGAATATTCAGTGTATGTGCTGGTCCAACCAGCTTTATATGCAAGATAGTAATAATAAGTTTTGGGTTTCCCTAATTTGAACTTCTAGCAGAAAGATAACTCCTATTATTGCGAAAATTTTCCCTTGAATTTTGAGTGTTTTCTCTAATGTTGTCATATAACCTCATGTTGGCTCCTGTTTAAAATGGGGTCAGACATACATGGGCTCCATCAGCTCTAAGTTTGTTCTTTATGTGATGTTGCTGGCATTACTGGTGTTAAACGCATTTTCAAATATGGGAATTATTGGGAAGGGTTCATATACATATGATCATAGATATTCTAGGGATAGCAGCAAATCTGACATATAGCATATTTGCTGGTGGAATTCTAGGTCCATAATTCCTATCAGTCAAACAGTAATAGGCAAGTACCTCTGGTTTCTTTGTAGTGTTGGAGGTTTTGTCATTAAATAACATTGAAAGGCCAAACTTATTTTCTGCTTGAGTGACCTGAAAAAACGAGACACACAATCATATTGACTTGTATCTCGGTAATGGTGTTTTCAACTTATGATTATTCATAAACATAAAAGAAGTATCTGAAAGGTATCAGATCAGTGCAAGAACGTCCAAGTCCTTGTGTTAGGAGCAGTTCTCGGCATTTTGTTCATAACTACTGTACATTATGTGAATTCATGTTTTTATGGATTGTCAACAGAAAATAATGATTGGTTTGGAATATGTCCCTTTTTGTTATGGTTGTTCGTTTTGATATGGAAAGGTCACTGAATTCCTTGCATGTGTGTCAGGTAACTGGGTTTGCCTACTTCGTCAGTGAACCATGGAGTGGCCTGAAGTGGTGACCTGCATACATGCATAGTAGTAAGCGAAGGGAACGTTCTGATGTGGTCTAGAAAGCTCACAGAGAGGTATGATGTGTGCCTAATTAAAAAAACTGTTGAATATTGGTGAGCGTTCTCAGCCTGGGTACATATTGCAACTCCCTCAATTATTAGGGGAGGAGAATTCTGAGATCTGACAGAAGCTGTGTGACTTCAAGCCACTGGGACTGAGCCATTGCTGTTGCCTAGGAGATATTCATTTATATATTATACCTGTTGGACATTGCCTTTGAGTGGACCGGTATATTTGGTGGTTAGTTGTACCACATTGCAACCAAATTGTACTTCTGTGGGATTTGGACCAGCAATCTGTTCTATGGACCACAATTGAAAGAAAGATATGCCTCTGTGGGAGTTGGACCAGACTATTTGGCACTATGGGAACGTACCTGTAGAGAATATCTCACCAGAGATTATGATTTACATGAAGTCTTTTAACTAATGGAATATCAGAATAGCTAAATCCCCTATGGTTATTAATAAACACAAAAGAAGTACCATGAAGATGACATAGCAGATTCATTTAACTTTCTTCTATATTACCCAAATTTATAACAAATATCAGAGTATTCAGCACCGTGTAACTATTCTCTTGATCCAAGCTTTTTGATCTGTTTTGCTTGATCTACTGGTTTATTTATATTTTTAAAGCTGTTGGTCAGATAGCCCCGCTGCAGGTCGAGATGTTTGTTGCACCTGCCGGGCTGCATTCCTCGCATTGTTTGTATTCCAGGTTTTAGGCAATGTGCAGAACTGCAGCCTGTCAGACAATGTCAGCCTGTCCACTGCTTCGAGCCATAGTTTGTGAGTCTATTGTATTTTACATGTATCTCAATGTATATTAGAAATTTTTATTTTCTCCTGCCTAGTGCTACTGTTGCTCAGTGGTGGGGTCTGTGGGTCACTTAAACATGTACAAGTAACCGAACTGTCCTGTCTTTGGTGTGTATTTAACTTTTAAAGATTTGCACGATATACTATAGCAAAGTTTATTTTCTATTTTGTGTCAGCTGTACTTCTTGCAATGCTAATCTTCTTGCATATCAAAACATAAGCCAAGAAATGAATATGTGTTTATAACGATAGCAAAGACAAGTTGTTGATCATGTTAATTTGACCATGTTCAAACTGTAGCCCATCTGATTCCACACAATGGATATTTCCATGTGTTAACAAAAGAAATCCTTTTTGGTAAATCAGTCTTCCACGATGCATTAGTCTTGGGTCACTTTAATCGTTATGAATGATTCCCCAAATGAAAGACCCTAATATTTCTTAGCGAAAGTATACAACCATACCTGAGAACCCACACGCTTGAGATATGATAACCTGTAGCATCAACATAAACGAAATCCATGCAAATATTATTGCCGAATTCCATAAAGATAGTGGGTGTATGAATAACATTATGTACTCATCTCTCTCGTTTGTAATGGCTTTTCTATCAAGAAACTTTTTCTCAGCACACATTTTCAACATATGTAATTGTGTAATTAAATCCAAACAAATCGGTAAGTAATTTGCATAAAATGTAATCTAATAATGATTTGAGATCAGTTCTGAAAACCAGTTTTGTTGGTGAAGTAACTTTTGAAATGCTGTAAAATTTAGAGGCCTATTTTGAAAGTTAGACGTAATTGATCTTAATGATGGAGTGTATTTATAAGACTCATATGGAACGACGTCTTTTGTTCATTGCAAAATATGCATTTTTTGTATCAGACATACATGGACGGAGAAGCAATCAATACATTATCATTGCTGTGGTGTGCTGATGAAAATACATTTCTTGTCATCTTGATGTTTTAACAATGACGAAAAATTTATTTAGTGGAGGTACAGTTGTGGTAAAATCTCAAAATATGCTCACTTTCTACATACAGCGGAACACACAAATATATACAGGCTAGTCTAATTATCGGCAATTAAATGTGTTTTGGGGGCAAAATAGCAGAGCAAAAAGTTTCAAGTTTCAAGTTTTTTTTTTTTTGTTTTTTTTGTTTAATTGACCAATAGATCAGTACATACAAACATAGACTGTATATATCAGCACAAACAGATAATAATAGTAACAGGATTTATACATTTACAGCATTATTTGGTCGGGAGACAAGCTAATATTAAGACCTTTGATAGGCCGCTAGCATGCATGCCAACCCACTACTGAATAATAAAACGAAAGCGATCATGTTCAGACAGTGAATATTTAACGTATAGAAGATAAAATATAAATGCGCTATTAATTCAGTTCGAGGCACAGACATAACAGTTAGGTATACTGCATAATTTGTCATATTTACCAAGAAAATAGTTTTTGATGAAGAGAGAAAACCCAGTACACCTAAATGTATGTACTTTTCTAACAGTATCTTCAGGAGTAATATTTACAATGCGAACAAGTTCATGTATTAAACACTTTTTAGCAAACATTTGTTGGGTATGTTTTACAAACAGCGTAGATTTGTTTCTCCTTGTATTATGGTCATGTATTTGGGAGGTTGAAGTAATAAAATGTTCACTAAAATCAGCTGGAAGTCGACCATTTTGAAATTTATAGTAAAATGTTAAGACTTGAGAAACGTAAATATCTTCCAATATCAGCAAGTTTCTTGATTTAAAGATCTGGTCAGTGTGAGCATTATATTTACTATGATTAGCTATTCGAAGTGCCTTCTTTTGAATCTTAAATAATCGGTCACACTTATGTCCCACAGGAAAGAAGGCAGTAATAAAGACGGGGAAGAATAAGAGAGTTATAAATGATTTGGAGGACATTGAATGGCAGGAAAGTTTTAAGCCTGTTCGTAATGCCAGTAATTTGAGATATTTTAGATGCAGTCTTTTGAATGTTGCTGTTCCAATTAACGTTTTTATCCAAAACTACACCTGAGAAATTGAACTCAATAACACATTCTTTAAGAGTATTATAAATTTTAAGAGTCGGGATTTGGTTTGTTCTTTGAGGCTGATAAAAAATCATAAATTCGTTTTTCTTAATATTTAAGGACAATTTATTTAATTTTAGCGAAGCACTAATCTTGTCTAATTCCAAGTTTATGAGTTCAGAGACATCTTTATTGGAGCCGGAAGGATCAAGAAGTCCCAGTGCCGTATAAAGGTTGGGTCGTCAGAGTACATTATAAAGTTAAATTTCGAAAAGGCAAACAGGATATCATTTATGTAAATCAGAAATAGTAGGGGGCCTAAAATTGATCCTTGAGGTACACCAGTATGAATATTAAGTAAATCAGATTTGTATTCATCACAAACCATGTACTGGTATCTATTTTTCAGTTAGCTCTTAAAAAGGTCTAAGGCCAACCATGAATGCCATACAAATTTAAGTTATGATTGACAATTTCGTCATCGTATCAAAGGCCTTAGAAAGATCCATGTAAATATTAATTGGAATTTCTCCTTCATCCATATCTTAAATTATTCGGTCTATAAGCTCCATAGCTGCAAGTTCAGTTGAGTGATTATTTCTAAAACTAGAATACTATAGATTATTACTTTTGAAGTGCTCATAAACTTGATTGAAAATAACTCTTTCGAAAAATTTTTATACTGCTGGAAGAACAGAAATGGGTCTATAATTTTCTATCAGGGAAGCATCATCCTTTTTATGAACGGGTACTGCTTTTGCGATTTTTAAAGAATCGGGAAAGACGGCTGTTGCAAGTGATTGGTTCATTTCAATGGTAATAGCTTTGGATACCTATGTTTTGATATTCGTCAATACATAAGTCAATAAGAGATCATGTCCAAAGCTTTTTTTTTTTTAGGTTTTGGAGAATCAATGACTTTTATTACAATGTCCTCAGTGACAAGGTTAAACGAGAATCTACACGCAGTTGGATTTATAAGATAATCCTAATAAATAAGAACAGTTTTCAATAGCCATTATTTGAGATGCCAACTTTTGCCCAATGTCTGTGAAGAATAAATTGAATTTATTAACTATTATAGTTTTTTAATAAATTTTTCATTATTTATGTTAAAAGAATCAGGGAAACAATTTTTTTCGTTTTGAGTTTATTTAGAATGTCATTTATAGTTACCCATGTGCTTTTTATATCATTTTTATACCTTATATTAATCTTTTTTTGCAACTCTAATGCTGTTTTTTAAAATCTTGTTGTAGGTATTTAAGTTTAATAAGCGGATGTCATACTCTTCACTATCGTATGGAGTTTGTTTTAGTTGGTTATATAGCCGATCTCGCACGTGCATAGAACGTATAATTCCTTAAGTTATCCATGGGGACTTATTGTGTTTGTGTTTATTGTATCTTACCGTTTTGATTGGGAAGTCATTTTCTAATGCAGTAGCAATGGCTGCGTTTATGAACGAGTAAGAGTCATTTGGGTTGGTGTCAAGATTAGGCTCAATTTGGTTATGCAACTGGGCTCCACAAAGTTCTATTTTTATATTGTTTATAGCATCTGGGTGTTGATCCCGGACCTGAACATACTTTGGCATAAACATACTTTGATGTGATAATTCCTGAATTATACGTACAAATATTATTATCAGATGACTTTGCCAAAATGTTATCAATTATTGTGCCTCGACGCAATGACAATCGAGTTGGAAATGTTA
The DNA here is from genome assembly GCA_964020975.1 of Hermodice carunculata. Classification (NCBI taxonomy): domain Eukaryota; kingdom Metazoa; phylum Annelida; class Polychaeta; order Eunicida; family Amphinomidae; genus Hermodice; species Hermodice carunculata. The sequence continues at coordinate 72,822,361 of OZ026623.1, forward strand.
TTTGAGGGAAAAAATTGGACGTGGTGATTTTGTAAAAGCAATGACCGAAAGCTATTATCTCATGAATTTTTAATAAGTCAATATTAAAATCACCGGCTATTAATGCGCCCATTTTTATTTTTTCATCTTCTTTTATGACCAGCGTGAACTTTTCAGTGAGATTATCATAATTTTCAGTAAGGTGACGGGGCGGCCTGTATATATACAAATAAGCTTTCATAAATTTCCGATTTTTTAAAATCAGTTAATAGATGATAATCATAGCAGTCTTTGATGTAGATTGCTAGACCGCCACATGCAGAACAATATTTTCCTTGCGAAATGCAAATATACTTATCTACTTGTCAAAGTGATAAATCTGAATTATCGGCTGGCCAAGTTTCGTGTAAGGAAAGAGCGCTCGGTAAGCATCCATGTAAGTTTAAGTTATGGAGGAATATTTTTATTTGATCGATTTTAGCATTTAGTGATTTACAATTTACACTTATAAGTGTCAAAAATTCATGTTCTTCAAGTGTTTAATTAACCTACCAGTATCAAAATATGGTGACTGCTTAATTAATTTCAGTTCATGAAAGTTTGGATCTTTAATATCTCGAGTTGACGTTGTTTCAAATAGTGTAGTCAAGGAATTTACTTCAACACCCCCAAGACCACCAAAGATACTATTACAGTTAGCCATAATCATCAATCATAAGGAGAACTTGCAAAGTGTGAATTAAGCAATGATGATTAAAATTGCAAATTACAGATTGTTCCCAACATAAAATACATATACTCACAAAATATATAACCTGAAGTAAGAAATACAATAAACACAAATGAAATTTGCTTGAAAAATTTGAATAGTACGAGGTCCTATAATAGGAACCTTCTGTTCCACAAAATATGTTGACTTCTTGTCGTATATAACTAAGTGCAACAACTAAGATAAATAATACCAAAATTGAGCACCAGCTCATTTTCAGACAGGTAGTGAATTTCTACCTCTGATTAGGATTAGCGATTTTTTCACGGCTTTAAAGAAAGTGTGAAAGAGAAAGAATAACAAAAAAAAAAAAAAACATTATGTGACTCAAATGTGAAAATAATACATTCACTGCATTTTCGCCATCACTCAAGTACGCAAAGAGGCGAGCTTACATTAATAAAATATTACATACAAAGCAAACATATTATCCCAGAGAAGTCTAGAATAATGAACGGGACCACTTTTCCTCTAGATAAAAAATAAATGCACAGCGACAATTTCACCAAGTGAATTAAAAATTTAGAATGAACTTAAAGCATTGATGTATTGTCAAAATTAGCCAGAGGTGTACATTTAGGGAATATTCATTTAAAAGTCACCGCCGATTGTCAACAAGTTCGCTCGTTTCTTTATGATAAATAAAAATAATAAAGGCCAGGCGCTAGCTCAGCAAGGTGAGGCAGGACATACTTTTTGGTACTTTTTTTTAACATACAGTACAATAACAGAGGTATCAGTACAATGAATTGGTTACCATGTATTTGCCCTATGATGTGACAAATGCTACCGAAATTGATAATTTAATAAAAACAGACAGCCTAATGCTGGTCCAATATGTGCCATCGGAATAGCCAAGGAAGACCCTCTTCACATACAGCAACGGACAGGCAATGACACTGTGAGGCCATAATGTCATGGCGAATAACAGATCATCACATCCATTTTGCTTTTCTATAATTTGCATATGAAACACTTACGCAAGCTTATATTGGTACAAATATCACATACTGTTGACTCGAACAATAACCAATGGCAGAAAGTGCGTTTTTGTGACGAGTAATGATTTTCTGTGCAATTTCTTCATGAACAAACAAGAGTGTGGTGGCTCAGGAGACAGGACGCAGCTCCAATCACTCTACTTAATTGACTGCTTTAGTTGATCATCACTTATGATACAGACATCTGACACATTTTATGTCCATAATTGATAATGGCCATATTGTGCCAAACGTTTGATGAATAGGGGCCTACCACCACTGTTGATCACTTCAGATTGCCACAGAAATGGTACCAATCATCTGTGAATTGCAGAGTCGTGGCCAAACGGTATCAAAGACCATGAATATGTGTAATTGACGCCCCTACATATGGAGCAAAAATTTACACGAACTATCGATATATGCCATACACATGATATATTTTAAAATTCCTTTCTGTCAAAGATGAGGAAATATTTATTAACATTTTTCAATTCAACTTCCTACACTGTGGGGATACGACAGTGCCATATCGATGAGAATGGCTGTTTTGCGAGTATAACGTAGGCAAAACACACGTCAAACAAGCGCACATATTGTGCATTTTGGCTGGAACGTACAGCACTACGATTCGGCTCATCACTAGTATACACTTCACATTTGATGTTGTTGAAATATATATGTATATATATATATATATATATATATATATATATATATATATATATATATATATATATATATATATATATATGTATATATATATATATGTATAAATATATACACATATATACATATGTATATATACGTATATACATATATATACATATATATATATATATATATATATATATATATATAGTGGGGGATATAGGTCAATTGGATGGAAAGAAGATCCTTCAAAATATACCATTCAGGAATCAGACAAATTTGCACAATAGAAAAGCCACTCCGTTAAAAAGTTCAAATAGAAAACTTGATGTGAAGGGAAGAATAATTGTGTTTAAACTTCCTGTTACTGTTTTTTTTTGGGGGGGGGTAAGTTTATTATAGTAGTTTCATTGCTACATAGTTCTATCAGATCTCATGCCGTTTGGCTGATTTCATGTTGCCCCAAGTCACTTTACTGTTTATCTAAAGTTAGTTATATTACATGCGTGATATGGTGGTTTTTAAATAGCTAAGGGAATTATGGAAGCGAAATGAATTTTCTTTAAAAGATCATCATTTGATCTAAATGGACAAAAATGTAATCAAAGATATTAAAAAAAAAACAGTTATTGAATAAATGTGAACATGTTAGGAAGAGAGATAAGGTACCCGAGTTAACAGGTCCTAGAGGCTCTTGTATATCACAAATCACAACTGACCACTGAATAAAGCAACTATGCCCCATTTTGTTGCTCAGTGATGGTGCCCCATGGTCACTTTCTCATGTACAGATGATGGGACTGACCTGTCTTTGGTGTGTATTCCACTTTCAGCTGACTCACACAATTGCAATTTTTTTTCTTAGTTTGCCACAGCTGTACCTCTTGCAAATCTAGATCAAAACATGAAATACAGTGTAAAGTGGTTGTACAGCATATGATAATGAAACACTTGAAAGCATTCGACTAGATGATGTTCATATTGTTACTGCTGCAACGTATGGAACCAGCAAGGCTAAGTTCTACAAGGAAACCTGATGGTTGACTCTGCCTAAACGTAGGAAAATATCCAAATTGACTTTAATATGTAAACTTGCAAACTATCTCGCTCACTATTCTGTATGTTCCATCATTTATGGTGCGCCTACGCCAAGTACGCAAATCCATGATACTGGTCAAAGGTTTACTCTACCTCATTTCCCTGCTGGAACTGACCTTTTTGACACATCATTTTTTTCAACCACAGGCAGCTTCTGGAACCAACTTCTCACTCGAGGATCGGAACTCTCCATCATAACAGATATTTAAATCTAAAATAATCCCAAAATCCCTTCGCCAATAAAATTCCAGGAACTTTATAACATCTTCAATAGATTTCTATCAGTTCAAAATACATTTCTCCGTCTACATAAAAGCCAATTATATTTGCATTTATTTGAAACTCGTATAAAGGATTCTGCCAAATATTCTTGTGGCCCCCATAGGGAAGATATGTGGCAATAATTCTTTATCTGTCTCTCATACGCTGCCTCCTGATCAGCTTTGCATGACCTGATTTCCCGTCTTGCACCATTGAGCTTACAAACAGTATTATATGGCTCTCATGAAACTTGTCGATTTTTTCTATCAGTGTAAGAATATGTTTCTATGACGGATAATTTTAATACATTAGATGTTGGATGGCTCTGTAAATTGTATTAGCAGCTTCATTTGTATATTCTTTTATTTCAAATCTATGGTCGGTCAAATTCACCACATTGGTGGTAAAGAGTTTTCCCCGCTATCTCGTCTAGGTGTTAGTCCTCTTCTGCGTGTATCTGGTATTGTGTTGTTCATTTTCCCTTCCAGCAAGAGGGATTTACATAGGATTTTGTCTGCTTTCCAATTTTTACCAATTATTACTGGAATGAAAAGTACTTTAATGTCCAATAAAATATGTTTCAACCAAAAACATTAAATGAATAGCCATATTTATAGACCCAATAAAATCATTTTGCAGATTGTGTTAAGTTGACCTTCTTCAAACTGTATTCTATCTGATAAAAAGAAAAACCAGTCCGTGTTTTCTCCATTATCAATGAGCAAATAATGTAGTGCTAAGCAACGGAAAAGTGTATTTTTGTGCCAAAGGTCTATTTCAATATACACAACAATATGTAATTTTCATAACTGACTTTCCCGCAATAATAATAATAATGATAATAATAATAATAATAATAATAATAATAATAATAATAATAATAAAATAATAATAATAATAATTATTACTATTATTATTATTATTATCATTATTATTATTATTATTATTATTATTATTGTTATTATTATTATTTTTTTATTATTATTATTATTATTATTATTATTATTATTATTATTATCATTATCATCATCAATTATCATCATCGTCTTTCTCATCACCATTATCATTTTATTTATTATTGTTCTCATTGTAATTATTGTTATAGGGGACAACATACCACAAAACAATAGGAGAAAATGCGTTTTCATTCGGGCAGCACAGCTTCATTTTGGGATGTGATGCCAAGAAGTTAAAGATCTTAAAGATCGTCCAGCAATGCGCAAATTACGATTTTAAATTTTGCACTTTGTCCAGAGAATAGCATCTTATGTTGGAGGCCAGTTTAACAAACAGACAGATAATTGCCCTAGCAAGAGTCCTTTACAACGGTATCATTGCCTAGTATAGATCAATATTTCAAACAGTCCGCTTAATGGTTTTAGTCTCTTAATGCATGTATTTGTACAGTAATGCATGACGTAGTTAAGACATAAGAGTAGAACAAATAGTTCAGAAATTTCATCCCAATAATGAGAGCAATGTTAAAGAGATTAAACGAGATTCCACAACTACCAAAACACCAACATTTATCTTTCAATGCCAAGGTGGAAAAGTAAATTTCACTCTTAATTTGGCGTAACAATTTAACACACAAACTTTATAACTTGCTCCCAAAGACACAAGGAGACATGGTAGGCCAGCATCGTTTTTGTTCTCCTAACCCGTCCGTCAGCTGAGCTAACAGCAAAAGAGGAAGGTAAGCGTATATACTTTTCCTTATATTTGTGAATCTGGATCAATTTAAAAAACACTCTGTCTCCATTATAACTATCAGATGGAGAAAGTACAGCAAGTGACGTATTCATCAAATAATCAGAAATACATTACCCATATTCAGAAATTCCAACCCAATAATAAGATCAAAGCAAAACAAAGATATTCGAGAATTACCCAAACATCAACATTCATCCTGCTATACCAATCTATACCAACTTGAAAACATAGGTCTCACTCCTGATTTGGAACAGGAAACAGATTTTCAGTTTTTTTTTTTGGGGGGGGAGGGGTTGGGAGGGGGGTGTTTAGATCTGCTGTAGTTTTCAGAAGGGAACACATTAATAGCACCTTATTACTTAGTGTAAACAAACACACATGCAAATAAACATGCACACACACGAACATATATGTGACAAAGTTTCAAAATTGTGTACTTACTTTAGTTAGTCTGTATTTTGTTTCCATAATAGAAAGTAAAACCATTTGGTTTCTAGCTTCAGACTTGACATTGTTTTAATACTATAATATTAAACTTAATTTTGTAAAAAAATAAATTTTCATGAGAATAAATGTATGACACGCCCATGCCTTTCTAGTATCAGGGGATTGTTAGTGGAAATTATCGTGTATGCTGTGTTAACCCTTATGAATCTGATGAAGATGTAATGGATAAGATATTGTTCCATTAATATCACGTGAATGAGCCCGTGTCGAAAATCGCATCTGCTTCTGGTCTTTATCACGACCAACAGACAACACTATTCAACAGCTATCCTCGTAATGAGAGAGTGGGTGAGGAAGTTGTTGATCTAGACTCCCAAAGGGTACCCTTTGAAAATACGATTAATTACACCAAGGTGAGGCTAATATTATGTGGTAATACGCTAGCATGTACAGCTTAGAGATCTAGTCAATATTACACCACTGATTCTTTTATTCATAATTAGATGCCGTGTGGTCATTTTAATAGTTAACGTATAAAAAACATTGAGACAAAACATGTTCCTTCTCCTCGTTTACTTCTTGAGGTATCCATTTCTCTAAAAACAATAATTCAACATGAAAACTAACTTGAGCTATTAGTACACTGATTTATCAGAACAAAGTCTCCTTTAAACAATGAATGCTCCATTTAATTGACACCATCCATGTCCAATTTTATCTCTGGTTAAGCGTGATTTGGTTGTTATGCATACTCATGCTTTTCAATACACATCTGGCGGATTTGCAATTAAATTGGTAATCCGTACTGCCAACGAACATCGAATTAGTAGCTAATACATAGGATTGATTTATCTGAAAAAGTAGTAAATTTGGTCACAAGTGAGACAGACTTTACTGTGCATGTGCATCTGCTTAGAGTATGTTTCATGACCATCTTTCTCATACAGATTGACATTGGAAAATAGCAACCCAATGTTTAAGATCTGTATGTATTGTCAAAGACAGCTTCATTCTTCATTCCATTATATCAGAATGTAATTGCATCGTATCAAAATACATTAAAAATAATTTTGCAAATATCATCCTTTTAAGTAGGGTTAAAGTGTCAGTAATTTTGACTGTCACAGTAACACTATGGACTTTCGCTCACCCACGTTTTACTGTCCGACGATTCCAACAGCTAAAAGTGCAAAAATGGCTGTGTATCACGAATTGTTCTATCTCAGATATATATATACATATATATATATATATATATGTATGTATGTATATATATATATATATATATATATATATATATATATATATATATATATATATATATGTATATATATATATATACTTATTCCTCGCTCAGTTACTTTGTTTGAACTATCATATGTGTGTCTTTCTTCTTTGCTGAAAGATTAAGAACTTTTCATAGATTATTTGGAGACCATCCGTAGGTGAAGCTAAATCATAAGTCAAATTCAGATGGTGAATTTCGTCAGTAAACTAATTGCAACATCATTGCAAAATTTCATGATAATGTAGGAACAATATATTTATAGTTTATATTCGGAACGAGCGGGACTCGAACCTGCTACCTTTGGCACCAGTCGCCTAGCTGAAATGGGAAACGCACATATCCACTCGACCAAATCCCCATTCCTAAAAAAGAATGGTTCAATGGAGGTAGTTATGTGCGAGTGCCATATCAACACGGTAATGCAGTATATTTACTGAGTCGGCATCTATTTCCAGAATCGGGGACTTAAATCCACCAGCATTAAGGAAATGCCGAAAAATGTATAGTTTATATTCGGAACGAGCGGGACTCGAACCTGCTACCTTTGGCACCAGTCGCCTAGCTGAAATGGGAAACGCACATATCCACTCGACCAAATCCCAAATTATGTTTATTGGCTCAATGTTTCGCAACTATTGGACTATCACAGTGCCGCCAATAACAAAACAGCTGAGCACATCGGTGGTCTTTATTTAAATAACAATTTGCAAACGACCCGGTAATGTGCTGCCAATATAAAGTTCAGTCGATATTGAATTAATGCAGGCCTGTAAATCGAATGTATATGCTGGCATATATTCAACAATAATAATAAATAGCTGTTCAACAAACCTTAAAAAATTGACTGGAAACGCACTTCTAATTTTGGGGTAATGCGGTTTTCCAATATAGCTGCCATCTAACACGAGCCAGAAATCCTGCATACAAATCTGGAAGATGTATTTTATAATTTATATCTTCTAACGCCAAAAGCATTTGCGATAATTGGAGACAGATATTGTTGACTGCAAGCCACATTAGAACAATTAAAAAGCATATAGCAAAACTCGTGTACAAAGAAAAATTTCTGCAGTTTTGAAACGACTTTTGCCTGTTAGTGGAGGGCGACGCAATGCTATTAATAAAGCTTGATTTCAATATTTTACAAAAGTACTTTTTACATGAATTAAAGTGCTTTCTTTCTGTCTTTTCTTTCTTGTTTCATTTCCTTGCTTTCTTGCCTTCTTTCTTTCTTCCTGCCTTTCTTTCCATGATGATAAATGATCAGGATTAAACAGCAGCTGGCCAAACTTTGTGTTGAAGATGGTAATCAAACTGTCACCAATCAATTGAGACCCAACTTACCACCAGAATTAACGTAACAGCTCATATTCAAGTAAATTGTCCATTTGAAGTATACATTGCTGCAATCGTAGTTGGATACAGAGCAATAGGCTCAAAACCAATTGTAATATGCCATATGTATTAAATATGAATAGCTTCATACTTTTGATGCTGATAAATCTTTTTAAGGCTGGTCCCCGATCATTAAGATTTTTATGCGTCCATTTTGGTATAGGAAATTTTAACATTCCTTTCTGTAAGATTTGGTTCTTTGTTGACGACTACTTTGCTTACGGACTATGGGTATTGAATAACGGATCTTGTGGGTATACTATAATATGGTACAAAATCTTTCCAAATCAAGGATGATGAGTGACGACATAAAAGCTTTAAACAGTGCAGAGGTTGCCTCGAACTCTGCTTTAGCTATTGGGTTTGACCAAACATGTCACTCTACACACTGTAAGTCTTATTTCATTAAAAGCAATGATTTCACCAGTAATATTACTGGGAAAGCTTTTAAATTAAAATCCCCACAGCAAAATTCTTTCACATTAAATTGCAACTCAAAAAAATGTTATTCATCTACTTGAGTGCAAAAAGTGTAATATTCAATACATAGGAATGACGATTCAAACAGTTAAAGCTAGATTTAGTCAACATTAATGAAGCATTGTTAAAAATAAGCTTAATACATTCCTATGCAATCATTTTCAATCCAAAGATCATTCACATCTCGATTGCAAAATTCAAATAATAGATTATATTGAGTCTACAGATAATGCTGATAAATTGACATTGGCACATGACTTAAGACTAATGGAAGATTGTAGGATAAAAACTTTGAATTCAGCTTATCTTTTGGTTTAAATGACAGATTAATTGGTTTTGGTGACATAAGTAAAGTTGACTTGACTTGCCTAAAGTCTATTCTAATACTCCTTTATTAAAAAAAATCGGCAAATTTTACACGGAGAAAATGCAGTCATGGACACAGAAAATCAAAGAAATTTAGAATTTGTAGTGATCTAAATATTTCTGAAGGAATTGACAAATAATTAATTCTTTACAATAAAGGAAGAAATTTGTTACATATTGCTCTCAAAGGACTGGCAAGTAGAAATATATTTAAATTAAACTAGCATATTGGCCCTAATGAGGAAGTAGGCCTTAAAACACCTTTAGAATTTAAAAAAAAATAATATATTTATTTCATTACTTCAATATTGAGAAAAGCTCCAAGTACAAAGAGAAGAAACTCTGACCGATTGTTCTGTACTATAACATTCATACATAAAATTATAGACCAGCTTAATATTTAATCAATTTTCAAATTTTCAGTTGTAAAAAAAGATGATCCCGACTAATTGTAAATATAATAAACCTCAAATTATTTCCTTTAACTATGGAAAAAAATATTGGGCAATCAATTTTAAACTACTAAAATACACTGTTAAATATTTCAGATATTGATATTTTTGTGAATAATACGTGTGACGGTTTAACCAATGATAAGTACTGTAAATTTGTAGATTAATTCCACAGACATGTTTTTACAGGAGATCTCAACATGATTGCGAACATAACACTAAGGAATTTAATGAAAAGGGTCTAAATTCAGAGAAAGTCACTCTTTTAACTTTCAAAACTTTTTTAAATCTCTATGCAAATCCATAGACATTTTCTCAGTCAAATGGGCAGGAATGGAAAATAAAAATGTGTCAGAATTTAAAGGTTGGTCAATAAATGTAAGATTTGTCATTTGTCCTATAGATAAAGCTGGTAACAATTTTGGAATTATTTGTAAAAAACATTACATTAACGTTTTAAAGAAAGAACTAGGTATAAACAACAATTTAGGCATAAAAGGTAATGCTGTTTACTTACCAGTGCACCAACATAAAGATGACATATTAGATTTCACAAAAATTACTCTTTCCAAAATTGCAACAGCAAAATATAGGACAAATGACAAATCTTTCATGAAAATAAATCAAATAAATAGAGACCTCTCCCTTTTTTAAAATGCTTGATGCAAATTTCTTATTTTTTGCTATAAGGGCGAATAATTTATCTTCAATAACTTTTTTTTTTACATTTATTGACCAACCTTTAAATTCTGAAACATTTGATACCTGTGTACCTTTGAATTTCAGAACAGTATTTATGAAAATGTTTTCTTAATTAAAAAAAAAGAGTTACTTCCACTGATAATTGTTGAGTGCTACAATTAGATGTGCCTGCTATATTTATGCAGCTTAGGAATTCAGAATATCAAAGGAAGGTTCTTACCGTTCATGAAATAAATGAGTACTGAAAATGTTGTTGCATTCTTTCATCGCCATCATAAAGTCTTACAGTTCTGTCACTTTTAGCGCTTCAAATGTCACGGAAGGAATAGTTAGAACGGAAAATCCCAGATACGGTTCCTAGCTTAGGTATTTACCTTCCAAAATCTGTTCATGTCGATAGGATAAAGTTACTGGTTTTTTAAAAATGTTGTTTACAAAATTGATTGATCTTGCAAAAAATGGTTTCTGAGTAAATCGCAATGAAAGGTAAAATGGACCGTTTCCGTACATGATTGTATGTAGCGGGAATGCGGTTTGTTTTCTCCAGCTCAACTTAGTAGTACACATGGTACACTTGCAAACCTCACTTTTGATGTATTGCTCGTAAAATGTATTGACGTTTTCTGCGTTAAAAAGCATGTTTTAAAACTCAAAGACTCCAAAGGCAGTCACGCTGTTGGTTTTACCTGGCTGGCTTCCCATGCGGCTGGCTGACTTCAAACGGGAATTGTAAGTGGATTAATCACGTGATCTGACGTGTAATAACATTGACCCTAACAACCAGTGTTTAAATATGGCTTCTGTAAGTGAAGAGCGCTTGCATTTCAAATGTTTGTTTCACGGAGAAGTTCACTCAGCCGGCATGTTCTGCTCAATCACTTCTCATCACGTTTGATCAAAGAGGAAAATGCCTTCATTTACGCCATGGCTAGTACCAAGGCCATGCAGTGTTTTGGAAAGCTTACAGCAAGTACAACCTGTGCAAACTCGGAGAACTTTCAGCGGAATATTACCGCAATTAAAATTTCGAAAATGCCGCAATCTCTAGTTCTCTTCCATTGATGTGTTGATAGATGGGGGGGGGGGGGATATATATAGACTTTTGGAATAATTCTTTCCTACTTGACTCTCTAAGTGTGAAAGCAGTGACTAGGGACTATACGGTTTCTGTGTACAGTATATGAGACGACTAAGAAAAGAAGGCTAATGCCCGCACTGTTTTATTACCCTGATTGATGAACGTATCAGGGGCCGGTAATCCACCTTTTAGACAGTGTCATTACCATATCCAAACCGTAGTCCTAATGAAACAAATCCAAGTCAATTCCGACCAAAGGCAATGTTCCTTGGTATGTGTAGCTGAATCACAAAAATTTATAGTTCGCCTTACCCAAAAAAGACCAAAATTGAAACGTATGTGCAAAGGTTGCTGCTCAGGGTAGAGCCGTATTATTGCTGAACACACAGACCCCACCCCATTGAACAGTTGAAAAGAAATGTCTTACAAATACCGGGAACCCACTGGTTTCAACATAATTTGCGACAAGTGTCCATTGTAAGGTTTAGACCACCACTGCAATGTTTTCCTGGAATATAGTCAACCCACGAACCACGCAGACAACGAAGTGCCGCATGACATGAAAGGATATGTCATTACAATTTACAGGAACTTGCGTGCAGCATTGCATTTACTGGAATTCACCGATCACCAATTATGTTTACTCATCATGTAACAAACTGATGAGAACTTGAGCAAGCTTTTATTATTTTAATGCTCGTAGTATTATTATTGTATGATGAATGATGATTTTGGGCTATACCTCGTTCGGCGCCTTTGCTGTAATCTTCCGTGCCCCTCGATCGAGCCGCCATTTTGACAAAAGACGATCGTCCGATGAATCATCAAGAGTTATTTTATTTCAATCATAGACCATAAGATAAACAAAAAGAACAGATAATTTTTCGGTCGATATAGGAGAGGTAAAAGTAGCATCTTATCGTCGTCATATCATGTGGCAGTGCCAATTCACTAAAGCAATGCCCCCTTGTCTCATTAGTCACAGTCGACCGCATTTCCGCGTTGTCAGGACCACAGGTGGCGGCCGAGTGCTATCTAAACTTCGCGATTGATTAACATAATTCAACAAACAGACCAAGCACGTGTAATTGACAGCCCAAACTTGGTGATGTTTTTCTTCACTTTTCTCACATAAATATCTATTTTTGGAAAATCATTTTTGGTGAGCACAAAGTTTAGATAATCGACTTTATGAAAACCCTTACAAAAACGAAATGCTGGGATTATACTGGATATTGCTTGGCCTGGTGAAAAATGCTGGAGAAAACATCCGTCATAATCCAGCAATTTCTGCCAAGCATCCAGCAATATCCAGCATTTTTCCAGCCAGTTCCAACAAAATTTCGCTGCATTCTGTCGGGATTTAACCAAATCCCGACAAAATCCAGCAAAAATGTGGGTTTCGGTGAGTTTTGCTTCGTTGAGGTGGGATTTGGGGTGTTTTGGTGGGGTTACGTGAGTTTTGGTGGGTTCAGGTGGCGTTTGGTGTTTAGAACCCATGGAAGGCATGATTTAATCTTTTACGTTTTACATTGTACATGACATCCATCGTGACTGTACCTCTACCATACTGAGTTGCATTGGTTTATGTCAATAAAGATATTCATACTGTGTATTAATCCAGTAACGTTAAGACATGAAAGTTCGTGAGTTAATAATAGCGTGCTCACAAGCCATTTCCATTATGATAGCCTTTTGAATTATCCCCGGCCATTACAGTGTTTGCACATCCACCTCTTCCCCAATATTTTGCTCCCATTGAAGGCTGGGGATGTTTGAGCTGGTTTAACCACTGCCAATGTTTGATCCAACCACCAGGGAAAGACTACTAGTTATTTAAATTTGTTGCCTTGACCCATGCTTTGTTGAATTCTGCAGTCGTTCAACACAGCACAACAGAACGCAGTCTTCACAATCCGCAAATTCAGTTAAACGAAATTTCCCGCCTTACAAACGTTTGAGAACTAGGCTAACCGATGATCGAATATTTTGTATCTTCATTCAATATTTTTATAGGTATAAGTCTAATGAATTTTCCAAAAACAGGCACTGGTAATTAAAGATCCAGTTATAAGATATATACATAAGATTGCATACTAATATAAAACTTTTGGGGCTAATTAATAATGCTGAAACATCGAGATTATAATCGGAACTTGAGCGAGGGTAGACGCACTTGTTCCTCCTTTATCGCCCATGCTGCCTTCCTTCCCAGAAAATCTTGACCATTGAATATCTTACCAAGATCGAGATCTATTTTAATTGTGAAGCAGGTCCAGCAAAAAAAAAAAAAAGCCGTAATCATTTGCTGCATTGAGAAATGTGAAAAATCAAGCAAAACCACACTGTGGTAACACTTAAGAAATTGCTGGACTATAAATTGTGCCAGTAAATTTCAGCAAACTCTTAATAACTAAAATCCAGCATGCCCATCAAAAACTAGGCAGTAACAAAATTAACACTGTGCCGGATTCTGCTGGACTGTCAAAGACTCAAGATTCAAAATTTTCTAAGTTCTGTACCCTGAGACCTACTCCAGCAAAATCCAGCATATTTAACAAAAATCTAACATTCTAAAATTTTACAAGTTCTTTTCCCAGCGAAATCAAGCATGCTCCCAGCAATAACCAGCATCCGAAGCAAAAACTAGAAAACCCTGAAAAGACTAAGTTCCCTTTCCAGGAAAATCCAGCCTGTTTCCAGCAATACCCAGCATTCCCAGCAACAATGAGAATACCCTGAAACAAACTAAGTTCTTTTTCTACCCAAACCCAGCATGTTTCTATCAGTATCCAGCATTGGCAGCAAAAAAAAACCCAGAAAATCGAGAAAATAATTAAGTCCTTTTTTCCAGCAAAATGCAACGTGGTTCCAGCACTTCTCAGCATGTTCACCAAATACCAGCAAAATTCAGCGTGATCCCAGAATTTGATTTTGTAAGGGAATGGGAAAAATGTCATTTTATGATGAGTCACCATATCGCCGCTGAAGTCAAAATGTGGCCGCTACCTTAAGATAATTGATAATAGTTTTGCGACTAAAATTTATCACAAAATAGATGATTTCAATTTTGAAGTTGTTAATTATCCTTTTCCAGATAGTAATATCTCGGTGAAACTGGCTTATAATACTTTTTTATCTCAAATATAACGTTTCAGTCGTGTTTTGGGATATATTTATAGATTTTGCATTTAGAGTTAAATTTAATTACAATAAACTCATATCAATAGGTTATGAAACAAAGTTTTTTTTAAAAATATTTTAACACTTTTTGTTGCAGACATCAAGAATTTGTTTTAAAATATGGCTTCTCCAATTTTAATACGTTCTGGCTCTCTATTACATCATAAATAATTTAAATGTCAAATGTTTCTTACATGCTACATAGTTATATTTATCCTATGTATTTCTTATGCACCCTATAGGCCTACATTACTTAAATTAAGGTTTTTTAAATTATAAATTTTATGGTCTAATAACTACGTGGCAGGTTTCCTCTGTGTGGAGTAGAAACTACCTATGGGTTGGGAGACTGCCTCGAGCTGGGTCCCAGCCGCAGAGGGTATCAGACATGTCTATGCTATTATTAGTAGTAGCAGTAGTAGTAGTAGTTGTAGCAGTAGTAGTAGTATTTCCTAGCTTTACTTAGCAATTTAGATATCTGCATAGAACTGTTCATTTGTTTAGATTTCAGATAAAATTAGTCAGTATGAAAGAAAAAGGTACATGAATACATGAAATAGTTGCTCCAAAAGGTACAGTACCCCCCACCGCCAGCCCCACCCCTAACCCGAAATGCATCTAAGACGATTCGAGATTGAGAGTTTACATGCCTAATGACGGAAATTTCAGTTAGAGGTTTCCCACTGATGACCCGTTTATTAAATTCATTTAGCTCTTTAAACCTAGAATTTCCAAAACATTCACATTAAATGTGATGTAATTGATTTTTTATTAAAACAGAACTACCCATTAATAGTGATTGCATTGGCTGTGAAAAACAGCGACTTTAAGTAAATAGGCCTATTTTTATTACTGAAACGGAACAGCGTTGATCTGATCAGTTTTCAGGTGTGACGCAAATAATGGCGTGACTCTTTCACGTCACGTCATTACATTTGCGTTTTACTTGAAGTTGAGGAGCTGGTTTGATATAATTGATCTGATCAGTCCGTCAGGTAGTGTAGGTAAGTGTGGGTTGGTTTATTATTTTTTATGCCCCCTTCGAAGAAGGTGGGGCATATAGCGTTGCACATGTCTGTCGGTCGGTTGGTCGGTAGACTGTGGTTTCCGCACAATAACTCAAGAAGTTTTTGAGCTAGGACTTTGATACTGTATAGGTGTATTATTCTAAGCAAAAGCTAGGCGAAATTTGAAGATGGGTGACCTTGACCGAATTTCCAAGGTCACAGTGGTACCTGAGTTAACTTTGATTTCGGCACAATAACTGAAGAAGTTTTTAAGCTAGGACTTTTATATTGCACAGGATTATAGTCCATATTCCGGCTAGGCGAAGTTCGACGATGAATGACCTTGACATCATTTTAAAGGTCACAGAGCCACTTTACTGAATTTGATTTCATGCTTTCTGCATGATAACTTATACCTTGGAGCTAGAACTTTTATATCGACAGCTTTATGGTTCTCTGTAAGGGCTAGGTTGATTTTGAAGATGGGTGACCTTGACCCAGTTTTCAGGCTCAGAGAGAGATTGTAGTTAGACTGTGGTTTCCGCACAATAACTCAAGAAGTTTTTAAGCTAGGACTTTGATACTATATAGATGTATCATTCAAATCAAAAGCTCGGTGAAGTTTCAAGATGGGTGACCTTGACCTAATTTCCAAGGTCACAGTGGTACCTGACTTAACTTTGGTTTCCGCACAAGAACTGAAGAGGTTTTTAAGCTTAGACTTTTATATTGCACAGGATAATAGTCCATATTTGGGGCTATGCGAAATACGAAGATGGATGACCTTGACCTCATTTTAAAGGTCACAGAGCCGCTTTACTGAATATGGGTTGGTACCTGAGTTAACTTTGGTTTCCACATGATAACTGAAGAGGTTTTTAAATTAGGACTTTTATATTCCACTGGATAATTGTCCGTATTCAGGTCTAGGTCAGGTTTGAAGATGGGTGACCTTGACCTAATTTCAAAGGTCACAGAGCCATTTGGTTTAATACTGTTTCTGCATGATAACTTGCATTTTAGAGGTAGCACTTTTATATTGCACAGCTTTATGGTTGCCTATAAGGGCTAGTTTGAGTTTGTAGATGGGTGAGCTTGACCCAGTTTTGAGGGTCACACACACACAGTAAACTTCCTTTTTTTGGCACAATAACTGAAGAACGTCAAGTGAAAATGAGTGACCTTGCCATAATTTTCAAGGTCATAAAGCTACTTTGCTGAATATGGTTTCTAAATGATGACTAATTTTTCAGCTATAACTTTTCTATTGCCCAGGTTTTTAGACATTTTTTAAGGGCTAGGTTAAAGTATAAAGATATGTGACATTGATGTATGATCAACCTTCGCTAATTTTGTAAGGTCACAAGTGCCCCATCTACCACTGTCAATAGGGTAGCGAGGGCAAGGGTAATGGGGGAGGGGGGCATCTATGTATTACAAACATATCTTGTTCATTCAATTTTGGTAGGCCTAATTATGAGTGTTAGGTGTAGTTTCATTATATTTATGTCATGTGGGCAACGTTTTTAAGTAGGCCTATTAACAAAGGAACATCATATACGCTTTATTCTGTAATACATCTGCTCGGGATGTTTGTATTGGAAATGCAAACATGCTGCCGCCCGTTAGCAGAATGACTTGTCCGGGGATTAATGGCACCGAAACAAGTCTTGCGCTGGTTCCCCGCTGATGACCCGATTTTCTAAAGACTAATAATGCCTAAAACTTTCTGCTAAATTTCAAATTTTATGAATATGATTTGTTCCTTTTATAAATTAATTTGCTATTATGACTTAGAACAATACAGTTTGTCAGTGAATGATACGGAATAGGACTTTGCTCTTAGAATATCGGACTTGATAGTGTTCAAACGGTACATTGGCTTGCAGAATTAGGTTTGTTAAATTTCTCTTTGTATTAAATACACAAGTGGTTAAACCTGAAGCTTTTCCTGCAATGGTCCAACAAGTTGGACCCAAGTTTAACCAGTGTCAGTAGGTCAACCAACAACCAAAGTTCCCCGAATGTACATTTGCCACGAGTATGAAAATGCCATTTACTTCAAGTTTTGGCCTACTCACCATCAGCACTAATATGGCAGAGTATCCACTACATCCGTTTCTAATTTCGTGTTACAATCGGACAAAAATGGTAAATAAACTGACATAAAGCACACTATATGATTCTTTTATTCAATAAAAGCTCATTATAATATTTCAAAATTTGAACTGAACTCTTTAACATTTTGCATGAAAGGGTTTACGTCAAGTTTCAATGCCCGACCAATAAAAGCGTATGCAAGCAGATCCAACATGATCAAACGTAACATTAACACAATATAGAGTAAGACAAGGGGACTTTATGAACCTCGAATGTGTCTGTAAAAAGAGCCTAGTCTGTCTTTGCCAATAATAAATGTAGTATCGAAGGATGTCATGAACTGACAAACACAATACAAACGTTCTTTACGTTTAAAACATATAGCGGATATGTTTTTAACATAGTGCACATCAATGCTAATTAAATGCTCCAAACCACCTTTCTTTGCTGCACTCCGATGCCACAAAACTCACGAGACAGTATGCTGTGAAGGAGCAAATAGTCCTACAAAGAGCACCGTGTAATTCTCTTCTGTCATAAGTAATTTTATTTTTGCTTTAATTCTATTAGAATGATTAAAACGAATGACTAATAAGTTTGTGTAATATTCAGTCTGAGGATTAAAATACCAAAACAACCATCACTTTTGTCAGAGCCGTTTCCTGGAAATAACCATTAATGTACATTATGAGTTTGTATGAACATTATCGCTGTTGTTCATACAACCATTATGCACACAGGGTGGCTTGAATCAGTAAGACGAACTCTGTTTACTACGTTGTATAATATGTATATCATTTTGTCACTGCTTTACAAATATTGCCTGTTTTACTGTGCAGTAGTCCAAATCCATGTACGCGAGAGGTGGTAATGTCCGATCTTGACAATAATGAAGCTGGGACACTATATATATATATATATATATATATATATATATATATATATATATATATATATATATATATATATATATATATATACAATACTGTTGCCAATATCTGACAAACATTAAGGGACATACATACAAAGTCAGTGAAAGGTATCACTGCCAGAACATGCATCAAATACAACATATTGTAAAGTAGGCGATGCAAATATAAAAGAGTGTTTGAATTAGATTGTAAGTGTGAACTTCAAGGAGATATAATGCGTTAGTAATTGTACATTCTGAGTTTTCCAGCTTTCAGAGACTTATGTATGTACATAAACCCAATTAAGAAATATGATGGTCTAAATCTGAGCTTGTCGGGGATTCGTTTTTCGGGAGTGACAAGTAAAAACGAAAAGGTGTCTGCACTGTTGAGCACCATTACTGAGGAGTGGTAAACTGATGGTGGCATGGGGTTAATACTTCGCCAGCGTGTGGCATATACACGATGGCATGATTTCTTTGTTGGGGCGTGACGAAAAGTGACTGTCTTCGTAGGCTCGTGAATTGACCGTAGACGAATGCATGTTGTCCCCATGTTGTACATTTATATGATGTCCATTGGCATTATGTCTACTGTACATGAGTGTAAGGCTTCTCATAAGGAGTCCAAAGGTTACTCGGGTGTGTGCCAAACTTAAACAGGTGATTACTGAAGAAGATGGTGCCTCGTCTGTACCAGGTATTGTGGACCAGCTGAAGAAAGCATTCAGTGACTTATCATAATGCCATGATGCTGTAGTTGCTAAAGATACCAGTGATGCTGATCATGATGAGTACTTTTGTGCAGTTCAGAAAAACTCTCTTGACGCCTTGTCCTGAGCTAAAGCTTATAATCATGAAGTGAGTTTGAATGTTACACCACAAACGGGTGATAGTGTACCGTTAGCTGCGTCGGGTCATGGGCATACAAACAGTAATCTGCTAGATTGACTCAGTCTCCATAACGTGGAGCTTGAGACACGACCCTCAGAACTACCATTTTTTTTATTAAATTATTTCAGAACAATGTAGATAAATAGCCTAAGATCCAGACAATAAGCTTGCACGTCTCTTACAATATGTTAGCGGCAATGTGCGTTTGGCTATTTAGTCGTGGCAACTGCCAAGTGGTGCTGAGACCTATAAGCTGGCATTTTATGTGCTTCAAGAGCAATATGGGTCTAAATATCTAGGGACAGAAAGTGTCATAAAAAATCTGTATAAACACAACGCTGTATAAATCAGCTCATGATATTTGTCTTTTGAGCATAACGCAGATATTTTGAGAAACCTTGACACGAAAGATTAAAGACACGCCCAGGTTATCATGTTTGACATTGTGACACCTGCCAAATTTTGCACATAATGACTGGCCAAGAAAAGTGCAAAAGTAGACGTAAATCAGAATCCTACTTTATGTTTCCAGACTAAGTGATGTTTGTGAAGGAAATTGCAGACAACAAGAACGATCCCATTTGTGGATCGGCTGCTAAGGCTGATCGTTCTATGTTGTTGAGAAAACAAGTTAGCTCACATGCAAAACAGCAGAAACAAATGGTAAGGGACCCAAACGACGCAAAAAAGAGAATAATAATTCCTCTGTTCCTTGCAAACATGAAACTTTCTTTGGATACAAATATGTCAGGTTCTGATACATTGCATGTATATGCAAACTGTGACAGGAGGGCTCCACAAAATACTACTCTATGTAAGATGTGTGGGTCTTCACAGTCAATCATGCTTTGCCCTGAGTTTACAACTTGGAAAGTTTATGACCGAATTGAGCTTGTTCACAGAAACAAGTGAAGTAATAACTGTCTGCATGACAATCATTCCACATTAGACTGTGTTGTCAGAAATACTTGCTTTGTCTGTGCGCTTAAACATTCAAGCTTCATACATGTGGATAATGTTTTGGCTACCTACGCTGTGTCTGCCTGCGCAGCATTCATACCCATTGTGAAGGTGAGAATGAATGATCAGATGGATGTCAAAATAGCACTTGACAGTGCTTCGTCCAATTCATTCTGTACAGAATCTTTGACTAAAACATTAAATGTCAAAGAACCTGTTTCAAGCCGTCTCCTTAAGAAACTGTCTGGTACTACTTAATTTTATTCCAGTTATGCTGGTATGTAGATTTCAGCTGGAAATGAATCCACGTTTATCTCTGGTGTGAAAGTTGTGGAAAGCATTCCTGTATCACCCACATTCTTAGATCAAAGTAAATATTAGCATCTGCATCACCTTGACCTGTCTCCAAACTTCAGATGCGACAATGTTGACATACATTGGTCAGGAATCAGGAATGTTTCTTTCCATTGGAATCCCGTAGAGGTGATGATTCTTGTTCAACTTTTGTCATTCGCTGAAAATTTTTGTTGGACCATTTAAGCATGAATCAATGAGAGCTTAAACACTGCCAGCAATGCTGTTATTTGTAACTTCATATCAGAACTCCTGTCATGCAAGTAGTGTATCTGATCATGTTCCCTTTGATCATATTGAGCGATAATGGAATCTGGAAAAATAAAGGTATGGATAAGCGTTAAATGTCCATACAAGACAAGGAAGTTAATCTGCTTGATCAAACGTGCTCAGACAAACAGTCACTATGAGTTACCAGTTCCACTGAAGTATCGTAGCGAGGGTCTTCCTAACAATATCCCCATTTAAAAGAAACATGTCTCGAAAACTGGGTCGAATGTGGATCCTTTTGTGAGAGATGTCATTTTCATCAATATGTATGTGAATGACCAAGAGTGACGTAAACAGAGTTGTCATAAGAGTTCCTTCAGTTTCACATTCCATTTTACAAAGTTTGTCATACAAAGTGCAAATAAAGTGCACAATTTTCCCCACCTGCTGCTGGGAAAATGCTTGGCATAACGTGGAATATCCACAAAGACGCCTTTTCTTATTTATGAGGAATACCAAAACAGGTGACGTCAGGCCCTGCACTATGTTGAGCTGCTTGTCATCTAATTTTTACCCCCCTTGGGCTGGTCTGCCCTGCACTATGTTGAGCTGCTTGTCATCTATTTTTACCCCCTTGGGCTGGTCTCCCCATGGGTGTTACCCCATGGAAACTTGTTTCAGAATGCAAAACGTCTTAACTTGGCTGGGATGATTCTATGCCAGATGAAATGCCTACTGCATGGCGCTCATGAATTGAGTCATAGCACATATATATTTCAGTGAGTCCTCCTATGGGGTGCAAGCTTATCTCAGATGCGTTAGTTGAAAAGTTAATGTCTCTTGTCATATGCTGTTGAGCAAAAACCACATGGCTGGAAGCTGCTGTCCAAGGTGCTGAAATTTATTCTATTCTATGCAATAAAATGGGTGTGAAAGGTGTACCAGTGTACTTATGGACCAATTCCATGATATTTCTAGGCTACATATTTGATAAGTCAAGTAGACTCCGCACATCTGTTAAAAACAAAGCTAGTGTGGTTCAATCTCTTACAGATGACAGTACCTGCGTCACATTTCATCCCATAAAATCCTGCTGACGTACTCACCAAGCATAGGTCATTGTTTCAGGAGTGTGTAACTCAGTTATGGAAACATGGTCCATCTTGGTTGTCTGATCATACATTGTTCTGGTCATGTGAGGATCTGCATTCATTCACTTTTTTCCAGGATATGACCCTCAAATCAAGATAACCCTGACCAGTGTAGCAGAACAAAAGTATTAAAATTGGTTACAGAGGATATTAAAACATTTCTCTATATGGACGAGCATGTTACGAGCTATAGCATAGTTGCATATATTTGCAATACAAACAGAAAGACATAACCAGGAGTTTATTAATGGACCATTGCAACCGTCGTGTGTTTTGTTGCTAAAACACGTTCAGATGGAATCGCATGCACAAGAGATGAATGATCTTGCAAATAGTAGGATTTTAAATAAATCAAGTTCCATCTTAGCAATAAATTCATTCCTGGATAAAGACAGTTTGACTAGGCCGGGGGGGGGGGGGGGGGGCAGGATTGGACATCATCCAGTAATTCTTCCTCATAAACACCCTGTGACTGTGGCCATTGTCAGCAATTATCATGCATATGGACAATTAGTGGCTGAATGAACTTTAAGTTGATCAGAGGTAAGTATTTGATAGTTAAGGCTTGCAGATTGATAAAGCGTATCTTGCACAGGTACATCCCATGTAAGAAAGGCTAATTGTGCAGCGTTTAGTTTCATTGGCTTGGACGCTTTTGGGCCATATCTTACAGAACAATATAGTATTGAGAGAAAACGAATTTGATGTATATATAAGTGCAAGTCAAATCGAGCAGTACATATATAGAAGTTGTACTGGAGGGATTCTGAATCTTTCATAAACGCATTCCGGCATTTTGTAGCTCATACACATTTCTATTAAGGTGTTTAGTGATAAGAACATTTTTTTAAAAGCAAAAAAAGTTCTACGAGATGCTTCCTTACATCTGTCAACTGACAAAGCAAGTCTTTTGAGCCATGTTACCTAGTGCTAGCCATTTTACTGACGAAATATTGGTGACCATATTCGGTGAGGCCAAACCATAGTAAAGGGTCCGCCCTTAACCAAATTAACTGATGACCGCTGCAATCTGACTCCACTGACCCCAAACAGACTTTTGATATTTCAACATGATGCTTAACAACCTCCTTGTGAAGGTTCAGCTGCAGATGCTTGCCGTGGAAGGTGGCATTAGGTGCAATATTTAGCACGTGACTGGTGGTCTCATTTTGTTTGCGAATACATTCCCCGACTGCATAGATGATCCAAATGAAAAGTACCTACTAAGGATATTAAGGTCGGAGAACTAGTCATGATCATGCACACTGCTTTACCACGGAAAATTTGGCCTGTAGCTGTTGTCAAAGAGGCTTTGCTTGTCGTAACAATAGAGTAAGTCCGCCTTGACTTCAAACACGAGTCACTGAATTACACAGGCTGATTACCCATCTTGTGTGCCTGAAATTGGCGATGGTTTCCACAATGACCATTAAATTATTTGTTCTGCTGAGTAAATCCTGTAGTATTTAAACGAGTACACTTTTGCCTTGAGTCATGTGCTTTTGGGTATATTATTTTTCCAATTTCACTTGCCGAGTCGTTGCCTGTTTGTAGGCTTTGATCATTTAGCAATTTGGTGATCAGGTTGTGTAGAAGTGATTCAGGTGGTTTTCTTTTTGAGGTTTACCAGTCACTTAGGTAAATCCCGAGAGAGTCTTGGGGGTACCTGTATAGGTCAGTATGGACAATACTATTGCTAATACTACAGTCGGGGCAAGAAGGTTTTGTGTTCATGGTTAGTATAAATATTTCACCTGCATCGAGGATGTGGGCAAAACTTAAATCCTTATATTGTGCTTGCTTAACTATCTAATAATCTTTATTTGAAGTCAAGTAGCACAGTAATATAAAATATAAGCTCTGAAGCACTATGATTCGACAGTAGATAGGAAAATAAAAGATGGACAGGACATGTACAATGAACCCACATATGAAAACGTATTTACAGACATGAAATCATAAAATGACAAAAAGATCAGGGGCTGTGCTGATCAGTATACAGCTGAGGCCCTGGCTTTGCACAGAACACAAATAGAACAGGAGCACTTGTGGCCAGGCCATACTTGTATTAGTTTCCTGTACTGACCTAAGTTTGTCGATTCCTTATGATGAACAGGCAAATTGTTCCATAGCTTGTCCCATTAATACATTTGCGAGCTGTTGCTTTATGTCGTGGTGTTGTAAGCAGGCTGCTGTCCTTTTACATTATAGCTTAAGTTGTATCTACTTTCTTCCTCCAAATACATATCATTCCAAAATGGTGGGCTGTCATGAGATAAAATATTGTAGTGTTCTAGAAATGGTTTACTTCGTTTATTTAAATACAGGAAAGGGTTCTAAGCCTGTAGTACGAGGTTTGGGTACAATGACATAGAACCATTATAGACAAAATGAAAAGCTCTTTCCTGAATCTCTTCCATCTTAATTTTATCAGCAGAACCACATATATGCAATGCTAGGGGGCAATGATTAAGGTTTGATAGAATAAAGCATAAACGATTTTGAACTTTCCCTTTTTTTGCAGACTTTGAGCGAACCTTTTTTAGAACTCTTATCTGTTTAGCAGCCCACTTACATACATTGGATATGTGATCACGAAACTTATGTGTATCGTCGTTACAGACACCCAGCTATTTCACACGTCTCAGAAATAAAAGAGACATCACCAATTTCGAACGAAGAATTATTTACAATATAATTTGACATTTGAGGAGAGAGAATCATCGCTCGAAATTTATCACAATTTGCATTCATATAATTATCTTTGTACCACGAAATTACAATATTTTCAGTGTTTTGCAAAGGTAATTTGACATTATAAAGGAACTTGCTGTGATGAGATAGTGTGTTGTTGTCTGCATTATATAGACTTCATAACAACCTTCCATGACATTTAAGAAGTCATTCATAAAAATATTAAACAATTAAAGGTCCAAGGATACTTCCTTGATGTACACCCTGTAGAATATTCGTCCATTCACTTTTGGTATCACCGTATTTGACCCTTATTTTTCTGTCAAATAGGATATTGCAAAGTTAGCTGGAAGCATTTCCGGACAAGCCGTATGTTTTGAGTTTTGTAAGTAAATCACCGGATAGACAGTCAAAAGCTTTTGAAAGATCCCATGACGTGAACAGATCAGCCACTGGCCCTGTACCCTCATTTGCCTCTCTGGCCCAGTTATCTCTTATCAGCTCAGTGGCCAGTGGGGAGTCTGCTAATCTCCTAATTACCCCCACAGACCCAGCAGTGGAACTACTTTCTCCAAGCTAGGCTAAGGTGATTCCCTACAGCCTCAATTGGGTCATCTAAACCTTGGTTGTATGAACGGATGGTTATTGGCTTGAGACTTCAGGACTGCTCTTTTATAATGTTTCACATTTGCAGACAAATGAAATGAACTGGACCTGCTTTAAATTTTGCCTGAAACACATACAGACGAATCTGACATTTTAACCACTACACTCAAAATTACCTGAACTTTGGTACAGATATGAATATTTTGGTGCTCATGGCACAGAAATGAAAAACATATTACAGTGCTCCCTCTTAATAACACTCCTCATTACCAGATAGTTTCTGATACAGCATGGCGGGTACCATGGCTCCACTGAAGTACTTTCCCATTACTTCTATGCTAAGAGTCCCTCTGTAGTAAGGCTTCCTATAACACAGTCTACTCTGTGGATCCCAACACCAGTGTTATAAAAAAAGAGCACTGTACTTAATTTACTTTGATCTTGTCTGTAGATTTGTTCAACATTGATTTTGAAGAAAAAGACAGAAAAGAATATATATTTATTATATATGAAGACATATTTTATTGCATCATCAACTTCAGATCAAGATACATTGCTCTTCAAAAAACACTCTTTCAAATGCACAATTCACTTCTGCATGTTAAGTTTTAAATACATATATATGGTTCATATGTCAAACACTCTTTCAAAGCACATTTTATTTCTGCATGTAAAGTTTTAAATGCATATGATTCATATGTCAAATATTATTTCAGCACTGGTGTTGTGAAATACCAGTAATTATCACTCCACATTTTGGTTGTAAGCAAAATGTTTAATATGGACAGTTTTAAATTTAATTTCAGTGTCCAATCTATTAGTCACTATCAAATACCAGTAATTATGATATTACATTTTAGTTGTAAGCAAATTGTCTAACATAGACAGTTTCAAATTTAATTTCAGTATGCAATCTTTCAGTATACAATTTATCAGTCATTATCACAACCCATTATTGATAAATTGTCATATCTAAAATTCTACATTATGCATGATATTTTCTGGTGCACCTTCTCACCAATGATATTGAATTGGAATATGCCATGTTGCACAATATATGTTGTAAAAGAAATATAATCTACTCGTCACACTAAAATGTCAGAGTGAGATCAATGGCTTCATTGTTCCTAGATCACAAGCAATATTATGTATCACATTAAACTTACTAATATGATATTGCCTGTGTCACTGCAACAAAGCAAATTGTTAAATTAGCCTGCACATAGTACATGACGAGTGAATTTAATGGGATTCCCCGCACAACCAACTACAACATACTGGAATGTCATATTATTAACATAATGGATTGAAAGAATTAGATATATACCATGGAAAACATGATTATCAGCACAGTTACCTGCTTCACACAGGGCGATATTACCACATGCACATACTTGTGCTCCAAAACACTATCTGATGTCACTGGAATGATTCATCACAATTGAGCATATTTCATAAGATTGTCACTTTCCCAGCATGACCTTACACTGGTAATAAGAAGGGAGCACACCATTTGCAAAAGGTCTCAGTATAATCAGCTACCATGCCCCAGGCTATCATGTACACGTGTTTGCTTGTACATCGTCCCTCAACTAGACTGATTCAATGTAATACTTGAAAGTAATTCATGACTAAAAATTATTCTTTGAAGTAGTTCATGAAATAAAGTGTCACTTCCCAGCATAATCTCTCACTGGTAAGAAAAAGGAAGCATACCAGGTTGCACAAGGTCTGTTGAGTGCAACCAGCTATCATGCTACTTTACCATGTAATGGAGCATATATTTAAAATGTTTCATAAAATAGTCTCACTTCCCAACATAACTTCACACTGGCTTCACACAATAATAAAAAAGGAGCATACCATTGTGCACAAGGTCTGTGAGTATGTCAGCTACCATGCCCGAGGCTACATTGCCATTTACACGCTTTTGCTTGTACAGTTTCCCTCCTTAGAGAGACTGCCCCTAGTTCAATCTAAAACGTCCTATAAAGCTGTGTATAATGAAACCACAAATGAAACGGAATCAATTATGTCTTCTTCCCACATTAAGGCACCATGATCACAAAGGCCTATATACCATGTCTACATGTCCAACATAAAAATACTGACATATCCTTCCTATATGGTAGTGTTAGCAAATTGCAGGCCATTTTGTAAGCACTCTATGCATTTTACTGCTGTTTCACACAAATCTTGATATAAACATATGGATACATTTTATTACATGCTACATGCATGTATGACAATATAAGACTTGGTAAATATGTACGATAATTCCAAATACAATAAGGACGGATTCATTGCAGTTGTGTTACCAGACACACCACTACAGTGTAACTTTACCACCATAGTAAATAATTATTATCAAAAGGCTGTGTACCATATATGTATTTACAATTAAAAAAAATGTACATGGCAGCAGTCCACCTCTCATAATGCACGCCAAATACACCAAAGGTGTAGCTTTACAAGGGATGGCTCAACTTTTATAATTTACACAAGAGTACAGACAGTACGCTAAGAGGAAGGGGGTAAATGTTGATGTACACCTTTTGTGTGATATTAGCAAATGATGAAAATTACACATTTAACTCGTGTAGAGCTTTAATTTTTTCAAAGGTTTTGGGATGTTTTAATTAATCCAGAAGTATATGGTGATGTGAAGCAATAATTTAATTAATTTACGATTAACCATATATACTGTGCATAACAACAGGTAATTGATAAACTGTGGTAGGTCCAAATGATTCTTACTGTATTGTATTAAAATGCATGTGCAAGATGCAAACTACTAGTAACCAAATCTTGATACCGTGCCTGTGGTTCCTCCTCCAAAATCATCAGTTTCCATGATGAAAAGTACTCTTTCAGGGGGAGGGTTACTGAAAAAGAGTACTCTGTGTACTCTCTTGAAAATGATGAAAATGTTGGAACCGTCCTCAAGACGGATCATTTCATTCAGTTAAGTATATACATATCACACTAACCCAGATAAATGAATAGGGTCCTTTATCTCATTATAGCATGATAATGAAGCAAGGTGATATTTCAGAGACTTACTCAATGACATTTTTTCCTGCCATTTTTGAAAGTAAAACTCTTTTATGTCAGGAGGTTCACACTTCCAATGTTTTGCTTTTGTGGAGATGTATTTGTTGTAATCTTTGAACACCATTTTTTGCTTCTCCTGTTTTCTTTTACAATTTGCGTAAAATATCACAACATTTTTCTCCACCTTTATTACCCGTTTTGATTTCACTGTAGCCATTAGCGTTTTCTGTAATTGTTGTATTTCAGTCAACATCCGTTTTTCTCTGCTGAAATGTTTTTTTTTATGTTGGGCTTTATAGTTATTTTTATTTTCAAGCCTGCAGTGTCAAATCTGTATGCAGTGCTATTAAGTAATTGACCCTGATTCACACAGTCGACCACAAAACTAAAGTCTGGTACAGCATAATAAAGTCTTACTGCTTTCTTAATGGTGTTTGGTACAGTTTTGCCCAGAACTTTGCTGTGAAGCACAATATACTGTTTTGTTGACCTCCCCTTCAGTTCACCAGGCAAGGTTTTCTTTACCCGTCCACCTTTGTCTGTTATTGTCTTGTGTAAAAGGGCCTGTGTGAGTTTTTGCTTCCCAATCTTCGGGATTGTGCCACAAATAACAAAGGGCATTTTATAGAAGATACCAGGACAGAAATCAGTTCTGCTTTCCTTGTCTTGGTTACTATCAATTCTTGATGTACAATATCTTTGACATCAGCCTCTTCCACTGGATTGATCCTTATTTTAGAAATTTTGTTTCTAACAAGAGAGCCCCTCACTGTCTTCTGTATGATAGTAGCACAGTAATGCTGCTGAACAAACTTGTTAAAATGTTCCTTTGCCTGGGGTTTCATGTCATACGCAAGGCATTTAAACAAACTGCAAAACACAGATTTTATTGGGTCCGTTTTTGAGGCACCACCATGCCTTGTCGTATGTTGATAGTAATAGGTATTATGTTCATAATTCAGGTTTCCCCTCCTTCAGCCTGAAATCGGCAAAGAGGAACATCTGAATTTTTCATAAAATATGGTACGTAGTCAACAAATTTCAACATGTATGGTGTTATGTTCTTGGTCCCATACTTGAGTTTGTAAAGCTGATAAAACATTTCAGCACTTCTTTCATAATCAGCAATGTCTTCTTCAGTAAAACCCCATGTATAATCACATACATGCACTGACCCCTCCATTTTCCCATCTATCAGATGGTGTGGGTCCTTATGTAAAATTGTGATCATTCTGTGAAAATGTTCCCATATAGTTTTTACAAGATTAAGTTCTGTAATATTATCTGGCAATCCCAAGGTGTCTCTGACATTATTCCTCAGTTTTGTTAAACTGATTTCTCTGTTAGATACTACATTGTCTTAAACATGGGGAAAGAGACTTTCCTGACTGGTGGGGGGGGGTGGGGTGGACTTATAATTGTGAATGCATAAGTTCTGTCGAGTGAAACAGGCTCTGGCTTACCTTGCTTATCAAAAATAATTCTGAAATTCCCCTGTCTCACTCCTCTCAAATTTATCTGATTTTCTAAATTGCGTATTAGGTCTTCTTTTGTGAGAGAACTGTTTGACTGAGCTGCCATGTTAGCCTCCGATTGTATCCTTTCAACTTCAACATTTAAAAGTTTCCCCACCACTCTGGTCTCACCATGCATCATACAAAACAATACATTTGCTAGAGGGACTTGGACTATGGAATCAGGAAACTCTCTGTCTAACTTGCTCCCAATCTCCAGCCTAAAGCCATTTGGTCCAGCCTCATCATTTGGGATTTAGGGACATCTGAATAGAGATTCCAGCCTCGGTCTGTCAGGGGCCCCAAAATGTCTGCACCATCCAAAATCGTCTCCAAAAACATTTCATCCCCTGTCAAATAATGTGTATTCCCCAACTTGTTTGATCTTGAAATAAAAGAATTGATAAAACCGGACTCAGACAAATTCTACTCTAAATTGTCTCTTGAATCACTCTCTTAGAAAATTGAAATGCGGAAAATGTCCTTCGTAGGGTGATAGGAGATGTCATTCAACAATAAGTCGTTATTCCAATAAAGAAAGAGTCAGGAATGTTGAGTGTCTTCCTCCCACCACCCTGCCATCACCATAGAAACAGATCAACTTTTCTGCAGGTATGAAAGGATATCTAAACTCAAGAACTTGCAATAAACTATCTGGATCTATGCACCAGCCTGTTGCAGTACGACGTGGTAGCAAGACAGATTCAAATTGCCTTTTGTAGCTCAACTTTGCTTGTCTCTCCTCTCTCAGTGGTGGCATCAATCCAGGAAATTTCTTACATGGCAGCTCAAACAGCCTACACCCACTTTGATTCTCTTGCATATATATGACATCTTCTACAGTAACACGATGAAACTGCTTGTACATTTCCGTTGCACACACTCAGCAATTTCTGGTTGAGCTTTGCTTAATAATTCAAGAAGTGAATCTTTGGACAGAGACGCCCCTTAGCCACCACATTTCCTCTCCTGTGCAGCAATGGTCTCCAATGCCCCAGGTAATTCTTATTTCAGAGTTTTTTGTCCTTATCACCAACCTTCCAATCAGTGTAGTGACATGTATGTAACGTTTCCCCATGAGCTTAATGAAGCTGTTTTCCACATTTAGACCCTGTTTTTCCATGAAAGGACCTAGATACCTCATTCCATTTTTATCCAATGAGTCCTGCTATCCCAACTTATCAAAAAGTGGGCGTTTTTTTTTCAAAAAAAGCCTAGAAGCTTGCCACACATACTGAACCTGACAATATAACAAGCATATGGTACCATCAGTAGACTCCACAGCGCAACCAATTTCTACTTCTTGAGAGTCATTGCTGGAACTTTTACTCGTTTCTCGTAAAGTGTTACAGAAACTTTTTTCTCTACATGCGACATCTTCCAACAGCTTTTTCTCAACTTCATTGTTCATTCCAGTATTAGTACATATACTTGTGCTTTTCCCAACTGTGACATATTGCTTAGGTGATCTTGATGTTGACATGCTGCACACTGCACAGTAGCTTGGCATGTGGGAATAAATTTTGCACCAGCTTTGGCACCTAATGAAAAGAATGCACCAATAGCTTCTGCATGTAGTGTACCCTTTGGTGTAAAATGTTGAGACAAATTTTGTACACACCAATTCCATACATCTTCTCTCATGTTACATGTCAACACAGCTGACTTATCTCGATCTTCACCGATTTTGTAGGTTTGTTGAGCAAATCATTGTCTGTGTTTGACAACTTTGAGTCAAGTCGGTAAACTCCATAATGAAATGTATCCAGGAGTACATCTATAGCACATGTAGCACCATGTTGATGCTGCGTACATTTCAGACCATTCTTGAAGAAACTGATACTCGTATTCAATACCATGAATTGATAAGGTATAATTATGATGGCAGCAAAGCTATGTATAAGAACAAATGTCCAGGCACTGATTAACCCTTTTTAAACTGAATTTATTAAGGATATATCTCTTCCAATTCTTGTTAATGTGTAAACACAAATATTTTTGTGTGAAAGACAATTTGGGTCAAATTAAACTGAGAATTTTGTCAAGGGTTAAAGCTTGACAGGGACAAAAGTATGTAGTCTACAAATAAAAAAGTTTAGCACCTTAGCTCACATATTTGCAGTGTAAACAGCATGGACAGAGATATATTCCCTCAACATGTCTCTAGATTGAATATTTGTGCAAATAAATTTGCCTTTAAACTACCATAAAAATTCAATTTAATGAAGGCACTCATCTCATAATATTTTGCAGTTTCAGAAAACAAAAACATACTTTAAAATTCAGTGTCTAGTTTATGTCAGGACTTCCATGAACTGAATGCATAGAGACAGGTCAGTTAAAAAGGGTTAATCAGGCCCTCTCATACAGAGAAATTGTACACCACAACCAAGATTTATATATACAAACGTACAAAGTAAGCATACAAATACCTCCCACATTATTACCAGTAAAATATCCTTAAATGTTGAGACATGGTGTGCGGACAGGTATGCACATAAAACCCACTAAGTAGCCTCGGGCATGTAACTTCACAGATTTATATGAATAATATCACAATACACCATGCATTGCAGTGACAAAGGACTTACTCTTCTTCATTTGGCATTGGGTCGTTTTCGGGATACTCTTCCTCCGGTTGTTTAACGTGGGCCAAGAGCTGCTGCCTATGCTCACCTTCTGTCAGCTCTAACATTGCAGTAGCTGCCCATAGTGACAGCTGGACACAATTGTCTGGGGTCACCCTTAACCTCAAACAGGTGATGAAGTTGACACCTGTCTCCAGTTTAAGAATGTCCCAGTTCTCTCCCAAGAACTTGTCTAGGTTGGCCATGTTCATCTGCTTGTAGTTGTAGGTAACATTCCTCTCTGTGGGCAAACGCATCCCCAGAAGACCAGGGTCAACCGCAAAATTGAGAGGGCCTAACATGGACAGGCGACGGAAGTTTCTGGATTTCAAGACATGTTGTATTTGTTCATTGATAACTGTACGTAACTGCATTTCCCGCTGCTTCAGCCGGAATACTGTCCTGCATGTAGTTCACACTTGCCTCGAAAGCACTCGCGGCAGCTACCTTGAGGACATCCTTGTCTTGATTGTTGAGATGAGGCACACGTGTAGCTTCTAGTCGTGCGGCTGGCAAACTTATTTTCACTTCTTGGTTTAGATTGTTGCCAGCAAAGAGCCAGCAAGTGGCTGTCTCAGATCCTAAGTCCATTTGATGGACACCAACCTCTATGCCATGACCAGACACCTTTGAAAATAACAGATAGGAAGCAATAAGCAATATGTCAGCTTATCTTTAACACTACACAGACAAGAAGGGAACCTGTTTTATTTCATAAAGACCTGAATACACCAAATTTCACTGGAATGAAATGTATACCCTATAAACATTCTAGCAGTACAAATCCTTGACAATGGTAAAAGGAATTTTTAGCTCTCCAACAATACATGTAATAGAGCTGGACCAGTGGCAACAAGAAATATAAACCCAGACTGACGGACAACAAAAATACAGAAAAGGGTTGTAATTTGCATCATTTTTTGTAACATATCAAGACTGTTTTAATCCATTTTTAGTGTAGATCTGCATCATTTTTTCTACAGAAAGCACAACCAAAATATGGATGTCCATATAAATACGGAAAACTGGCATCTCTGAAGTAAGTGTCCATAAAAGAGGACCATTCATATATAGAACATCAAAGTCTTGGCTGCAAAGGTCGGTCAGTTATCAGGTATGGAGTTAGATTAACCAAAATAGCCCCATGACCCTGTGGATAGGTTATGGCCATCTATGTACTGTATAAAGACTTGCTCTCCTGACAAGAAATGCCCCTATGTTGTTTCAAAGCAATCACCTGAACAGTCTCGGAGAATGTGACTTGTTATGATTTTGCCCAAAAATGAAATGTGGACGGATGGATGGACAAAAGACCACACTATGAGCTCAACTGACTGACAAGCAGCTGAGCTAAAAATACACAGACAAGTTTAATACAGACACTGAAAAGATATGCCACAAAAGAAACAACTTGGACATTAAAATGTTGTTTCAAAGACATTTTTTCTCACACGTTGTTCATTAACTAAAATCTTGAAGTTCATCTTCGACTTGTAAAGCAAAATGATTAAATAATTCCTTAGTAGGCCTAGGCTGTATTTTTAGCGCGTAATGAAAACTTCTACGTCATTTTATTATAAGTACAAATATTTTGTTGACTTTCGTTTCCACGTAAATAACGTCACACAATTACATTTACGTGCTAGGCCTAACTGACCAGTCTAACATTCAAATGACATCTCTACTTCCATTGAGAAAGCAGGGGACATCACCGGCAAAATATCTGGATATCATAAATATTATCACATGGACTAAAGTCCAAGATGAACTTCAAGTTTTGAGTTAACTTGGACATTATTGATTAAGGTTGATCACATTTTTACCATATCAGTACATCGTGAAGTTAGATCCACAGATAAAACAGTTTGCATACCACACTCTGCTGAATGCATTGAGAAGCACTGCATGCCAGCTTCAGATTGCTCTGGAGAAGGAGGTGAAGGATCATCAGATGAAGGACAATCACGTGAAGGATCATCAGGCGAAAGATCATCAATTTGCTGAAAACAAGAGATTATGACAAATCAGAATGCTTGGATAAAAAAGATAAACTGTTAAAATGGTTCATACACCTGTCTGGCCACAAATTGCAAGACTTTTTCAAGACTTTTCCAGACTGATTTGTCCAAAATTCCAAACTAACTTTGGGTTACATACGGGCCAACATGTAACAAGAATACTTTCCATATTTCTGTCGCAAATGAATTATAATACCCAAGTCTGAGTACCAAATAGGATTTTCCAAACTTTTCAAGACACAAGAGTGAAATTCATGACCTTTCAAGGCCTTGAAGGGCATGATCTGAAATTTCAAACTTCTCCAGACTTTTCAAGGCTTGTATGAACCCTGTACACAGATAGGTTGAAATCACATGGGTTAAACATAGCCAAATATGGAAGCAGCTTCAGACCCTTTCAGGTCACACCAAACCAAACTTGTTTTCTCTCACCAAGAAATTTAATCTGATGTGGTTGTCTTTGGCAAACCATAAATCTACTTAAAACAAATGCATATCATTAACCCATCCCCCCTTAACATGGTTGTATCTGGCAGCATCAAGCTCCCCCTCAAGTCGGCCAAATGTTCATGTCACCGAGAAACTTAATCTGATGTAGCTTAATTAACTGTTATTTACTGATGTGCTTAATGACCTTGAAAAATATGTCATGGTCAGCCAAAATTTTGCCCAATTTGACTATTGGTCCAGTATATATTTGGTGTGAGTTTTGCAGTTCGTTCTTAATTTTTTATCACAATAATGAATTTAATGTGTTTTTGACACCCATGATACTAGTTCCACTAAATACCACTGGTAATGCCACCTGGACTCGACACGATATTGAATTCAATATATTTTTAACACATTTAGGTCCCTAAAAGTTAACACAATGATGGACGGACCGACATGAGTGACCGTATAAGCTCTGCGACCTCTGATCAGCAGAGCTAAAAATGTAAATGACAGCAAACTGCATGTATACCTGTTCTGTTGTAACTCCTGCATGTTCTGTCTCTTTGTTTTGTGCACCTGAAACAACCCGACGCCTGTGCTTTCTAGGTATCTCCTCAACATCTTTTTCTGCAAACAAATCCCCAGGAATACATGGTTACATGCATATTTATATATTTTACTTTCGCTCATGACTGTTGTATTCAAAAGTTAAAGGTGCAGGACGCACACGCATACAAAACCCCAGAAGCACATAAGTAAAACAAGAGGCCTGTGTGAACGGGCCATGCTCAGCGGACCTAGAAATTGATGACACTAGTGCAGGGGTTGACATTAAGCTTCCGGAGCCACTGGATCTACTGGCCTGCAAACCACATGTACTGGCCCAATTTTTTGTAATTTACTTCATACTTGCCCGTCAAAAATTTTGCTTAGTGCCGAGAAGCCATATTTCCAGACAAACTCAGTAACAATGCTATCTTTATATTTTAACACTGAAACAGACTGCAATCATAACGTTGTCACAATTTTAACAAATTTAATGAGATTAAGACTATAGTGCATTCGGACAAAGTTTGAAGTGGAAATGGTTGCCTTGTGGACAAGTGGAATGAATTTCTTATTACTAACATTTACCTGGTACTATGATGTCGGTAACTGGTATGACTTTCTGGCTCTGTGGATCCTCTTGCAGCTGCATGAATAACACTTCAGGTATTTGTCCACATTCACCACAGTAACCTCCTGTACTTGGTCTCCAGTACCAGCATTTATAAGAACTTGGTCGCCAAACTGCCCTTTACGCAAGACATCCATCTGCCCTGGCGTTGGACGTTGTTTCTCACTTCTCTTCCTTGAAACGACCCCTTCTGCAATAAACAGTGAAACAAAGTGCAACTGCAAGTCATGGGATCTTAACCATATGGCATGTGCACAGAGCTGGTCCAGGGGGGGGGGGGGGTCACAATAATCACAGGAAGGCACAGGGATGTACAGTAAGGCACCGGTATGCACCGGAAGGCACAGGAATCCACCGGCATGGGCCCAGGAAGGCACCGGAAGGCTCTTTTTATAACAGGAAGGCTTCTATACGAGATCTAAAAACAGCTTTTTATCGGTATTAGAGGAGACTCAAAATATAGGGAAGGGGCACTGACAATAAACGGGTCAAAATCTCACTTTGGGCACTATTTGGGAATTTTGTCCAAACAAACAAATCAAACCGACAAACTTTGATATGTAAAATATGTTGGTTTTGTATAAACAAAAGTTATTGTTTTACATGGAATTTAGGACTCAGTTTAAATTATGCTAGGAAAGTTTTCCACTACTTGCCTTTCATTGTCTAAATAGCATTGCCCGTTTTATCACATTATAAGGATATTTTCTGTTTACTTCAGTTGCGGAGATGAGTCCCCCATTAGAATAGTGTGTTGGTTGACCAGGCCCTAGGAATATAAGCAATAATAAGCTCTTGTAGTATTAAAAACATACTGTTTGTGGTGTGTACACAACATTACATAGCAAATTTGGGGGATATGGCATACGCCAAATTTCCCGTTCAATTTCTGCCCAGTGAGATTTTAACCCAAACAAGAAACAGTTCCATGGTGTGTTAGGAATTTTAATGACATTAGACCAGAGAAACCAAAGTAGACAGGAGGATTTGCTTAACTTCAAATTTGTCCGCACCTTCAAAATGAGAATTATATAACATTCAAGTCGTTCAACAGGTGTACCTTAGCCATATAGTTTGGTAGTAAAAGTTGGAATGGCATCTCTTAAAGTATTTGGAGTAACTTAAAAAATTCAATTTTATGTACTCGTCTAATTTGCATTAAAATGCTCCGATTTTGGCTCATTGCGCATAGGACATCGCCTACCAACAGTTGGGGGGGGGGGGTAACCAGGGGGGGGGGGGGGGCAGAGGGTACTACATCGGGGAGCAGATACCCCTATCCTTGATGGCAGCAAGTTTTTGAGGTTCTGCATCTGAGTTTTTCTCCCCTACGCCAAGCTCATCCTAGCCAACAAATTTTGGGACAATTTTAGTAGGCTAGGCCAACCTTTTAACATTACTCGCCAGTCTCCATAGTGTCTGGCACACTTCCGATAGAGGCAGAAGGCAGGTTGATCACTTGGTTATATTCATCACCCCAACCGGGAAATTTCACCTCCACAACATTCTCGACCTCGTTCACTCGAACAATCCGTCCCTCTTCCCAACGGCCTAACTCATCAATAGCATAGACGTTTGCTCCCACTAAAAACCCTGCTGCCATCCTGGTTATTTAGTAACTGCACATTAACTCTAAAAACTGTACCACTTTGAAAGTGTAAAATTCTATAATCAAATCTTGTATTGTACGAAGCGCTCACTTCGACACTTGCACTTGTAATGGTGGATTGTGAACTTCACCAGACACAGTTCATGCGTGCGCAGGTAGAAAATATTTCCAAGTAAGGTCGCGAGTATTTTCATTTAGACACACATATGCTTATTTGTTTACCCAAAATACATTGATTACACAGTTTTAAACTGATCTGCTGCCATCAAGATATGAATAAAAAATATATTGTCGTGCTTCCCAAAGCTGTACAAAATATCGACATCTATATATCACTACACTGTCAGACAGGCAAGGTGATGGGGAACTCCCGGTGCCTGCTATTTTTATCCGAGTGAAAGCATGCGAACAGCGACGGAAAACTGAGCATAAGGCTGCTTTTTCTCAACCGATTTTGACGATTAAAAGACAAATTTGCCGTATTTTCTCCCGATAAATCAGATTCCGTATGCTATTTTTACAAATGACGAACAATTATGAAAGAAACGGTGGTCGAGCCGAGGGGTCAATTGCGGGACGGATGTTATCAGTAGGGATTATCGACAGGGGGGCTAATGAGACAATTACAAGATCCGTCTTTGATCTTTGACCGAAAAACCGTGCCTGAAGCTGGCCAAATGAGGGTTTGGAGGAAAATGTTCCCCCGGCCTGACATGGTCCATGCCGGGGTAGGCTAGCTGGATGTATCACGGCATGATTAATGTTACTCCAATAAATTCTTGGTTTTCTAATGTGAGTTTCCAGACGTCTATAATTCTTTTCAGTAAACCGTGGCAACTGTAATTTTTCCGAAAATGCATAATTTGGAATAAAGTATCACATTAAAGAAATATAGCATTTGGTCATTCATTAGCCTTTCAAACATCTTAGAGACACATGATAAAACACTTACAGGATGGCAGTTACATTGACTTGTAACTGCGGTATTTCATATCTGCTTGTAAGGGTCTGTGGTGTTGGAGTTTCGTACTTCCGAGAACCATATTATGAAAGTAACTAATTCCTGTGTCAATATTTAGAGATCTAGCGACCCAGTTTTAGCTGTAAGTGTGTATAACATTAATGACAGTAGGAGATTCTCCCTTACAGCAAGCTGGAGAATGCATGATATTGCACATGTCAAAACATGAAGAATAGTTACTAAATCATCTTTTTCTTTATCCTTCCTAAGAAAATTTAAATCACCAAGAATAGAGTCTTGCTTTCATGTTCTAGAACCGCAGAAACTTGGGTTATTGCATCATACGATTTCTCCTTGATTACAGAGGGGGGCGGTAAACAACGGCGATCATCTATTTCTCATTTTTGCCATGAACCTCGAAAATCATAGTTTCTATACTATGTTGACAGTACTCTAAGTGTACTTTGCATCTGTGTGGAATTACAGATCTTATCTTAGCCATATTACCACCTCAAGGACCATTACGATATTTTCTATACATAGAGATACTTGTCACATAAAATTGGGAGTCGGTAAATGTTCCATACAGTTGGTCTCAGTGAGACCACATATATCAACGTAACCACATAGTAGTAGTTCTACGACTTCATTAAAGTTAGGCCTTTTGATGCAGTAAGTGAAGACAATGGTATTAGCTCAAGTGTAATTTTTCAAGGTCTGCTGCTGTCTGATACTTCAAAAGTCTCGGCTATGAACACCACATTGCTCGTTTCCCATATGTATTACTAGGTGGTCCTGGTTCAGTTAACATATTTCCATTTTTGTGATTATGAAGCTGCATTTTCCTGGATCATAAGAATCCAGTGGTGGAGACTTACATTTTCACTGGCAGACAATATTATGTTTGTATGTGTGTATGAGCAGTTTGTATTTGGTAAAATTCTTGTGGTGACATATTGTATTCATTTATTCCGCTTGCTTATTTTTTAGCACAAGCCATTTTTTCCAATACAACGGTCGGCCCTCTCTCTCTCTCGTTTTTTTCGTTTCGTGCATAGATACGGAGCTTTTTGCACTTTGTAGGACTTTTTTGTAAGTAATACCGTGAAATTAACTCAATTTACCATGGGATTTCTATTTTCTATGCTTTTTAATTTATTTCAATTTTTTTTTTGGGGGGGAGGCTTACATCTTCAAATGTTTTTTCTGCCTAAAAATGTGGTGAATGTGGCACCCAAAACGTCATCTATGTACATCTCGGGAAGAATAAGTGAATGACTTCCATCTTGTTTAACCCCCTTCAAACATGTAAATGGTTCAGTGGTAGAATTGTTCCAAACACACTGACTTTTTGTTTGACATATAGATTAGCTATAAACAAATCAGAATTTATGAAACACCGATTTGCCCAGTAACTGAAATAATTCAATGTATTTTACTCCATCAAAGACGTAAGGGGCATCCACAAGATTGACCAATCACAAAGTTAACTGTCACACTCCTCACTTTAATCCGACAGTAATCAGTGAGCTTTTTGTGCAGGCACTCTTGTGTTTGGGTATTAAGTATAGTATGATTTTGGTCAAACCATCCGACACAACCACATGTACAAGCATTGAGGTAAGAAGCAATGACAAGTGAATGCGGAGTGCCTGAGGGTTGCATAATTTACTTACAAAGTGGCGGCCGATGTCACCTTCATGTTTACCTTTTTTTTATGTTTGAACACTCTTTCTTATTAAATCAAAGTACATTGTGCTGATTATGTCATTTGAGTCTCTGGAATTTAATGTAAACTCCATCAAACCAGACAAAATCACTGAAGCTTGTCCAATCGAACAAAATTTGTAGACACCAACCAAAGATACATCTCCATCAAAGGTAAAGTTAATATATGCTCAAATGTTTTGTACAAAAAACTACATTTACCTATGTTCACACATTTTCATTCACAGTTTTATCCACCACTTCACCGCGACAGCCATCTTGGACGCCATATTGGATACTAATTAATATTCAATGAGGTTATGTGATCATTATTTATTTTTTATGTAAGCACTTAGTGTAGTAGTGATCTGAAATTAGAACTTAAATTTACCATTATGCCTTTCAACTTCCCGTGACGGCTATCTTCGACGCTATATTGAATAATTTAAAATCCTCACTGTTACTAGCTGGGCATCATTCACTTTTTAGTTTAGTTCAAACTTGTTTTTTTCCATAACGTAAAAAACAGGATTGGAGAACAAACCAGTGGCTTTTATGAACTCCTCTCCTTGATACAAAGTTACAATACAACGTCATATTTAATAATTTAAAACCCTCACTGTTACCAGCTGGGCATCATTCACTTTTTAGTTTAGTTTAAACTTATTTATTTTCCATAACGTGAAAAACAGGATTGGAGAACAAGCCGGCGGCTTCTATCAACTCCTCTCATCGATACAAAGTTACAATACAACATAACAATATGAAGACTGGCATGACTGCCCAAGTACTCTTAAGTATGTTTACCCATACCAAGCAAACTCGTTAAAACACGGACTCTTGAGCTCGCCTTTAAAGTAAAAAGATTATTAGGACTTAAGTATATATTGAATTGAGAATGATACTACCACAAGTTAAAGTTGAAAATTTGAAATGTTTACCATGCATGTCCAAACCTTTTTGAAGTTGATATAAATTTGTGTACCGAGCGGAAAAGGTCTTCGTTTTTTGTGTCAGAGATATGGGGATTTCCACATAGTAGAGCTTTAACACCAGACCTAGAAGCCACTGGGATCTCTCTAAACAAGAGGTCTCGAATACTTTTGTAATTTTCACAATCCAATAGAAAATGCTTTGTTGTTTCTGAACCTAGACCACAAGAACATGTCGGATCACTAGCTTAATTATATTTTAAAAGATGATGGTTGAGGGCGCTGCGGTCCATGTGTAGTCTTGCATGCAGTACTTGCCCTGACCGACTGCTGCGGTAGTATTACCTGGAAACCGGAGATTGCGATGCCAGTTTTCTTCATAGAGCAAGGATACTGTATTTCTTATCTGGGGATCTAAGTTGTTACAAAGTTGCACAGTCCACGGAAAAATGAAATTTTTTAGCAAAATGTTATTGCATGGTATTGGTTGGATAGTATTCTGATATCGAAAATCATAATTAGTTTCAGGGGTTTCAGGTAACCTCCTAGACAGATACAGAGGTGCATACCAATTTACAATTTTATACATCACAATCAATTTATGGTTTTCCCTTCGTGCTTTTAGCTCTTCCCCACCAACATCTTCATACAGTCGCCTTATGGATACATGTCACGTTGCCCCAGTTACTGCTCTTGCGGCAGCTACCTGCACCTTTTGCAACTTTTCAGCACAGGTGGCAGTGCAATTTTTCCAGAGAACATCTGCATATTCCAAACAAGGTGTAATGTTGGAAAGATATAACTTTTCTAAGGATCGCCTGTCCAGAGAGTAGCAAAGTTTACAGAGGCAGTCGACCCTTTTCATAGCGTTTATTTAAATCATTTCTATGTGATTAGTCCATATTCCACGTTCATTGAATGTAATTCCTAAATGTCTATGTGTTTTTGTCGCAGTGACATGTTTACCGTTAATATAAAGGGGAAAATTCTGTGAATTTTGATTACTTATTAGTAATCAAAATTGTATGTCTTTGATTCACTTTAAGTTATAAACCACTGTTCTGCCCAAAGTGCAATAGCTGGTAGGTCTCTGTTTAATTGCATAGACACCAGATCCTCGTCTCCTGAATCACTTATTACAAACAACGACGTGCCATCTGCAAATAGTCTTACATTAGATTCAACAACTTCAACAATAAAAATTAAAGATAAAGGGGTCCGAGGGACGCCTGCCTCCGTATGTCTCCATTCTGAGCAGTTTCCATCTATTACTACTCTTTGTCTTCTGTGCGACAGATAACTTTTAAACCATTCAAGTAAAGGGCCGGTGACACCTATACATTCCAATTTATATAGTAGTCCTTTATGCCAAGCACGGTCGAAAACACAGCTTACATCAAGAAATAAAATATATCTTTACTCTGATGTAGGGCTTCAGCAGTAATGTCATAAATTTCAAAAAGTTGGTACGCTGTCGGATCACGCGGTGTGTAAGTCGATTACCAACGTACCAAGATATCATTTACAAAAGTTGAGTAGGGATTTAAATATGCATATTTCTAATACTTTGCCAGCACAACTCAAAAGAGAAATTGGTCTAAAATTTTCTCTAAATTGTGTTTTTGTTTTATTTTTCTATTTATTTTTATTTGTTTTTTTTTTTTTTTTTTTTTTTGTTTTTTTTTTTTTGTTGTTTTTGTTTTTTGCTTTTTTGTGAACAGGGACGACATTTGCGTCTTTTCATTGACCAAGAAAACACATTCAGTGATAGACTATTAAAATATTAAGGAAAGCGGGTTCACCTTTTTGATTCTACAACACTTTGCCTATGAAAATCAACAATAACCTGGTTGTGGGGTATTTTTGCAAGGTTAACAAAAATACCTTCTTGGGTACCTGACTAATATGGTGGTCTAAATTTGAGCGTATCCGGGATTCATTCTGTGGGAGTAACATGTGTTGCTTCATGAATGTATTATCCTCTGATATTATTCCAATGTACTCAATTACATTTGCTGTATTGCCTCATGATTTAACATGCCAATGAATATTACAATTAATATAATAAATATCATAATTTAAACTGTTTTCTTAGTAGTTGTCTTATTTGTCCTCATATGGTATTTCAAAGGGCAAATGGGGTATTGTGTAAACGTCTGTGTACATTTCTGATTAAAGACGTGTGTAAAATCTGGTATATTGGCATGTCACTTGTTGTGGGTTAGGGTGTCAAGACAATCAAGAGTGGACATGTCAAGATGACCAGAGCCAAACATTTAAACAATAATCCAAAGGGGTGACACTATGCACGGGCACGACATAAAGGTCCATGCAGCTGGCACCCTCTTCAAGGGAAGCTGCTCCTACAGAGACCGCCATCATCAACATATAGCTCCAAGTAAAGTATATAAGGTGCAATACTACAAATACCGAGAGGCAGGTAGACCTAAGACTCTTCCAGATAATCACTGGACCCATAACTACTATTTAAGGTGAGCAAAGCTGTACCGACTTAGACTCTGTTAAAACATGCATAGAACTGGAACCCTCCTAAAAGGACCACACTTCAAAAGAGACCGCAAGTATCAACAAAAAGAGTAATTATCCTACATAACTGTAAGGGGGTGAAATGGGCACGCAGGCAAAATAGCATGGATGTTGAGACTAACTATTAAAGTAAGTCAGCCAGAGAACCTTTTCCAGGGCAAACAGATGAAATTGGGGCTGATTTAGTCACGCTCATAAGCAATTTAAGACCATAACGTTCGGCCATGTGTGGATAATCTAAACAATATGCCACTTAATCTTTTTCATACTTTTTTTTCAAACACTTCAATCCATCTACTATTGAGACTTTGGTATGCCATGTATGCTCCTGGATGCCAAGGGTTATATGAGTTTGCCAAT
Organism: Hermodice carunculata; assembly: GCA_964020975.1. NCBI lineage: Eukaryota > Metazoa > Annelida > Polychaeta > Eunicida > Amphinomidae > Hermodice > Hermodice carunculata. The sequence goes on from OZ026623.1 coordinate 72,867,030, forward strand.
GGTTATATATGTAACTGTCGCTTTCCTTGAGTCTCGAAGGTTTACATCAGATAAACTTTCAGTCTGGTGTACTACTTCCACATGCAATGAACAGATTTTGACCCAGATTCTGTCGATTCTAGGATATGTCCTATATGCATGAATTCTCATCTGCCTTCAATCTATTGGTTCCCTGTATTAACAGAACAAAAAGAATGACATAAAATACAGCTCCGCTTATAGATTATGTCTTCACTAATGTAATTCATACTAACTCTTAACCTTTAAATGGTAAAATATGTGAAGGTTCCTCTGACAACCTGCCTGTCGTCCACATATATCCAACTGAAAACACATCTTGCAAAATTTTAAACAAGCAAGAGTCTATTAATTTTAAGTATTTAATGATTTTAAACATCCAATTAGTTCTTATTCTTCTTTAGGCATATATGACAAAATTAATGGGGACATTGCAACATCTCTTTCTGCTAAAAATAATCAAAGTGTATATAAATAAACCATTCGCCTCCATACAACAACTTCAAAATATAAGCAAAGTAAGCCATGGTTAACTCAGCCAATTGTCAAATCCATTGATAGAAAAAAAAATGATGAAAAAAAATTTCATGTACCAACGGGAAAAAGAAAAGCAAAGAAAAATGATTAACTACTTTATCATATTTTTGTATTATAATGATACAATAGAGCACAATAAATATGACTTATCTTACGTTCGAAAATAGCTTAATACTGCTGTTAGTATACAAAAAAGTTCCTAGATAGCAAAACTATTTTTTAAAAAAATTACTTTATTTCCAATCCAAAAGACAGAATTTACCGGTTAAATTCCTATTTCAAATGTTGGACCATCACTAGTAAATAAAATACCTAAAATGTATGTCAATCTTTCTCATATCTCCAAGTTAATTATCCTAACCCTTTCTTTTTCTCTTCAGTTATCGAACAACATGTATACACTATTACAAACAATCAAAAAGACCCCAGTCGAGGCTGGGACAAAATTCGCCAAAGATGTTCTACAATTGTCACAAATTTCCGATATTATCAACTTAACTCTTCAAACTGGTATGTTTTTTAAGTCTTAAATACCTTTGCAGATTAACCTACATTTAAAAAGGTGAAAATAAATTACTTCATAATATCCGACCTATTTCTGTTCTTCCTGCTTCATCAAAAAGCTTTGTAAAAAGTATTCACCAGCAATTAATAAAGTATCTTACCAGATCTGTGAACTTTCTTATTTATAAAATATATGAGGCCCTGGAGAGACAGCAGCATACAGTTGGTGTCTCTCTTGATTTCTCCAAAATCTTTGAGACAGACAATTATATTATCTTATGTAAAAGGTACTTTTTATGGTATGCCTGGATTAGGTCTTAACTGGTTTACAGGTTTTGAGAGACATGGCAGCATGGATAATAATAAGAGGATTCCGCCTGTAAAAGAAATGTAGACTGGCAATATGCCATAGCTTTGGAGCTCATATGTATATCATACGATATTTTCATAAAATAAAACTACTACAAATCATGTTTAAAATATTGCATGGCGTAGAATGGCTATCATTCATAGCTCATTTACAACAGAGATATAAACATTGGTTTTTACTACAGAAATTAGACAGTGTTATCACCATATTCAAACCGTAGTCCTAATAAAATAAATTCAAGTCCATTCCGAGCAAAGGCAGTGTTCTTTGGTATGTACAGCTGAATTAGATACATTTATAGTTCGTCTTTACTAAAAAGAGTCCAAAACGTGTGTGCAAAGGTCCATAGGGTAAAAAAAGCCATGGTTAGTTTCAACATGAAAGAGTGCAAAACGTTTTGTTTAAAATTATGGGCCTACTTCAGTAAATTGGTTTGAACAGGATCATCATTCATATGCATATAGGACTGTACGATACATGATAGGGGACCAAAATCTGCAGCACATCAGAGAATTTGCAAGCACAGGTTACTAATTTGTTGAAAATATCCATAAAATTCAGCACTTAAAAGTTACTAGTTGAAACCACCATCTCAACAATGACCATCATCCATATAAGGTTACAGACCACAGTTGTGATTGGCTTGTTGCGCATCTTAACGGAGATAGTCCATAGTTGTGAAAATACGGCGTTTTCAGCATGCTGTAGCTTCTGTTTAAATAAAGTTAGCTAAGTCAGGTTTGCTGCATCGCAGAGTTACTTCATTGGTGGTCATATAGGTGCACTGTCTTTCAGGCCAGGTGGGAACTTTATGGTGGGGAGGACAATGATGTGACCCTGGCAAGAGCACAATTTATACACCTGTATAAAGCTGACACCCAGGTGTTGTTTCGTATTTCAATTATCACAAATTAACGAGCTTGGAATTGTATGACAAAAGTCCGTCCATATTTTTCTGACATTTTTATTTGTTAAATGCCGTTCAAGGAATTTAAAAAACTAAAAAACAAAATGCTGATTTTTTTTTACTGAAAAATGCTTATATGAAAAATAGAAGGATTTATAACTGTTGTCTGTGGCCTATTAGGGCGAACTGTGTATGTATTGGGACTCACATGGTCATGTTGTTATTCTATTATCGTCCATCAAGCAAGTTAAAAATGGGAAGTCAGCACTTTTTGACAGTTGCCTGATCAATTTTGAGTGACCCTAACAACTTTTACATGGGTGGAGAAGGCAAGATATGGTCCTGGGACTGTAGATCACAAGGCAAATGGTTTGGGCTATGGTATTGTCTTCCTCAGGCCAGCTTATGAAAGGAGAAAAAAGTTTTACACCCACAGAATGACTGTGAATATCAAGTTTAACAGTCTCAATATTCCAAAATTCATGAAGTATCACATTTATGTCACAAATCATTGTGCATAGACATGTTGCACCTATCAGTGGAGCCACACTGCATAAATAATAACAGGATTCGCTGCAAGACATTTAACAAGTGCACAGGCTATGCCTCCTTTGCTGACTGCTTGGTAGATAGATAGCTTCCATAGCCTTTTGTATTTAGCGATACCTCACCGGTACCACACAGGTAATCATATGTGTGTATGAGAAATTAACAATGCTAATAAGATATGAATAAATTATGTTAATCCCATTAATATGAAACTTAGTAACCCTCTGTTTCAAACTTTTAATTTTGTGGCATTGTCATTGTAGGCCTAAAGCTTCCATTCATATGCAGAGCTGTTTATACAAAATCATGTCAAAGTGATTTTGGGCATACCAGAAAAAATGCGCATTGTATGTCAGTAGAGCTGCACAAATCTTAGGTAAAATGTAAATTTCTTTTCTTTCTGGTTTTGTTTTTGTTCCCCCCCCCCCCACACACACATACACCCCTTTTATTTTAATTTTTTCTCTTTTTTGCAGACAAAAGCTTGTCATATATGTGTGTCATTTGACTGTGGTAAATCATTTAAAATCAGGCATGCTGACATTGTTGAACTGTTGAGTTCATCAGCATATTATTTTCACATAAATGAATCAATTTATATCCATGAATATGGATGACAGCACCTTTGAACTGCAGATTTTATAACTTTTACCAAGCTAGTGTACATAGGTGACAAAACATTTGAACTTCGACATACAACCATATATAGTTATAAGTTTCAGAATGTGAGATAAGGGGAAAAAAGTTAGCTTCAATAAAACACTTGCCTGAAAACACTTGTGCATGATAATGTGATTGATAATTGGATGCTTATCAAATTTAAAATCAGAGTATTTTTGAATACAAATGTGTATTTATGATATTGGAGTAACTGTACAAACTTTTGTCATTTTCTTTCTAATATGTGCACATACATCAGAAACCATGCCAAGACTTATGCAGTCTACTGCAGAAAAAAGACATAGCACTATTGGTTTGTGGAAGCTCGATCACCCAACTGCCCTCCTAATGTTAACAAACAATGGGCGCGTTAAAATTCCATAATTTTAGTACCAAAAAACATTTTTTGCTGAATACTGCTACTCTAATCTGTGACCTACTGGTCTTAAACTGTGCACTTTAATGGGCCAATAATGATTAGACACTGAAAGTGTTTCATTGTCTGCCATAATTCAGATTATATCAGGGAAATACTGCCATAATGACTGGTATTAGATGCTGACTTGGTGTAACTGATACTCCCCCCATCCGCCATTAATGCCTCAGCAGTGATAGATGTCATATTTTTGTAGACAAATGTTGCGAATCTATCCATAAATAGTTAAAAAATCACCAATTGCACCAAAATTTGATAAAGTTTAAGCAATATATTCAAATTTTGGGTTAAAATTAAGGGGTGGGGCATTGCAATTTCAACTCTCCTTGTAAGGGCAGGACATGCAGGCAAGTGATTATGTGTTCGCATCATAGCCCATTGTGTATCGTATTCAAATTGGACAGACAGGAATTGATTGGATGCAATTATATAATTTTCCTCAAAATTTTAATTCATTTTTTTATTTGTCATAAAAACTTATTTTTCAGATTTAAAGGTTGCTTGCAAAAAAGTTGATATTTTCCTTAATATTGACGTTTGGTAAAGTTAATGCAAATCCTTTGCAGAAAACAAGTTGTGGCTTCCGTTAAAGAAGTTTTAAAAATTTTGATAAGTAGTAACAGACCACAGTTGTGATTGGCTTGTTGCGCATCCCAACGGAGATAGTCCGTATTTGTGAAAATATTGTGTTTTCAGCATGCTGTAGCTTCTGTTTAAATAAAGTTACCTAAATCAGGTTTGCTGCCTCGCAGAGTTGCTTCATTGGTGGTCATATAGGTGCACTGTCTTTCAGGCCAGGTGGGAACTTTATGGTGGGGAAGGACAATGATGTGACCCTGGCAAGAGCACAGTTCATACACCTGTATAAAGCTGACATCCATTTGTTGTTTCGTATTTCAATTATCACAAATTAACGAGCTTGGAATTGTATGACAAAAATCCGTCCATATTTTTCTGACATTTTTATCTGTTAAATGCCGTTCACGGAATTTAAAAAAAAAAAAAAATGCTGATTTTTTGGACTGAAAAATGCTAATATGAAAAATAGAAGGATTTATAACTGTGGTCTGTGGCCATAAGTCCACAGAGTGAAAATAACACCAACATCAATCCATCCAAAAAGCCCTACAAGCCTAAAATGACCTTCAACGAGAATCCAGACAACATGATTATACAATCTGATGTGTTCTAGACATGTAGCTAAAAGCATGATATTGTTTTAAAGGAGATAAATTAAGAGTCTTTCAAAAACAAAAAGTGTTTGAATGTGCAAATATATGAGTGAAAAGTTAATACATTGTCAGAATTTGCAAGTACAGTGGTTCAAATGTTAAATTTCAGCCAGGAACAAGTGACATCAGGCCTGAAAACACAAAACCGTGGTGAAAAATTGCAAACACTACTGGTAGTCTAGTTGCATTACAATAGCCAAAATTTGTAAGCATAGCAGTCACATTTAAAGTATGCTTTGCAAAAGTATTTTTGAAAAGAAATTTAATTGTTCAAGAAATCATAGAACCCCACGAGTTATCTAATAAGTGATTTAATCAGGTAATAATTTAGAATTCAAAAATGTAGTTTGTCATTCTAAGTCTTCTGCAAGTCATCCAAGAATAATGTGCATCTAAATCATGGTTCTATAAAGTTCAAAAGGTCGAAATGTAAAACAGATCTACTTATTGTAAAATTCAACCATATTTATCAGAGGAAGAGTTAGATTTTATGAAAAGAAAGAAAGAGTGAGAGAGAGAAATCATGTTGAAATTCCTAAAGGTAACTGTGAGTGTAGCTGTTTTCCATGAAACAGTTTTAATTTTTTCATTGATAATCAGACAAAGGTCAACTTGTCAGTAAGCTGATTTAAATGCTAATTATCTATACAAGAGAGAGAGAGAGAGAGAGAGAGAGAGAGAGAGAGAGAGAAATGTGCATAAATTTACCTATTTATTAAAAGTAACCATGTATCAGCTGTACATCAAACACTTTGAGCCAACCTGATATGAACTTAACAATAACAAACTATATTCATCAGACAATTATAAAAAACATCAGTCCCACTACATTTGGAAGACTTACTGGACTGCAATATGTGCAGAAAAAGCCTGAATGTTCAAATTGTTTAATGTCTAAAGAATACAAACATCTCAGGTGAACTTGTAATTAGATGGACATATCTTCATATAATAAACAAAATAAACTACAGTGCGTATTGCAAGGCACTGTCATTACTCTGTGGAAACATTTCCTCCATGTTGTGTAATGTTTGCATATACGTACCCGAAACGTTCCAGAGAACACATCCATATAGAGATAAACAGAAAGGTTTAAAAAGTGTATATTGCGTGCTGCAAAAAGTGGTATAAAATTTTGATTACATTAAATTGCACCTGTTATGTTCATCTCGAATGGTCCTATCAATTTGCTTTCTGAAATTATTAATACCAACATGTTTACCCTGATGAATGTTTTGTTTAGAAATTTTAATAGTATCTGTGAAGTCCAAAAATCGCTAGGGCCCTCCTAATCACCAAACCACTATAAGTTTGCCCTTCCACAGTCTCAATTTGACTTGGTAGTTTATACTGAAAACGTTGCATTTTGACACCTTATGTAGAGCATATTTGAATGGAGAAAGTATGATATCATCAGCATAACTCAGTGTGGCCAAAAAAGTATCCCCGATAGAACATCCATAGCCAGAAATTTTGCGCTATAAATAAAAACAAAACCCCCTTGCTTAAAACCATCACTCTTGGCAAAATATTTTAATATCTTATTCTAAAATGCCTGTTGCCCACACTTAATTGTTTCATATAAGTAGTTTTATATATGAATGCACAATGTCAACATTGCATTTTAGAAAGCAAGAAAAGATGTAGCCCTACAACTAAACCTTGGGAAACGCAAGCATCCATTACTCCGCAAGAAAGTATTGTACATTAATTACAGCCTGCTACTGACTCGTGAATTCAGCATTTTGAAACTCCTTAAGTAATGAGCCAGAAATACCATTACGTTCACGTTTATAAAGGACGCCTCCGTGTCCCCATGTACAAAGGCCTAATTTATGTTAAAAAAAAAAGACAAAGCATACTTTATTACGGACCTTTAAAGCGAGACAAAATTGTGAAAGAGAGGTTGTAATAGGGTAATTGTTGACTCACCTGGTAAAAAAAAAACAAACTTTAAGCAAATGTGACAGGATTGTCTCTGGCTTATTTTCAAAAGTTGACAAAAGTTTTGATGTGAAGATAAATCATTGAACAATATAAAAAGTGCACAACTTAAAGATTCTTCTTCTTCCTCAATAAGATGGACACTAATTTATCATCCATGCCAGTCTTTTTTCTTACATTAAGACCCTTTAGACTATCACAGACATCACCATGGTTAATTTCCAAAGGATCACAGGAAGAAGCATATAGGCGTTTAGCACATTTTAATTGCTTTGGCTACGAATGAATCAGTTCAAAATGTCAGCTACACGAAGGCAGATGGTTATATGATGAACATCGTAGGACAAAAAGAGAACATCTACAAAGGGACCTTCAGCTGTCATGTAATAAAAGTACCATATCTATACAACTTATACTGAAGGGTTTTTAGCAGGTGAACGTCGGGACACGTTACATGACATGGAATTGTACGTGTATGTGAAAGCTGGGTCTACTTGTCTAAGCTTAATACTTGACAGGGCAATTCAGGAAAAATTGAAGAATCTGTAACCTTGAATAGTGTTGAATAAGGAGGCTAAGATATATGCAGGTAATCGTTTGTGAATGCAAGACCTGCAAAGAAGGGCTTATGTATGTTTTATGTGTGTTTTAGGAAGTACTACATTAAGCCCTCATATTCCATATACATTGTAGTGGGATCAAGGTTGCTTTTGAGCTGTGCAAGTAACAGATCATACATTGCAATTCCATATTTTTGCAAATGATTAGAAGCCATCAGTATGTTTTAATATTGTGTAGGATAAGGAGGCCCTGCGCAAGTGTAAGAGCAGCTAAGACACCAAAAACAAACAAAAATTTAATCGATCCTAGTTCAAGATGTAATTGCGTTCGGAAAAAAAACCCAAACCATATATGTGTATAATCTTCAAACTCCCAAAAAATATATATGTTTTTTTTTTTTTTTTTTTTTTTTTTTTTTTTTTTTTTTTTGGTTTTTTTTTGTTTTTTTGTGTGTGTCTGTGATGTTAACTGTTGAATAAACAATCGAAAGTTGACCGCAAACCATCCACCTCATAACTATCGATAAAAGTCAATAATTATTTGTGATAAAATCATATTTAAAAAGGATCCTGCGATTTTTTTGTGTGTTTGGTATATTTTTCTGTTATCCATCCTCAAAATATGACGTTTTAATTTTCCTTTTGATTTCCAGGATGTTCATTTTCTTCATTTAATGGAAAAAAGAAGGCAGCAAACTTTTAAAAATCTCTGAATTGCTTTTGCAGTTCAGATGTTACAAAATCAAAGGCCGTTAACTGGATTAATTTTTGCACCGCCGATTTCTTGGAATTACCGTTCTAGGTAGGGGTCTCGTCTTATTATCGTTTCCGAGAAAACCAGCTTCAAAGGCCTTTGATCTGATCATCTGCATTTGAACAATACTGTTTGCTCAAGTTGAGCTGATATTTGTACAAAATGGAGCAAACACTTTCCATTAACATTAATTGCGGTTGTCAATCAACTATTGGCCAATCACATGAATACAACAGCCTTTGAAGTACGGAAAACATTCACCGTTATGTCAAACGACGACAGCGATTATCTGGTTTCAAAAGCCTGACATAATGGAGGCGGGCCTTCTAGCCCTGGCAACTAAAGTTGTGTTACCTTGCTTCGTCGGGGCGGCCTACAGCCACTCGTGGCCATGCAGTGGGCGGGTGGCGGGTTTGGTTCTTATGCCTCCACCTCTTGATTCCGTTGTAGCCTGTCTTTGGTATGTAGGGCCACTGAGGTAATTTATCGCGGCATGGCCCTTGATGGGACATCATCTGATGATGCTGGCTGCTCTTTAACATTTAAAGTCTTCCTTCATTTGAACGTAAAACAAGTAAGATAACTATTAAATCAACCATTAAGGATGTGATATGTTTGTATGTTTACATCATTTTCCTCTCCACAAACAGGCTTTCGGAATGCCGCATGATTTCACGGCGCAACCGTGATATCAGTGTTGTTTTGCCATGGGCTGTTGCTAATTGTAGTCAGGTGACCGACTGTTCAGTATGATTGACGGGTGGCATTATTCCGTTAGGGAGCTGAAAACCAAAACAAAAAACAAAACAAAACAAACAAAAAAATGACACATGGGCATTCAGATCTCCACATGCCTGAGAGTTTTTTGCGTTTCTCTCATATTTGCACTTGAATTAGGAGCTTTTAATTTGGCCAACGTATTGAAAAAAACCATTTACCTTGTACAAACCGTTATACTCTAAAACTCGTCCATGCAAAGGTCTGTGGTGTCTTACTTGTCCTTAATCTTCTGGTAAACAATAGTCAGCACGTATTTGCAGATACTGCAACATAGACAGATACCTCATATAATCAATATAAAAAAAAATTATATACTGCTTTTTCTCTATGGAGACTTTGTGTAGCAATGAAACTACGAAACTTAACGCAACCAACAATTGTCCCCACCTAATTTGGTTTATCAGCTTCCCTGTATCAATAGCTTCATTGCTATGGTATAATTAGAATGATTCTTATGAAAAACCATGCTACGTTTCACTTTACTTACTAACTTACGTACTTACTTACTTATTTATTTGTTTATGTATTCTTCTATAAAATCATTTATTCATTTCTTTATGACTACTGAAATATGGTTGTCATCCGGTAGTCAGACATTGTATGCCTTTGTCTGGATAACTAAATTTCAACTCTATAACTATTCACAGAATAATTATAATGATACTAATAAAGGATGGTGAGAAGAAGAAGAAGAAGAAGAAGAAGAAGAAGAAGAAGAAGAAGAAGAAGAAGAAGAAGAAGAAGAAGAAGAAGAAGAAGAAGAAGAAGAAGAAGAAGAAGAAGAAGAAGAAGTAAATTGAACTGAGGATCATGTGCATTGTTGTTACTTGAAGAGGCACAGTCATGGATAGTTTTAATTGACCCAAACAGATCAAATGGACAAAATATAGCAAAGCACGTAAGACCATTAGATTTCACTATACATTGCGTGTTCATAGGAGATTTTTAGGCTAACTATGGCTACATGTAGGCAGGCACATTGGCCCTAGTGGCCATTTTAGGTTTTATGATGGTTAACTTCCTGTTTTCTCCCTTTCTGTTCGATATTTTGTATGTGTATGTGTTTAAGTTATTCCTTTATCTTCTGAATTTCTATTCCCCAAAGCTCTCTCTCCCTGTCTCTCTCTCTCTCTCTCTCTCTCTCTCTCTTGCTTGCTTGCTTTCTTCCAGTTGAATGCATATGTATACAGTGGTCTTATTATGTAGTGGAACGAAGCCAAAAATTATAATATGATACATGCTGTTTTCATATAATCATCTTTTAAAAGAACACAAAAGTTCCATTATATGTTATACTTTGTGAAGATCTAAGCTAGTAACATACATGTGTGAAATGAATAAATCAAAGCGGGCCCAAAATTCCAATTTTAATGTTAGGATATACTCTGAAATCTGCCTAATTACGCTCAGTGGCATCCCATGGGAGAACAAAGCAGTGGCTTGAGATGGGTCATGGGCAAGTCAGTTGTATGTGACAGTATATAAACATTTTTCCTCATCAAAGGTGTAGGTTATATTTTTTTACATTTGCCATACAAAGCTTCCTGTATGGCTTGTTACCCAAAGGAATTGTCTAATAAAATGCATGATTATGGCTACCATATTCCATATTAACATGTGTGTATATATATCCAAGAAACTTTGGGACATTTTTGTTGTTGTTGTTGTTGTTGTTGTTGTTGTTGTTGTTGTTGTTGCTGTTGTTTTGTCCTTTCCTTGGGTGATTCACACCTCGCACTACCTATTCACACAGGTCCCTGCTTACACTTACTGCCTCACTGCACTTGTCTGGTCATCCCCAAGAACAATAAACTGGACATTCTGAGCATGACCTGTTTTGGAATGTGAGAGAAACATTTACCATCGTTTTGTAATCACATAGCTTGGTAAAAAGGAATGGGCATCATTGAAATGAGTCTAATAGGTACATGTGTGATTGTCTGACTTCCCCCTAAAATTTGTTGTCATGTTGTCATTGGAATCATTTTATAACACTGTTGTGATTTGTCGGCTGGATACAGATTGGGAGGCTGCATTGGATGACTTCATGCTATAGAGGCTTCCATACATTTTCAGCATATATTGCCTGATTAAGTAATTTTTTATTTAATTTCAAAATACAAGAGGGATAAATTCAGATATTTATTTCTTTATTACATAGGGTTCAAAATAATATATAATATCATAGGACTTCTGTATTCCTTTAAGCGTATACTCACGATCTTTCCTAATTTTTCTTGGCCAATTCTCGCTGCCAATTTGAAAAACAGTGTCCGTTTGATCTTGAGGGGTTTTTTTTGCCAATCCGGTTATGATCCAATTTCTTTCTTGCATATTTCTGTTTTTATTATTACAGAATTGAAAGTCTCCATTGCTGTCTTACTTCATGTTCAGATACTTAATAGCAATGAGTATCAAAAGTTAAAGCCTTTCTTGAAAAAGAAAGTCTATAAATACACCTCAATATTATTTTTCAAAAAAATTAATGATATTAAGTCATACGTTCACAAAATAAATCAAATGATATCCCTCTAGTCTTAAGTGCGTACAATATATTTATTTTAGGTATGCAGCGGTATATAAAATTGTTAACAAATCTGAAATGCACAGTAGTTTCACCTAGTCAACAACTTTGTTAGACCTTTCCACAAGAAACATGTCCACACACTTTCAACTTAATCTGAGTAACTGTTCTGGAAAATAAGTCAAAAATATCAAAACCACACAAACATTTATTTAAAAAAAAAAGACATTGCAACGTCACTTGGTTAACAAATTAAGCACTAGGGGTCCTTAGGAGTCCGCCTGTAACACATCAAGGCAATTGTTTGAGCAGTTTCTGAAAAATGTTTGTAACATTTTCCAGAAAAATTACAACAAAAAGATTCACTGAAAAATGTAAAAATCAATGCAGCGTGACCATTGTAGCAAACTTGGTAAAGACCCACCCAAGATCCTTTGCCACCAAGTTTGAAGTCAATCTGGCTAAGATTTTTAGAGAAGAAATCGAAAATATAATTGTGAATGGATTGACAGACGATGGACGGATGGACAACAGACAAATAAGCCTCCCCAAGCCTGACTAGCGAGTCAGCTGACCTTAAAAAAAGGAAACATCCAAATTTACCAGATGTGTCCACTGCACCAGCATTTTAATTTGGTCTGTATGAACCCACGTGTTAGAAAACACCATCCCACCGTTGCATCACTATTGTAATGAGGATTTTTTCTCTTCATCTGGTATATACAGAGACAGGTTTTCCATCATCTGTAGCTTACTTTTTAAGCTTGTACTTTCAAAAGATTACTTACATCATTTAATAATTTGCAGATCAATAAATGCAGCGATGATGATGATGATGACGACGACGACGACGACGACGACGACGACGGTGATGATGATTGTGTTAGACCAGGGTAACATCTTAGAACTCAGATCTTAGTGCAAGTTTCATGAGATTTTTAAATACTGTTACTGTAATAGTGCATTCAAAGTTAATCAACATTACTAATTCATGAAGGCGCTATTTTGTCTGAGAGAGGTATCTTGTCACACGTTTTCATACATTTGAATATGGCATTTAACTGAAACGAGACAGAAGATTCATGCAGTTTGCTCCACTCCTATTCATATTTGACTGGTATAGTAATGTGGTATAATTATTTTTAATTCATTTCATCATATTGTTTTAATTAAAGGCCCTAAATGATAAAATACGATACTCAAGATCCACGGAAACACATCCATTTTATTTCTGCACAAAGTATGACGTACTCTTTAATTCAAAGCCAGAACCGATAGATAGATAGATAGATAGATAGATAGATAGATAGATAGATAGATAGATAGATAGATAGATAGATAGATAGATAGATAGATAGATAGACAGACACACACTCAAGCACACACACACATACACACACACACACACACAAGCACACACAAGACTTTTTATTTCACCTTCCGGAACACTATTTTCCAAAGCTTTCATTATGTGCATTACATGGAGATCTTCCCATCTGCATATACTCAGTTTGAAACTCATGACGACCGAGCTACAACATCATTTTATCGTGCAACATAATGACCATAATATCTGTGATTTCCGAGCTAAAACATAATTTTAGCGGGCAACATGATGATCATAATATCTGTGATTTATGTAGCAGGACTTACTAGCCTGGACTATAGCAAAAACTGTTATTCGGTATATCTTCTTTGACTTTCAAAATAAGAGTATTAGTCAAATTGACATTTAGTGTATAAAGTGTTATTTTATAGCCATTACCGTATTATATGGTCAACAAAAAAATGATAATAATTAAAAAATCTTACCAAAACATTACAAACAAACCGCAAAATGCGATGTGCCTGCTCGGTCCCGTGACCTTGGGCCACCTTGATTTCTTTCTAGCAGCAAAAAAATAATAACAAACATCTAGGCCAATATCTCATCAGAAAAATTTGAATTGCTGTCTTTGATGATGGGACTAGGCCCAAAATGTCCACTCAGTGAAGTGTGTATGTGTTTGTGTTCTTTAGTTGTTTAATCACATGAATGTAAAAAGGGGTTGACAAGTGTTCACCTTTTTGCACATTGCATGAGATTAACTGTTTCTATGCCATTTTGACAAACGCCAAAGTGCTCTAAATAGGCAAGGGCAAGAACGGAAGGCCCAAGAACTGTCTTAAAGAGTACACTGCAGTCAGTGAAGGGCTATGGTTGTGTATACCCATTGCTTTATATTGGAATTTGCAACTCAATAACTTAAAAACTACTGCACAAAGAAGCACCAAATTTCAGACTGTAAATCTATGTGCATAACGTAAAAGCTCAGGAGGATCATATAACCACAGCTACAACAGTGAGTGGGTTATTTAAGGTTGCTTTTAAATACAAACTAATGAGAATACACAGCTCTAGCCCTCCAAACGTCTGTGTATTCAGTTGTGTCTTCGGATGAATACACACATTAGAGATTTCTGACCTTGCCTATGGACAAAACAATACCAAAGTCATATTTATTGTAAATCAGGCTTTCCTTTAAATACCAGTATTCCATGTGAAAGAAGAGAGAAGAGTCCAGGTCAACAGGTTTCCCAAGCATGCTTTGGCGCATTGTGACCAACGCACGCTCAGGAAAGCCGTTTATTGACAATTCCTGTTGAATATTGTATTTCATTCATGTGACTCTCTCTAGTAAACAACGATACAGAATGTTATTGGAATGCAGCTTTATTGAAAATATCGAATAATAATCCATCTGAATATCGGTATACTCCGTTTAAAAATCTGTCTAATCCATCCGAAAATCCGTATAATCCATATAAATCTGTAGCCAACCTTGGATACTATCGCACGATGGAATGGTCAGAATATTTATCAGCAATGCTGTTGTAAGGTATTTATATTTAGTCTGAAATAACACCAGTAAATGTGTGTGGCCATGCGTGTCAATTATTGCAGCTGTTTGCGTTTATGAGTATGTACGATAAATAAGTCAGAACTGACCTTGATAATAGCTAGTTCTGCTTCTACTACTACTACTACTACTACTACTACTACTACTACTACTACTACTACTTCTACTACAACTACTACTACTGCTACTTTTTTGGCACATAAAGTTGAGACCTTCCACCAGTTTTGTATTTCCTTCTCATAAATTGATAAACATAAATTTGTTGAAAGTATGTTGCGTAAAGCACGTCAATAAGAAGTAGCAGTTTCACAGATATTAATTTGCTGGTGCCACCTAGTGGCAAGCTTACACACCGATTCTCATCAGTTCTCCTTGATATGTGCAGCCCTTGGCATTCTCGAGATGACATGATTAATATCAGACTGGTAAATATACATTTCAAGTGTTGCAGCTGGGTCCACCTCTCGCAAGATCATAGGTGTCATATCCAGAGTTATAAGCAATGTCAACATAGGCTGGTGGAGAGGCAGCTACAAGAGCAAAAATGAACAAAACTACAGCAAATATGTACAACCATCAAGGGTAACAGATGAGAACAATCCAACATATCAGGGCCAGAGGTATTTTTGGAAAAATCCAATGCATAGACAGACTCAGTGAGGCGCACAACGGTCAATCTGCTATGCTTTACGCGAGGAGAGAAGTTAAGTTTGCAAGGAACAGGACCAGTAGATATTGAAAACTACTGGGCCAATTGGAACAAAAATTTACCCCTGAAATTATTAGCTGATTAATATTAATGTTTTAACATGTTCAAACTGGGCTCACCTTTCTCTCCTTTAATCCAGTCCTCAGGATAGGTTACAGCAGTGTCATTGTTGCGCGACCACTGCAATTGGAGACCACCTTTCCAGATGGACAACCTGCTTTGCTTTACTTTTAACCCTTTGCACCTTAAAACAGGCCAAAATGGGGATGTGGTGAAATATCGTCTGCTTCTCTGTATTTAAAACAAATTAAACAGTAATGAAAAACAATTTGAATGAGAATTATTGATGAGTCCTATCAGTACATATAATCCAGTTCAACAACTTTCCTTGGCACAGACTGGGTGCTGAGCACTCAACCTGTGCATAGGAAAGCTGTTGACTCAGCCTTAATTCAAGGGGAAGGGTTATGGGCACGTTGTCGCGCACACAGACAAATTTGAGGCCACTACAATTAGAATCTAAAGTACATTGCATGCTGGTTGACGGGCATATTGCCAAGGAAACAGAGCTACCAGCAGCATATAAGAGATAGTGCTTTTGAGCAAAGTTTGGCCAAATTGATGATGGACTGGTTCATTTTTGTGAGTTTTGAATCCACATAATCTTGAAATCCAAAACAAAACTTTACCATGTGTACCCTTGAAATTTTGAAAAAACCTTTGGAAAAAAACATAAAAATATATTTTTGCATGCTGGTTATATCCTTTCATAGATTTGACCAGAACTATATATCTTATATGTAGCATTTCATTGGAGATATTCATATTAGCTTTATTAACTGCAGACCTGCTCTAGACCCTTTAGTTAACAGGCAAGAAAAGTATGTCTGTTTTACGATGTCCTCCTTCTATAGATTAACAGAATTCAACAAAGAATGACAACAATGATATAACTTAAAAAAAAACAACAATATATCAACAATCAAAACCAGTACAAAGTTTGAAAACTTATCTGTGCTAGTATGGCAATAGTTGAACAGTGTTAAGGTAATCCTAATTGCTGGGGAGGTTCCCCATAGGTACTGTCCCACAGTTCTCAGTCCTATGACATGTGCCAAATGATCTGGTACAAATCCCACAGAGGTACAGTTTATGTCCAATGCAGTACTGAAAGGTGTGGTGCTGATCCAATCCCACAGAGATGCAGTTTGGTTCCAATGTATTACAATTAACACCAAATATACTAGCCCACAGAAAGACACTGTCCACACTCCACTGGTAATAACAATAGCTCACAATCTCACTTGCTTGGAGTCATACAGTTTCGGTATGATATTTTCAAGTTTTCTCTCCTATAGTCAGGAGTATAGCCGCTTTATATCTCTAAACTTAGAAATCTCACTATTGTTCCAGAGTTTTCCAATTAGTCACACACCATACCTCTCTCTGATCTATCTAGATCACCTCCGAAATGTGTACAGACAGTACAATGAAATGAGTCATATGAATGTAGGTCAACACTTTGTTAGCAATTTGTCTGAGAGTCACCCCAACAAAGCAGGCTAACTCTGTGACCTGGTGCACTCTCAATGGGTACAGTGACCTCTAAAATCAAAACAAACAGACATACCCACATTCATAACACACCCCTTCCTTGGAGAAAGCAAAATTGGACATATAAGGAACATGTTTCTTCCCAATTGTCAATGTTACTTTTAGGAATTCTTCCTAATTTGCATGAACAAAGAGAGTTCTTAAAATAATTGGATCTCATACAAAAGGGGCAAGGTTGGCAATACAGCATGCAGAGAGCAGGGCAAAGTTGTCTAAATTTCTCACCAGGTGGCGCATATCTCTGAGCTGCTGGTGTGGTCTACCCAGCAAGGTCAAGAGTTAGCCATTCAGGGCAGTTAGTTGGTCCAGCAGGGTACACAACAGGCTCTACATCATTATGGCCTGGAGCAGGCTGTAATCCCGGCTGTGTCACAAGAAGGTTAGCTGCTGACAGCTGCATCATCATTGTATTCCCTGAAATTTACATTGCTTGCAAATTTTGGAACACATAAATGCAGCCAATTATTGCAATTGTCTTTATATAAGTTATCATTTTTGAAAAAGTGGTATATTTTTAAACACCAATGCAGTCAAGCGTGGACATACAGTTGTGCATAAAAATAAATATTTGCGATTTGCATAATTAACATCAGAAGATGAATTCTCACGACACACAGTACGCACTATTTTAACCATTCCCCCCTTTAACCCACCAAATCTGGCTGTTTGTCAAATGTTGTCGGTCTTAATGTTTTAAATTAACTTCAAGAGTAACTAAAAACACCTTGAATGAGAATTGTGGGTGAGACCTATCAAGATAAAATGAAGTCCCCAATCAACTGCTTTCCTTGGCATGAGTTAGGCACTGTACACCAAACTAACACAAAGGACTATTGACTCGACTCTTAACTCTTTCTCTGCCAACTGTCAGTAAAATCGAAGTACTTAAAATGAAGTACTGCTCTGAATTATCAAATTGATGCTATATTAATATTCTTTGTGAAACGGCATTTCATTCAAGCACCAACAGCATGCCATAGAATACTATGGTCCAGGTCAACAGCATTTCTGGGCACACTTTGGAGCATACCCAGGAAAACTGTTGACTCAGTCCAAAACTTGGAATTAAAATTTTATTTAAGGGAGAATGGGAAAGGCATGGTTTAGTCAGTTTTTTTTTTTTTGCATAGCCTGGCAAGCCATGTCGCATCTGTCTCATCACATGACAAGCAATATAATAAGAGGACCATGGCAATAGTGTGTTCAACATCGGATGCAGAGACTGAAGTGGCCCTGTGACCTTCAGAATGAAATAAAGGTTGCAATCCTTCATCACTGTTTACAATATTAGTCTTGCCCCATACAATTCATGAGTCACCATCTTTCTAAATGAAGTCACATGTTCCACTATTCCACAAGATATATGTCAGTTTGACATCCCAAGGTCATGAAAGCTTAAAATTAAAACCCCAGAGAAACCCCATAATACTTTCCCTTTAGTGTTTTAAAGGTTATCATGGGCCTAGGATCCACCATTACCCAGATACAATTCAATGTGTCAGATTTGCTGCTATCCCTTTCGAACAATTCTAACAAGTATATATACCGGTATTGATTATTTCTGACTTATATGTTTGCTTAATTTCAGAAAATGATAACAGTGCCATCTAGTTAACAAAGCTGGTGACAATCAGGTCAAGGGACATTCCTACTCGCCTCTGATGAGTCCAGCTATGGACGAAACCGGTCTTGCATGGCACATCAGCTACCTACTTGCATCATTGCTTGCCTTGTCTTTCTATTGCATTCCTAACATGTCTGAACACAATCAATTTTCATTCAGTTTAGGAGAGAACGGGGAAAAAGCACAAAATGTCCTAAAATTTAAGATGGATCACAACATACCTGGTGAAGAATTAAGTATACGGGTACAGATCTCTGTGCAATTACAAAATAATTGGCCAAACAGCTTAGTAAAGATATTTTTAGATTTAACCAAACACGTAGGCTGTATTGAAACAAAGTTCAATACCACCACATCTTGTTTTCTTGGTTATTATTATTATTATTATTATTATTATTATTATTATTATTATTATTATTATTATTATTATTATTATTATTATTATTATTATTATTCACATTTGGTGTGGACTTTCCCACTCTAAATCAAATCAAGCCTCTCATGTATGCTTTACTTACCTTATTGATCACATCATGAGTCTGCTAATCCTGTACCTGCCTTTTTCGGTTGCTATACTGTCGTATTACTTGATTGCTACTCTTTTGGTTATACTACTGCACTGATAAGGTTATCGGTGCTGATACAATCTTTTGTCTCAAAAACAAAACGAAAACAAAATAAAATGAAAATCCCCAAATCACTGGAACATGACCATTAAGCTCTCAATGGTGACTCCCTCAAGGTACATCCCTTTCAACGTTGAAGTGAATCTCGTTGATGGTTAGAAAAAATTGAGATTTACCTTCGCGATCTGCATTACCTTACATTATATTTAATGGAAATGCATGTAAAAGTAAATGAATTAAAAAATATCAAAAGTCAGTGATCTGGAGCATATTTACCAAGTGAACAAGTTTGTTTGACCCTTCTGCAAAGTCCATTTTTACCAAGTTTCAACACAATCATAGTTGTTGTGCAGAACTCAAAACCAGCGAAGGTACACAAGAGAGTTTTGAGAGTCCCGTACGCAGCTAACCTTACATGCAAAAGTTGAACTGGTCTCTACAACTTCAAAAAGGACACCAAGATCACCTTTGCTTAAGACCATCATCTCTGCTGCAAATAAACATGAACATGAACATTCGTCCTTTCCATTATTTCCAGCTTTTGATCATTTCTGAAAAATCAGAAAAAGACACCACCACCGTGAGGTAAACAAATTTGGTGACAATCAAGTCCACGTACATTCTCAATAAGTCTGCAGAGTATCCAACTTATGGTTTGGGTGGAAAGTGAAAAGGCAAAACAATGTTTGAAAAAGATGCAAGATTTATCTGGATGCAATTTAACTCACAGGTATGGATGACTGAAAATAAAGCTAACTGATGTACACTTGTATATAAGTGAATAAACTGATGATAATGAGTGAATGGAGCTAAATTGAAGCGTTTAGTACCATAAATGAGTGGTTTCCTTCCCTTTTTATTCACTTGGATGCCTATTTTACATTTTATGTAATGTAGTTGTTAGAACAGAGCGGAAGCCAGCGGCAGATAACGTTGGTGGGCAACATACAGTGACGTAGGCATCTCTGCCGTTGTCTGCTTCCTACCGCCACTGTCCACTGCTGAGCTCCAGAAATCTCAATTAGATTTCAGCGGCAGACAGTACCTGTCGGCGGATATGCCACCACTGCCGCTGTATGCCGCTGTGTGTCGCTATTTACCACTGTCTGTGGTCCAAATGCTGCACACGCCGCCAAAAAAAATTACTGGTGTATGCAGTTTCAAAGCAATTGGCCTTGCAGTTTTGGAGAAGATTTAAGATTTTGACCAAAAAATACCAAGAAAAATCATTTAAAAAAAATACAAAAAATCACCGGACCAAGCATTTGAGCAATTTGATAGAGACCCATCAGTGGAATCTGTCTATGCACCCATGCTTGGTGAATTCCAGATGCGGACGCAATAGACAGGGGGTCACTATATTCAGGGTTGATTGAGGGCATGGAAAATCACCATGCATACTGAGATAAATTAAGGACAGGTAAGACACCAAAAATAAATCCCACTTTAGTCAATCCTAGCTCAAAATGTATTTGCGCTAGGATAACATATCATATATGTGTGTACTCGTCATACTCCAAAGAATTTATATGTCCCGTATTTTGGTGTCTGTGATGTTAATTGTTGAATAAACAATTGAAAGTTGATCACAAAGCATCCACCCCATAAGTGTCGATATAAGTCACTAATTATTTGTGATAAAATAATAATTACACTTGGATCTTAATCCTGACATATTGGCAACCAAAAGCGATCCTGCGATTTTTTATGTTTGGTTTCGTTTTTCTGTTATCCATCCTCAAAGTTTGACGTTTCAATTTTCCCTTTGATTTTCAGGATGTTCATCTTCATTTCGTAGAAAAAGAACGAAGCAAAATTTAGAAAATCGCTGAATCGTTTTTGCATTTCAAACATTAAAAAATCAAAAGCCGTTAACCGGATTAAATTTAGCCCAGCCGCTTTCTTGAAATAACCATTCTTGGGTAGGGCTCTCGTCCTCTTATCCTTTCTGAGAAAACAAGCTTCAAAGGCCTTTGATGTTGATCATTTGCCTCTGAAACAATACCATTTCCTCAAGTTGAGCTGATATATGTACAAAACGTAGTAAACATTGTCCCTGAACATTTGGGGAGGTTGTCAATCAATGTTTGGGTAATCACATGAATAAAAGAGCCTTTGAAGTACGGAAAACATTATTCAGCGATCTGTCAAACGGCGACAGCGACAGTCTGGTTTCAAAGTGTGACGTCATGGAGGCGGCCCTTCTGGCCCCGTGACCTCAAGCCTGGCAACGAAAGTTGTGTTGCCTTGCTTCGGTGGAGCGGCCTGCGGCCGCTCGTAGTCAGTGTATGGATGGCGGGTTTGGTCTTCCGCCCCCTACCTTTTCATTCCGTTTTTATAGGGATAGTATTTTATTGTTTTTACACGTCTCCTATCTGAATACTTTACGTAGTCAGCTTGTTAGACTTGGCTTTACACTTTACTTAGTCAGTTTGTCATTATTTTGTAGCTGTTTTCATTTCTCAATGAGTTTCTTTTTTTTTCCAACCTGAGCTTTGTAACGCTATTTGGTGTGTTTTCTCTGCTGTTCACTTTTATGCTTATTTCGATGTGTTTATTTGTACTTTCATTTCCTCATCCCTGGGTTCCGATAAAGTATTATTATGTACATGGGTATTGTTGATTAGGGTGTCAGTTTTTTCCCCGCCCGTCTTTGGTGTGAAGGACCACTGGGGTAATCTATCGCGGCACGGCCTTTGAAGTTTGTCGTCTGATGATTCCCGCTCCTCTTGAACATTTAAAGTCTTTCTTAATCAGAACGCTAAACAAGCAAGATAACTATAAAGTAAACTACTAAGGCTATGATATGTTAGCATGTTTGCATTTTTTCCGTGCCCACAAACATATTTTTGGCATGCTGCCTTATTTGGGGGGGGGGGGGTATTCGCATTGCCGCCCTGATACCACTCTCTTTTTGCCATGGGCCGTTGCTACCTGCAGCCACGTGACAGGCTGTTAAGTATGATTGACGGGTGGCATTGTTCCGTTTGGCGGCTGAAAACCAAAAGAATGACACATGGACGTTCCATATCCACATGCCTCTGTGGTTTTTGGCGTTTTTCTCATATTTCTACTTTAGTTAAAAGCTTGAAATTTTGACAACTAATAGAAAGGACATTCATCTTGTAAAAACCGTTAAAATTTCAAAATCGGCCATGCAAAGGTTTTTGGTGTCTTAAGTGTCCTTAAGACTACATAGGAATTTGCTTAAAATGCATTCATTCAATAATGCAAACATTCAGAGGCATTGTTAACGGAAAATAAAAATGGGCACTTAAGAGATGATTATCCGCAAAAAATGTCCATATTTAATACAAATTTAATTTGACATCTTTAAAACAAGAGGACGCCTACAATAGGCACATTGGTTCGCCCACGTCATGTTCCTAAATAGCTCATTTTTTTCTTCTAAAAAACAGGGTTTTTTTCTCTTGGGAATAGAAGTGGATGCCACGTTCGCACTGGCACTACCAGTGGCGAATGAAAGAATGGCAGAATAATTCTGTCAAAATCAGGCTAACTCAACACAAAGGAAGTTCACATTATGTTATGTTAGTGGTCCTAATATAAGCAATTTTGACAGTAGCAGTTGCATTAGATAGGCGATCACGTTAAACAGGTGAAAAACAAAAGAAATTGCTTGGTGGTATCAGAGGACAGTTGCAATAGACAGGTAGGCGTATTGGACACGTGGCCATAAGGTCAGGTTCCACTGTATATCCCCACCTACTTTCAAGTGAATCCAGCTTAATGTGTTTGAGAAGTCCAAAATGTTATTTATTGATGTAAGGGTGGATATCGATGGACAGAGGACAACGTGATGAGATCACCCGTCTGACAAGTCAGCTGAGCTAAAAATTGAAGTGCTGTCTGCTGAACAAACTAAGATCTTACTGGTCCCAAGAAGTGTCCCTAGTCAATTTTAAAGCAATTGGCCCTGTGATTTCAGAGAAAAGTGTTTCAGATTTTGCCCCCCCCCCCCAAAAAAAAAGTGAAAGAAAAATAATCACAAAAAACCTCAAATTCACCTGACCATGGCCATTTGAAAAACTCGATAGAGACAGCCAAAGGTACCTCCCCACCACGTTTCAAGTGAATCAGGCCAGTGGTTTCGAAAAGTCAGTGATGTGCACTGTTGACAGAGGATCATAAGATAAGATCAGCTGAGCCTATAATTGACAAAAAATAGAAGAAAAATGCTGCAGAACTTGTTAAACAAATTAATGTCTGGGGGTTTCAGAAGTGTCCCTTTGACCAATTGAGCGAAACTGGGTGAGACCAACCTTGGGTGGATTCCCACCAAGTTTGAAATGAACAACAGCACCAGATGTTACAAACAAACTGAAATCTCTTGACCTTTTTGCACTTCAGAGGTACTAATACTGGCAAGAGAAAACAGCATAACATCCCAGTTCTGTTGAGATATTGAATGTTTCTGGAATGGGAACCAAAGCAAGTATTTATCTTCTACCTCTGATTTCTCTATCTATGGACAATGTGGTGTGACGCCTGACAGCTTCACTTTCCAACAAATTGAAAATAAGGGTGTTGCTTATAAACTTTATATGATCAACCCCAAGAAAGCTATTGGCTAGCTATCATACAATCCCTCCTTACATTAGTCAAACTCTCATCTGATTTCCTGGCTCCTCGCTCTACTAACCATGATTGTCAACAAAGGAATTGACACCTCCTCACTTTCCCATGCCATGAGTCTGGCAGAGGTCACGCTGGCTTATGAATAGAGGGATTGCTTAGCAGATGGAAATTACCGGCCAAAAATCAGCTTGCCATGTTTTGCAAAGATTATAAAAGCATTATTAGTGACCAGCTCATCAATTTTTGGACTTGGTCTTTTATTCCTCTGTCTCTCTGCCATCTGTAATGTTTACAGCTGCAATAGCCTATTGATCAAAATTAAAACTGGAGAAAGAAACTTGATAATAATAATTATCTGCAGGCCATCCTTACGGACTTGTCTCAGGATTTTTATTGTCTCTCCCAAGCTCCAATCCCCATTCATCGTAATCAATAGCAACGTACGCATTAACTGATAAGTATCCAAATTGATTTTTTTGAAAAAGCAGGGATGGGGAATATCAGCACCAAGTGAACAGGCTGGTTTAGCCCTTTCACAACTCAAGTTTCCAGTGTTTCAGAAGAACATGACAGTTAGAAGAAGTTGAAAATAGTTTTAACATACAAAATTTTATATAAAAAAAAGGAAAAAAACTGCAGCACCATCTGTTGAACGAATTATGGACTAGGGGTCCTCAGGGGTGTCCCTGTGCAATTCCAAGGCAAGTGGCAGAGCGGTGTTGGAGATTTGTTAAGATTTTGCAAACGCATTAGCAAAATAAAAACAAAAACCAAAAGAAAAAAAGCAAGAAAAAACAAACAAACAAACAAACAAAAATCAGTAGAAAACCCGCATAAGGAACATTCCCACCAAATTTGAAGACAATCTGGATAAAGGTTTGGAGAAGAAATCAATAGTATATATTCCCATTGCACTCAACGGTGCTTACACAGAATCAATAGGAACACATGCATGAATCCGACAAGTACTTGAATTGAAAAATTAATACTGATCTGGGATTTGCGCAATCACCATCTAGTTTGTTTGACCCATCTGCAGAGCACATTTCAACACAAAATTCGGCAAAATCTGAGACATGGTTTTGAAAGAAGTTAAAAAATAACCAACACACTAATTATTCATTAAAAAAAAATCAGAAAAAAAGTGCAGTGCTACTTGAACATATTAAGATTTAGGGGTCCCAAGAAGTGACACCTTGCAATTTGGAAGCAATTGGCTAGTAGTTTTAGAGATTCCCTTCAGATTTTGAAAAGAAAAAATTAACAAGTTAATGATAATAATAATAATAATAATAATAATAATGATGATGATGATGATGATGATGATGATGATGATGATGATGATGATGATGATGATGATGATGATGATGATAATAATAATAATAATAATAATAATAATAATAATAATAATAATAATAATAATAATAATTAATAGATAATAAACTTGTTAGATACCTACTTGTGGTACAGTATGAAGTGAATTTGGCCCATGGTTTGAGAAAAGACGTCAAAAATATAAATTGTGGATAGCAGATGGATGACGGATGCCTAATCACCACATAATCTCAGCTGAGGTACAAATCTCTGGGACAGGACCATTTCTACACACCTGGTACAGACACACCCAAGGTACATCGCCAGCAAGTTTAAAGTAAAGCTGGATGATTGTTTTAGAGACGTTCAAAATGTGAATTGATGGATGGATGGATAACAGATTACACATGGATGGATGACAGACGATGGATAAATGACGGACAGGTACGCCCAAAATAAGCTCATCTTAGTGACAAGTCAGCTGAGCTAGAAACCACTGATTTTACATTTTATTATGTTGCTACTTCAATAAAAGCTCCTGTCATTATGGATTTGAAAATACAGGTATACTGATTTTCCACTGTGGTATTCTGAGGGTATTCTGTTTCAATAAAACCATTGATTCTGTTCCTTTTTTCAATTTTGTCACAAAAATGTTCTATAAAGTACAATTTCAATCTGGTAATGCTTTCTGAGAGACCAAGGAGGGTAGAGCTTGGAGAGACAGACATCATAATGGATTTTGCTGACGTCATAGGAGCTTCCACACTAAATAATACCTAATAATATCATTTGTGTTAGGTGCGTTACATCACATGAACACAGCAAATGACACTATTTCTGATAAGCCACCTCAAATGGCTACTCTATGGTCTAAACACAAAGGGTAAACACAAATGTGCTACAACTACTTCAATTTTTCAAAACAAGAAACCCACGGACCGAATGCTCGGCCAACAATTACTCTATGACTATCAGCAACAGCTCATTTTCTAAAATGTATTCTCTCTGTGGCTCTGGGAAAATTGTCAAGGTCATTTATTTGTGGTTGGCCTACATTTCACAAAAGTTCCCTTATTTCATCATATTTGAATTCAGTGTCCTATTCTTAAGCGATCAATGACCTTAATACATAGGTCAAGATCAGAAAACATTACAAAATTTGACCATTGGCCAAATACATATATTGGTGTATGTTTTGCAGTTTCAACACAATTTATGATGTTATGGGTGTCACAATTTAATCATTTCCTGATAGGTATTCTCTCTGTGATCCAGACAAAGTAGGTCAAGGTGGCCCATGTTATGCAATATCTAACTTATGTAAAATACACATTTGTGGTGCATTTAGTACTGAAATTTAGTGTTCTTTACTACATGCTTGGTGATCTTGAAAAAAGGTGACGGCCACTCTAAGTTCATCATTGGCCTAATGCATATTTCTTGTAATTTACAAGGTCCATCTCAACTCATAATCAAAACAAGGAATTTAATGTACTTTTAATAAGTATGTTGCTAGTTGCCCTGAACACCACCTGTGGAGCCACCATACCTTCACACACAGACTTTTGTCTGTACAGAATTCCTGTAATGGTATTCTGATACAGGTGCGCAAGTTCAGACCCAATGACACCCACACAAATCAATAAGCCAAGTTGACGTCTAAACTGGGCATGCCCACTTTAGTTTGGCCTCTGTTTGGGAGACAGGATGGACTTCAGAGGGCATGCTAAGTCGAGAGGTCTACATAGATTATTCCTGATATGTATTCCTTTCATGAACTTGAGAAAGTAGGTCAAGGTTACTCATACTGAGAATTATTGAATATCTATATATGATACACATTTGTGAAGCATTTGATATTGCTAGCCTTTTTATTTCTCAAAATGTGGAATTAACCATCCTTCAATGCACCTTTTGATAATGCTCTTGAAACTGAGGTCAAGGTCATTCACAATTTGACAAAATTTGACCATTGACCAAATGCATATTTGTTGAAAATTTAAGATTTATCTGAATTCATAATCAAAATAATTAATTTAAAGCACGTTTTCGACGTGTAATTCTAGTTCCACTTTCTACCACCAGTGGCGCCACCATGACGTCACATATTACAGATGTTTTTTGTATAACGTTTCTGTAGTTGTGTCATGAAACATGTGCACAAGTTATAAATAGGGACCATAACAAAAAAGAATTATTTCCTGTGTATTCCTTCAATGAATGTGAGAAAGTAGGTGAAGGCCATCCATATTATGCAAAATAAAACCTTCATATACGATACACATTTGTGGAATAAATGTATTTGGTATCACCAGCCTTATTCTTTATCAACATCAAACCAAATTTTCCGAGCAATTTTGTCTTTTTGTCCGATCTACATTGTTACCCAGTTTCAAGATGCTAGAAGAAAAACTTTCAAAAAGCATTATCAAAATTTTAGCACAAATATTACATAATACAACAGGAGGTGCGTCTAATATCGAAATTGACCTAGATGTTTCTACA
Source organism: Hermodice carunculata (assembly GCA_964020975.1). Taxonomy (NCBI): domain Eukaryota; kingdom Metazoa; phylum Annelida; class Polychaeta; order Eunicida; family Amphinomidae; genus Hermodice; species Hermodice carunculata. The sequence goes on from OZ026623.1 coordinate 72,894,699, forward strand.
CTTGAGATTTCAGGCAGCCAGCTTTAGGAGAGATTTCGTAAAATTAGTTAGATGGCATTTGCATGTTAGAGCTACAGTTATCAACAAAAATAGTCCTCTACAGTCCCCAGATCACCACCTGGGTGGATACCAATGATGACTTTGCCCTTAAATGGTTCAAAATTATGTGATTCAAAATGGCCACCAAATACCCATACTACAGACTAAAACGCGATATAAACATGTAGAATGTTTGCCCTTTCGTGTAATTTTCTTACAAATAATCATACCATGCCCGTCAAAATTAAAGTAAATTGTTGTGTTGGACAAGATTCAATTTTCATATTTCAAAATGGCCGCCAAATAGTATCCTTCACATGTGGTAAACCTCAATATGCAATCACTTTGAAATCAGCTATAGATATTATAATGTGGCAAGTGCTTTACATGTTATCAAAGGTAAGGACCTTTTTTTTTTTTTTTTTGAGGTTCGAAAACCTGATTTTAGTAAATCTGCATAAATAATGTAAGTAGCTGAGATAAGCCTGCAAGGAAGTAATAACTACAACGTATATATTTAGTTATGCCACTTTAATTTCGGCCACAGTAAGGATAGTTTTGTACATGTTTGAACAACATACATAACTCCCAGATTGCTGCTTTATTATTGCTATCATACACTGAGTCAGATTTAATAATAATAATAATAATAATAATAATAATAATAATAATAATAATAATAATAATAATAATAATAATAATAATAATAATAATAATAATAATAATAATAATAATAATAATAATGATAATCATCATCATCATCATGTTAACGCCCTCCCCCAGTACTGGAGAAGATGAATACATAAATATGAAGGTGAAATTGACCCAAATCCAATATATAAACAACAAAAGTATAAAATACAGTAAGATACAAAAAAGCCCCAGAATGCAAAATTCATCTTCAGCAGTTGTTTTTCCCCCTTGCCCATAGACAAGTACCCACACAAGTGCGGTAGTCCAGAAGACCAGCTCTTCAATACAGTCACCCATACAGGCAGCAGGATGGCCCGACCAAAGGGACCGCTGCAGTATGGCCATGCAAAATGATGTACAGAAAATCATTAAAAACACCATGCCATCCTTAATAACCATTATTTACTGTCAGTCATTTGTCATCTACCAGAAACCCCATTTAACTATTTGGTGTAGAAGGTTTTCACGTAATTTACTGGCAATCTGTAAACTGTCTCTAAGATTATTTAAAGAGCTCACAGAAAGGCCATTCAAGTTTTGCCCTTTTTCTCTGATAAAACTGAGCAGAGAAAAAACTCACCCTGATTTAATTTAGGCCAGTGTTGGGACTTCAGTGTGACTTGCTGATTGAATTGTATGATACCACCATTTAGCTGTCTGGCTTGTATATGCATTATATAGCAAATCCAAGTTCAGCATAACATTTTATAAATATCCTAAAATTTACAAAGAACACCCAATAGAATATGCGACCTGCTGATAAGATGTTGTGTGACCACAAGACCCACAAAGAATGGTAAGTTGAACATATCGTACAGTTTATTGGCTGAAATGTTGGATTTTTGTATTTAAAAGTGCCATTTTAACGGCCATTTTGTTTCTTTGTTTTTTTTTTTAAATATTTAAAGCCCGAAATGCAATTGGTATCCACTCCTACGCTATTCACTGCTATCCACTGAAGAACTCTGGCAAGTCACTTTGACTGTAACACAAAAATGCCATATATTTAAATGAACAGGTAAGTTGGCTGGCTGACCACATGGGGCTAACATGAAAACTGTTCACTGTATCACATTCACAAGCAAAAGTTTACAAACTGACGGCGGAGTGATGGAAGGAGAGACATGAGTGATAGCATAAACTCTGCAACCTACACTTAACAGAGATAAAAAGGTACAACACGCCACATTCCCTAAATAAAACTGTCCAGAGTCAAATTCCGTTTTAGATTATCAAATCTGTTGAGCTCCATCTACACTTCCACACTCAGGGAAAATCAGTGTGCTTAAAAAATAATTATCCTAAATTCCAGCTGGATAAACAAAAAAGTTAGTGGAAGTGAGTTCAGTTACTGGCTTTCACCTGTAGTGCCGATCTGGCACGGAGCTGTGCGCCTTTTGTAGAGCGGGCATTCAGAACAAACAAAGCAGGTGATCAGAGAGACAAAGATGACCAACGGGACGATGGCCCCGACATATGCTCCCACTATAGCACCCTCACAACAGTCAAATTTATACATATTTGTACATAAATGTGATGACAGACCATGTTCATGAACAAATGCATTTGTTCAAATGAGGAAATCGATTTGTTCTTCCGATGAAATAGAATAAGGTATATCCCGATTTGTACACCTGAACAATTATATTTGTTCCAGTGATTAAATCTATTTGATCTGTCGAATAAATACGAGTTTCTCCACTACCAGACAAAAATTACTCCCTCTTGTATGATACTGCTACCAGCGTTTCCCTTCATTTAGAACGGCACTGGGACAGTAAATATTCGCGTATGCGTAGCACGAAATACATTTTGATGAACAAGCAGTATTTGCCTATTTGTTTCCGACATCAAATACTTTTTATCGCGTTGATCAAATACTGGCGGGAGTGATTTGTTCTAAAGTATATATATTTAATCCGCAGAACAAATAAGACCAGAAGCATCATTTAATTACGTTGGGGGATGTTTGTTGAGATGATAAAGTCAATTTGATCAGGAGAACAATTTGATTTAATCTGATGATCAAATACCATCTCTTTATTCTTCTGGCCAAATTGATTTAATCATCTGAACAAAAATATTTGTTTATGTGATGAAATAAGAGTATATTTGTTCCTTGATTCGATCAGCAGATCAAATCAGTTTGTTCAAAGGTACAAATAGACTGTACTTAATGACATGAACAAATGCATTTGTTCACCTCATTTAATCGATTTGTTCCTTTGATCCAATATTCAATCATCTGATCAAATCCGGGATAAAACAAGAAACGAAATCCCTTAATATACACACATATAATCTCTCTCTCTCTCTCTCTCTCTCTCTCTCTCTCTCTCTCTCTCTCTCTCTCTCTCTCTCTCTCTCTCTCTCTTATATACATATATACATACATACATACATACATATACCCACATGTTTAAGTACTAATTTGAAGAGGAATGATGTCTTCGAAATAGTACTCTATGCTCTTATATGAACATACTGATAATTTTTACACCTTGCGAGGATTATTCCTCCTACTAAATTAATATTGGAAGATTGTGGCAAAAGTAGGAGGTGATTGATACTTACATGTACATGTAAACATCAGAATTACAGCAGTATTTGTCACCACTGGTACCGAAGCAGTATATATCATCACTGCTATCAAGGAATCGTGGACAGGAGAACCCTGGCTTGTATGTCACAAAGTTATCAACATATGATGAGCAGTTGTAGCTGGAAGTTGGGCTGACCACTGTAAAATAGAGAATTAGGAACACAGAAAACATGTTCACATCTTTTTTAATGTCAAAAGGACTCATTCTATGTACTTAGCAAGGTTACTTCACAGACAAGAAACTTATGTGCAATCCAGAAAAAAGCAAGGTTTCTGGCATACGTTATGCTGGGATCCACTCACAATCACCGTGGGATCACAGTGGTCGCCCTCCTGCAAGGCCTCCAAATGAAAAAAAAGGGGGGGGGGGATAGGATTTGTCAAATGCAATTTTGAGCTAACAGTTACTTGACTGTCAGGAAATTGTGAGTTGACTGTAAGCTGCCTGCACCCTAGCATTTTAACAATGCAAATTAGAAATATCAGGTCCTCACAATTGATTGTCAGGTTTTCTTGACAATTACTTGGCTTAACTTGAACTTTAACTCACAATTATTCATCGGACAATTAGTTGCCTTTTGCTTGACAGTTAACTCACAATTAACTCAGCTGAGCATTGGCTTACAATTAGTATCAGACCTTGTGCATGTAATCACCTGTGTCATCACTCATGGCTCCCCGATTATGAGAGAGGGATAACATACTTGGAAACCCATGCTATGCCACACTCAAACTGCTTTCAAACTAGCCACAGAGATGCCAGCAACGCAACATGTAAATGAGAAGGTTCTTTAGTGTGTGGAGGCTAAGAAATAATTCCTACGCGAGGCCTTCCCTGTATAAAAGTGTAATGGTCTTCAATGATAATGGATAGCAGTTTCATAACAGTAAAGGCTCACATGTTAGAAACGCATGAGGGAATTAAGCTTTTTCACTTCTGGAGACAGCTATTTGCAGCTCCTCAAATACGTAGGTAAATAGTATAGGCCTCTTTACGTGAAGTGTCTTAATTCCACCATGTTAACAGCTCTGCAGCTAATTTCCATTTCAAGGCATTCCTTGCACAGCACATCATATGTATATTTGCCATGATAGCATAGTTTCTCAATCTTTATATTACTGAATTTCATAACAGTTTGCAGAGCCTGTGTTCCAAGCAACTTTACAATATGCCCGCTTCCTTCCAATTTAAACTGCATTCAGGGAACATTTGCACACTGCCTTGCTAACAATTACTTGAAAATTTATGCTAATTACAACTAGAATGACTTCAATCATGATTTGGCCATGAGAAAAATGAGACACAACCACTGAAGTGCACATACCATATGCAAAACTGTGCACAGTCTGCAGCAGTACCACAACAATGAAAGTACCCAACCACTATCATAGAATTTCAATCCCTTCTGGCTTCCAAAAGTATTCAACGTAGAGGCCCAAAGGTTGGTTCTATTGGTACATTTGTTAGGGGTGTGCATGTATTAGTCATATTGCATGCGTTGTAGAACATTCTATCCCAGTCACATGCGCGCGCAAGGTAAATTCGTCTTTTCTTCCGGGCATAAATTTGTAACAAATCCCAGCAACCATGCCCTCTCGTGCACTGCTGACGTTGCGTGTTACGTCAGCAGCCAGCACATTGTGTTTCATCTATCTTGCTTTCATAAACAAAGTATAACGTGAAGTCCGCTCTTAGAACAGCACGCGCCGCACGCACCGCACGCACCGCGTGATAACCAAAGTTGCAAAGCTTATTTCCGTAAAAAAAAAATAAAAGGGGGCATGGGTCTGTCACTTGAGGCGTTTTTTGATATTTCAGTTGATCAGGTTTGCTTGTTTGTCTCTAGCAACATAGCTATGTTGTCAGAAACTGGGATAGAATGGGGTTTAACTACTTCTGGGGAGGATTGGACGTTCAACTAAGCCCGCATCATGAAGGCTTGGCAGCCATCCATGCCCTCCTTCGTCGGGCATGGACTAAACCTGCCAAGCCTTCATGTTGCGGGCTTAGTTGAGCGTCCAATCCTCCCCAGACGTAGTTAAACCCCTAATTAACGTGCCAAATATCAAAATAAATGACATGAATGTCAAACATATAGGAATTTTAATTTTCTTGGCATAATCACAGATCAACACATGACTTGGAATTGCTATTTTACATAAGTTTTCAAACCATTTAACAGAAGTTTCAAATACAATATCACGACCTGTGGGTTTTTAAAGAAACTTAAGCATTTCCTTCCTCTACATACAAAAGAGCCTCATGTACAAGTCACTTATATTGCCTGACATCAATTATGGACTACTTGTATAGGGCTTTGAATGTGAAAAAATGAATAAATTATAGAAGAAAGTTACCCGTTGTGTAATTTGCAGCCAATAAACTGCTCATACACTGCCACTATTTCAGGGGTTGAAAATGCTCAACGTTAGTGAGATTTTCTGGCTAACAAAAACTAAAATATACCCATACATTAATGAAGAAGAAACTCCCGGATGCATTTATGAGAGTCCCTTATCTGCAGGAAACAACATGAACAGGGCACAAGGCTTAGTAAAAGGTCCTTTATTAACAGAGTGATCACTCGTTTGGCTCAACAGAGCTTGAAATTTGACTTCCCAAAAAATATGCCAAAATTAACATTAGATAATCTTTCTACTCATACTCTCCAAGGAATTTCAAACCATGTAACAAACTAATTCACAAATGGGCATCAAATGGACTGTTTAATTGTAAACTGGTATATTTGCACAGACAATCTGTAACTGTCATCAGACCTCTCTCCTTTCATCGGCACATCATTCTTTTCGTTCTAAGTAATCTATCATGAATCTTTTTTCGCTGTTGATATTTAGCTGTCTTCATGCCATAGTACCAATTCTTAAACGTATAAATGTCTTAAGATTCAAACCTATTTTCTTAGGGTGGCTTACACGTTAGTGGCACATTAGGGTGACAATGTAAGTGTCCCGGCCAAGTTAAGTTTTTTTGGAATACAATTGTACGATTTATGGTAGAATAAATGAATTTTTGTCTATCTGTCGGTAGACACATCCGCTGAACCACAAACAAAGCATGTAAAATTTATACTTACTGGGGACACACTAGAATTTTAAAAGGGAAAATGTTCAGAACTATTATAGATAGAGGTGATATATCAACTTCAATTCATAGGTTGTTCTGTTACCGCATCAATATATATATACATATGTGTGTGTGTGTGTGTGTGTGTGTGTGTGTGTGTGTGTGTGTGTCGTACAATCCTATTTCATCTGTGACGAAACCTTAATTACGGGTAATAAATCTTACGTAGCCAATCCATTGTCAATACAGGACTTTGTGGACCATGTTCCCATATATATTTTCCCTGATACAAGTGCATACAATCAGGCACAGTTGAATATTTGTTGTTTCCACAAGAAAATTACTCAGATCATCATTCAGGGTACGCTTATTGTTCGTTCTGAAACAATCGAAATTACAATTGAAGTCTCTCAGTCATGCCCTTTCGATTTCAACTAACAAATATTTGCTGGCAGTCCCTGTATAAACATTTGAACTTTTCGAAAGATTGTACCATCGTTTGGAAAAAAAACGCTGTGCCAAACGTGATCAGTTTTTCGTTCTGTTATAATTTAATGCTCACCCAAAGTCTGACGACTGGCGATATAATGCTCACCCGACTCTGACGACTGGCGATTACGGCGGCCGTGCGGGTCGCATCACTGTCAGAGATAGGGCCATATGCACACTTCTCACAAAATTAAAATTAAAATGCAATTTAATCTGCCTTTTCAATAAATATTATTTATTTCCATGGTATTAGTAATATCCCGCTTGTCCACACAGGTACCGACCCGTGTCTCAACATATCTCGCCAGGCAAGACAAGGCAATCAGGTGTGCAGTAGTGGCGGGAAATTAATATACATGTCTCGTATTGAGAACAGTTGTCATACAGCTAATGCCAGCGATTGAACTTGATTCAAGATGGGATACCAGTTTGAATTTGGCAATGGAATGTCGGACTTTTTTCCCGAAATGTTTTTGTGTGACATTTGCGACAATTATAGGCCTGTTGCCATGAATACATGTGGATTTCAATGGGTGATCAGTGTGATATACCTGTTAAAAATAGTTTTGGAATACACTGGTGAGTTACAGGTTGTTGGTGTTTACATGAACGGAGAAATCATGTCAAACGTGAAGTGGGATGGTGGTAGAGATGTGAGCATAATTTTAAACCTTTCTGTGTTGGAACTCCGTCTGACGAAGTACTGCTTCTAGGCCCACCCTCCCCCATCTAACTAGCAGGAACGATTGATTGCACAGGTAAATGCGCAATACTTGATTGCACATAGAGAACTATCGGGGCAATTGCACGTGCAGAGGTTCCAGGCTCACCCTCTCAACCTTTCCCTGCCCTCCCCCCCCCCCCGTATATTATCACGAATGCTTGACTGACTGAACGTTACGAGCGCCCGTGGTCGAATTGTGTAAATAGACGGGGTTCGCTTTTTGAAGCGGTAATTCAGATAACAATGATAATGAACCGCCCCGTGGAACTCCCCCGTCACTTGACAGTGATCGCATACCTTGTATTCTTTGAGCAGTTTTGAACAGATGTGACAGTTTATGATATGATCGAATTATCTCCACTTTTTCTGTGGTGAGTTTCATGATCTTCACTTTGTTCAGTTTCTGTAAGATGTAAGATTACTCTTTTACTATGTTTACCAAATAGTTTTCGATGACGTCGAGGCCGCGGTAGACGACTATAGGCTTGCAATGATCGGCATTTAATCCAACGACCGTATATCTGTAGCCACAGGGTTCGGGTTATTGTCTTTTCTCCTTGCAGGATTCGATCCCATGGGATCTCTCGTACATACACAGGGTTGTGGCATGCTTTCAAAGTCGGCATAGATTACATGGGGCATTCCCAAGTGTTTGTACACGCCTTCAAAATACAGCAACTTGTCGTCTTCTGTGGAATAGCCTACCCTGTACATTGTGGATCGAAACTGACGACAAAGAGGTTGATGCGCCTGCTTGAAATGTCGTTTGGTGTAACTATGTTATCAGTGCACGCAGTGGTATTTTCTAAGACGATTCTTTGAACTCCCGCTGAGCAGGCGATCCAAGTTCTGGATAAGGCAGTGATGACGGCTTTCACCTCGCGTGATCAGTTGCGGGTTATGCTTGACGTCTCGCCAGTCGGTGATGTACAGGGGATACACTTCATTTTGGTAGCCAAAAACGTTGATGGCCAAATGGTTCTCTTTCTCATTTTTTTTTCCAAATCGTGGACGCAATGGGCATGAGCATGCGATCGTACGTAAAGGTATGTAAGCAGTCGGTAGAGCGTGACTTGTTCGAAGGATTCCTGACCGGGTATAAAGCCGCCAAGATGCACCACAGAAAAAAAGTTGCTGTCTTTATTTTTAACGTTCCCAATCGCTTTGTAGTTTGTTGTTGGCCAGTTTTGCATGCAATGGCAGGTAGCTGCTGCCGGCCAAGGCTTGGTATGTGGCCATTCTCAGATACGAGCATATCACGGTAATAATCACTAGATCACTTCCTTTTTCCAGTATGAATTCTAGTACGCTTCTCGTCACTTTTTTGAAAGCTTCCTCGACTTCGTTTTCTATATCGATGGCAGCCAGAGTTGTCATGCATTTTTTTTTTATCCTTAGGACGGGGGAAAGGGATCCTTCTCTTGGTCTTCTGGATTGATTTATATTTGCTGAATTATCACGCACACAGACTTTTTTGATGCCACACCTCGCACGTACCTGTTCTCCTATTCGCTGTACTATGCTAGTTATGAGATATTTCTAACAGCTGCATAGGATCGTGTTCGTTGGATGCATTAGAAAAGGTGTCAAGGCACTGGCAAAGGTGTCACGGCACGACTGATTGTCTTCCTGGTCGTCGACCCCGCATACTTGTGTAACTTCACTTGGTGTTGGATCTATGTGCGTGGGTGTCTCTCTGTTGTCTCCTTCCATTTGTATGGCTTCTTTTGGTGTGGGATTTATGTCCATGGGTGTCTATTAATTCATTGTCTCCATCAGTTTGCATGGCTTGGTGTAGTTGGCGTCTCTTCTTTGTGCGTCACCCCTGGTTTTTTAAGACATGTTTAACTGTGTCTTTGATGACTATCTTTCCTCGAAAAAAATATTCCCGCATAATTTACAGGTAAAATGTTGGCTGCCTTGGTACTTGTAGAATCTAGGTGGACATCTGCACTGCCACACGTGTCTTTGACCCGTGTAGCTACTCCACACTCGCATGTTTTACTGTGTCTGTGGTAATTGTCTTTCCTGGTCAAAGTTTTACCACACTGCTTGCAAGGGAAAGAAGGAGTTCCACCATGACTGACCTTAATGGCGAATGTAACCAAGCCCTGGATCAACTGTAGTATCAAGAGGCTAATAAGGCAGCGCAATCGCGCGTGAAACAGGTATAAATGCCAGACACAAAAGCCTCGGCCTCACACGCTCCTCGCTACTCAAAATATTGAACGCCTCTTTCAATTATACAAACGGAAACGCACCTTTACAGTCAACGCTATTAAAAACTCCATTCGTCTTTACTTTACCAAACTCCGATCTGAACTAGACTCAAGAGACATAAACTCTAAAAGATGGTGGAACCTTAGCAAATCTATTCTCGGTCACAAACTTTATCAAAACATTCCAACTCTTATTGACCGTGGGAGGAATATTTCTTCCGATATAGAGAAGTCAGTGACATTCAACGAGTATTTTGCTGATCAGTGTAAGACTCTGCATGATGACAATCCTTTGCCCTTGCCCGACCTTGCCTTCCAAACTGAGGCCCGCCTGTCTATGTTTCAAGTGCACGTAAATGATGTGGAAAAGATCTTAAAATGTCTGAAAACCAGTTCTGCTTGTGGTCCTGACGGTATATGCAACACCCTTCTTAAATACTGTGCCCCCTCAATCTCACGTTCTCTTACTGATCTATTCAATCTCTGCTTATCCAACTCATATTTTCCAGATCCCTGGAAGAGGTCCAATGTGTGCCCCGTAAAGTAAAAAACAGGCAAAGAAAAATTGTAGGCCTATTTCACTCCTCTGTAATGTCTCTAAAGTACTTGAGCGTCTAGTTTACAACATTTTCTATGAGCATCTAACCTCAAACAATTTACTTTCTGCTAAAAACTCTGGCTTTAAGAAAAACGATTCCACTATAAATCAACTTGTCAGCATACTTCATACTATTTACAGTGGCCTTGAGTTGGGCCATGAGGCCCGTATGGTTTTCCTGGACATATCAAAGGCCTTTGACAGAGGTTGGCACGCTAGTATACTTTTTAAACTGAAACAATTGGGGTTTGAAGATCCTGTGTTACTCTTTATAGAAAGCTATCTCTCAAACCGACTTCAACGTGCTACTATTGGAGGACAGACCTCACCTTGGCTCCCAATAGGGGCTGGAGTGCCCCAAGGTTCGATCCTTGGTCCCCTACTCTTCCTCGTTTACATTAACGACATCACTGTCAACATCACCTGTGACATCCGTTTATTCGCGGCTGATACCAGTATTCTTGAAATTGTCCACGATTCAATGGCCACAGCTGAAAGCCTTAATTCGAATCTTATACATATTCATTGTTGGGGCAAGCTCTGGCATATGGCATTTAAAGCCATAAAATCCATGTCAATGACTTTCTCAGCAAAACGACACAAGCCAGATCATCCTCCCCTACTTCTTGGAAACACACCGATACCTGAGTCTACTGTACATACTCATCATGGAGTTACACTCTCAAGTAATTTGTCATGGCACCAGCATCTAACACGCACTGTTAATAAAACCAGCCAACGGCTTGCTCTTTTACACAGACTCAAATATAAACTCTCCCGCCAGACACTCATACGGTTGTATAGTACAATGATTCGTCCTATCCTCGATTATGGGTGTGTCCTGTTTGACGGTACAAGTGCACCAAAAATCTGTCACAATCTATAGAAGATGTGCAGTAGGAGGCAGCCAGGATCTGCCTTGGCGCAACTAGATACACTCCACGTGTCTTACTTCTCGAAGAGCTTGAATGGCAAACTCTGGCAAATCGGAGGAAATGCTTTAAACTTATTCTTTTGTTCAAAATGTACAATAGGCTCCATAATACCTACATGATTTCGTTCCTCGTGACGTTACATTCACTACTGGGCGTCTATTGAGAAATCGTACTGAATCACGCCAAATTAGGTTCACCACCAATCGCTTCCGCGATTCATTTCTCCCGTCTACTATCAAATTATGGAATAACTCCCGGTTGATGCTCGTTTCACCAATTCCCTGCCGCAGTTTAAATCTAAAGTAAATCTATTAGTCTTAAGTGTTGACAAAACTCCACATACCTTAAACATGGAAGTCGTTTCCTAAACACATGCCACACGCAGCTACGTCTTAACTTCTCTATTTTAGACGCTCATCTATATCATGTCAATATCCTTCCTGCCTCAACGTGTACATGCTCTCATACTACTGAAGATACGAAACATTACCTTTTGTTCTGCCCAAAGTTCACTGTACAAAGGGTCCGTCTTCTGAACACTGTGTGTCACTTACTCGCTCCAGGTGCAAATCCGACTTTAATATTTCAGTGCTGTAGTGACATGTTACTAAATATTCTCTTGAAAGGTAGTGAAGACTTGCCAGACACTGATAATGCATTCATCTTTGAGGCTGTTCGGACATTCTTATCAGAATCTAGACGTTTTATTTACTAATTTAGTATATGATCTAATTATAAGTCTCCATTATCTGGCATCAATTGTATTATTCATATACAAGCCATGAATTTAGTCTTCTGTTCTCGTCCAGTATGTATTGTATATATTCCTGTGCGTCCTCTTATGTACTGGAGAGCCTCCAGATTAGTCTTTGTGTACTATTAGGTAATCCAGAGAAAATAAATTTGTTTATACTATAAAAAAAACCTAATTGTATGTGCGAAAACTTGCCCACATTTCACCTTGCTCAGGCATTTTTTTTACCGTTCAAGTTCGGAAAAACGCCACCAGAGGGCAGTTTTCCTTACTTAACGTCACGGTATGTACTCGTACAAGGTACGTAGAACGACGCAGCTCATTTGGCGGGTAACTGTCGAACTGTGTTGTGTAAAATTGACGTAGATGTTGCTGCAAAAATTGAAACTGAAATGAGATGTGTGCAGGAGAAAATCTTTAATATTGGAGAGGTGGATTTGAATATGTTATCGTTCTTTCGGTGGTGAAAATGAATTGATTTTAATCCATTCAGTGTTTGACTCTCGAACTCGAGTCGTAAGTAGGAAGTGCTCTGGGGGTGAGCTTCCAACTTGAGAAGTTTTATCGTAATGGTCATTATTCTCGTAAAGATAAGACCAGATTTTTTAGGACAAAGTTGCTGATTTGAGGAGACGGGTGGCAACGCCGTGGGCTAGAAAATGCGTTATATTTTCTGAGAGACATGGTGTTTTTATTATTGGTCATGACAAACAAAAGAGTGGCCATAACATGTATGTTATACAGAGTGATTGTGGGTGGACTGGGAATTCCCCTGTAGCATGTTGTTACTTTTGATAAACAAGTTCATTCGGGCGTATTGTATACAATAAACAGCTGATTGTAAGCGGGGCGTAAAAAGTATCATTCACTTCGCTGTCGTGTGTGATTTTGCAGACATCATCCCGCGTAAGATATTTTTTTTCGAAGACTGAAAATTAACTTGAATTGAATAAAAATTCTTGTCGGGCCTGTGACTTATAATTTGGTGATATTTGTTAATATCTGAGTTCGTCTACTTTTCTGAGCTTCGACAATTTGGATGTTTATCCATGTCTGGTACCAAGTCTTGGAATGTATCCACGGGAACTGTTTTAAAAAGCTTAGTGTGTTTCCTCGGGTCTTCGTCATGCAGCGAAAGTCGTTTACCTTGAGTGAACGCCGGTCAAAACACGGACAAGGAGAAGTGTTATCCTAATGGATACTATCCTATACGCTTATACTGAGAAGGTTTTTTTTTTCTTTATTAAACCAGTAAACCCCGAAAAGTAAGCATTTCATAGCAATTTACATGCGGGTAGTTTGTTTCCTCGGGTCTTTGTCATGGAGCAAAAGTCGTTTTACTTCAGCGAATGCCAGTCAAAACACACACAAGCAGAAGTATTTTCTGCAAGCATACTATCGAATACGCTTATAATGAGAATTTTATTTTTCATGCTAGTACACTACCGGCTCAACCCATTTTTGATATTTGCTTATGCCAATTTGTAATTTCCGTCCCTTTTCACTCTTTCATAAAGGTGCCTTGACCCACCATTGCTGCCAGGTTGGGGAAGTGTAATATAAGTTTTCCAAATATTTATTAATGTCAGCTGAAATTTTTTGTGAAGTACCATGATGACTTCCTCACCTATAATGATATTTATTTATGAATCCAAGATTAAATATTTTCTTTGGGAACAGTCCAACTTTTTTTTAACATGGATGAACCATCCTATCTAAAAGTGCCCCTGAAGAGTCATTCTTTTCTGACCCCATCCCCTTGACGAGTGAGCCCTACGTCCTCATCTCCGATGAGTCATCCTGTAAGCCAATGCCTTTCTTGAGTCACCCCTACCACTCATAAGCACTCACTGCGCATGCGCAACATAAATCCCTGGGCCACAGTCGGGTTACAGGTTCACTACGTATGCGCCTACAACGTCACAACAGCAAGCGTAATGGGCTGAAAGTTATAGCGCAAGCTTAAAGGGGTATAGACCTACACCATATTTATTTATATAATAATCAGTTAATTGTGCTATTTACAGCGTTCAGTCTTGTGTTAATTATAATTCCGGGATCGTGATAATTACAGTGTTCATTGTAATGTTTAGCATAATTGCAGTGTTAACTAGGTTGGTTAGTAAGTATAATGTCATCGTTAGCCTAAATTAGCCTCATTAGCCTGCATCACAAAATTGTCCCATAACTGGTACTTTGCCTTCTGCTCATGGCCCATTTCTGTGTTAATTAAAACCTGTCTCACTTCTTTTATATTGGGCCAGATACATTTATCTTGGCGTTCATGTCCGTCCGTTTTTACATTTAAAATGGATTTACACAGCCTCTTATCAAGACACCTACATGAAATCTCATTCTGTTGAAATACTTGATTCTGAAGTGGAACGATCTAGATAGCCAACATTACATTAAAAGTTTTAAAAAGAAAGCGAGAAGTAATCACAAAATACATATGTTACAGTTTGAAAAACTTATAGGCCTAAATGTCATTCGCTTAAACGTATTGTCGGTTCATAATTTATCAAGAACTGTATTAAATGCGGACATCACCGTGAACTTCCTGGTTGGTCTGATATCACCTGTAAATATGGTATGTTATTGTGAAACATTGTCCTTTTGCAAATGACCATTTCCTCCAAACTTATCCGTATACATCAGTGCCACCAGGGCTGGAAGTATATATGATTTCATGTCTGGGCCGTAATTGCTGACTATGTTGTTAAAGGTGTTTCTGTTTGATCTGTGCGCTCTGTTGGTACAACAATTAACTTAAAAGTACCGCCGGATATATTGGTCCGAGTTATGCTGGCGTGATCTCCTTGAGCATTCTATTGAGAGATGGCAGCACCAGAGCGCGCTGGTCAGACGACCCCTCAATGTCACATCGATGCTTTTTCATTCTAGAATCTGCCAATGGGTCTGTATTGAGGTTCTAAGCGATGGTTGGAGTTACCGAGTGAGAATAATTAGCAACCGTTTGCAACTTTTTCCATGGGTTTAAAGAGGATACATCGAAATAATAAAAGTTCTTGGAACAGGCAACGATGATCAAAGCAAATATTGATTCATGACTTCACTGGAAGAGGAAAGTTGGGTTACAAATGTCTGGGAATGCAATTTCTGAAAGAAGCACCACTCCTTTTTTTCCTACTGCTATACTTGCAAATCAAGGACTCCCCATTATTAATGAGTCACCTATCTGGATTCACTTCACATGGACATCAGTGATTCAGCTGTAGTTAAACATAGGCGGTAAGCAAAACCTAAATTTCGAAATTAGAAGAAAGAAACCAGCACATGTCAGGCAGAATTCTTCTTTTGACCAATGGTACAGATACATAATTCATATTACATAGGCGTATACATTTCCTAAACGGGACCTGTGCAGGAGACCCTCTATGTTGTTCAAGGGAGCCGCTAGCTATTAACGTAAGCCACCTTTTGTAGAAATTGTTTACGATAGGTTTAAATGGTTACACATGGTTAACGGTTTGCACCTGTGAATTCACTTTGGTATGGGTCAGAGGCAGATCAGTACGCAAACGTACATTTGAAAAAGTACTGATTACACAAAAACAAAGAAATGGGAGGTGCAGAGATTTAAGTTTGTGTGTTATAAATATTACAGTATAATTTTCTTACACATTCAATTATCGTTCGTGTAAATATAACAGTTTGCAAATAAACAGCTCATGTAAAAACCATTTTAGAAGTAGTTTTTTGATATATTTTGAAAACCTTGGAGACTTTGGACAGAAAGCGTATCTGTTATATGTATTGGCATGCTGTTTAGTAACTTTGGGGATGTCAAATTTGAAAGTCTGATAGGCCAACGTTGAATATGCATTGTGTCAATAAAGAATCTTTCGGTATGTTGTAATTTTTGGGAAATTAGAAACTTTCTTAAGTATATCAAAGAGATTGTTATTCACGAATATCCCGTACTTCAGATTTTCATAACAGACCCCAAATTCCATATCTTTTACTTAATTTCTCCACGGAAATTTACCAGCGCAAACCTTTTGTTAAAAACATATAGTGCCGGAAAGTGGCAAACCGTTTGTATAGAAACTGGGCAAAGTAGAGTGAAGAGTGTGATCCAGATTTCTTACAGGAACTATGGAGTGATTATGTAACTAAGAAACGTAAAATACAGGATAATATTAAAACTAAAAGGGTAAACAATAAGATACAGGTAATTATCCGAAACTCAGGTAAAGGGTCTAAAGATGCAAAACCCTACCGGTGGATGCTAAAAGCTTGAACAAGAACAATGACGACCCACTTAGAATTATTGATCCGGCTGACAACATCCGTACTATTGAGGACCCCAAAGAAATATGCAAAGTACTGTGGGGAATATTGGAAAAACGTTGGCTACGGGAATGGTATGCAAAATGATATTGTAAATGATAATTTGAAAACTCAGGTTAATAGACTTTTCAGATACACAGATGAAACTTCGTGCTGTACTGACGTTAAAATTAATTACGACAATGTAAGTTATGCTGTGCGAAAACTGAACGAATTCCTTAAACAAGATGGCTCTTCATTAATCGTTACATCACTGGATCTGTTCAATCTTTGTAAAACATGTGAAGTGTACCCCGATCAATGGTTTCAAGGCTTTATAAAGCCTATTCACAAGCAAGGACCAAAAGATACACTGTCCAATTACAGAGGTATTGCTGTTACCTCTAATGTGCATAAAGTGTTCACATCAGTGCTGGAGGGGCAGTTTATGAAATATTTAGAGCGGGAAGGGATAGGAGGGGAGCTCCTTGGAGCTTATAGAAAACACAGAAGATTGGAAGATCAAGTATTTGCGCTCAAGGGGTTATTTAACATAAGGAAATCTAACAAACAAAAGATATGGCTATCCTTCCTTGATGTCTCGAAGGCATTTGATACGGTTAATAGGGAACGCCTCTTCCTAATGTTATGGAAAAAGGGAATTCAAGGAAAATCATGGTGTTTGACAAAACTACTTTATGACAAATGGAAAGTACGGTAATATTTGGTCCCCTAGAAAGCCCATGGTTTGATGTATTTT
The DNA here is from genome assembly GCA_964020975.1 of Hermodice carunculata. Classification (NCBI taxonomy): domain Eukaryota; kingdom Metazoa; phylum Annelida; class Polychaeta; order Eunicida; family Amphinomidae; genus Hermodice; species Hermodice carunculata. The sequence continues at coordinate 72,911,890 of OZ026623.1, forward strand.
ATGGGGTAAAGCAAGGATGCATTCTGTCTCCTACGCTGTTTTCTCTAGTAATGTTAGATATGGTTGATGTGTTTGAAGGAAAAAATCTTGGGGCTGCCCTATGGAGACGGACATATCCCGTGCCTTTTATATGCCGACGATATTGGAATAACTGCAGAGAGTGAAGACCAATTATTTTGTATGTTACATATTGCACATGTTTTTGTAGAAAAATGGGGCATGATGTTTACTGGCAACAAATCTAAAGTCATGGTAGTGGGTAAGCTTTTACAATTTTTTTTTTAAATGGAAACTTGGATATGTATATATATATCTGAATGCAAATCGAATAAATATTTGGGCATTTTGATCTCGAATTCTCTAACAGACACGGCACACGTGAAAGATATAGTAGCAACAAAAGGTTCTCGTTTAGGAGGCTACTTATGCAGTATACTGTCTTCTCATGATAATGTTAACAGTATAGGCGTCGGAAATAGCATATAGAAAAGAATTATTCTTCCGTCACTTACTCATGGCGGTGCAGTGTGGTTATGCAATACTAAAGAGTCTGAGGCTTCTCTGAAGTCCTTTTAATAGGCAGTTCTCAGTGACGTCACCGATAGCCTGGTTACCACATCATCTGCCATGTTGGAGGAGTGCTAAATGTAAACACAGTGGGTGCTGAGGCTGTGTACTTGTAGCACCCCTGGTCATCCCCGTCACATATGCATCAAACTATCTCTAATTTCCACATAATATATTGCTAATAAGTTACTTATCAACATACATTCTTATCATTTTAATTAATTCTTGAGTGTAAAATGCGCTTTTAATTACCATAAACCGTGATTATATGATTAAAAATAAAGGCCTACTGTGAAATGTGATCAGATGGATTGGGATGAGTTGCATTCCTTACAAGCGAGGTCAGGGGTAACTTGATCCAAGGGCTTGCTCTTTGTTTCAAAGTAGTTATATTTTCCCATGCATGTGGTCAACACAGAATTTGTCAGAAGATGGATAAATGGTATATATCATCACTTGATGAGATCTCAAAGAAGAGGTATATGGAAAAAAAAATCAAGTCATTGGAGGTGTGGACCCATATACCGTGCCAAAGAAAGACTGGTTGGTGGATGAGAAGGAACTGCCTGTCGTCACCTCATGCAGCATCATCGGATATTTGATGTGCACACCCAGCCCATACACATTTGAACAATTCAGAAATATGAAAGGTTTGGATGCATACAATCAATTTGTTTGTGGATGGGTCTGAGAAGTGGCAGTATTGGTCATACCAAATTCATCTTTACGAGTAGTGATCAGTCGGGTAAGTAATAATTTCACATTGAAATGCACGCAATCACACATTTTACCTGTAACTTTACATGGATTTATGAATTAAATTTACATTTTGCAAAAACACCTATTGCCTGCTAAACAGACTAATTTCTATGTACATTCTCCACAGTGGAGGTATACATGGAACTTGGTCTGCCCAGGAGGCAAACACACTAGTTTAAGTTAATAAGTACCTATATTACTAAGTATGAAGAAATTTAAGCAAGGCACACATGTCCTCTAGTTCCTTTTTATTCAACATATCACAACAGAAAAAAGAAATCATAGTCCCACATTTATTTACATAAATACATACATAGCTTCCAGGTTTACAGTATTAATGACTATTGTAAAATACATGTGATCTACAATGTATATACATCAAAGCTCATGAACAAATGGTAACATGTCAACATTTTTATCAAACACATCCACACAAGATGCAGCTCATGTAACAAACAAAAATTTGAGACAATTTTATTTGAATACAAAATAAATAATTTCCAGGTGATGCATTCCCAGCGTGCTACAGAGAAATTGTTGCAGCCATGGATTATTGCAGACATTGATGGCACAATACAAGCTGCACACTGTAACTGTATGGCAGGGTTGGGGGAATCCTGCACACACATAGCTGCTACACTATTTAGTATAGAATATGCAGTACAAAAGCCGGAGAAAAAAACTGTGACTCAAGACAAAGCTTACTGGATGGTGCCACCCACCAAATCAATCCCCTATGCCCCTGTGTCAGAGATTGATTTTGCATCACCAAAAACAAAAAGAAAAAGACTTGAAAACAGTGAATATCATCTTCAGAGTCAGAATATGCAAGTGGAACAACAATCTTCCATTACACAGAAACCCACTGCAGATGAAATACAGACTTTATTTGAGGAAACGAGCAGAAGTACATCTAAACCTGCAATTTTATCATTAGTGGCACCTTTTTCAGATGATTATAGGCCAGTCATTGCAACCAAACCATTCCCTCAAATTTTGACAGAATTACATAATGATGAGTTGCTGTCCTTAAATTTCAAGGAACTTTTAGACCTTTGTGGGAAAGTAAAAATAAATGTGACTGAAGAAGAGGCCAAAAATGTGGAGGAAGTCTCAAGGACACAAGCAGGTAGCAATCTTTGGTTCCAATATAGTGCAGGTAGGATCACTGCTTCACGGCTTCGTGCAGCTTGCCATACTGATCCCACATCATCCTCACCTGCTTTGATCAAAACAATCTGCTATCCCGAGCTTTTCAAATTCAGCACCAAAGCAACACGTTGGGGGTGTGAGCATGAGAAGCAGGCAGGAAATCATATGAAAAAAAATGGTGAGTGACCACGAAAATTTCAAAGTAACGGATGTAGGCCTGTGCACAGACATCACTAACCCACACTTAGGGGCCTCACCTGATGGATTTGTCACCTGTGACTGTTGTGGTGAAGGTTGTTGTGAGATCAAATGCCCCTATTGCGTGTAAGATGCAGAGCTTGCAGATACAATGGATAAAAGTAATTTCTCCTTGGAATCCAAGGATGGAGCTTTATCTCTGAAGAGAGACCAAGTGTACTACTATCAAGTGCAGGCACAAATTAATGTAACAAAGAAGTAGTATTGTGAGTTTGTAGTTTGGACTACAAAAGACCTGCACCTTAAGAGGGTATCTCCAGCTATGGAATTTTGGGCCACAGCAGTGGACAAGGCAACAACATTTTTAAAGTAGGCATTTTGCCCCAACTTGTGGGTAAATTTTACACAAAGTCTAATATACCAGTCATCTCAGCCAGCAGCAGTGGCACTGAATTAGACGCATCAATGCATGATGGTTCACAAACTTTGCAATCTGGAGTAGAAGCTCCCTTGCCATCTACTTCACACATTGAAACTCTACCTGTCCTAGATAAAAAACACTGCCAATGAAGATGAAAGATGAGGTGATCAAGAAAGCCACAATTTTCTGTTAGTTTTTTGTCACTTACTCTACCACCCCAAGCTTTAGATATGAAAGAAATTACACCCTGTGGGGTGATCCCTATTAAAAACTTAATTGTATTGTGATGTTTGTATGAGGACCATGTTTGTGCTCTTGCCAGGAGATTAGATGGCCTGTCTATGAACACTACAAAGCAGTCAATTATGACCGCTACCCTTTTTTTAAAATGTTTCGTGAATGATATAGGCATTGTTTTCTGTAAAGCTTTTCTGTCAGGCCACAGAATAAGGTGTTTTAATCTTATATAACTGGCATCAAGCCAGCAGGCAAAACTGCGAGATATTGTTGACCTGGAAACATTGAAGCGATATGGTAAGTCTTGTATTTGCAAATTTAGTCTCAACGGATAAGAAATACTGTAAATTGCTGGAATGGTGAGAGAACAGTTATTTTCAATTTCACCCCCGATACAACAAAGTTAAAAATTGTCATGAGAAGGTAAAAGTTTGGGAGTCCTGTGTAAAATTTTACTTTGTCATCTTGTCCTTCAAAAAAACTTTCTGAAATTGTTTGTCCTGAGAGAGTGCGTTCCAGACTAAAAACTTTTTGTTTGATATTTAAATGTTCTTTTCTGAAAAGGTCCATATCTGCTCCAGATAAATCTGTTTGGGTGCTGTTGCTGTTATTCACTTCTGGCTCCCTAAAGGTTGAAGTCGTTGCTGCCACTCGTGGTACCTTCAAATTTAGTAAAGCCTCTGCCATAGGTAAACTCTGCTTCCTCTTTTCCCTTTTTTTGTTGTCTTTCATGCCGTTCTATGCCAGTATCTGAGGACATCACTGGTTTAATGTGTCCCATGTTTACAGATGGAGCCCAATCAGGATGTGTTCTTTCATACAAGTTTGCAGGTTTACCGGGAACGCATGAAAATTGCTAAATGAAACTGCAATAAATACATTGTATTATTTTACTTGATTTTGTGAGTTTTGTTTTCTTGGCATTGAGTAGATCTGTTTGAAATCAGTTATGACTGTAAGTGCTGTCTGATGCATGTGTATTCAAGTTCCAGTGGAATTGTGTATCGTGTAGTATTGTGCAAGTTTACTTGCAATACACATGTTTAACCAGCAAAGTTATAAAGTAGAAGATGTTGTCTATAACATCAGTATTAAACATGATACTTTAGGTTAACACAGATTTTGGCAAGCTCCCTGCATGTAGAACTTTTCATTAACAGGTCAGGATATCTCATTACGTGGTACTATGCCCCTGTGCTGCTGCCACAGCAAATCCATGAACTTTATCATTTACTACTAAAAGAATTATCTCCTTTTTCACATACTCTTGTTTTTCACTAATTAGCAACATGTGCACAGTGTTAACAAGATTAAACTCACCAGAGTGAAAGTGATCTGAGCATACTCGATCGTACTGGCTAGGCTCCCACGCCTTTCTGTTTATATTACATATCCACTGTTGCCGTCTTTGTTCAGAAAGTTCCTTTGTTTTGTGAAATGTGACGTCAGCTGAAACCACACTATACACCATAGCCAAAGCAATACTTCAGGTCAACTCTTCACCTGCAGCAGTGGCTACCCTTGGTGAACTAGGATGGCTCCCCCTAAAACTGATTCTGGACCGCATTAGGATAAACAAGTTTCACAGAATGAAATTTGAGATGCCAGACACCAGGCTATGTAAGCAAAGTTTTGACACTCTTTTGCAAAGAAATGATGACCAACCTGTAAAGAATTGGCCATATGTTGACGAAATTACGAAAGGTCTTTAATAACGTAGCCATGAAATCAGGTTAGAGGCATATAGAAGTTTGTAAGTCAACTCTCTAAACGAGAATTTTCCGCCTCCTCGCTGAAAAATAAGGTATGTTGGTTCCTTGGCGAGTACGCATGTGATCTTGGACAGGACTTGGTGAATTATTTCACCAAACAAGTAAAACATTTGGTTGAGGCTTGGCATTAGAGGAACAGTCACTTAATGACTTCTTGGAATGACAGACTCTATGATCGTTCTACATGTACCTCTTGTAAATAGACCTCCTCCAATGTATATACTGTATATAATTTTGTTGGTAAGTTTGGTAACGCCACAAAATAACACGTGATAGTGCTCTCTTGACTTAAACTTACAGATGGAGTCAAACCAACCGGGCCGGGGTACGCTGCGGCGTATTTGTTACGTCTGCGCGGCTTTGCCCCCCCCCCCCCCCCGTCACTCTGCGGAGGGTCCCCCTGGTACAAACCTACATCTCCAAGAGGATGTAAAAGAAGTGAATTGAAAATCTTGTAACTGACTTGTACATTCATACTGTAGTAATACCTGATTTTTTTCTTACGAAGACATAAATTATTACTGATAGATACTATACTTATTTCTAACATACGAAGATTATTTGATTGATAACAAGGATGCCTGATTATTTGTATAGATTTTGGACGCATCATGGAATTTCCCCCGTTCCGTTGGTGCCCCCGCTGTAAAGGGGAAGTTTTCCTAATAAACTATTATTAATTATTATTATTATTATTATTATTATTATTATTATTATTATTATTATTATTATTATTATTATTATTATTATTATTATTATTATTATTATTATTATTATTATTATAGGAAAAATATAGAAATCTGAAATTAGACTTTTCCACACGCAGAAAATAACTGATTGGCGGCATTATTATTATTATTATTATTATTATTATTATTATTATTATTATTATTATTATTATTATTATTATTATTATTATTATTATTATCATTATTATTATTATTATTATTATTATAGGAAAAATATAGAAATCTGAAATTAGACTTTTCCACACGCAGAAAATAACTGATTGGCGGCCGAGCATGGATATTATATGGAAACAGATTTTCTCACATTAAAAGCAATTTCGACTACGCAGGGGCCTTACATTTAAAAAATTGATATCGAGTGTGTTGCTATTATGGGGTTATGGCAGCGGGCATTGAGGGTGAACTCGAACGTGCTCCCGATGTCATATATATATATATATATATATATATATATATATATATATATATATATATATATATATATATATATATATATATATATATATATATATATATATATATATATATATATATACATATATATATATATATTTTATTTCGTTTCAACTGTTACAAATAACAAAAATGAGTAAAACACCACTATTGCTCGACAATGTAGAATGGAAAAGATTAAGAGAATAAATGAAATGGTATGTACACTGAACTTGTAGATGAAACTGTATACAGCCGGTTTAACCATTTATCAGGAGGTGAAGAATATGATGGAATCCACTCACGCCCTGGTTTGACCAAGAATGCACACAGAACAAGAGCAGGAAGGACGGCCAAATATGTTTGTCTATATGTATGTATGTATGTATGTATGTATGTATGTATGTATGTATGTATGTATGTATGTATGTATGTATGTATGTTTTGGCGATGGGGTACTATCTATACAATGATAGGAGTACAGGCACAGCCAGACTGTCCCTATCTTTATGGCACTCTGTGTAGAATTTTAACACCCAACCCTCATTTTACGCATTCAGCTTTGAATCCCCCACCCGTCCTTTGAAAAAAAGAGCTAGAAATTGCTTAATTTCAGACACAAATACCACATCTGACTTAATTTTGGCCCGTGTAAATAAAAATGTATAATATTGACTCCATTTTTTTAGCAAAATGTAGAAGTGCCTTCCTCTAACTTTTGGAAAATCGTGTATGTGAAATTGGGTTTTTAGCCGTCAAGCAAGGCTGCCGATCCTTTTCAAGGGCAAGGACACCCCACACTCACTCCACGCACACATGCTTATTGCATACAGTAGGCGAAGGAATTATTTCATATTTCATTATAGGCCTATATATATATAGATATATAGATATGTGTGTGCTTGTGTGTGTGTATGTATATATTGTATATGACTTCAAATTATATTTCTATATAGGCCCTACCTCTCAAACAGTGTGCGTGTTGAAGGCCCTACGACACAAGACATTCTGTCACAGCCGGAGCCTGGCTGGTGGCAGAAACAGAGGCAGCTGGTGCGGAAGGTGTCAATTAAGTGCTGAATACACTGGATGATGTTCGTCGGAGGGTCTTCAGCGTTTTGACAGGTTCATCACCAAATTTTGTTGCCTCAAAGTGAAACAGCTTTGTAGGCCTATTTCCATTGATATTCAAGGTGAAGCACCCAATTACTATGACTATAATTAATCCATGCTACAAATGTGAAGGGTTTCTTACATGAGGTACTACATTCGTACATTCACGGTTTTTTTTTTTTCTTTTAATAATAAATAAATTTTATGTCCAGATGATAACATGCCTGGTTTCCTCTGTGTGGAGTAGAAACTACCGATGGGTTGGGAGAATGCCTTGAGCTGGGTCCCAGACACAGAGGGTATCAGACATGTGTGTTCTTTTACTATTATTATTATTATTATTATTATTATTATTATTATTATTATTATTATTATTATTATTATTATTATTATTGTTTTAATTTTTATTTATTTTTCTATTTCATTTTATTATTATTATTATTATTATTATTATTATTATTATTATTATTATTGTTTTAATTTTTATTTATTTTTCTATTTCATTTTATTTTCTAGCTTGACTTAGCAATTTATATATTTGCGTAAAACTGCTTATTAGTTTAGATTGCATATATAATTAGTAAGGTTTCAGTTTAAATACGAAAGAGAAAAGTACATGAGTTCATGAATGGTTCCTGCAAAAGGTACAGAACCTCCCACCGCCCAACCCGTAATGCATCCTAGACGATTCAAGACTGACAGTTAATATGCCTAATGACGGAAATTTGATTTGAAGGTTTCCCACGGATGACCCGTTTATTAAATTCATTTGGCTCTTTAAACCTAGAAATTTCAAAACATTTTCATCAAATGTGTTGTAATTGATGGGTTATTAATACAGAACTACGGTAGTCATTAATAGTGATTGCATTGACTGTGAAATACAGCGAGTTTACAATAAATAGGCCTATGTTTATGACTGAAAGTAGGACAACTTGATCTGACCAGTTTTCATGTGTGACGTAATTAATAGCGTGACTCTTGACGTCATGTCGTTACATATGCGTTTTACTTGAAGTTGAAGAACTGGTGTAATCTATTTGCGGAGTGATCAAATCTATTTGATTTGATCACTCCGCCAGGTAGGCCTAGTTGGGTCTGTTGTAACACCAAGCGCTGTAGGTAGGCGTGGGCTTAATTATTTTATGATTCAATTTTGGTAGGCCTAAACATGAATGTTTGGTGTAGTTTTCATTATTTATATTTATGTAATGTGGGCTACATTTTTAAGAAGGCCTATTGACAAAGGAGCATCATATTTGCTTTATTCCGTAATAAATCAGCTTAGGATTTTGTATTGTAAATGCAAAAATGGTGCCGCCAGTTAGCAGAATGACTTGTCCGGGGATAAATGGCACCAAAACAAGTCTTGTGCTGGTTCCCCGCTAATGACCCGATTTTATAAAGGCTAATAATGCCTAAAACTTTCTTCTAAATTTCAATTTTTATTAATATGATTTGTTCCTTTTATAAATAAATTTGCTTTTATGATTTAGAACTTTGCAGTTTTTCAGTGAATGGTACGGAATAGGACTTTGCTCTCAGAATATCGGACTTGATAGTGTTCAAACGGTACATGGGCTTACAGAATTAGGTTTGTAAAGTTTCTCTTTGTATTAAATATTAAACAAGACAAGGAATCTCAATCAATCAATCAGTCAATCATTTATTGTGTGAAGAAAAATGTACATGAAATATATACATAAAGCACACATCTTGAGTACATAAACAAGATAAAAATTAGCGACGTGGCTGAGCAGGTTAACAATAATATATCTAAATCCATAATAATATCTATGATCAGGTAGGCTGTTCCACATACAAATCACCCTGTTACTGAAAGAGTTTTTTTTTTAAATTGTATTTACACCTTTTGATTTCAAGCATGAAGGAATGTCCTCTTAGACCCTGATATACTCCCTTCTGGTAAAATAGCGTTCAAGTTCACTGATTCAAGGCCGTTTAAAATTTTATATACTTCTATTAAGTCTCCTCTAGTTCTACGGTCTTCCAGGGTAGTTAAGGTAGGGGGGGGGTTGAGCATTTTGTCAGCATTTCTTTAAAAATAATCGATGCAAAAGTCTATTACCTATGTAAAATTAAAGTAAAGACCAATATGCAGGAACCGTATTTTTTGTTTACAAATAAGATACATAATAACAGAATTATCGAATTCTTTGATCATCATTTTAAACATCAACAGTTACTTCATTTTGTGAGCTAAAAAAGTCTCGGAAGGGGACATCTGACGGAAAAACAAAAAAAAACGGTTCCCAGATAACATATTCGGAAAAACAAAAAAAAAACGGTTCCCAGATAATATATTTATCTTTCGAAAGACGATTATTTGAAGCAGATCGATCAATTAGCTTTTTATTGACGCTGTCCACAAAATTGATTCATAAGCAGGAAATTTCATTCCAAGAAATCGGCGTTGAAAGGTTTGAGGCCCTTTTTTTGCACATTGTTGGCCATAATGACAATACAGCTTTCCAAATCCGGCCCGTTTTGGTCTCAGTACTTCGAAGAAAGGTCAATCAACATCTTTGATGTATAGTTTCAACATACAATGATGTTAATTGGCTTAAAAAAGCAGCTATTTACCCGAATGACATCAAATGCAGCCACACTCGAAAGCTTGTCAGTCGGGTTTCCACGCGAATGGGACAGCTTCAAAGGGGGATTCGAAAGCGGATTAGCCACGTGACCCGAAGGTGCCATCACCTTGACCCTAGCAACATTGTTTGCATAATGGCGCCGCTTGAACAAACGGGTTGCAGTTTCACAGCTTGCTCTACTCAGAAGGCTGCCCGGTAGGCAGGAGTTGCTCACTCACTTCTCATCACCTTGGATCAAAGAACAACATGGCTTTATTAACGGCATGGATGGGACATTCGCCATTCAGTGTCTTGGACAACTTGCGATCTCACTTGCTTGGTCTTGACGGAGAGAGGTGTATGTCGTTCTGAATGTAGCTTATAAATGCTAGATAGGCGGACAACATGGATGATCGTGACGTAACATTTAAGACAATAGTCCTGTTACTGATAAACAAACACTCCCAGGATAAATTATACTTCAAAGAAGAAACAAAACAAAAACAAAAAGCAAAGCAAACGTTTTATTGTGGAGAATCCATTAGTTTCAACGTTGTATTGGTGATGAAACTGTATTGCTCTTTGATCAGACCCTGACGGTTACATAGATCAATATAATGCACCAGACCACGCTCAGATGTAAGGTGATGACCCTACACTTCGTGCGCAAGGGTAAAACTTCTTGCCTGCCAAGACGGACTGTGTTTGCTTACCTGGCGACTCGCACTTCAAGTGCAATTTAACAATTATTACGCAGAGCGAGTCTGTGTGGCAGTCAAGAAAGTTTCCTATTCCCACAAAATTGAGAAAGGGATGGGCATCGTGAGGGAGTGTGTTCTTCGTGGCCTTGGCTTGTTTTTTTTTTTTTTTTTTTTTAGTTTTTGTTTTTGTTTTTTGTTTTGTTGCCGGGAGCACAATAGAATTCGCCAAGCCTATTTCCTTGGTTCCTTCACATATTAGCGCCTTCCTTGTGATAAAGAATGCCATTCACTTTGCCATGTTTTTCTCGCGTATTGCCATTCGAAACCTTGCCACTCATGTAACATATTTTTTATTTTGTGGAGATAACTAGACCACTGAAAGATAGTTGGCTCACCCTTGAATTGCAATAAACTGATCGAGACACAAAACCGAAACTTCCTGATGGGTGAGTGCGGGCGAGTGGTATCGGAACATGCCGCGCACAGAGAGACAAAATAATTTTATATGACCGATCAACCAGCTAAAAGCAGAGTGCAGAGTCGCTTTTCGCAGTCATTTAACAGTAATCTGATTATTTTATCCCCCTGATGGTCAAATTTTTAAAGCTTTTCTTTCTGTCCCCTCGCTCAGAGTACTTCGAAACACCCCCGTATGAAGTGGGCAAGTCCGTGCATGTGCAATGTGCCAGTCTTCCAGTTCCACAAAATGCGACAGCACTACAGACGATACCAGTTTTAGTGGAGGCGTGTGCTTCATATAAATTTACTTCAAGGTAAACAATGCTATTCACCGTTTCAAATTCAAGTCACATATAATTATTGAAGGCAGATATAATTATTTACGCTGAATCGAATCCCCGCTTTTATAGTTTGCGGCATATTTATAGCCAAGTGGTCCAGTGTTAGGAATCCTCGATCGTCATGTGTATTTTTTGCCAGTAAACATTAAAAGCAAATTTGTCAAGACTGTAGAAAGGGTTGTAAGCCTTTCTAATGTTTACAATGCCATGATTCTGAGTAACGATTTACGCACAGGTTTAAATCGCCTTCATTGAAAACACACTGAGGCTCACGTCCATCGCCAGGTGCCGTTTTGACAATCGCCACCTTTTATCGTCCATTATTTTTTCAATTTTTTTTTATTTATCACACTGTGAGAAGGAAAACATGAGTTCATCGATTTAATTATCTACCTGGCCAATGGCCATTTGATCACCACAACAAACCAATTAATCAGTCCTAATCTTGTCAAGCAGTTTATACAAGAATTGGTAGCAGCGCACCTCAAAATGTCAGTTGGTCGCTTGTCGTTGCCACGGTCCTGGATTGTGGAAAGCAGCTATCCAAACTTTGGCGGACTAATTAGCATACATTTGTAAACAGACATGCTCATGCTGCAGCCAGCTAAAACCTGGTCATGTTTTTTCCCTTTTTTATCACATAAATTTTGCTTTTTTAGTATTCATGTTTGGTGACAAGAAAGTTAAAGTGCCCAACTTTACGAAAATGGAAAAAACTCATTTTCTGTCGGGTCACGATTTTGCCGTTATAGCTCAATCCCCTCCGCTACCTCAACTTTAACTCTCTTAACCTCTCTTTATAACTCAAGTTTGCGATGCCAGGAATCAACTTAGTGGCTCTTCTTTGTACTTTCTCTAAAATAACCTTGTCGTTTTTCAGGAAAGGAGACCAAGCCTGCACACAAAACTCCAAATGTGGCCTTACATAAGATTAATACAGTAGAGAATCCTTTGAGAAATATGCAAAAGTACGTTTTATCATTCCTAATATGCTATTGGCTTTAGAGGCTGCTTTTCCTATATATTTAGAAAAAGACAAAGAATCGGTTACTAGGATACCCAGATACTTCTCCTCTCTTACATTTTTAAGGGTGTGATTATTCATTTCATAGTTATAGTTCTGATTTTGCTTTCCAACATGTAGTACTTTGCACTTATCCTCATTGAAACCAAGTAGCCATTCCTCCGACCACAAAGACAAGTTGCTTAAGTCACTTTGAAGTGTATCTCGATCTAATACTGATAAAATTTGGTGGTATACTTTAGTGTCATCGGCAAAAATCTTACAAGATGAGGAAATAACAGCAGGTAAATCATTTATATACAACAAAAATAGCACCGGCCGCAGAACAGACCCTCGGGGCACCCCACTTGTTACTTTCGCCCATGATGATTTGGTCTTATTTACACTGTTAAACTGTTTTCGGTCTCTAAGAAAATCTTCGATCCAAGCACTTAAATTTCCTTTAATACCATATTTATGTAGCTTATTAATTCGTCTACCATGTGGAACTGTATCAAAGGCTTTTCTAAAGTCCAAATATACTGTATCAAAAGGTACTCCTTCATCATACATGGATGTCCAATCCTCCAAGGTAGTTAGCAGGTTTGTTAGGCAAGATCTAGCTTTTCGGAACCCATGTTGTTCATCACATAACAACATATTGTTTTCAATATGTTGAACAATCCTTTGTCTAATAATCTTTTCAAGAAGCTTACATACTTGGGAAGTTAGGCTTACAGGCCTATAATTGCCCGTCACGGATTTGTCAACCTTTTTAAAAATGGGCGTAACATTGGCTTTCTTCCATATATCTGGCAATTTGCCTTGATCAATAGATTGCCTCATAATCCAATACGAAGAAAAATTAAGATTTACAGCACATTCTTTTAGCACCCTAGGATGTATCTCATCTGGGCCTAAGGCCTTGTTTGGGTTAATATTGAGTAGTAAATCTCTCACCTCTAAGGGTGTAAAATATACATTATCTAATACCTGATCGTGAGTATTGCCGGCATAGTTAAAAGGTTCAGGTGCATCTTTGTCAAAATGTAAATGTACAAAGTCATTGAACCAAATTAAATATTTATCATCCTCTTTAACATAGACAGACTGGAAAAAACCATTCAGTTCCATAGCTGTTTCTAAGTCGTCCGAGGTTGTTGAACCATCGTTCTTGCGAAGTCCAGTTACTGTTGATCTTGATTTAATTTTACTGTTTACAAACATATGAAACGCTTTCGGGGTTTTCTTAATTCTCTTACATAGATCTTCTTTGTACTTTCTCTTGATACCTCTAAATTTCTTGGTAGCCTTGTTTCTTCTTTTAACATACTCTTTATACCTGGCATATGACCTAGTTTCAAGATACCGTTTCCGAGCAAAATATTTTCTGACTACGCTTTTTGCATTATTATTGAACCACGGTGGTTTTACCTTGGTACACATTCGTTTATAATAGTCGCAAGTGAAGTATGTAGATTGTCCCATGCATCACTTACATCTGTTGCTAATGTAACAAGACTCCAGTCTTTCTCTGCTAATAACTTATTCATTTTATCGTAGTCAGCTTTGTTATAATCATATCTATATACATCTTGATTATATTTGCTTTCAAAGTTTTGTAAGTAATTCCAAGTGATGATACTATGATCTCCCTTTCCTAGGGGGCAATGTATTTCTATGTTGGATATATCTAAGTCACTTGATGAAGTAATTAAATCTAAACAGCTTGGTACATCCTCCTCTCTCTGGCGTATAGGATCAACCATATGTTGATTTAGAAATAAGTCCTTTAACTTGTCATAAAACATATGTGAAAATGAATTTTCACTATCAAGTACCATACAATTTTTCCAATCAATAAGGGGTAAATTAAAATCTCCAGTTACCATGAATTTACCCTTGCAACCTTTTCAAGTTGTTTAAGTACCTTATATTATGCTCTTGGGAACTATCACCTTTCCTGTATACCACTCCAAAAAGATTATCTGGTTTACCAGGGTTTTTTTCCCAAATCCATAGAGTATCTTTTACTTCTAAATTGTTTAACTTTCGCAAAGATGTGCTTGTAATGTGTCTTTCACATATATTATCACCCCACCTCTCACTTCTGATGTATCAGTCCTGAATGAAAGAAAACCTGGAATATTAATGAAATCATCAGTTACGTCATTTTTTAACCATGTCCCTGTCCCAAAAATGACACCGGTTTGACACCATGAATTTTTACTGTAAATTCATCGAACTTACTTTGTAAACTTTCAAAGTTTGTCATAAACGTTTAATGTTATTTCTTACTACTACACAGTCATTGTTATAATCTAGTTGTCGAGAGTCCGGTTTTTGAACTTCACAATCTTCAAGTCCCAGGGAGGGCCGCGCACTCGAATCTGCCAAATCAAAGACCCCTAGTTCTAATATACTGTTTCAAATAAAAAATGTACCCCAAATTGTACAAGATTAGGAACGCCATCAGATATTATTTGTAACAATGGAGTCCTGACATAACAACATACCTATAACGATGCTTTCCAGCGTTTCAGATCTTTTAACTTGCAGTTCTGAGCTTTCCGACAAAGCACATGCCCATTTACCCTCTTAACATGTAACACTAGGTAAACTCAGAGACACCCATCGCGATTGATAAATCTTTTCTTGATAAGAACAAATAATAATTCATTTTTGACTAAGTTGATTTGTTTACATGAAATCAATTTCTTTTATCGGCCTTGTTTTATTTAACCATGTCAGCATAATTAATCATAATTTCAAGCGATCACCACACTCTTGCCATCGCACAAGAGCTTTGTTCTCTTACCACGTCCTCTTATGTCAAGAATTCTCTCGATTTTGTATGTAGTGTTTTCATTGACACTAATTTGTCGTTATCCACCCTGATACAAGGTTCCTACCACTGGTGCACCAGCTAAATCTTTGAGCGTGTAAAGTGGATTCCCATCACGCATTTTGCTGACTACGATAATGAACACTTCAATGTTTAATGAATATTTCGTGATATATATTCTTTCAAATACGTGTCGTAAATGTGAATTGCGAACATTGTTACCAATATTGCATTTGAACTACCCTTCCTGAAAATTGGCCACTGTTCCGTTCCCATCTCCTAGATACGATCATTTCCACAACGAGACGTCGGTATCTTTAATGATTACTGATGATGGTAACTTGTTGTAAAATCTCTACCTAGTTGAAGGTTTGAGTTTAAGAAAATATTTGTATATGTTCGTTGTGTATGGTTAAATAATTCATTACTTTTCCCAGAGAAGATCTTTCATGGACTTCTCAATGAATTCTGTCTGTGGCGGAGTCAGCCACAAGTGAATTGTTGTCTTTCCTATTTTAACAAATCTGAACAGGTTTGTATAAAGTTTAAGTTTCTTTAGACTTTAACCACTCTTTTTGTTGATGTTTAGATATTTCGTTTCTCTCATAGGTACCCATGTGGAAACACAATCGTTCCCAACATAAGTGTGGAACGATTTTACGACCGAAATGAAATAAAAAGAGAATCCTATGGGTTCTTGTTTTCTTTGTAAACCATTCAGATTACGTAAGATAAAAAAAGAGTAAATGAAAGTTCTTTCTTGAGTGACGTACCTTAGCAACGCAATGTTGAACTGAACAAAATGGAGTCGAAACGGCTGCAGCAAGCACGCTAAACCAAGTAGGTTTTTGACAAAAACATAGGATTTAACACTCTATGGGAGAAACAAAATTCCACCTGGCCGTGTCATGGGGAATCGATTTAGACAGGACTCGTTTCAAACTGTTCACTGCTCGCCAAAGGCTCGTAGTGAACGGTTTTAAAACTCGTGTTGTCTAAATCCATTCCCCATGACACGGCCAT
Organism: Hermodice carunculata; assembly: GCA_964020975.1. Lineage (NCBI taxonomy): Eukaryota > Metazoa > Annelida > Polychaeta > Eunicida > Amphinomidae > Hermodice > Hermodice carunculata. The sequence continues at coordinate 72,928,259 of OZ026623.1, forward strand.
GTAAAATTCTATATATCTTCCATCTTTCTTTATGAACTTTAGCTACTTCTGTGCCCGGCTTCGTTTTCAAAGCCCTTGTCCAGACAAAACGACAATCTACAGCCGCTGGGAGGAAATAAGCATAGTTTTCATCGTACTTCTTCACTGAAGCCATGTAGCAATATCCAAAATCCCACATGTGGTCTAACGTCCTGCTCCCGCCCCCCTGCCGTTATAATTCGGCTGCACTAAATCTCTTCATAAAGGTTTGTATAAAGTACAAGTTTCTTGGGCCTTGGAGGAAATACGCTTCATTAGGAGGAACAATGGGAACACGCCTGATTAGGAGGAGCAATGGGAATACGCACTGACACTTTGGAAATGAGAGAAAAAGTCTACATGTATTATTTGAATTGCATCTATTTTTCTCCATCTCTAAAACATTTATTTCATCCAAACTTCGACCCTTTTGGTTATAAAGTAACATTTGACTTTTTATGTGATGTGGCTAATGTTTAGATATACCCGGGGGTTTGGGCGGAGTAGTAATGGTCGGCAAAATCCTGGCGTCTGCACTAGTTTGGACTCCACTCTGTTCTTTTACTGCATGGTCTCGGTGAATCATCGATGAGATCGTTGATCTGCTTGGGTAATTTACCAACCATGTGGTCTGCTTCCTGATGTGAAGAGCTGTCGGTAGTTGAGTTGGCTTCGTATGCTAGGGAACCATGAAACCCTAATGTGACTTTACTATCTGTATTGGGAAATGTGATATAAATCTTTTAGATGTCGGGGGGGGGGGGGTCATGTATTGTCCTGTAATACATCCAGTCATTTTACATTTTACTTCTTTTCACGAGAGGGGCTCATAAAGGCATTGTCTGCTCCTCAATCGTTTTTTTTTTCTTTGAAGAAATGAAGTAAGTCATTAGTCATAAAAGAGTCACGTGTGGTTGCTGCTGGATGAACCCACAGTATATAGTAGGAAGTTCTGATGCCTTATCAATAACTTGCTTATATTTTGTGCAAACGCGCGTCTGTCCGTCAACTGAGGTTTTTTAGGGTGCAAATGGCGGTTGGGACAATAGCTATTCATTCTCCTTTTAAGAATTGTATATCAACATGTCTTCTCCCAGTTATATGTCTTCTTTCTCTTGAATATACGAGATCGTAGCCTGTATTTGTCGTCCCGAGTGGGGGCTCAGGCCTACGAACAAATAGCCACCCTTAATTTTCATGTAGTTCACATAAGCTATCAGAAAGTTTTTTGGATTCTCCAAAAATACATGGCCAGTAGAATGTTTTATCTCACTTGCACCCCTTAAACTCTCTAAGAGAAACTGAGAATGAGTATTTAAAGCAATACTACGTGATCTGATTGCTCTGTGAAAGAAATTCTGATAAATGTATATTACTTTAGGCCTGTATGATTACCCCCTTAAGAGAGCAATTTTTCTGCTTGTTAACTGTTTGCCACTTCAGACATGAGAACACCAGTATAGTAGATGTAGAAGTGTCTGAAATCATGTGAGTAAGTGTTAATTCACTTGTAAAGTATTGATGGAATTGTATGTTGAGGATAGCTCATCCCATAATATCAAAGAGTTGTTGGTGTCTGTCATACGTATAAATAATATGAAAAGGCGTTTAACCTTAAAAGAGAGTACCGCATGAATGAATGCTGTGCAGGACTCTTGTTCCACAATAGAAATGATTGTAGTTTAAACCAAAAATTGTCTAAAATCCAAACTTCGATTAAATGCATTATCATTCGTGCACTTTTCATATAGTTGGTTTCAGTAATTAACAACATTTTAGAGGGAGTATGACGTTATAAGAAATGTTATATTGACATATTGCCTGAAAGATCCCTTGCGCTTTTGTGTCTGTCGTCTGAAAAAACACACATGTTAGTCTATAGTTGGTCTACGTATGTAAGTAAGTTTGTATGTGTGTATGTATGTATGTATGTATGTATGTATGTATGTATGTATGTATGTATGTATGTATGTATGTATGTATGTTTAAAGCATCTGTTGCCAACATTACTTCAAAAACACTGGTTGACGCTAGTATGTGTCAATCGGTAAAAATATGTGTAGTACATAAACAAGATGAAAGAGTGTTATACATGTTCCTGCATTTCAAGTGCCATAAAACTGTATGCAATACACGGCCACCCAAAGGCATTTTGCGGAGGAACCTGTCCTTGGCAAGACGGAGAAGTGGTGGAATAACATAACACAAGCAATTCAAATTTTGAAACCTGCACCCTCTGAAAACTAATGGTATGCCTGTATATAAAATAAACGGGGGATGAAACTGTGAAATGTAAAACTAGAGAATACACGTTGTTGGAATGTAGCAATTTAAACACTTCAACCGAGTTGGGGGGGGGGGGTTCTTCTGCTGGCATATAAAGTAGAGACCTTCCACCAGTTTTGTTTTCCTTCTTATAAATTGTTTATCTGAATATTTCAAAAAGACGTACTTTTGATGAGAGTAGGCTGGGATTTTTTACATACACATGGTTGCATTTGTATTGTTCCAAACACAAGTACATGTACACAATATATAACACTTTCCTTAAATGATTTAGTGCATTTTCATTCTTGCACATGCTCAACTAAACAGACTTCTTGCTTATACATCAAGCATATGTATTGTCTCAAATTGCATGTCATAAATATTACATTTCCGACCAACAAAAGTATGAAACCCCAAATGTTTATAATTGGGAGATCCAGGTAAAAGCGCATGAACAGATTTAAAAAGTGCACACAAACAAAGAAAAGGGACCATTGTCCATCAAAATTGCCTCATTTTAACAGCTTTTGAAGTCTCAAAAGTAGGAGACTCCAGTCAAAATCGGGAGTTGACAGGTTGGACCTGTTGACTATTGTTTCAACTGTTTGTCATTATACAATCATGGTAATAAGGGCTAACAGTATCACAGCTGTCAACTTGCTGGTGCCACCTAGTGGCAAACTTACACATCGATACCCATCAGCTGTCAGTGATATGTGCTTCACTTGGCATTGTCCAGATGACATGATTAATACCCCAGTGGTATATATACATTTCCAGTGGTGCCGCAGGATCCACTTCTCGTAGGATCAAAGGGATCGTATCCAGGGCTATAAGCAATGTCATCATAGGCTGGTGGAGGATCCGCTACAAAGACAAAAATGAACAAAACTGCAGCAAATTCGTAAGCACCGTCAAGGGTAACAGATGAAAATGATCCAACATATCAGGGCCAGAGGTAATTTTTGAAAAAGGATCTGGGCTAGCTAGTTGCCTACACAGACAGACTGAGTGAGGACACACAGCGGTGAATCTGCTACACTTCACAAGAGGAGAGGAGGTCAGTTTGCTGGCAACAGGGCCAGTGGATATTGAAAACTACTAGGCCTCTTGCAACAAAAAGTTACCCTGAAATTATTAGCCAATAAATATTAATTGTTTAACATGTTCAAACTGGGCTCGCTTTTTCTCACAATTACTCCAGTCCTCATCATGGGTTACAGTAGTCTCCAAGTTGTGAAACCACTGAAAAATCACCTGTTTGGAAAGTCAGCCTTTCCAAGACTGGCATACTTTGGTTTACTTTAACCCTTTCCACCTTAAACCTGCTAAAACAGGTTTCTAGTCAAATATCGTCTCTTTCTCTGTTTTTGAAAAAAAATTCAAGTCATGAAAAACGATTTGAATGAGAATTATAGATGAGACCTATAATATGAGCTGGGTGCTGAGCACTTAAACTGTGCCAAGGAAAGCTGTTTACTGAGCCTTAATTTAAGGGGAATAATTATGGGCTTATAGTCACAAATGCTGACAAATGTGAAAGCCACTACATTTGGAATCTAAGGTACTGTGAATCTATTTTGTCAAAAGTGCATCATATATGCTGGTTGATGGGCATCTTGCCCAGGAAGCAAAGCTACCAGTGGCATAGGAAAGATAGTGCTCTTGAGCAAGGTTTGGCCAAATTGATGTTTGACTGATTCATTTGTGTGAGTTCACTGCAACTATGAATCATGTATATAGCATTTCATTGGAGATATTCAAATTTAACTTCATTAACTGCGGACCTGCTCTAGTCCCTTCAGTTAACAGGCAAGAAAAGTATGTTTGCACCATATAAGGCAGACACTTGTGACAGTTTAATAGCTTAACAGTACAGAAATAACATTTTCATCTTACAGATAAGTTTCATCAATATGTATAATATCTTTTCTGTTTTAAGATTTTGCAAAGATCTTTTGTAAAGCTTTCAGTCATCTCAGGTTGTTTCTTTTATCATTCAATTGTTGGCATTCCTTTAAATGTGAGGGAAAGGAAATTGCAATTTATTTTCATTTCATATATTTCACTATAGGAGCCACATAATACTGCTGCACATTTAAACCAACAATGGATATAAAGTACTTCAATCCCTGTGAACAATACATTTGATATTCCAGATAGGCTACAACTGCCAGATATCCTCACCAGGAAAAATAATGACCATGTTTATCAGATAAATCAGCATTAGTAAACCTTAGGGAGTAGAGCAGTGATCTTATCTGTACGTGGGTTGACCTTGAAGTACTCCTAGGAACACTGGTAGAATTCTTAAAGAATTGAGTGTCCCAATTTGTAGAAGTTCACATGAGCCTGCTCAATACATGGATCTGCATGCCTTTCTTTAACCCTTTCCCCCTCAAACCGGCCAAAACCGGCTGGTGGTCAAATGTCGTCTGCTTCAGTGTTTTCAACTAATATCAACAATAATGAAAAACAGTTTTGACCAAGAATTTTAGATGAACCCTATCAAGATCACATGCCCCAGGTCAACAACTTTCCTTGGCATGAGTTGGGTACTTAGGGTCCAACTCATGCCAAGGAAAACTGTTGACTCAAGTGTCAATTCAAGGGGGAAAGGGTTAAAGCTCTTTGCAACAGCCAAGGTGGCAGCGCAAGGATCCCAGGTAATGAATACATCCTATTCCTCTTAGTACCCTGGGCAACTCCCAAATGTGGGCTGGTAGAAGCCATCTCCACTACCATCACGACCATATAAGGGTATGGACAACTAGTGGGCAACTCCCCAACCCCATTTCCAGATAAGAATGTGGGCCACTCGCCCCCTCTTTATGGCAAAATGTCCTTTAGCCGCCTACCAGCTGCCAAGATAGCTGGCCGTGGGCAGCCCATGGCCAGCACGGGGGGGGGGGGGGCACCTCTATACTTATTTTTGTATGGGTAGGGCTAACATGTTCAAACGTCTCACCAGGAAACATATTGCTCTGAGCAGTTGGTGTGGTCTGCCCAGCAGGGTTGAGAGTTGGCCCTCCAGGGTAGGTACTTGGTCCAGCAGGGTACATAAAAGGCCTTACAGGATTATGGCTTGCAGCAGGCTGTAATGCTTGCTGTGTCACAGGAAAGTTGGCTGCTGGCTGCTGCATCACCGTGCCAGTGATGTGGTATTCCCACTGTAATGTAGCAAATGTTGTAGTTGGATTCCCTGAAATTTACATGGTTTGCACATTTTTGGAACATATAAATGCAGAAAATTCTTGAAATTGCCTTTATATAAGTTTATAATTGTAAAAAGCGATATATTTTAAACATAAATGCAGACAAAGATGGAAATTCATTTGAGCATAAAATATATTTTATGATGGCAAACTAACATTGGAAGATGAATTCTCCTGACACTACAGTAGGTGCTACTTTAACCATTCCACCCTTGAATTCTCCTGACACTACAGTAGGTGCTACTTTAACCATTCCACCCTTAAACCCAACAAAACTTCTTTTTTTTTTTTTTTTGTCAAATGTTGCCTGCCTTTATATTTTACACTTACTTCAAGACTAATGAAAAATAACTGAAAGAGAGCTGTAAATGAGGCTTATCAAGATCACATGATGTCCCAAATCAACAGTTTTCCTTGTTGTGACTTGGGCATTAAGCACCCAAATTACACAAAGGAAAACTGTTGACTCGAGTTTTAACTTTTTCACTGCCAACTGTCACTAAGTCAAAGTAATTAAGATGAACTTCTCTGAATTGTGAATTATTAAATGAAGACTATGTTAATACTTTTTGTCGAAAGGCCTTTTGTTCAAGTACCATCTTGTTTATAGTCCCACAGAATATAATGGTCCATGTTAACAGCATTTCTGGGCACACTTTGGAGCATGCAAAAAAAACCTGTTGACTCAGTCCAATACTTGACATTAAAAGAGTTTTTTCAAGATAGAAAGGGGAAAGGCTTCGCTTAGTTGGTGGTTTTCACATTGCTTGCATGCCATGTCACGTCTCATCGCGTCACAAGCAATATAAAAAGAGGGCCATGGACGTCTTGTGCGCAACTGACATTACATGCACTGTCTGTAGTGGCCCTATGACTTTCAGCAGAAAATGAAGGTTGCAATTCTTTAAGACCTTCATCACTGATTACAATATCAGTCTTTCCTCATCCAATTCAGGAGTCATCACCTCTTTAAATGAAGTCACAGGCTCCATTATTTCACAAGATATATGCCAAAGTGTCAGTTTGACATTTCAAGGTCACAAAACTCAAAATCAAAACACAACAAAAACCCCATAATACTTTCCTATTAGTGGTCAAAGTAACTATCGGCCTAGAAACCACCATTACCCAGATATAAGCCAATGTGTCAAATATGCTGCAATCCCTTTTGTACAAAAAATAGGATGTATATATACCGGTACTGATTAATTCTAATAACGATATTTTGCTGAACCTCGGAAAATAAGAGGAGTGCCATCTAGTAAACAAAGGTGGTAACAATCAGGTCCAGGTACATTCCCACTGGCCTTTGATGATTCCAGCTAAGGGTGGAACCGATCTAGCATGGCACATCACTTACCTACTTACAACTTTGCTTGCCTTATCTTTTCTTTGCATGCTTTCTACATTTGAACAGAATCCATTAACATACAGTTTGGCAGAAAAGGGCAAAAAACATGAAAACTTCTAAAAATTATCAGATGGATCACAGTACCCCTTGGTGAATATTTAAAGTCTACAGGTACACAGAGGTGTCTCTATGCAATTTCAAAATAATTGGCAATCAACTTGGAGAAGACATTTTAACAATTGACCAAACAAGAGGGGCATCTTGTAACAAAGTTCATGCCCACCCCATCTTGTTTTCTTGACCATGTTTTTTGTCTGATGCATATTATTGTTATTTACATTTGGTGTGGTCTGTCCCACTCTTAATCAAACCATGGGGCATGTCTTTCGTCTATGCTTTAAGTGCTTTATTGTTAACATCATCAACCTGCTTACCCTATACTTGGCTTCGTCTGTTGCAGTACTGTTCCATTCCTTGATTGCTACTCTTTTATTCTGTTCTGATACCGCCCTTATCCGGTTGTCGATGCTGACTCAAGCTTTCCACTTTGTCATAATTTTGCTAAGTTATGCATACCATATTTAGGCTGTATGCTAAATTAAGGTTCCATTGCCTGTTTTACGTCACTCTCCTTTCTACGGACGATATACTTTCCCCATTACTCTGACCACACCAAAGCGGGTTAGGACGTCAACTTGTGTGAAACACATAAGTGGTGTGTGCCCCTATCGTACAATATATTGGTTGATCCAACAGCAAGATCCCCTTTCCTTATTTTGATCAAACACAACATAAAAGAGAAGTAACAATACCATGGATTTACTGGCCATGATTACAGTGTGAACATCTTTTATTCACCTGATCTTACCATTCAACCTACAATTCACCTGTCATCCTGGTCTAGGAGTACCCAGAAGAGTCTATATATTTTGAAATAATCTGCCACTTAGTTTTAGAGGAAAAGAGTTTTCGAGATTTTACCTAAAAATAAAATAAGACAAAACAAAACACGCCCCCCCCCCAAAAAAAAAAACACTGGAGCATGACCATTAACCACCCAATGCAGGCCTTCTAAAGGCACATTCCTACCAATGTTGAAGTGGATCTGGTTGATGGTTTTGGAGAAGACAAAATGTGAATTACGGTCGCAATATCCATTGCCTTACAATGAATTCGATAGAAATACATGTAAAAGTAAATGAACTAAAAGTCAGTGATTTGGAGCATATTCACCAAGGAACAAGTTTGTTTGACCCTTCCACAAGGTCCACTTTCGCCAGTTTCAACGCAATCATACAGTTTTGTAGAACTAAAAAATAAGCAAAATCCACAAGATAATTGTGACAGTCTTGTGCTTAGCTAACGTTACATGGAGAAGCTAAAGCAGCCATGTGAACTTTAAAATGGCATCACGGGCACCTTTTTTGAAAAGCATTATCTCTTTTGCTAACATGCACGTACCTACTTTCCGATTTTTCCCATAATATATTATTTACAATGTCTTAAAAGTCAGAAAAGGACAACGCCACCATGCAGTGAGCAGTTTGGTGGAGATCAGGTCCATATACATTCCCCAAAAGTCTGAAGAGTATCCAACTTTTGTTTTCGGAAAAAAAAATGAAAAGGCACAAAAATGCTTGAAAAATAAATATAAAAAAATCATAGCACACATCTGTTGAACAAATTGAGGTTTATGGGGTCCTCAGAAATGCCCCTATGCACGTTCAAAGCAATTGGCTAAGTAGTTGCGGAGAAGTTTTTTACAAAAAATTAAACAAGATATTAAACGAAAAATCGTCAAAAAACTGGAGTATGACCATTAATTTTGAAGAAAGCTGGTGGAAAGCCACACAAGGTATAGCCCTATCAAGTTCGTTGTGTATCTGGTTGACAGTTGCAGATATATGGTAATCAGTAGGAATGCATGCCATTAACTCGCAGGTATCTGAATTGAAAACCTTAACAATGTAGGGACCCAGACTATCATCACCTACTGAAAAGTTTTGTTTAACCCACCAACAAGCTACAATTCCACGAATTTTGTGAACAATCGGAGTTACAGTTTTGCGGAAGTCAATAATTTTGAAAACACGCTACACTAATAAAAAGTGCAATACCACCTGTTGAATGAATTAAGGTCGGGGGTCCTGAGATGCGTCTATATGCAATTTTAAAGAAAATTGGCAGAGCAGTTTCATCGAAGACTTTTGATGGTTTTGCCAAAGAATGGAAAAACCAATTTAATTTTAAAAAATCAAAAAATCAGTGGAACGTGACCATTAGAACAAACTTTATAGATTCACCCAGGGTACACCTCCACCAAGTTTGAAGGGAATCTGGCTGAAGGCTTTGGAGACGGTGTAAAAATTGTAACTAAGCAGTCCAACCACCATTGAATTGCCTTGTAACCAGTGACAATGTATACTTAGGCAACAAGTACCCAAATTGAAAATTTGATAAAATCTGGAATGGAGAATACCATCACCTAGTGAGCGCTTTTGTGTGACCCTTCTACAAGCTACATTCACAGTAGTGTTTGATAAAAACCTAAGCGACAGTTCTGAAGAAATTAAAAATAGCTTTATCACACATTTCTTTTAAAATGAGAAAAACAAAAACTACAGCACCAAGAGTTGAACACACGAATGTCCCCAGAATTGTCCCTGTGCAATTTCAAAGCAATTAGGCAGGCAGTTTTGGAGAAAATTTGAGATTCTGACAAATGAAGTAACAAGAAGAATCATAAAACGTCTGAAAATCACTGGGACATCACTATTTGAGCAATTTGGAAGAAACCCACTCAAGGTTCAGTGGAACCTGCCTATTGCGTCCATGCTTGGTGCATTCCAGATATGGTCACAATGTACAGAGTTGGTGATTAAGCGCATAGACAATCACCATGGATACTGAGATAAATAATGACTGCACATGAATTCACTTTAAATGGAATTATTTAAGAATGCCAACATTTAAAGTCATTGTGAACGTAAAATAACAATGGCAATTACGACAGGTATATTGTTAAAAGATGTTTACAACAAATTTACCTTTTCATCTTTTAAACACGTTGACGCCTTCAATAGAAATGCAGGTTGCATTGGTCATGTCATGTTCCTTAATAGCCCGATTTGTTTCTTTTGAATTAAGTTCTCCTCTTTTCGGACTAGAAGTGGGTGCCTTGTTCACGCTGGCACTGCCAGTAGTGAAAGAAGCAATGACAGAAATATGCTGTCAAAATCAGGCTCATTCCACACAAAGAAAAATCCCATGATGCCATGTAAGGGAGCCTAATCTGACTAATTGTGAAAACTGTAGTTGCATTAGACGGGCGATTACATTAAACAGGTGAAAAACACAAGAAATTGCTTGGTGGTATCAGAGAACAGTCGCAATAGACAGGAGGTCACATTACACACGTGGTTGTAAGGATAGGATCAACTGTATGTCCCCACCAACTTTCAAGTGAATCAAGTCAATAGTGTTTGAGAAGTTTAAAATATGAACAATTGATAGACGGATGGTTGTCAATGGACAGAGAACCAAAGGATGAGATCATCTGACTGACAAGTCAACTGAGCTAAAAATGGAAGTGTCGTCCGTTGAACACACTTGCACTGAGATCTAATGGGTCCCCAGAAATGTCCCAAGTCAATTTTCAAAGCAATTGGCTAAATGGTTTAAGAAAAAGTTGCTTAAGCCGCCCCCCCCCCTTTGAAAAAATAACATAACATGAAAACAATCAAAAAAAAAAAAATAAAATTCACTTGACCATGATCATTTGGGCAACTTGATGGAGACAACTCAAGGTACGTCCCCACCACATTTCAAATAAATTGGACGAATGGTTTTGAGAAGTAAAACATGTAAATTGTTGACAGAGGACCATAAGATCAGGCCAACTGAGCTAAAAACCATATATAAATAGAAATAAATGCAGCAGCACCTGTTGAACAACAGGGTCTGGGGGCCCAAGAAGTGTCCTTTTGAAAAATTGAGCAAAATTGGTGGAGACCAACCCTGGATAGATTCCCACCAAGTTTGTAAGGAACAATTGCACCAGACGTTACATAGCAAAATGAAATCTCTTGACCGTTCTGAACTTCAGAGAAACTAAAGCTGGTAAAAGGAAGCAGCGTAACATCCCAGTTCAATTGTGAAATTGAAGGTATCCGGAATGGGAACCAGGGCAATTATTTACCTTGTACGTCTGATTTGCCCATCTATGAACAATGTGGTGTGACCCTGCCAACTTCACTTTTCAAATGTTGAAAATGAGGATGTTGCTCATAAAGTTCATTCGATCTACCCCAAGAAAGCTATTTGCTAGCGATCATACCCCCCCCCCCCCAAAAAAAAATCACACTCTAAATTGATATCCCAGCCCCCACTCTATTAACCATGATTATAAATAAAGGTATTGTCACCTCCACATTTACCCATGACATGAGGCTGGCAGAGGCAACATCAACTTACATTAAGAAAGATCACTTAGCAAATGAGAATTACAGGCCAAAAATCAGCTTGCCATGTATTGCAAAAAATTTTGAAAACGTTATTAGCGATCAGCTTACCAACATTATTTACTCAGTCTTCTCTCCCTTTTTGTTGCCTTCTGTGATGGGTACAGCTGCAATAGTCTATTGATAAAAATTAAAGCTGGAGAAGGCAACTTTATAATAACAATTATTTGGCTACCATCCTTTTGGATTCGCTCAGGCTTTTGATTGTCTCCCCCAAGCTCGCACCCCCATTCCCGTACTCAATAAGAATGTATGCTTTAACTGACAAGTACCCAAATTGAAAAAAATAGTTAAAATCAGGCATGGGGAGTGTCATCACCGGGTGAACAGGTTTGATTGGATCTCCCAAAACCTACATTTCCAATAGTATTTCATAAGAATCTAAGTGACAGTTCTGGGGCAGAAGTCCAAAATAGTTTTAACACAAAAAATCATACAAATTGGAAAAAAACCGCAGCACCATCTGTTAAGCAAACGTCTTGGGGTCCTCAGGAGTGTCTTTATGCAATTATAAAGCAGTTGGCAAGAGTGGTTTTGGGAGATTTTTTACGATTTACAAGTGTCTTTGGCAATGTTATACTGCCAATGGTAGGGTCTTTCATGGGGAAAGGAAAGCTTGAAAATGCCCAGTGCACGTGTCCCCCTTTTACTGGGACTTACTGGCTCTATAGCCAGTGCCCTAGCAGCATACATTCTGTGCAATTATGCCATATGGCAGTACCAATTTTGTTCTTCTTTAAGGGGGGCGGGTCGCAATTTTCTGAATTGTTGAAACAAAAAACTAAATGATTTATTACAGGGATGAAGCACAGAAGGTTCACCTTAAGCAGTATTCATGAATTCTATTTTGATTAACAGATAGGCCAAAATAGACACAACAGTAAAATAAAAATGAGGGAATGCAGCATATCCAGATCACTTCAATTACCAGGTAGCGGAATAAGCAAGTAAATTGCAAAAAAGTTATATGACATTCAGTAGCATTCCCAACAGAATTTTATCTGGACGTGTTGTTTTCATGCTGATCAAAAATTTGAGCTCTTCTACCCAGTGACAGTGAGAAATTTACAATTTTGATTCGCATTGACATACAGTGTCACTTAGCTAAAATTTGTTAAATGTAAAAACATGCAAATCTTCGAACGTGACCTTGGCTATGGAAAAAAAAAGGATGAACCCGCCTACCACTATAGCAGTGCAGAAAAAATGATGAACCAGCCACAGGTGCTCGTAACGTTCAGTCTGTCGAGAGCGTTCGTGCTAATATGATAAACCACAACGTCGTCACATGGAGCTCCTACATGCAGGACCAGGAGCTCCATGTGACGACGTTGTGGTTTTACGCCCATCCCCCACCATCTTATTAGCACAAATAATTGACTGCACAGATGAATACACAATATTTTATTGCAGCTATGGCCCTATGTGGGTCATTCAAAGATGTTACAGGTCCACCCTCTTTACTCACCCCCCCCCCCCTCCAGCGTAAATTAGCACGAAAGCTCGACTGACTGAACGGCATTGTCCCAAATGATTATAGCATATTATTACGAGCGCCTGTTGAACCAGCCTAGCACTATAGCAGTGCACATTGGATTACAGTCAAAAACACCTATGAATAATTTCCCAACCACGTGTAGCGACATCAAAGTTGCTGAGCAGCTTGAATTTACCATATTGGCGTAATCAGGGCACTACGGTGTGTTATATCACTGTATGAACCGCTGATACGCCACTGAAATCGAAACCAGCCATCTGGATGCTCAAATGCGAGATGAGAGCTCTTGATGGGCTTTGTTTACATATGCGCTTTGAATGTCGGCACCAACGAGTCATGCATAGGAAAGTCTAAATTCTTACAACCTCAAGTTAAAAAATTATAAAAGTTGACATTCAATGGTTTGAAAAGCATTTATATGATTCAGTTATCACATAAACGTCCTTGCTTGCCAGGTCCTAATTCCAAAACCCCTATCGAGTCCCGCTTGGTAATGTTTCGGAGAAATGACTGGTTCGCGTTGTGATTGGCTGAAAATACCATGGCTCCCACATGACAGCCCCCTAACGCACGTCTTTAGGTGTTCAAATTTAAATTTCTATCACTTTTTTTATCACGCTCTCCACCTTTTCTGGATGACTAATGCAATGATATTAACGTATCCGTGCATATTGCATTTATAGTTTCGAAAATTCGTGAATCACCTCAGTGTGTGTGTGCGGCCGTCACACTGTTTATAAAGCTATCATGCTAACCGGATGTTCAATGATTGACAGACGGGCGGGTTAAAACATTGTTACGAAAAGCAATAAAAAATAATACGAATTAGTCTTCTTTAAAGCCAGTTTCACAAAAACAGTTTTGACAGATTAGCCATTTCACTATTTGGGAGGGTGGTCACTTGGTTGTGGGAAATTTTTATTTACCCCCCCCCCCTCAACGTCATATCACTTCTGTATGTAAAGAATGTGGGTCGTTGTCAGACGTGACGTGTGCATGTAAAAATGATCGATTTTGGGTACATTTGAAACCTCAAAATATGAAAAACACGCGTAGTCAGTTATATTCGGAGCGTGGCTTTATGGATTTGGTCATATATAGATAGGAAAGAGTGTTTGGGGGGGCCAGAATATGGGTCCAAGTTTCAGGGGGCGTGGTTTCATACGTTCGGGAAATTTTTAAGTGTGGTGTAACCAAAAAATCAGCAAAAAAATATTAAAGGCCCAACGTTCAATGCAGGATGACCCCTTTAAAAAAGATCAATCGAAACCGGCATAAGGTACATTCCCACCAAATTTGATTTAAAAAAAAAAACTGGATACAAAATGTAAATTCTTATTGCAATCAACCTTGACTAGCACAGTAATCAATACGCACATATGTATCAACCTACAAGTACCTGAATTGAAAAATTCATTACAAATCTGGGATTTGCACAATCACTACCTGGTTTGTTTGAACCGTCCACAAGGTACATTTCAATAAAAATTCGGCATAATTTGAGACATGTCTTTTGAAAAAAGGTCCAAAACATCCAACACAATAAAAAAATATATTTCAAAGAAGTAGAAAAAAATAATTATTAGGAGACCCAGACGTGTCTCTGTGCAATTTTGAAGGAATTGGCTGGGAGTTTTAGAGATTCCTTGCAGATTTTACCAAAACATGAACATTTTTTTTAAATAATGAAAAAATCAGCGGAGAATAAACTTGAGGGAGACCTATCTAGGCCACAGACCACAGTTATAAATCCTTCTATTTTTCATATTAGCTTTTTTCAGTCTAAAAAATCAGCATTTTGGTATTTTAAAATTCTGTGAAGAGCATTTAACAAATAAAAATGTCAGAAAAACATGAATGGATTTTTGTCATACAATTCCCAGCTCGTTAATTTGTGACAATTGAAATACGAAACAACACCTGGATGTCAGCTTTATACAGGTGTATGAACTGTGCTCTGGCCAGGGTCACATCATTGTCCTTCCCCAGGATAAAGTTCCCACCTGGCCTGGAAGACAGTGCACCTATGTGACCACCAATGAAGCAACTCTGCTATGCAGCAAACCTGACTTAGCTAACTTTATTTAAACAGAAGCTACAGCATGGTGAAATCACAGTATTTTCACAATTACGGACTATCTCCGTTAGGATGCGCAACCAGCCAATCACAACTGTGGTCTGTGACCTCTAAAGAGCATTTCTACCCAGTGTAAGGTGAATCTTACCATGGCTTCAGAGAAATTAAAAGGGTAAACAGTTCACAACAGATGAATGGCAGATACCTAATCACCACATAATTTCAGCTGAGGTAAAAATCACTGAAATAGGACGATTTTTACACACCTGATACACCTGGTAGAGACACACATACAAGGTACATCCCCAGCAAGTTAATAGACAAAATTACCCGAGTCGGTAATCTGTCAAACCGAATCCCCCGAGTTGTTTGCCTGCCTGCGCGGCTGATCACCCAAGCGCGAAGAAAAAAAAACATTTATATCACTTATTACATTTTATTTCACTACATTACATGGCACTTTGCCACAATCATGCCGCGCGTATGAATATAAAATTTAAACAACCAAGAAAAGCGGTCGACCACAGGCCTAATGGCGGAATTTTTTTAACAGCCGTCGCTTCAGACAAAAATATCGACAAAAAGACACTTTTTAATTATTTTTATACGGAATTTATTTGGTGTAGAGGAGAATTGGAATGTCATGTTGACTTTGAATGTTGCACTAGCAACCATTCCAAAGTATGCAGCCGTGGAGCTCAACTGACTGTTGGCCGTCAGATTGTCCCCATCATCAGTGACGGCAGCATTGGCAGCATTGGCAGCATTGCCCGAAGAAGCGGGGCGATGGCTCCCTGCCACGCTAGCTGGGACAAACGATGAAGACAGAGGCTGGGGAGTGTTTTGGACAGATGTTAGAGGTCTTTCAAAAAAAAGAATAATTTCCCTGGAGAAAGCTGCACGTGGCGTGCTGTTGATTTCGGCCTGCTGCTGCATAATTGTTCACGGGCTGTGCATTTTTGTGCCCGCTCAGCTGTTGAATAATGGTTGGCGGGGCACTTGGATGTAGGCCTAAAAGTCGACTGCACATCGTGCGTCATACAGAGTGATTTTTTTTTTCTGCCAATCATCAGTCAGGACTGCATTTTTGGCCCTAGTTTCCATCACAGAATCAAGTTTATTCTTACCCATTTGCTGGGATTTATACCACGGACCATCAGGTTTTCGGCCGTGATTTATGGCAAGGTAAGGCGAGTCTGGATATACCAAATATGGAATTGATTCCTTCCATATTTGGAAAACCATATCTCTGATTTTACTAATATGGTAAAAAGTAGTCCTACCCATGAGATATGGTCAACAATATCACATGGGCCATATCCCATGGGTTTTCAATGTAATATGGTACAAAGTAGGGGATAAAAAGTGGAGCTCGCTTACCGGTTTAGAGAAGTTCAAAATGTGAATTGATGGATGGATAACAGATGACTGATGCATGGATGATAGAGAATTGATTGATGGATAATAGACAGATAACCAAAAGCTCACCTACGTGACGAGTTATCTGAACTAAAAATCACTGATTTTGCATTCAATTATGTTGTTAATTCAATAAAAGCTACTGTTATGATGAATTTGAAAATAGGGAGATACTGATTTTTTGTAAAGTGGTATTCTGACATTACTGATAACGTTTTCTTCTTGAATAAAACCGATAATTCTGTTCATTTTTCCGTGTTCTAATAAAAATGTTCTATAAGAAACAATTTCAATCCGGTCCTGCCGTCCTAGAGACAGACACCATAATGGACTTTGTTTACCTGACAGGAGACCCCACACTTAATAATACCTAATACTCTCATCTATGAAAGGTGCCGTTAATCATCTGAACACTGCAAATGGCACTGTTTATTGTAGACAGGTTATGCTAAATGGCTGTTCTGTGGTCAAAACGCAAAAAGTTAGAATGAAAATGTTCTACAACTACTTCAGTTATGCAAAAGAAGCCCATGGACCTAATGCTTCCTAACACATAATATATAACCATCACCAACAGCTCCTGTTGTGAAATTTATTTCCTCTGTGGCCCGACGAAAACAGTCAAGGTCATTTATATAATGCAACTTCAAATATCCACGTAAACAGATATATATGGTACATTTGACATTCTCCCCCCCCCCCCCCCCCGTTTCAACATATTGGATTTAGTGTCTTTTTTCTTGAGTGCTTAATGACCTTGAAAAATAGCTTAAGGTCAGAAAACATTTTACAAAATTTAACCATCAGCAAAATATATATTTAGTGTATGTTTAGCAGTTTCATCTCAATTTATTATGTTATGGACATCACAATAAAATCATATTCTGATACGCATTCTCTTTGTGATCCTGGAGAGTAGGTCTAGGCGACCCATGTTATGCAATGTCGAACTTGTATATCATAAAATTTGTGATATATTTTTTCAACAGAGTTTAGCGTTCTTTGTTACGTGCTCAGTGACCTTGAAAAAATTAAAGGTCACTCAAAACTTTACCATTAATTAAAACATGTTTGCTGTAAATTTACAAGTTCCATCTCAAGTTATAATCAAAACAATGAATTTAATATACTTTTAATAACTGTGTTGCTAGTTTCCTTAATAATACCAGTGATGACAGCATGCCTTCATACACACACTTTTGCCTGTATAGTGTTCCTGTGATGGTATATTGGTACACGTTCAATACCTATTTTGATTTTTCCCCTAAATACCACCAGCGGTGCCACTATGACTTAACATACAGACTTTTGTCTGCATAAAATTCTTTTAATTGTATACTGAAACAGGGGCACAATTTCAGACAAAATGACCACCAAAAAAAATCTATAAGCCACGTTGACTTTTCAGCTGGGCATGTCCAATGAAGTTTAGCCTCTGTTTGGGAGACAGGATAGGCTTCAGTGGGCATCCTCAGCCGAGAGATGTATTTGGCTTATTCCTCAATATGGATTCCTTCCATGACCTCAAGAAAATAGGTCAAGGTCACTCATATTACGCATTATTGAACATCTATATGTGATAAACATTTGTGGTGCATTTGATATTGGAAGCCTTTTTATATCTCAAAATGAGGAATTAAACATTCCTCAGTACGACTTTTTAATAATGCCCTTGAAAATTAAGTCAAGGTCATTCCCATTTGACAAGATTCTACCATTGGCCAAATGCATATTTGGTGTAAATTTTAGACTTTCATCTCAATTCATTATCACAATAATTCATTCAAGGCCCTTTTTCTCCTGTAATTCTAGCTCTACGTCATACCACTAATAGAGCCACCATGATTCCACATACCAAAGACTCTTTTGTACGTTCTTGTAGTGGTGTCATGTGCACAAGTGCAGATGTAGTGACCATAAAAAACATTGCCACTGTATTTCTTCCATGACCTTGAGAAATTAGCTTAAGGTCATCCCTATTATGTATATAAAACTTTTTATATGATACATATTTGTGTTTCATTTGATATCAGCAGCCTTATTCTTTATCAACTCCTTAATTTAATGTGTTTTTCAACACCTTTTGTTTCATATCTTCCGTAACACTGCAGGTGGCACCAAAATTTTTGTGGGTGTTTTTGTCATTTTGCCCGAAAGACATTGTTACCAAGTTTCAAGAGTTAGCAGAGCTAAAGAGGTACAATACACCATACCCCCCCCCCCCCCGAAAAAAAATGTTAGTAGTCAAATTCCGTTTCAGATTGCCTATTCTATCGATCTCCATGTACAATTCTGCAATGATGGAAAACCGTTGTCCTGAAACACATATAATTCCCCTAATTCTAGCTGAGTAAACTAGAAAAACTGTTAGTGGAAGAGAACAAGTTCAGTAACTGTCTTTCACCTGTAGTGCTGCTCTGCCTTGGAGCCATGCGTCTTTTGTAGAGTGGGCATTTAGATAGACACTTGCACATAACCCCGGAGAAAGCAAGGATGAGCATCACAAAGAAGATTATTCCTATCTCAAAAGAGGTGCTACAACAGTAAAATTAATGCATATCTGTGCATAAATGTGATGACAGACCATATGTATATATATATATATATATATATATATATATATATATATATATATATATATATATATATATATATATATATATATATATATCCACATTATCCAAGTACTAATTTGAAGAGCAGGGGATCTTGGAAACAGTACTATGTGCTCTGCTTAAAACTTGAAAAATACTGATAATTTTGACACTGTAACTGGATTATTCTACCTACTAAATAAATATGGGAAAATTCTGTCAAATGTATGAGTGGATGGATACTTACGAGTTAACACCAGTGCCATTGCAGCAGTATTGGTTACCAATCTTACCGCAGTAGTAAATTTCATCGCTGCGATCAAAGAGTCTCGGACAGTTTATCTCAAGGATATCAGAGTATGATGAGCAGATTTCACTGAAAGCAGGACTCAACACTGTAAATATTAAATAATAATAACTACATGGCAGGTTTCCTCTGTGTGGAGTAGAAACTACCTATGGGTTGGGAGACTGCCTCGACCTGGGTCCCAGCCGCAGAGGGTATCAGACATGTCTATTCTATTATTAGTAGTAGCAGTAGTAGTAGTAGTTGTAGCAGTAGTAGTAGTATTTCCTAGCTTTACTTAGCAATTTAGATATCTGCATAGAACTGTTCATTTGTTTAGATTTCAGATATAATTAGTCAGTATGAAAGAAAAAGGTACATGAATACATGAATAGTTGCTCCAAAAGGTACAGTACCCCCCCCCCACCGCCAACCCCACCCCTAACCCAAAATGCATCTTAGACGATTCGAGATTGAGAGTTAACATGCCTAATGACGGAAATTTCAGTTAGAGGTTTCCCACTGATGACCCGTTTATTAAATTCATTTAGCTCTTTAAACCTAGAATTTCCAAAACATTCACATTAAATGTGATGTAATTGATTTTTTATTAAAACAGAACTACCCATTAATAGTGATTGCATTGGCTGTGAAAGACTTTAAGTAAATAGGCCTATTTTTATTACTGAAACGGAACAACGTAGATCTGACCAGTTTTCAGGTGTGACGCAATTAATGGCGTGACTCTTTCACGTCACGTCATTACATTTGCGTTTTACTTGAAGTTGAGGAGCTGGTTTGATCTAATTGATCTGATCAGTCCGTCAGGTAGTGTAGGTAAGTGTGGTTTGGGTTATTTTTTATGCCCACTTCGAAGAAGGTGGGGCATATAGCGTTGCACATGTCGGTCGGTCTGTCGGTCGGTTGGTCGGTAGACTGTGGTTTCCGCACAATAACTCAAGAAGTTTTTAAGCTAGGACTTTGATACTGTATAGGTGTATCATTCTAAGCAAAAGCTAGGCGAAATTTGAAGATGGGTGACCTTGACCTAAGTTCCAAGGTCACAGTGGTACCTGAGTTAACTTTGGTTTCGGCACAATAACTGAAGAGGTTTTTAAGCTAGGACTTTTATATTGCACAGGATTATAGTCCATATTCCGGCTAGGCGAAGTTCGAAGATGAATGACCTTGACCTCATTTTAAAGGTCACAGAGCCACTCTACTGAATATGATTTCATGCTTTCTGCATGATAACTTATACCTTGGAGCTAGAACTTTTATATCGACAGCTTTATGGTTCTCTGTAAGGGCTAGGTTGATTTTGAAGATGGGTGACTTTGACCCAGTTTTCAGGGTCAGAGAGAGATTGTAGTTAGACTGTGGTTTCCGCACAATAACTCAAGAAGTTTTTAAGCTAGGACTTTGATACTATATAGGTGTACCATTCAAATCAAAAGCTCGGTGAAGTTTAAAGATGGGTGACCTTGACCCAATTTCCAAGGTCACAGTGGTACCTGAGTTCACTTTGCTTTCCACACAATAACTGAGGAGGTTTTTAAGCTTAGACTTTTATATTACACAAGATAATAGTCCATATTTGGGGCTAGGCGAAGGATGAAGATGGATGACCTTGACCTCATTTTAAAGGTCACAGAGCCACTTTACTGAATATGGGTTGGTACCTGAGTTAACTTTGGTTTCCACATGATAACTGAGGAGGTTTTTAAACTAGGACTTTTATATTCCACTGGATAATTGTCCGTATTCAGGTCTAGGTCAGGTTTGAAGATGGGTGACCTTGACCAAATTTCAAAGGTCACAGAGCCATTTGGTTGAATGCTGTTTCTGCATGATAACTTGCATTTTAGAGGTAGCACTTTTATATTGCACAGCTTTATGGTTGCCTATAAGGGCTAGTTTGAGTTTGTAGATGGGTGAGCTTTACCCAGTTTTGAGGGTCACACACACACAGTAGACTTCCTTTTTTTGGCACAATAACTGATGAAGGTCAAGTGAAAATGAGTGAACTTGCCATAATTTTCAAGGTCATAAAGCCACTTTGCTGAATATGGTTTCTAAATGATGACTAATTTTTCAGCTATAACTTTTCTATTGCCCAGGTTTTTAGTCATTTTTTAAGGGCTACGTTAAAGTATAAAGATATGTGACATTGATGTATGATCAACCTTCGCTAATTTTGTAAGGTCACAAGTGCCCCATCTACCACTACCAATAGGGTAGCGAGGGCAAGGGTAATGAAGGAGGGGGGCATCTATGTTTTACAAACATATCTTGTTCATTTAATTTTGGTAGGCCTAATTATGAGTGTTAGGTGTAGTTTCATTATATTTATGTCATGTGGGCAACGTTTTTAAGTAGGCCTATTAACAAAGGAACATCATATACGCTTTATTCTGTAATACATCAGCTCGGGATGTTTGTATTGGAAATGCAAACATGCTGCCGCCCGTTAGCAGAATGACTTGTCCGGGGATTAATGGCACCGAAACAAGTTTTGCGCTGGTTCCCCGCTAATGACCCGATTTTCTAAAGACTAATAATGCCTAAAACTTTCTGCTAAATTTCAAATTTTATGAATATGATTTGTTCCTTTTATAAATTAATTTTCTATTATGACTTAGAACAATACAGTTTGTCAGTGAATGATACGGAATAGGAATTTGCTCTTAGAATATCGGACTTGATAGTGTTCAAACGGTACATTGGCTTGCAGAATTAGGTTTGTTAAGTTTCTCTTTGTATTAAATACACAAGTGGTTAAACCCGAAGCTTTTCCTGCAATGGTCCAACAAGTTGGATCCAAGTTTAACCAGTGTCAGTAGGTCAACCAACAACCAAAGTTCCCCGAATGTACATTTGCCACGTGTATGAAAATGCCATTTACTTCAAGTTTAGTCCTACTCACCATAAGCACTAAAATGCAGAGTATCCACTACATCCGTTTCTAATTTCGTGTTACAATCGGACAAAAATGGTAAATAAACTGACATAAAGCACACTATACAATTCTTTTATTCAATAAAAGCTCATTATAATATTTCCAAATTTGAACTGAACTCTTTAACATTTTGCATGAAAGGGTTTACGTCAAGTTTCAATGTCCGACCAACAAAAGCGTATGCAAGCAGATCCAACATGATCAAACGTAACATTAACACAATATCGAGTAAGACAAGGGGACTTTATGAACCTCGAATGTGTCTGTAAAAAGAGCCTAGTCTGTCTTTGCCAATAATAAAAGTAGTATCGAAGGATGTCATGAACTGACAAACACAATACAAACGTTCTTTACGTTTAAAACATATAGCGGATATGTTTTTAACATAGTGCACATCAATGCTAATTAAATGCTCCAAACCACCTTTCTTTGCTGCACTCCGATGCCACAAAACTCACGAGACAGTATGCTGTGAAGGAGCAAATAGTCCCACAAAGAGCACCGTGTAATTCTCTTCTGTCATAAGTAATTTTATTTTTGCTTTAATTCTATTATAATAATTAAAACGAATGACTAATAAGTTTGTGTAATATTCAGTCTGAGGATTAAAATACCAAAACAACCATCACTTTTGTCAGAGCCGTTTCCTGGAAATAACCATTAATGTACATTATGAGTTTGTATGAACATTATCGCTGTTGTTCATACAACCATTATGCACACAGGGTGGCTTGAATGAGTAAGACGAACTCTGTTTACTACGTTGTATAATATGTATATCATTTTGTCACTGCTATACAAATATTGCCTGTTTTACTGTGCAGTAGTCCAAATCCATGTACGCGAGAGGTGGTAATGTCCGAGCTTGACAATAATCAAGCTGGGACACTATATATATATATACACAATACTGTTGCCAATATCTGACAAACATTAAGGGACATACATACAAAGTCAGTGGAAGGTATCACTGCCAGAGAACATGCATCAAATACAACATATTATAAAGTAGGCGATGCAAATATTAAAGAGTGTTTGAATTAGATTGTAAGTGTGAACTTCAAGGAGATATAATGCGTTAGTAATTGTACATTCTGAGTTTTCCAGCTTTGAGAGACTTATGTATGTACATAAACCCAATTAAGAAATATGATGGTCTAAATCTGAGCTTGTCGGGGATTCGTTCTTCGGGAGTGACAAGTAAAAACGAAAAGGTGTCTGCACTGTCGAGCATCATTAATGAGGAGTGGTAAACTGATGGTGGCATGGGGTTAATACTTCGCCAGCGTGTGGCATATACACGATGGCATGATTTCTTTGTTGGGGCGTGACGAAAAGTGACTGTATTCGTAGGCTCCTGAATTGACTCCAGACGAATGCTTGTTGTCCCCATGTTGTACATTTATATGATGTCCATAGGCAGTATGTCTACTTTACATGAGTGTAAGGCTTCTCATAAGGAATCCAAAGGTTACTCGGGTGTGTGCCAAACTTAAACAGGTGATTACTGAAGAAGATGGTGACTTGTCTGTACCAGGTATTGTGGACCAATTGAAGAAAGCATTCAGTGATTTATCATTATGCCATGATGCTGTAGTTGCTTAAGATACCAGTGATGCTGATCATGATGAGTACTTTTGTGCAGTTCAGGAAAAACTCTGTTGATGCCTTGTCCTGAGCTAAAGCTTATAATCATGAAGTGAGTTTGAATGTTACACCACCAACAGCTGATAGTGTACCGTTAGCTGCGTCGGGTCATGGGCATACAAACAGTAATCTGCTAGATTGACTCAGTCTCCATAAAGTGGAGCTTGAGACGCGACCCTTAGAACTACCTTTTTTTTTTTTTAAAGTATTTCAGAACAATGTAGATAAATAGCCTAAGATCCATACAGTAAGCTTGCACGTCTCTTATAATATATTAGCGGCAATGTGCGTTTGGCTATTTAGTTGTGGCAACTGCTAAGTGGTACTCAGACCTATAAGCTGGCATTTTATATGCTTCAAGAACAATATGGGTTTAAATATCTGGGGACAGAAAGTGTCATAAAAAGTCTGTATAAACACAACGCTGTATAAATCAGCTCATGATGTTTGTCTTTTGAGCATAACGCAGATATTTTGAGAAACCTTGACACGATAGATTAAAGACACGCCCAGGATATCATATTTGACATTCTGTTCTGTATCTTGCAAGAGTGACGTACACAGAGTTGTCATAAGAGTTCCTTCAGTTTCACATTCCATTTAACAAAGTTTGTCATACAAAGTGCAAATGGAGTGCACAATTTTTTCCCCGCCTGCTGCTTGGGAAACGCTTGGCATAACGTGGAGAATCCAGGAAGAGGCATTTTCTTTTTTATGAAGAATACCAAACCAGGCGACATCACGCCCTGCACTATGTTGAGCTTCTTGTCATCTATTTTGACCCCCTTGGCCTAGTTTCCCCATGGGTGTTACCCCCTGGAAACTTGTTGTTTCAAAATGCAAAACGTCTGAAACTTGGCTGGGATGATTATATGCCAGATGAAATGCGTACTGCATAGCGCTCATGAATTGAGTCATTGCACGTATTGAAACATATTACTTTCCCATAGTGGGTCAAACAATTAGCTTTTGATAATGGCTTTCACGAATATTATATATTCACCAATTCCAATGAGTCCTCCTATGGGGCGCAAGCTTATCTCAGGTGCGTTAGTTGAAAAGGTAATGTCTCTTGCCATATGATGTTGAGCAAAAGCCACATGGCTGGAAGCTGCTGTCCAAGGTACTGACATTTAATTTATTCTATGCAATAAATTAGGTCTGAAAGGTGTACCGGTGTACTCATGGACCAATTCCATGATATTTCTAGGCTACATATTTAATGAGTCACGTAGACTCCGCACATTTGTTGAAAACAAAGCTACTGTGGTTCAATCTCTTACAGATGTCTGTGCCTGCGTCACATTTCATCCCATAAATTTCTGCTGACCTACTCACCAAGCATAGGTCATTGTTTCAGGAGCGTGAAATTAAGTTATGGAAACATGGTCCATCTTGGTTGTCTTATCATACATTGTTCTGGTCACGTGAAGATCAGCATTCATCCACTGTTCCAGGATATGACCCTCAAATCAAGATAACCCTAACCAGTGTAGCTGAACAAAAGTATAATGGTTAAAAAGGATATGAAAATATTTCTCTTCATGGACCAGCATGTTACGAGCTCTAGCATGGTTGTATATATTTGTAATACAAACAGTAAGACATAACCAGGAGTTTATTAATGGACCACTGTGACCGTCGTGTGTTTTGTTGCTAAAACACGTTCAGATGGATACGCATGCACAAGAGATGAACGATCTTGCAAATGGTAGGATTTTACAAACATCAAGTTCCATCTTAGCATTAAATTCATTCCTGAATAAAGACGGCTTGACGAGGTTGGGGGGGGGGGGGAGCGGAGGATTCGACATCATCCAGTAATTCTTCCTCATAAACACCCTGTGAATGTGGCCATTGTCAGTAATTATCATGCATATGGACAGTTAGTGGCTGATTGAACTTTAAGGTGATCAGAGGTAAGTATTTGATACTTAAGGCTTGCAGATTGATAAAGCGTATCTTGCACAGGTACATCCCATGTAAGAAAGGCTAATTGTGCAGTGTTTAGTTTTATTGGCTTGGACGCTTTTGGGCCATATCTTAGAGAACGATATAGTTCTGAGAGAAAACGATTTTGATGTATATATAAGTGCAAGTCAAATCGAGCAGTACATATATAGAAGCTGTACTCGCTGGATGCTGAATCTTTCATACACGCATTCCCGCATTTTATAGCTCATAGAGGTTTCTCTTAAGGCGTTAAGTGATAATGGAACAATTTTTAAAAAGCCGAAAAAGAGCTACAAGATGGTTCCTCACATCTGTCAAGGATACATTACAACCTTACACTGTTTGTAGAGGCATTGAGTGGTCCCTCCCCTCCCCACTGGTACCGTATTTTGGAGGGATCTTTGGGAGATTAGTAGAACTGATAAAGCCAGTCTTCCGAGCGATGTTACCTAATGCTAGCCATTTTACTGACGAAATATTGGTGACCATATTCTGTGAGGCCAAACCATAGTAAATAGTTGACCGTTAACCAAATTAAGTGATGACCGCTGCAATCTGACTCCACTGACCCCAAACAGTCTTTTGATATTTCAACATGATGCTTACCAACCTCCTTGCAAAGGTTCAGCTGCAGATGCTTCTCGTAGAAGGTGGCGTTAGGTGTAATATTTAGCATGTGACTGGTGGTCTCATTTCGTTTGCGAGTACATTCCCCGACTGTATAGACGATCCAAATGGAAAGTACCTACTAAGGATATTTAGGTCGGATAACTAGTCATGATCATGCACACTGCTTTACCACGGAATCTTTGGCCTTTTGCTATTGTCAAGGAGGCCTTGTTGGTCGCAACAATAGAGTATGTTCGCCTCGACTTCAAACACTGGTCACTGAATTTAACAGGCTGACTACCCATCTTGTGTGCCTGAAATTGGACCTTGGTTTCCAAAATGACCATTAAATTATTTGTTCTGCTGAGTAAATCCTGTAGTATTTAAACGAGTACCCTTTTGCCTTGAGACATGTGCTTTTGGGGATAATATTTTTTTCATTTTCACTTGCTGAGTCGTTGTCTTTTTGTAGGCTTTGATCACTTAGCTATTTGGTGATCAGGTTATGTAGAGGTGATTCAAGTGGTTTTCTGTCTTGAGGTTTACCAGTCACTTAGGTATATCCCGACAGAGACTTGGGTACCTGTATAGGTCAGTATGGACAATACTATTGCTAATACTACAGTGCAAGAAGGTTTTGTGTTTATGGTAAGTATAAATATTTCACCTGCATCGAGGATATGGGCATAACTTAAATCCTTACATTGTGCTTGCTTAACTGTCTAACAATCTTTATTGGAAGTCAAGTAGCACAATAATACAAATTATTAGCTCTGAAGCACTGTGATTCGCCAGTTAAATAGGAAAATAAAAGATGGGCAGGACATATACAATGAACCCACATATAAAAACATATTTACAGACAGTAAATCATAAAATGACAAAAAGATCAGGGGTTGTGCTGATCAGTATACAGCTCAGTCCCTGGTTTTGCACAGAACACAGATAGAACAGGAGCACTTGTGGCCAAGCCATACTTGTATTAGTTTCCCTAACTGACTAAGTTTGCCGATTCCTTATGATGAACAGGTAAATTGTTCCATAGCTTGGCCCATTAATACTTTTGCGAGCTGTTGCTATATGTCGTGGTGTTGTAAGCAGGCTGCTGTACTTTTACGTTATTGCGTAAGTTGTATCTACTTTCTTTTTTCAAATACATTTCATTCCAAAATGGTGGGCTGTCATGAGATCTTGTAGCGTTTTATAAAGAGTTTACTTCGTTTGTTTAAATACAAGGAAGGGTTCCATCTTAATAATTTTTATCAGCAGGACCACATATATGCAATACTAGGGGGCAATGATTAAAGTTTGATAGAATAAAAGCATGAAAGATTATGAACTTTCCCTTTTTATGCAGAATATGAGAAAACCTTCTTGGAACACTTATCTGTTTAGCAGCCTGCTTACATACATTGGATATATGATCATGAAACTTAAGTTTACCGTCGTTACAGACACCCAGAAATTTCACACATGTCTCAGAAATAATAGTGACACCACCAATTTGAACGAAAAAATAATTATTTACAATTTAATTTGACATTTGAGGAGAAAGAATCTTGGCTCAAAATTTATCAGGATTTGCATTCGTATGATTATCTCTGTAACACGAAATTACAATATTTTCAGTGTTTTGCAAAGATAATTTGACATTATATAGGAACTTGTCGTGATGAGATAGTGTGTTGTCGTCTGCATTATTATAGACTTCATAACGGCCTTCCATGACATAAAAGAAGTCATTAATAATAATATAAGATAATACGGGTCTAAGGATACTTCCTTGAGGTACACCCGATAGAACATTCGTCCATTCACTTTTGGTATCGCCGTATTTGAGCCTTATTTTTCTGTCAGTTAGGGAATTGCAAATTAAGCTGGAAGCATTTCCCGACAAGCCGCAAGTTTCGAGTTTTTTTAGATAGAGCATGGGAAAGACAGTCAAAAGCTTTTGAAAGATCCATTAATATTACTCCGATAAATTCTTGGTTGTCTAATGTGAGGTTCCTGTCAACTATAATTCTTTTCAGTAAAGCTTGGCAACTGTAATTTTTTCCGAAAATGCATAATTTAGAATTAAGTATCCCATTAAAGAAATAAACCATTTGGTCATTCATTAGCCTTTCAAACATCTTAGAGACACATGATAAAACACTTACAGGATGGCAGTTACATTTACACATTGGATGGGATCTTTTGTAGAAGGGAAGAACATCGGCCCTCCTTATATCAGTAGAGATTTTTTTTCTGATGTGATAAGCATGTTTATCATATCAATTATGGAGGAACATAAGGCTTCTGCGCCAAGTTTAATCACCTTTGGCGGGATTTCATCTGGACACGTGGCTTTCTTGTGGTTTATTTTTTTTTCAGTCGTTTTAAGACTTGTATTTTTGTTAGAGCAGGAAATTTCGATAGTTTCTGTCTTTCAGTGGGCAGCAATGGCATAGGTATACTAAGATGCTCAGCAGATTTCGAATTGTCATCTTTTGATCATTACTGTTTTTTTTTATTTCTTTTTTCTCCTTTTTCTGTTTGTTTGTCTTTGTTTGTTTGTTTGTTTGTTTGCTTGCTAGCTCTGAAGCAGAAGCAAATAAATCATTCAAAGTTCCATATACGTATGTGAGCTCTTGAATAAAAATTCCTTTCCATAAGATTAATCGTACCATGTCAACTATCTTTTTATCCTTTAAGAATAGTCCTTTTGCTTCCCAGAAAGAATTTTGTTTGTTTGAAGGACCACATTGCTCTTTAAGGTATCGCTTTAAAGATTGTTTAGGAAGTGAGGTCACCTTGTTTCTCTGAACCGATAGGCCTCTCATTCTCCCTTTTACTCTTCACATCTTTTAGGTAAGGTTTATTTAAGAGTAATTGCTCCATGCAGTTCTCCATTTACTGATTGGGTCTGACAAGCTTTCTTTTCTGTGGCACGAGCAGTTCCATTACCTCTTTAAGTAATATGTCATCCAACCAAACAGCATTGTCGATGTTGTCAAAAATGCCTGCAACATGAACTGGGGCAACTCCTAAAGCGACAATGCATTGGCCCGAGTCAAAACAACTTGTAACTGCGGTATTTCATATCTGCTTGTAAGGGTCTGTGGTGTTGGAGTTTCGTACTTCCGAAAACCATTTTATGAAAGTAACTTATTCATGTGTCAATATTTACAGATCTAGCGACCCGGTTTTGGCTGTTTGTGTGTATAATATGAATGAGATTAGGAAATTCTCCCTTACGGGAAGCTGAAGAATGCATGATATTGCACATGTTAAAAACATGAAGAAAAGTTACTAAATCATCTTTTTCCTTATCCTTTTCAAGAAAATTTAAATCACCAAGAATAAAGAAAGTCTTGGTTCTCCTTCATTACGGGGGGGGGGGGGGGGGGGGCGGTAAACAACGGCGATCATCTATTTCTCTTTTTTGCCATGAACCTCGAAAATCATAGTTTCTATACTATGTTGACAGTACTTTAAGTGTACTTTGCATCTGTGTGGAATTACAGATCTTATCTTAGCCATAATACCACCTCAAAGACCATTAAGATATTTTCTATACATAGAGATACTTGTCACATATAATTGGGAGTCTGTAAATGTTTCATATAGTTTGGTATCAGTGAGACCACATGTATCAACGTAACCACGTTGTAGTAGTTCAACAACTTCAGTAAAGTTCGGCCTTTTGATGTAGTTAGTGAAGACAATGGTATTAGCTCAAGTGTGATTTTTGAAGGTCTGGTACTGTCTGATAACTTCAAAAGTCTCGGCTATGAACAACATATTGCTCGTTTCCCATATGTACTAGGTGGTCCTGGTTCAGTTTACATATTTCCATTTTTGTGATTATGAAGCTGCATTTTCCTGGATAATGAGAATCCAGCGGTGAACACTGGTATTTTAACTGGCTGACGATATTATGTTTGTATGTGTGTATGTGCAGTTTATATTTGGTAAAATTCTTGTGGTGACATACTGTTTTCATTTGTTCCGCCTGCTTATTTTTAGCACAAGCCATTTTTTTCAATACAATGGTCGGCCCTCTCTCTCTCTCTCTCTCTCTCTCTCTCTCTGTCTCTCTCTCGTTTTCTTTGTTTCGTGCATAGATACAGAGCTTTTTGCACTTTGTGGGACTTTTTTGTAAGTAATACCGTAAAATTAACTCAATTTCCCATGGCATTTCTATTTCCTATGCTTTTTAATATATTTCTTTTTGGGAGGAAGGCTTATTACTTCGAATGTATTTTACTCCATAAAAATGTGGTGAATGTAGCACCCAAAACGTCATCTATATAGATTCAGGGAAGAATAAGTGAATGACTTCCATCTTGTTTAACCCCCTCCAAACATATAAATGGTTCAGTGGTAGAATTGTTCCAAACACACTGAGCTTTTAGTTGACATATAAATCAGCAAAAAAACGAATGAGAATTTATGAAACACCCATTTGCCCAGTAACTGAAATAATTCAATCTATTTTACTCCATCAAAGATGTAAGGGGAATCCACAAGATTGACCAATCACAAAATTAACTTTAACACTCCTCACTTTTATCCGACGGTAATTTTGTGAGCTTTTTTTGCAGGCACTCTTGTGTTTGGGTATTAAGTATAGTATGATTTTGGTAAAACCATCTGACACAACCACATGTACAAGCATTCAGGTAAAAAGCCATGACAAGTGAATGCGGAGTGTCTGAGGGTTGCATAATTTACCTACAGAGTGGTGACTGATGTTACCGTCATGTTTACCATTTTTTTATGTTTGAATACTCTTTTTGATTAAATCAAAGTACATTGCGCTGATCATG
Organism: Hermodice carunculata; assembly: GCA_964020975.1. Lineage (NCBI taxonomy): Eukaryota > Metazoa > Annelida > Polychaeta > Eunicida > Amphinomidae > Hermodice > Hermodice carunculata. The sequence continues at coordinate 72,959,484 of OZ026623.1, forward strand.
TCATTTGAGTCTATGGAATTTAATATGAACTCCATCAAACCAGACTAAATCACTGAAGCATGTCCTATCGAAGAAAATTGTAGACATCAACCAAAGATACATCTCATCAAAAGTAAAGTTAAGATATGCTCAAATGTTTTGTAAAAAAACTACATCTACATATGTTTGCACATTTTTATTCACAGTTTTATCCACCACTTTATCGCGACAGCCATCTTGGACGCCATATTGTATACTAATTAATATTCAATGAGGCTATGTGATCATTATATATTCTTCATGTAAGCACTTAGTGTAGTAGTGATCTGAAATTAGAACTTAAATTCACCATAATGCCTTTCAACTTCCTGTGGCGGCTATCTTGGACGCAATATTGAATAATTTTAAATCCTCACTGTTACCAGCTGGGCATCATTCACTTTGTAGTTTAGTTTAAATTTATTTATCTTCCATAACGTGAAAGACAGGATTGGAGAACAAGCCGGCGGCTTCTATCAACTCCGCTGCTTGATACAAAGTTACAATACAACGTCATATTGAATAATTTAAAATCTTCACTGTTACCAGCTGGGCATCATTCAGTTTTTAGTTTAGTTTAAACTTATTCATTTTCCATAACGTGAAAAACAGGATTGGAGAACAAGCTGGCGGCTTCTATCAACTCCTCTCCTTGATACAAAGTTACAATACAACATAACAACATGAAGACTGACATGACTGCCCAAGTACTCTTAAGTATGTATACACATACCAAGCAAACTCGTTAAAACACTGACTGTTGGGCTCGCCTTTAAAGTAACAAGATTATTAAGACTTAAGTATATATTGAATTTAGAATGATACCACAACAAGTTAAAGTTGAAAATTTGAAATGTTTACCATGCACGTCCAAACCTCTTTGAAGTCGATATAAATCCGTGTATCGAATGTAAAATTCCTTCTTTTTTTGTGTCAGAGATATGGGGATTTCCACATAGTAGAGTTTTTACACCGGACTTAGAAGCCACTAGGATCTCTCTAAATAAGAGGTCTCTAACATTTTTGTAATTTTCACAATCCAGTAGAAAATACTTTGTTGTTTCTGAACCTAGACTACAAGAACATGTCAGCTCACTAACTAAATTATGTTTAAAAAAATGATGGTTGAGGGCGCTGCACCCCATGCGTAGTCTTGCATGCAGTACTTGCCCTGATCGACTGCTGCGGTAGTAGTAACTGGGAACGGTAGATTGGGATGCCAGTTTTCTTCAGATAGCAATGATACTGTATTTCTTAGCTGGGGATTTAAGTTTTTCCAAAGTTGCACAATTGACGGAAAAATGATTTTTTTAGCAAAATGTTATTGTATGGTATTGGTTGGATAGTGTTCTGATATCGAAAATCATAATTAGTTTCAGGGGTGTCAGGTATCTCTCAAACAAATACTTAGGTGCATACCCATTTACAGTTTTATACATCATAATTAATTTATGGTTTTCCCGTCGTTCTTTTAGCTCTTCCCAACCAACATCTTCATACAGTCGCCTTATGGATACATGTCTCCTTGCCCCAGTTACTACTCTTGCGGCAGCTACCTGCACCTTTTCCAATTTTTCAGCACAGGTGGCAGTGCAGTTATTCCAGAGAACATCTGCGTATTCCAAGCAAGGTGTAATGTAGGAAAGATATAACTTTTATCAGGATCGCCTGTCCGGAGAGTAGGAAAGTTTACAGAGGCAGTCGACCCTTTTCATAGCGTTTATATAAATCAATTCTATGTAATTATTCCATATTCTACGTTCCATGAATGTTATTCCTAAATGTCTATGTGTTTTTGTAGCAGTGACTTGTTTACCGTTAATATGAAGGGGAAAATTTTGTGAATTTCGATTACTAATATGTAAATTGTATGTCTTTGATTCACTTTAAGTAATAAACCACTGTTCTGCCCAAAGTGCAATAGCTGATAGGTCTCTGTTTAATTGCATAGACACCAGGTACTCGTCTCCTGAATCACTTATAACAAACAACGACATGCCATCTTCAAATATTCTAATATTAGATTCAATAACTTCAACAATAAAAAATTAAAAATAAAAGGGGTCCGAGGGACGCCTGCCTCCATATGTCTCTATTCTGAGCAGTTTCCATTTATTACTACTCTCTGTCTTCTGTTAGACAGAAAACTTTTTAACCATTCAAGTAAAGGGCCGGTGACACCTATACATTAAAATTTATATAGTAGTCCTTTATGCCAAGCACGGTCAAAAACACAGTTTACATCAAGAAATAAAAAAAATTTACCTCTTTACTCTGATCTAAGGCTTCAGCAATAATGTCATAAATTTCAAGGAGTTGGCACACTGTCGGTTCACGCATTGTGTAAGTAGATTGCCAACGTACCAAGATATCATTGTCTTTACAAAAGTTGGGTAGGGATTTAAATATGCATCTTTCTAATACTTTGCCAGCACAGCTCAAAAGAGAAATTGGCCTTAAATTTTATCATTTTTTTTTTGGGAACAGGGACGACATCTGCGTTTTTCCATTCATCAGGAAAACACATTCAGTGATAGACTATTAAAATATTAAGGACAGTGGGTTCACTTTTTGATTCTACAACACTTTGCCTATGAAAATCAACAATAACCTGGTTGTGGCTGAAAAACAATGCCTTGATATTTCAAACAATGGACTGGTTTCCCTGAATATTGGATCATTCCTTTTTTCAATATTTTTTTTGTTTTGTTTTGCTTTTCTTATTGTTTTGTTTTGTTTTTGTTTGATTGGGAATCATACAAATCTCACAATTTACTTACAAATATAAAAAGCCCGATCGTTCTCGGTGTTTATTGTATTAACATTCACTTGCAACAGGATAGACATGATTTTTTATCGTTCACTTCATGTGTGCTGTCACAAAAAGAATTGCCCCTGGACAACCAGGTTGTTTCATTCCTTTTCATTTGGCACATTTGATGGGCTTAGGAGTCTGCAAAAACTTAATATATCAAACAATAGTTTAAGAAATCTCGATACAAAGTTGTTCCTTTAGCTTTCATTGAAAATATTTACATTAGAAAATGTGGCTTTTAAAACAATAAATGGACATTTGAGTATATTCGAGAGTGATTTATTTCCAAGTATCCTGTCTGGCTGATTCACCCATTGACTGTAAATCACCCGCACCTTACGTCTGGTCTTGTGTAAGGATTTTGCGTCCTGATCTATGGATGCCGCTTTGAAGTTTCTTCCTGCTATTTATTACATTTAATGCCTTGGTTATCTTCTTCACTAGCAACACATATAAAATGAAAGTTCACACCTTTTCCAAATAATTATAGCATTCTGTGATCTGATCTTGGGATTATTACCTTTTGGCCACACAGAGATATTTAATGTTTATTTTGGTAATGGTTATATTGCAAATAATATCAAGAGGAGTTCTTCATTCACATGCATCACCGTGTTCTTCATTGTATTTCTGTGTCATACATTTTGTATATTCAACCATGCAGTTTTAACAATATTGCTTAATTAAATGTCTAGTTTCTTTTCTTCGTAAAGAAAATGACTACTATGCATGCAACTAATGTTGGCTGCACTATCATCCTAGGACCTTTTTCCATAGTTTTTACACCGACACTTCATCTGCAAAGTAATATAACACTTACATCACTGTGCTTTAGTCAATTTGTCTCGCTTTTGTTTTGACTGTAACATCCCAACTTTCACAGAGGTCTTCACTTGTGTAGTATTCTTCTGTATGTTGACTAATGTGAATTTCATGTTATGGAGAAACGACGAGTATCAGTGGACTTGTAAATTAACAATCTAGTGATTCCAGTCTCTTCTCTAACTTATCATCCAACTTATTATCGTATTTGCATTGTGCATACAAACATTTTGGTGAAATTAAGAAAGGTGCCAGAACAGTAGATTCTTCAGAAATAATCTAGTGCGAAAATGAAAGAACTAAGGCGTCATTGGATGTGAATAGACCGTGAATAATGTTTCTTGCAACTGGATTCAGCAGAATGTGAATGAAACGATGATTAAACATATGTTTGTGTCTTGCTTTTTATTGTTCTTTTTGGTCATATGAGTACCTTCAGCTTCATGTATAGGCCGAATCTCTAAGTATATTGTCAACGTTGTCATAAAAAGCGAAAAACATAATCCAAAAGAAAGTTCAAACTGATTCTTGCAAACGGTTTTGCTCTCATTTGCTTGTAATCAAAGAGTAGATATTTCAGATAAGAGCACGGTGGTGTGTATCATTTCGTTATATTGAAATATGATCTGTTGACAGTCATGCTACTTTTAGTCTGTACAAGAAGATCATGATTGTCTAGTGCTTTACTAACTGGACTCTGCAAGTGCAAATTTTACTGCTCTATACATGTTCATTACCAATGGTTACCAGGTTTTGATTAAGTTTTATATCATCAATGTATTACCATGACTTTTCAAGGGCATTCCAAGTCGAAGGTATGAACATGACAAACCACTAGGCACTTTGCTATTACGTTTTAATTGTAATCATGGGTCAAACAGCCACCATTACACATATATAAGCCGTTATTTTAGTTTGAACTTTCACGGTTGCTCGTTTTGAAATTCAAAGAATAAAAGAGAAGCCCCATTGAACATTCCTACGGTGTAAAGGCAAAGCATTGTATGCAAGGTTATTTACATTTAGTGTTTTCTCAAGCATTGAAAGAGTAGAGATAAGTCTGGACTTTTATTTTGCCGTGGATGCAGTCGCTTACAGTACACGTGCCACGTGCAACCATAGCAACCTTCTTGTAGAGTACAGGCAGTAACACTAAATGCCAAAAATAAACAAAACAAAGCAAGGCACATTACCATCAGCGTCAAGATTAGCAGCAGTTAAATTGTCATTTTCAGAGAAGCATCTGGGAGGGATGGACAGAATGGCATCAAACTCAAGGTCCAACTTGCCAAGAATTGCAATTGTAAAGTTTAGTTTAAAAAAAGAAGAAAAACAATCACCCCCCCGTATGCCAGGTTGTCAACTTTTTCTTTCTTTCTTTCTTTCTTTCTTTCTTTCTTTGTTTCTTTCTTTCTTTCTTTCTTTCTTTATATATATATATATATATATTGTACCGGTACATTCCTAATCATTTGCTTCATTTTCTGTTTTATTTTCTGAAAGTGGTATGCCGATTTCCCCTGCCTACCCCCACTTTTTTAACCGGTAGTATCATAAGCAGTCAAAGACACTGAATGGCCAAAGACCCGTCATGCCTTTGAGCAGATCTCGAAAAACCAGCTGCTGTCTATTTTTACCCAGTTCTTATGAAAAACTTTGAATCGGAATCCACGAAGCGCAAGACGTCACATGGGAAACTCGTTTCACTTACACAAGATGGCACACAACTACAGTACAAGGTCGATGTCGACGTAAAGGAGGGTTTTTTTGTGTGTACAAGATTGAAGAGGAAGACAACGAACCGAACATTGGCCCAAAGTCCTACAAAAGGTTGGCAGATGGAAGCGGCCCAATCAGCCAACGATCCTCATCCGTGCGAGGGCTGAGAGGATAACCTTCCTTGGTAATTTTATTTGTTTTGATTTTGAAACTTTCTGCATGTTCAGTGAAACCATGAAATACTGATGAAGCGTAAGTTTTGATAATTAGTTAATCACGGACTAAGGAGAGTGCAGGATGGCCCAATCGACGATAAATGTCAGTGTTAACCGTTGCATTGAATAGCGCTGTCACTCGAAACCCATTAATTGAAATCTCGAATGGCTGCGGCCGCGAGGCAGTTTCACCATCTTTGTCACAAGTCCCATAGGCATAGACCTAATATATATTATATATAATAACTAACTTAATAAGTTCGAACATTCACAGGTTAGAATATGAATCATGCATAGTTGAAACTATATGTAGCGTTCATCTTTTCTGGAGCCTTTGAGGCTTTGGTTGTTAAGAATAAGATGTGTGTACAATTGTACATAATTATCAATAGAAAGCTTGACCATCACCCGGGCCAGGGCAGAATTTTGTCACTACTGATACTGCGTTGTATATTCATCTGAAAAGACTTAATACACAGATCTTTACATGCAACTGTTACAATTGTCACCGTGACCTCCTTAATAGGCCTAAAAGTTCAAAGTGGATTGGTGCTGTATCCAACAACCACTCACTGGCTGAAAGACAAAATTATGCTTCAAAATTTGACGATGGGATTGGAAGCCATTGTTTGACTTCAAAGTTTAGCACTGATTTAGCTAACTTTGGCTGAAGGTAATTACATTTGCTGACTCGCTGTACACAGTGATTTACTCACACTACATAATGGTTATAGACACACAGTGGTCTTTTCTTACAGTTTGAACAGGGCCAGTCATACATTACAGACGGGCATGGAATTAGATCTTGATACACCAACTGAATCTAGCATAATGTAGTATAATTAAAACAAAACTTTCAGATATAAATGTAGATAGCTCCAGTTCCATTTTTCAATTTTCACCAAACTTGAATCACAAGCTACACAACAATCAAGAATCGTATTTGTCAGTAGGAGCATAGGAATCCTGGTGTATTGTAATCTGTTACCATGGTAACTATAACATATCATTTTTTTTTTTTTTTTTGCAGCGTTAGAACTGGATCATGGGACAATGGTCAGCCAAAGGACACATTAGAAATATCACCAGCTGAGTCTACTGGGGGACAAGTTCTATGCCCCAAGATAGTCTGATGTACCAAGATGGGCATGAAACTTGTAGCTGTTTCTTGTTGAATGTGCAATACATACAATCCACTATTATTGGGACAACCTTCAATGATTAGAACAACAGTGGTCACTTAATTATGCTGACAGTGAAGACAGTACTTTACGTATATTGTAGCAAAGCACCTGATGCATGTACACTTAATGTACAGCTATATGTGAGACATACACTGCCGTGCACAATTTTTTTAACAGGGATTGTAGATTGCAAGTACACAGTTGTCCCTATCTTCAGGACCACTCCATTTCTTTAGCACAAGTACGTGTAGATTTGACAATATGGTGAGGGTACATTAACTTTTAATGAAACTGTGGGATGTTAAAGTTTTGGAATTTGTCAGTGAGCTTTGTTATAGTCAACTGTGGAAATGTGTCCTGCTCTTGCCATGTGGCATTATGTAATCCAGCCTGCTTATATCAGATGGAGGAAGTTAACTGCATACAGTTACACCTCTCAGCATTTTATTTTGTCCCCATGATACTCTCCACCTGTCCCAGGTGCATACGTATCTATGTCCAGCGTGCGAGTGCATACAAATGTATGTATGTCTGTGCCTTGTGTACATGATGTACTCTAGCATGTGAATTTTCCCACTTTACATGCTTCTTTGCTATGACCCAGATACTACATGGAAGCAGTGTCTACTGAATGAGAGGTCAAGTGCCTCAACTGACCTTTCTCCACATAGAGGGCTGTGTGGTAATGGTGTGGGCCACATGTCTGACATTACTCCTGCAGTCTGTCCAGGGTGAGATGAGCTCCGGGGACTGTCTCATTAATGCAGACTGCCCAGTTAGTCTCCAGGCAATCTATCACTGCCCCAGCTGCAGTGCTGGTAGCCATGTGGTGCAGTCCAAAGTATCCCTCCCCGCTAGGCCAACATAAATAATGTGGCCAGGCTCCTGGGCCTGATCTGTAGGCTTCTGAAACTTTTGTGGCAGATGGATCTTGCCTGGCAGATAAGCCATTTGATACCTATGTTTATTAGACCCTGCTTCATTAGGTATTTAGCAATGTTTGTTTCAAATACTATGTAATACAGTAGTACTTGCAGTTAAAGACACCTCTGGTGAGAAACCATATTGGTTTTGAAGACTGCCATTTGGATTCGCGTTTTATTTCAAATTACCAGTCATGAAAGACAACCTGCAATATGTGGCCATATTTTTCTGGCCACAGGGGTGGTATTATATGGCAAGTGCCAAGTATGCAGGTTATTCTTTAAAACTATTTCACCTGGACTTCTGAAATTTATTAATTTATTTATTCATTCATTTATTCTTTCATTTATTTGTTTATTTATGCATAAATTTACTTATTCAATTTTCACTTTACTTTACTGTACTTTTTACTTTGACTTACTTTACTTCCCACTGCAATGCTACAAGGGTCAAGTGTTGAGAAAAATATGTAGTAATTGATCGCACTGTCTTGATTATACATTTAAAATCTTTGAGGGCAGGGGCAATATGATGTTACAGGTGTATACACTTTTTCCCACCAAAAAGCAGTTAGCAGAGCACAGGACCATCATAGTCCTCTTGTTGTTTGTTTTTGCATTGTGTCCCTGGCCATATTCTCGCTGTCTTCAAAAGTAAAGAAGGGTGTTCAGATGAGATGTATATGTATGTACATTCAACATGAATGTTAATTATCATTTTCGTGTTCAGTCTGTTCTGCACCGTATAAACAGTCTAATACCTAAACTAGTATCGCTCAACAAGACTAAACAAAGTGCAGTCAGTTGATACCTTACTTTCCTGTTGCATTAGATTTCCAGGAAATCATGAAAACGTAATGTAAACATTGTTTGATAAAACAGTTTACCATACCAACTTGACAGTCATTGCATTTTCGTAATTTTTTGGGGGAAATGAAATGATAATGCATGTCTCTGCAGTACGTAACGCTGCCAGATAATATTGAACATATATAGTGTAAATTAGATTGCACTTATAATGCATCAATAAGCCCTCATATGTTAAATACATGTAAATGACCATTTCTAAATTGTGTCTTGTCTACAGCAGGTACAGGTACATTGCTTATCGCCAAGTTGTGAGGTGGTGCTGGGGTAGACTAGGCAGAAAAAAAACAGGCGTCCTCTACCAGCATGCATAATGAAGGCAGTGATGGATACATATGGGTCACCTGATGGACACTATTTGATTTGACTATAATACCTTCATGTTTTACTGCAATGGTCCTCAACTTAAAAGGTCCCTCTGAAGAGGGGCCATTCCCTGATATGTCCAACACATAACCTAAAATATGAACCATGTGGTACGGTTGTAGCCCAGATACCCATAAAACAATGAATGTATCTTCTGTATGGTTAAATATTGGCTTGCATTGTATGTCAAAGCAAATGTGCTGTGTCATTCTGCATTTAAATCTAAAAGTGCGATTGTTAGGAAACATGTAAGACACTCATCAGTTATTATGCATCCTCCATAAGAGGGGATGCAAAAAGCATATAGTGTCGTTTTCTGCCATCTCTGCGTACCTTATATATATAGCCTAGTACATTACCTATAGACTACTAATGGGTACTTGCCCTCTCAGGTCATGGCTGTCCAAAAATTAAACCAACGGATTATATTTTCTGATTGATCTCTGCTCATGGTAATGGATCCCGCTGCAGCACCTTCTATACCAGAAAGCTGACCTCTGGCTTTGACTGTATACATAAGTTATTCTATTCAGTAGGTATCTACCAACTTTGTTCAAATGGTCATGCTCCAATGATTTTTGGATTTGATTGGGGGGGGGGGAGCGGAGGGATAATTTTTTCATTCCTGTTGATTATCATTTTTCAGAACTCCCATTTTCACATGATTGTTCAAGTGCAATGAAAACATTCAGTCTCTGTGGTTTATATTTGAATTCAGGTGTTTGTATAAGTTAAAAGTGTTATACGCACAGCAACTTCCATATTTTGAATCTTCTACTACCCCTCTCCTTATTGTAATATTAAGGTAATATGATTGTGAAAATTGGCATTGGCACAAAAGATTTACTTTATTTTACATGTACTTCAACTGTGATGGTCAACATCAACCACACAGCAGTTGGTTAGAAGTTCATGACCAAGAAAATATAGAGACAAAGTTATAGTTTCTGCTGTTATTTTATAACCTATCAATGATTTTCATAAAGATTCAAATCAGATCCAAGTTTTTAATTTATGTACATGTTTGCATAGATTAAACTTGATACAAATGATTGAAAAGTATCAGATCTAGAATGCAGCACATGTGTAGGTGGGGTGGATTTGGATGGGGGTTGAGAGGGAATTATTCCCATCTCCCCACCTTTTTTTTTTGTTTTACAAAATACATGTGAATACTTTTGTTTCAACGCCCTAAAAATCTTTGTTGCGCTTTAGTCTAAAAATGACTTAGTGTCCCCACTCTTTTTTCAGATTCCTGGTTCTACACCTGGATGTATGTTGTTTGTGTATCGGCCACCAGCACTGCTTATGGCAGGCTATTACACTGCTGTAAGGTAACCCAGATCTGAAAAAATGCAGTGACAATTTTAAGTGTTTACCTATCAAGAACAATATCACTTAGACCATAATGATGTTAAAACTGTGGAACTTGCATATGGCTGATAAGTATCAAGACTGAAGTTACCAGCTAAGTTGAGTGTGTCATGCAAGCCCAAGGCTTAGTCGCTTTTTTTTCCAATTTTGTCATCAAGGCAAGTATGATACAGTATTTCACTTGCACCCATATCTAAAGTCTGATTGTAAAAGGAGAATTCCCGGTTACCTACCACCAAAGGCAAGTGATTCGAAACCCTCATGCCGAGGTGGAATATATCATTGTCCAGGTATAAGGTGGTTGCCACTAAATGATGAATAAATTGTCAATAAATGATGAAACTTCTTGTTGTGTTATAGGTGGAATACACCGTTTCCAAAGATCTGTTTACAGTGTAAATGAAGTCAGATGTTGTGCAGGAAGGAATACACCACTTGTGTATTTTGCTGTCTCTGGCATACCCTACTCTGGCGGAAATCCACAACAGTTTTATTAGTTCAAAATTACGTTTGCCCCACATTTACTATCATCTTGATGAGAAATATCAAAAAAAAAAAAAAAAAAAAAAAAAGAACCAGGAATAAGAATGATGTGGAGAAGAGAAGATAGCAGTTATGCAGTTATTTGGTAGTCTTGTAGCTTGTTCCAACTGGATTTTTTGATCTGAAAATACAGGACATTTTGTGGGGCCTGCCAGAGTGAATGAACAAAGAACAGAGAGTGGGAATAATTAATAAATAGCATAAATGGCTATGAGACAACCAAAGGAAGACTTATCACTCAACTGGTAGCCTAAATGGCTGTCAGCAAAAGAAAGAAAAACTAAATGTCCATGGTTCTTGAACACAAGCAAGCATTAAAATATATTGCCATGGCAAGCACTTGGTTGCACTGGGCATCACCATAAATTTACTTTTTTACATTATATTTTTATTTTCGTTTGATGACACCAGTTTTATTTGCAAGGGAAAAGAGACGTCATTGAAACTGAAAGTTGTTTCAAATTACCACTCATGATGAATAGAAAAGTGAGATCCCCATGCAGTGTATCAACATATCCACGACTAGGTACAAATTTCACAAATTAGCTGTGGGGCTCAACATCAAATGCAGCTTTGTACATGAATGGAAATGTTGCATAAGGGAATTTTAGAAAATAATGCAGTTAACTGCTGACTAGACAACGGATTGGTGCACCCATAGCTGGTGGACTTCAATGTAACATGACTCAAAAGATGCCCTTCACTGCACTTCATCTTGTAGGACCGCGAGTCATTTTTCAACTGGCAATGTACAAACAGATTGAGGAGTGGCAAGGTAGTCTTAAGCACACCACTGGAGTCTGTTAAGCAGGAAAACTTGATATGAGATGGCAAATGCTGAACGATGGGATAATATACAGTTGTACCTGCTGTATGTGGCCACCCCTTCTGCCAAGAAAAATGGCCTGTCACCACAGGTAAATTTTACAAAGAAATTGACTCCTATGTCCGAGCCTAGTGACCACAAAAAGCCATTCGGCTGCTCACAGGAGTGGTTGCATACAGCAGGTACCACTGTATATGTGTTTGAATGTTTTCAGTTTGCATTAAACTACCTTATGCATATGCAGTGTACATGCACAGAAGATGCAGAAGTGTTTCCTTACATGATGTTTTTGGGAAGTTGCAAATTGGCCACCAGCATTGTACATGCCACACTGTCACACTTGCATGCAGTACTTCCAATTTTTCTGTGAAAAAAAACAGACAAAACAAAACAAAAAAAAAACAAAAAAAAAAAAAAACAAAAAAAAAAAACCGTGCTTCTACGTTTTCATAGGGATGGAGGTGTACTGGGAAAGAATGAAGTAAATTTATCCCTCTTGGTTATTTATCAGGGATCTCAGTCTCTTCTTGAAAGATGACAGAGAAGGGGCAGACACAACATAAAATGCTGGAAGAGAATTCCATTGATCCAGTTTATGATAAAGTATTTGAACGTGTCAGTCCTAATAGGAGTAACATGCCTCTTTGCAAGCTTGAGTGAGTAACATGCCTCTTTGCAAGCTTGAGTGGTGAATGTCCTCTTCTTGATAGAGTGTGAAAACTTTGTCCGTGCATGCATACGGGTATTCAAATTTAAAAATGCTGAAAAGTTGAATCAGCACTTCCTAAATCCACTTCAATCTGTGGATTTTTTTTCAATGAACCCTTGCTGTTTTCATTGCACAACTGTAAAAACGTCCACTGAAGCTTAGGCCTAATATACGATCAATGAATAAAACAATCAGGGAAGTGCATACAGATTATGGCCCCAGGTCAGAAGATTATCTTATATTGACCAAGAGTAAACAGGTATAAAAATTCCAAACGTTTTAGAAACAAAACATTGCATTCCTTTGTATTTTAATATTTGCTGTAAAACGTACATGGCTTCTAGTGTACCAAGTTTCTCCACTGCCGTGCTCATGCGTCGACGTCTGGACTCGGGAGTCAACTTTGTGGCAGAAAAACCAGTCACCACGACCTCTCTTGGGTCCCAAGACACTGGCCAACTGCTCATGGGTTGGCTGTGCCTGTGGCTGTATTGAGGGCATAGCACTAGGAATAATGTCAATGTGGCATCGAAACCCAGCATCCTTCATCATACCACCGACAAACAGAGAGTCTTTAAAATATATAGCACATAGCACGCTTTAAATCATAATCGGAGGCGTCTTTCCAGTCGACCGCCAACCTGTTCCATGCCGCTCGGAGGCTGGGCCTGCGGCCCGTCTTGTTGGTGTTGCCACACCACATTACCACAGAGCGATGGGCCATAGCAGTGACCAAAATAATAAGCTAGGTCTAAAAAATGAATTTGGTGCCAAAACCGATATTTCGCGCATGGAATTTAGAGATAATCTAAAATTTTGAGTCGAGACAAAAATGTGTGTCCTATCATGAAACGGCCACGACTGCCCAGGTGGAATGCCAGATTCACAAACATGTTCCCACTGTGACGTCACCAAAGTGGATCTTCCCAATTGAATTTTCTCGGACATCCTCGGTGGCGCTATGTTTGAAAGCACCAAAAAACCCATTACACATATTATGTGTAACAAATGTACCTCATTATTGTCATTTTTATATATGATCTTACGTCTGGGGCAACAAAAACGTTGTTTGCAGCATGTTTATATTTTCCGAGACCTGCCCTTTAAGACAGACCGTACATCACTTTTCTACATCAAAACCACTCCGATAGTGAAATCTTTATCTGATGCGTTATAACATTCATCCTTACATGATTATTAATATGGTGAACATTTTACCGTGGATGCTTTAATTTAACACAGTAAATTTAGTCAATTGAAAAGTCCTACTGATAGTGTTGGTTTTCCAAGTTGAGCTGTTCTCCGTTTCACAGATATGAAACTGTTTTTTTTTTCTCAAAATTTAAATTTAATCAAACAGACAAGCCTGAATATATTTTTAGGCACACTTGCATCAATCCATGGTGCCATTTTTTATGAGATGATAAATATGTCCCACCAAGAAATACTAAATCCATTCAACAAATGCCTCCCCATGCATAAGACAGTACACTGTACACCATTCCGCCATTCTCTCGTTTTTTTTACATTTAATATTTTTTTTCATACGTGTGTTTCGACCCGAGAGTCAGCAAACAATAATTGAATCTATGCTGTTACTGACAAATTATGTCTACACTTCTGCGAACCCTTTTCATCATATGAATTCAACTTGCATGTCACTAACGGCCCTGCAGAATGTATGTATATTTTAATTCAACATTCATCACACTTCCAGCTCTGTGAACTTGGGATAGGATCAAGGTCACCAATGTATTGAGTAAGTCTGATATTTATGGAAGAACACTAACATGTGCAACATCAAGGTTCCAGTTCAAGTTCAAGAAGAGTAAAACTCATGTATGTTGCACTGTGATCCTAGAAACGAGGTCACGGTCACTCTTGTACTATCTAAGCGTGACGTTCATAGAAAAACATTAACATATGCAACATCAAGTTCCTAACTCAAAACAAATGTCAAGTTATCGAGTGAACCATAACTTTCATGTCAGTTGTCTTGTCACCTTGGGAATGAGGTCAAGGTCCAAAAACATTGGAGCATGATCACTTACACAAAAATGCAGACACTTATGAAACGTACATCTTAACCAAGTTTGGCACAAATCTGGCCAAAATTATAAGTAATAACCATTACAAGAAATTTCCATGTAAAACTTTTCAAAGATTTTTCCGAAAAAAGTCATAAAAATAAAAAAATCACTGGAGCATGAACATTCAAAGAAACTTGGTAGGGATCCAACTGAGATACATTGCCACCAAGTTTAAGGCCAATCTGACTAACGGTTTCTTCAGAGAGGTCCAAAGTGTCTATTAGCATTAGAATGCCCATTGACGTGCATAGAGGTAAATAGGAAAGGTTCATTTAGCAATAAGCACCAATTTTTTTTTTTTAAAGTTGAAAATCAGGAATCCATAGCAGTACCACGTAGTAAACAATTTATTTGACTCTTCCACAAAGAACATATCCAGCAAGTTTCAGCTTAACCTGATTGACGGTTCTGGAAAAAAAGCCGAAAATAGCAAAAACACGAAAAAGCATCAAAAATTAGGAAAAAATCGCAACGCCACCAGAGTCCCTAGGAGTGTTCCTATGTCTTATCAAAGCAATTAAGTGAACAGTTTCCGAAAAGAAGATTTTTTTTCAATTTGCCCGAAAAAGAACAAAAAATGCATGAAAAGTAAAAATTATCAATGGAGTGTGACTTTTTAAACCATCTTCGTAGCGACTGACCCAAGGTAGATCCTCAGAAATTTTGAAGTCAATCTGGTTGAAAGTTTCACAAAAGAAGTCATAAATGTGAACTAGAAAAAAAATTGCTTCACAGCAAATCTGGGGTGCCTTCAAAATGAGAACAGTTTAAAATGTTGCACATTGCCATTGTTCTAAATAATCTAAATTTTGTGTATTAGCCTAATGTGCATAATTTTAAATGTTACAACTTTTGTTCCTTGTTCATTGGATATGGCTATGTCTCAAACTTATAAACTGAAGCTGAAAGACCCCAATATCTATAACAGTTTCGAAGCTTTCAACATTTTCATTTTATGTATTTGCCTAATTTGTATCAATTAAAATTGTGCATTTTGGATCATGATTCATTTGATGTGGCTATGTCACAAGCCTATGGATTGAAATTGAAATGGCACCTCTATCTATAATATTTTTGAAGCTATTCATTATTTAAATCCTGCAAAATCACATAATTTGCATAAATTAGAATCCTACAACATTGGTTCGTGGTTCATTGGATGCAACTTTGCCACAAACTTTTAGATTGAAGTTGGAATGGCATGTATATGTATAATAGTTTTAGATATATTCAACTTTTACATTTTTCAGTGCCTCTAATTAGCATAGTTTGAAATTCTACAACTTTCATTTGCTGTCCATTTTATTGGCAGGTGTCTCAAATCTGTGCATGCACATTGAAATTTTGAGCCTATCTGCAATAGCTTCGGTGATATGGAGCTTTTAAAATTTTAATTGCCCTTCATTTGCATAACTTCGAATATTATGACTATTCCCGACCAGGTGCACAATTTCACAAGTAGGTCAGTCATAATAGCACGTTTGGTGGTTGGAGAATAATAGTGCTTAAAAAAAACCTCCAGACCATTTTGGATGGAAAGAAAGAAATTTAAGAACCTGAGGAAACCAAATAAGCCTGGGTTGGCACCCAGACATAATAAAGAAAGAAAGAATGAAAAAGAAGGAAAGAAAGAAAGAAAGAGAGAGAGAAAGAAAGAAAGAAAGAAAGAAAGAAAGAAAGAAAGAAAGAAAGAAAGAAAGAAAGAAAGAAAGAAAGAAAGAAAGAAAGAAAGAAAGAAAGAAAGAAAGAAAGAAAGAAAGAAAGAAAGAAAGAAAGAAAGAAAGAAAGAAAGAAAGAAAGAAAGAAAGAAAGAAAGAAAGAAAGAAACTTTAATATAATGTCCATTATATTGACAGGTGTCACAAACCTGTATATGCATATTGAAATTTTGTGTGTATCTGCACTAGTTTGGAAGATCTAGAGCTTTCAAAATTTTAAGTGCCCCTAATTTGCATAATTTTAAACATCATTACTTTTCCAAACCAGGTGCTCAATTTCACTGGTATGTCAATCAAGAAAGAAAGACAGACAGAAAGAAAGAAAGAAAGAAAGAGAGAGAGAAAGAAAGAAAGAATTCTTGGAAAAACAAAATGTCTTGGTTGTCACCCAGCCAATATTAACACTAGAATGCCGAGTGGATTACATAGTAATCAATAGGAAAGGTGCATTTACCTTGAAGTACCCAAATTAAAAAAAAATCGTTCAAAATCAGTAATCCACAGCAGTCCCACCTAGTGGACAGTTTTGTTTGCCCTTTCCATAAGGAATATATCCTCCAACTTTCAGCTTAATGTGAGTTATGGTTCTGGAGAAGTCGAAAATAGCAAAATACACACACACACACACACACACACACACACACAAATAGAAATAATTGCAGCGCCACGTGGTGAACAACTAGGGGTCTCTAGGAGTGTCCCTGTGTGATATCAAAGCAATTGGGTGAGTGGTTTCAGAGAAATTTGTTTTAGATTTGTCCCCAATCCCAAAAAATAAATAAAAAATAAAAAATTAAAAAATCACTGGAGCGTGACTATTTCAACAAATTTGGTGAAGACCTACCCAAGGTGCATCCCACCAAATTTGAGGTAAACATGGCTGACAGTTATAGAGAAGAAGCCGAAAATGTCAATTGTGGACAGACGGACAAAGGACCATCTTATCCGCTCAGCCATGGCTAACAAGTCGACCAAGCTAAAAAACATATAAAATAGGGTCCATTGTAAAACTAATGCAAAGGGATAATTTGGGATTTTTCAAGAATTGAAAAGACTGGCTGTGAATTTCAGACCTTCAAGGTCCATATCTTTTTTCCAATGGAAACCCAGAATTTTCAAGTGTTTACACACATTGTACGAACCGTGTCGATTGTATTATGCATCCAAGGCCGGTTTTAGTAGAAGTAAGTAGTAAAATTTTATTGACTAAAACAGAGTCTATATTTGGCTCTACAGCTTGTTCCTATTAAAGTGGTATGACTGGACAATTGGCATATTAAACGAATACGTTGGAATATAAAATGTATATTATGTACTACACATGTCTGTGTTTTATTCATGATTTGCAAATACAAAAACATGTAGCTTCAGTTGAAGTTATGTGCATTTGTTTCAGATTTGGTGAGTACCTGTGTGTTTTTAGTCTTTTGACCAGGAACACAGATAATACATCCTCTTCTGTGTCGCTGTGTTGTAAATAGTGCCAGTGGTTTGATACATTCCTACACAGTGTCGGGTTGCATCTTCTGTGTCGCTGTGTTATAAATAGTGCCAGTGGTTTGATACATACCTACACAGGGTCGGGTTGCATCTTAGTCAGTCATAACAATCTCCAGCTGTCCATTAATCGGCAGTGTGTGATAAGGTAATAAGTAGTGGTCCCAGGATGGTGTAGAGGGTGTCAGGTCTCCATACTTAATGTGTGGATGGAATGCCCAGCTAGATACACAGGCATCAAGACACTGCTTACATGTAAGAATATCTTTATTGCTTGAAAACAAACACACAAACACAAGTGCTCCCCTCCCCCAGCCAGCTGGAATAAAATGAATTCACAGGCCACTCATAAATTGGTAGGGTTATTAGGGTCAGTCTTGCACGGAATGGGTAGCAAAATGGGATGCTGGAACCAGCGAGGGCCCCCAGCAAAATATACAGAATCAGTGAACTAGGCTGTTTTATCAAAGGATTGCTGTAAAAATACTCCTGTATCTGCCCCACCCCCTCCCCTCTCAACTCACTTCTTTGCCCAGGTTGGCGTGACAGGGCACTTGTTAATTAGCGAAATTAGGGCTACAGCCGCCTTAGTAACGTTTGATCAGTGGTTGCTCTCATTATAAATCCTCTCGGGCTCACATGGGCAGGCCGTGTGTGTGTGTTGATTGTGTGTGTGGGGGGGGGGGGGGAGGGTGCCAGGCTAAGGTGAACCACAAGTATTTCATTATCCTTTCTACTTACCCTTTCTACGCACCTTAAAAGTGATATGTTTACCGATTGATATATATTTTAGTAAATGTTCCACAATCAAATATCGAGAAAAGCTAGCTAGGGAGGGGGATGGGCACTTGTGTTTTTGTTTATCACATAAAGTGCCATCCAGACACCAGTGGCTTGTTCAATCATAATTCTTGGTCAGTTGAGTGTAAAGTACAAATAAAATTCTTGAACTTATGGATTAGTAGGCCATGACAGTGCGACCACATACTTTTGTGATCCTGACAACAGAAGGATTAATTGTATGGGCTCGGGCTGAGGAATGGGTTAAAGAAATCTGCAGCAGGAATTAATATCTCACGGCAAATCCCCCCCCCCCATGGTAAAGGTTGTGTGGCCGCTGATTCGACCACATGGAAGCAAACATGCATACAAGACTGTCACGCTTCACATTTGACCCGGCTTATAAGACTCTCTGATGAGGACCATATTTTACAGCCAAATATTTTTGCACGTTTGTTCTCATGCAATTGTTTATTCTGGGTGAATGTCTGAAAATTCAGCTACATCCATCTGAACAGTAGTTCTTTGCTTTTGTGCTCATTTATATCTGTGGACTGGAAAAACATGTCCAAAAATATCAAATATTTCTTGCCGGTTTTCCTGAATCCCACTACAATATCTGTTATGTAGTTTTCATGAAAAAAAGTAATTATCGAAATGGCAGATAGTCATTTGATTTTTTTTTTTTTTTATCATGGGGCATGGGTGAAAGAAACCTCATGAAGTGTGCAGCGATAATGACTTCATGTATCAAACATAATAAGCTGTATAAAAACCTAAGTAGGGGTGCCAAATTTGAACCAAAATGGACTGTTGTCTTGAATGGAAAATACAGTAATGCTGGTCCTGTGCAATTGTATTTGACAGACACCACTACATACATGCACTTTCCGAAGATTTTAATGGCACTTTCGTAGACCACAGACTATGCGTAGTAAAGTAAATGCTTTCATGTATTCTCGTCTTCTAGCAAGGGCTTTCCAACAGTTTTTGAATGGAAAGAATCTGATGGGTTGTAGCCAATTTAGGGCAATTTCACTGGTAAGCATACTTTAAATATAAGGAGGAAGGGCATTTCTGTAAGATCAAAAGTCTATAGTTTGCGCTGTGTTGAGGTTCCCGAAACAAGGTTGGGTGTATCGCACGGAAGAAATATTTGGCATGTAGTTATCCCTGTGTTGGTCCATGTCAGCAAGTAAAACTTCACTCATGAAAGTATACAGCTTTGGCACAAATGTTTATGCATTTTGTCATGAGTTTTAATGAAGGAACGCTAACAGGACGCGGAAAATGACTAAGGGCCAAATAGGTCACCCTACTCCCTTCCAGCTCAAAATACGAACTCTGTTTTGTATATGCGGGTACCAGTCAAATTTTCAACATTAAAAGAAAAAAAAATATCATTTTATTCATTTCAATTTTTCATGGCATGTTGAAAAGGGTGAGTTGATTCACCCTAATAAGATTAAAAACAAACAGCTCTGGTCTTTCAAGTGAGTATTTTCCCTCCTTTTGACATGATTCGGTATCAACTGAATGTCTCCACTCACCGGTCACCTTAAGCTTTCATGCAGCCACACAAGGCCTAGATGAGTGTTTTCCCTCGTGTGGGCCCCGCTTCGAATTTCTTGTGCCAGGTAGCCAAGTGTTTCCACTCACCAAAGCCTTGATGTAGTTGGTCTGAGCGAGTGGTTCACCTCATTTGGACCTCATTTTGGATATTTTGTACCGAATGAGTGTTCCCACTCATCGATAGATTTGTGCAGCAGGTCCAAAGTGAGTGGTTCCACTCAGCTGGGACCTTTTTCCCAAGGTTTGTACAGAATGAGGGTTTCCACTCATACAAAATGTAGATTTGTAGCCCTAACAGGTATCAAAATCCTGAATTCGCAGCAACAGGTTCCCAATTTCTGTAAATTCATCCAAAAACCAGAAAAATGTATTTTCTGTTATTAAAATAAATTGTTTTTCTATAAACATGCTTCAAAAGGACCTAAACACCATGATCAAGAGAAAGTTGTTTGGTGTAAAGACAAGATATTTATGAAAGCTATGGCATGGTAGAATAGGAAATAGGCAAAGAAGGACAAATTTATATTTCCGTATGAATGAATGAGTAAGAAAGGAATATCCATGCAAATAGTATGAGAAAATTGCTGTGGTCAGATAGAAGCATCTTCAGGTATTAACAGGTTTTGGATTTTATCAATATACAAGATCTTCTGGGAACAATTGAGTGCTATAGATAATCATTTATCTTTTAACAGATTTCCTTTTGGGACATTTCCACAGTATTCACACACTATTCCTAACTCCAATTTAAAAGCATGCCTGAAGCCACTTATATATATATATATATATATATATATATATATATATATATATATATATATATATATATATATATATATATATATATATATATATATATATATATTTATATATATATAACATGTGAGAAAAAAATAACAATCATTCGAATGGTCATATTTATAAGGTGCACACATTGGTAATGGTGTCAGGTATGGCCAGTCTGCTTTTGAATACGATCCCTTTGTCAAGTTGTTGAACTTGTCTTCAGATGAACACGAACAATTTGTATTCCAATGGGAACTAATTGTGGACCTCTTTTAGACAATTTAAATTTTTTCTGCTATGAATATGTAAGTTGTTGGTAATGTTGTCAATAGAGAAAAAATTTCAGGATAAATATTTCAAGTTGACATTATGACATGTTGATGACTTTTAAAACATCAATGATAATCACTTGCGAGAATACATTTAACAAAGACACCTTGATAAAAGGATACTACAAAGCATGACATCGAATGTTCATTTGTAGATATTATGATGCATTATGATGATAGTGCATTAAAATTTAAATTATATGACGCACGTGATTAATTTGAATTTTATATAATAAATTACTCTCATGTGGACAGTAATATTCAATTTGGTCCTGCTTATGGTGTCTTTGTGTCAAGGCTAGTTGCATTTGTCAGAGTGTCCACCGAGTTTTGACAACTTTGACTCCCGTCATTTACTTCTTCTGCCAAAACTTGTAAAACAGGGATTTTTCGAACATGAAATTAAAATGATCCTTTTGAAGTTTTAGATTAAAAATGATAATTGGACATACAAATTTCATGTGGATTTTAGTTCTTATGTAAATGATGTGGTAAATACATAAACCTAAAATTTGTATGCATGTATAAGGCGAGATATTTCTTAAAGTTCACAGCTCCTAGCATAAAGTTGATTTAATGGACTACAACTTTCTTTGGTACCTGTCCCAAGTAAGGAGAGACGTGTTCCTTCATACTGCATTTCGTATTCATTCACTGATACATAAATGAAAATAAAGTTGTTGTTATGTTACCTTTGACTCCTGGATTTCGACTTGATGTTTCGGTAATTGTTGAATATCTGCCCTTTGCTGTAATTAACTTTACTCACATTGTTAGGTTAGGTATCCAATGAGGGTTGCAGGTGATCACTGGCAAAACTTTGCACCAAAGAGCAGCAGCAGTTGATAGTCCTGCCTGAGGTAAGCAACCCTCGTGGAATCCCATTCTGTCATAGCAAAGGTTGTTCTAATTTCATACAGATTTTACCTTTGGAAGTTCAAATATTGTGAAGTTGACAGAAGATCGCTACAATGATTTCAAGACTGATAGAGTCATGAATAAATCGCTGCACCACAGCTGCTGCCAAGTTGCCAAACTATGCACGGTCTATAACATGGCCATAACATTGAAATTGTCCAAGTACTTTGACAGAATCAAAATTTATGAGCATGGGCAATGTTTTTATGACCTATTTGATAAATAATTCATTAACTATGTTGTGCTGTGGGTTGTTAAGTCTGATCAAAACTTACAATGGAAGTAGATAGTTTTTACAATGTTCCAGATTCATCAACATTACAAGAGTGTTGTAGGGCCACTTTTTTAGTTTGCTGTCAATTGAGCTGAAAGACATGTCAGGAGAACGAAAAAGAAGCATGTCGACCACATTTTGTTTCGTTGGGATAAGTGATTTGGAGCTGAAATGGTTAGGCCTATATGTTTTTGGAAACAAATAAAGTGTGCAGTTGATGAACATTGTTTCGAAGGCTGAATGGGCTGATGTATATCCACCAGTGGTCTTTTATGGGTCACTGCCTGCCTTTAGGTCAAGAGTGAAATTTATTCCCTCACAGTGGTATTGGAAGATGAATCTTGATATTTTGGCACTTCTTTAATATCTGCCCTTTACTGTAATTAACTTTGGTGTCATTGTTATGTTGGAATGTATGAATATGGGTAATGTTGTTCAAAAGTGCTGGCTTGTTTGATGGCTGACGGATTTTGATCATGGATGGTTCATGTTTGCCAGGAATTTCAGTACAGTTTCTCTGGTATTATTGGAAACCGTTCCCCGCTACTGTTTTCCCTGACACTTCTTTATATTCTCAATATGACATCTTACTACCTTTAGATTTTTAATAACTGTGTATTACATGGCGGATATTTTGAGTTTGCTGTTATAACTGATGATGCTCATGTTGATGGGCTTGGAATGATTTGGACGGTTTTAAACTTTTACTGATATTTTTACTACGACATTGACCTGCCTCATACTCTTATTTGGCACCACCCATCGAGCCAAAAATGGGACTTTCACATGTCTACTTTATCAAATCTCCATTCGTAAAATGAATGGTTCAATGGACGTATGTATGCGTGAATACCATATTTCATTCAGCCCACTTCATTGTACTTAATCCAGTTACAAGCTTGCCTAATTGTACTTGATATCTGTGTATATTTTCATTGCATTCTCGTGACATAAATAAAAAAAATTTCATTCTTTTCTGACTTGTACTATAATTCTACTGTTAATATCCCAAGATTATTAGAAAGCTTGGCCACAATAATTTACAGTTTTTGGACTTGTCTGTTTTGCTACTTAACTTTATCTTTTGGCATCTTTGGTTACCATAACCAGGAAGTAATTGGTGCGGTTTATTGTCTTTCAAGTGTAAACGATTGCCAATATTTGTCATTTTTTTACTTATAAGCCTTAAATTTTGTAGGATTAGACTAGAAAATATTCTAAAGTTTCATTTTGCTGGGGGGAAAAGATTGACGCCATTTATTGACAACGTGTGAAAAGCCAAAGGAGTCACAGACAAAATGGCGGCACACAGGCTTGAGGTGCATTCAGGAATCGAGTAAGTCAAACCGGGCGATGCAGTTGCAAAGAAAATTGACATAAGTATTGGGAATAGAGGGAGATGGGAGTGGTTGTCAGAAAAGGACGACGTTGGCCGCTCCTTGGATATGTCGTGTTAAAATCCATATGGTTCCCTATCCAGTGCCAAGGTTGTACATCCCACTCTTACGAGCTCTTAAACAATAGTGACATAGTATGGTTTTGCACAAACTGTGATTCCCCGAACTACTCAACTGTCCCATACACTAAAATTACAGAGACCTTACTCTCAAACCCCTTTTTAAAATCTAGACTTCTCCCAGCTATCTAGTCCAGGAAACTCTCCTGCATCGTCTTTTCCAACGCCACAACCCACAGCCAAAAACACCCAACCAGTTCCTACCTTGCATAGTGATAAATTGTCAATCAGTTAAAAACAAGATAGATCAATTCCATGCTGTTATCGACGAAACTAAACCAGACATATTCATAGTAACGGAATCCTGTCTCCATACAGACGTAACAAGCACATACATTTTTCCACTTTATAATCAAGAAAATGTATTTAAAAAAGACAGAGCTCACGTGGTGGCGGTGTCTTCATATCTGCCAGAGACGACCTAATATGCTCTAGTCAGCCAGAATTAGACATTGATAGTGAAATTACATGTACTACAATTGAAATATGTTGCTGTAGATCTCCTCATGTTAGAGCCTTCTGCCGACCACCATCCAAAACAGATGAAGATTATCCAGAACAATTACATTTATCCTTGTCCAGAATCTCTAATGGAAACAGTCATATCATTTTAGCCGGAGACTTCACCCCCCCCCCCCCCCCAAGTCAAATTCTGGCCACCCAAATCTATCCCGCAAACTCATAGAGATATTCAACAACCATGACCTAGAACAGAAAGTTACCAAACCCACTAGAAACAAGAAAATTTAAGACCCTGATGGGAGCTTATGCGACCTCCATACCTCCAGCCAAACGCTTCTGTCTTGTGAATATTTCTTGGTCCCACCCCTGGGCACAGGTCCATAGTTTTTGCATAGTTCACACCAATAATATAAAGATATGTCCGATGAAACCTGTAAAATATTATTTCTCCCTTTCAGATATTCATTCCCGCTGTGTTCTTCATTACGCTTATGCCAGTACTTACTAGCTGCTTACGAAAATTTGCATATTTGTAATTCTAGGAATGTTATATCTATCTCTAAGAGAGCAATGTGAGGGACATCAACATGATAAAGGTTATTATCAATGAAATTCCCCTGACAATCAGCATTCTGAAGCATGTTTACATGTTCATTGATAAAAATCAGAAACATAAATGGAATAAGCTCACAACACTGCCCTTTCCCCAATGTGTATTTGAAAAAACTTTCTTAAACCTTCTTGTGTTAGTACACAAGATGTCAATTGTTCATACAATGACTTCAATACATTAGGTACCTTTGAGTGTAACCCATTCTTCTGCAAAACGTAAAAAGAATCAAACAATTGAAAAATAACTGTCGATGCAGTGAAATGTACCTTTCTTTTCCAACAGGCACTTTTGGGCACAGGCATATGAATAAAAAATAATATCTCTAGTTCCATATCTTTGTCAACAGGCTGCTGGCCTTTCAAAGTATTTTCTCTGTTCCACAGCCCAATCACCAAGTCTTTTATTAACCCTTAAAGCGCTGATTTAAGATTGAGTCAACAGCTTTGCTCGGGGCATTTTGCGCACATTGCGCACAATGTGTCCCGACGAAAGCTGTTGACTAAGACTACTTTTTGCTTCAGACTAGGCTTGCTGGTATTTGAATGATAGATATCTTCATGAGGAATTTGAATCTTTTAACCATTATATGATTAACCGTAATGAGAAAACGACTATAGCAGTGATTAGCACTTTAAAGGTTAATCATTTTGTCAAATGTTTTAAAAAGTGCCTCCAGCGGTGCTATTTTTTCAGTGGCCCATATGTGACCTACAAGGCCCAAATGGCCGAAGGCATGCTAGGGGGTTTTGGGGGCACCCCACCCACCCCCACGTTAGTGAAGAATAAATTTAAGAAATCGCCATGTTATCAATTAAGATAATACAAATTTTGTATTCATACATGTCAGGCTTTAGAGAATTTTTGCACACATATAATGTTTATTAATTCGGGGAAATTTAACAGCTGAATTATCCCGCAATTAGTAAGTTGTATATTTTCTCTTCAAAAAAAAAAGAAGAAAAAATACATTAAGATAATCACTAAGCCTGAATTTGCTTAACTTTTAATGTTGATTGATATTATTTTATGCACATATATGCCAGGCTGATATATTTGAGTAAATTATGAATTAAAAATTTATATATATATATATATATATATATATATATATATATATATATATATATATATATATATATATATATATATATATATATATATATATATATATATATATATATATATTATGTCCCTTATAACACTACAACAGTTGTTCACTAAGTGGCGATACTGCATATCCCTGATTTTTGACGAATTTTTTAATTTGAGTACTTGTCAGGTAAGGCATGCAATCCTCTTGATTACTATCTAAGTCAATGAGAATTGCGATGATATTTGCATTCTCAATTACTTACCCATACCCTTTAAGCAGATTATCTTGAACCTTTGTGGGAAGGTTCCTTGAGAGCGTCTCCACCGAATTTAAATGGTCATGCTGCAGTGACTTTTGGATTTTATAAGAAGATTTTGTTGACTTTTTTGGGGAAAGTCATTAAAAATCTTCTTCTCCAAAACAGCCCAGACATTTGTTTCGAAATTGCACGGTGACAAGTTTTGGGTCCCCCAGACCTTAATTTATTCAAGAGGTGGCATTCTAACATTTTTTTTTATCTTTTTCAGACTTCTTTGTATGTTTTTGCTTTTTTGATATTATTTCAAAAGTCTCTACTTGGACTGTTCTGAAACTTGCAGGAAATGTGGTATTTTAGGCGGGATAAACAAACTTCTTTGTTAGGTACTAATACTCACAATCCCTAACATTTAACGACCTTTTGGGTACCTTTGAGATAGAGCATGCATTCCTATTGATTACCATGATAGTCAATTGGGGTTGCAATGAAAATTCACATTTCAGACTTTGTCATTAACGTCACCCAGATTCACTTTAAACTTGATGAGGGTGTTCCATGGATGGGCTCTACCAAACTTGTTTAAATTCTTTTTAAAAGAATTGAAATTTTTGGTTTAAGTTTGTGGCAAAATCTGTAAAAATGGTGTTCTCCGAAACAGCATGGGCAATTACTTCGGAATTGTAAAAGGACATTCCTTGTGACACCCAGACTTTAATCTGTGCAAGAGGTGATGCTGCGTTTTTCTTCTATTTGTAACTTTTTGTTGGGCCTTAAGCCTATTTCTGGATTTCTTCTTTAAGACTATCATTTGGATTGTTCTACAACTTGGTGGAAATATAGCTTGTGCAAGGATTAGAAACAGTTCGAATCCCGCTCGTTCCGAAAATTAAATATATTTTCGACATTTCCTGAATGTTGGTGCATTTAAGGCCCCGATTCTGGAAATAAATGCTGACTCAATGCTTACACTGCATAACCGAGTTGATATGGCACTCACACATAACTGCCCCCGATGAACCATTCTTTTTAAGAATGGGGATTTGGTCGAGTTGATATGTGCATTTCCCATTTCAGCTTAGCGATTGGTGCCAAAGGTTGCAGGTTCGAGTCCCACTTGTTCCAAATATAAAATACAAGTTTTCAGTAGGTGATGATAATCTCGATTCCTGATTTTGACGAATTTTTAAATTTGGGTACCTGGTAGTTAATACATTCATTCCTGACGACCATCACGTACTTCAGTGGGGACTGCAAGGGAAACTTGCATTTTTTACTTGCTCTCTAATGTCCTCATCCCGTATACTAGAGTGTAACTTATGATGGGTTGAATGTCAAAGTCAGCTGATGACGGACCCTTCACACACCACTGTTGTTGATATTTGTTTGGCAAATCTCTATATAAAGTAAGAAAAACAGTTAAGCCTTTTAATATTTTTTATGGAGAATTCAATTAAGACAAATTCAATTGAATTAATGAGAATACCAAAAAAAAAAATTGCTATGTGTATTTTTTGTCAACAATAGACGCATTTTTATCCTGAAGAGGATTGACCTCCATGTCATCCCCGGTGCCCAGCGAAATCACGTTGTAAGTATTCAAAAAGATCAGCGAAATTGCAATTTTTTATGCTGCCATCCTCTCTCTCTCTCTCTCTCTCTCTCTCTCTCTCTCTCTCTCTCTCTCTCTCTCTCTCTCTCACACACACACACACACACACACACACGTTTGAAGGAAAGGGATAAGTCCCATCATGTTAAACCAATGATGGCCTAAACGACACTAATTCATCTAAATCCATAAGATGATTTCATATCACTGCCCCTTTTGACAAAGCATACAGGGCTGATGTTGGTGTATATTGCCACTAATATTCAGGGGTACGACTTAATTTGCCATTATCGTCATAACAAATGTCAGAAAAGGCGCTGCAAGAAACAACGTATTATTGCAACATGTGACATTAATTAACACGTTAAAAACACGTACACAATGACTACGTATTTCCGAGTATTTTTTAAGCTTATGAAACGAATTGACAAGTTAAACACACGCAGCAGGATGACTATGTATTTCAGATAGTGCAGAAAAGCATGATTCATATTCATAAATTCCAAACCCAACAATGACAGCAAAGAAATTCCGGAGTTACCAAAGCGTCAACATTCATCTTCCAGAACTAATGTGATGAATCAATTTTTACTCCTGACTTCAGGAAGGTTGTCACCCATAAAAGGCAACTGGTGGTCTTAAACCGGTCCTCTCAACCTTAGGATGTTCTTCATGAACAACAGACTACAGTTTTTTTGTTTAATTGGAACCTGTGACATCAATTAACACTTAAAACAAACGCAGTACAATGGCTACATATTTCAGGGCATTTTCCTTTTATTCCAAGCAATAAACATAATGTGACCATGTACAATTTCCACCAGTAGACATGTTCGGTTTGCATCAAATTTATCCAATACGTGGCTTACAAAAACATGACACTGCTACCTACCCGTTGGGCAGCCAACAGCATCTCAGGTCAAAATGAAGCATCAAAATTGCAAACCAGGATAAAGCAGCCCCTCTATTGGGTCAGTTGTGAAGACAAATAAACCTCCGGCACAGAGGGCACTTCGGAGGCCATACCCCAACCCGTGGTATAACAAGTTACAGCTTATATTTTCTTATAGGTATATATGTCCTCTTCATGACAAAATAGGTAGTGGAATCTTTAAAGCGTTTTATTCTTTATATTTCTGCCCTTATCCATGACAACCTATGCCATTTCTGAGACAACTCAAATTTGTCCTAAAAGTAATAACTTTGGTGATACTGCTTGTAGAACGGCTAAATAAACACCGAAATATGCTCAATTTCTCTGATATAGTCACAAAATACCGACTTTGTTCAAAGTGCCTAATTATCATATGTAAATTTGTGCAAATAGATGAAATTTACATCGAAATTAAGTATTGTGCGACGGATGACATACTATATTTACTAAGATATAGTTTCGTTTATTTAAAAAATGGCAAAATGATTAGGAACAGTACTCGTACAAGTTTTATTTATCATGTTTATATGAGTGTACCATATGCATATTAATTAATATGCTAATATGGCTATCATATGTCATGTTTGCTTAAGGAACCGTCATTACAATTGCCAATACAACCGATAAGTAAAATAATACATTGTACCATGTATTCACACCTACACGTAATTTACAGTGAACCATTCCATGGAGTCCTGCAACATAACTAATGTATCTCTGGCATCAAACTATAATTTAAGATGTCTTTTAGTAAAGGAAAACAGTATAAGTACATGTACACACTAAATACAGAAAGCTGATCAATGATGGTCACAGTTTGGACATTCTACGCCAACATTCAATCATCCTCATCCTCATCATCACTGTCTGTTTTAGTGTCAAAAGTGTCATTTGCACACATATGTCCAAAGAATGCACATAATCCTGTACAATTAAGTCCTGTCTGGAGGCAATGGCACTTTCTTGCGACAGTACACTCAATGTCGGTGCAATACAAATGAGTCAAGTTTCGGACTTCCAGTGGGTTTAGCTACTTGGTATACATCAAAGGCTTGAAGTAGCCATCATTAGACATTTCCCAGCCGTTACCATTGGGATCCCACACTTTAGGGTTAGGAATGTGACTGTTGTATTGGTGTTTTTTTTTATCAAAAACCACTTCCTAATAGTCATTACCCTATTCCGCAGTCTTCACTCTCCATAAGCTAACCTGTCCCTGTCTAACCTACATACATGTACAAGTACTATTGTCCAAATTGCACACGTTCCTCTGTAAATTTTGACATAGGCTGTATTAGCCCAAATAAATTAAAGGGTCTTCGGTGGGTAGCTACTCAACATGTTTTGGAGTCTTTTACCCGTGCATGTCTCTCGGAGTAGCGGCTCCTTGTCTAAGCTAAATATTCAGCAAAGACAACCCACATAATAATGAATAAATATGAACATGGCAAATGATGAATTAGCTAAATACGTGAAGTTTTGCTTATAAATGCAGACCTACATTATGAAAGAAGAATACCTGTCAAACAGACTATAATTACCAAATATATATAGTACAGGTTCAGTTTAGAACAATGTGACTTACCCCTGAACCAATATGTACCCTTTCTAGCTGGACAGCTTATCCTAGTTAAACCATCCGCCAGTGTTTAACTGAAGTGGATAAAAGCTGGGGCATTATATTCAGTCCCAGTGATTGTAAAATAAACAGCTGCAACCAGACCACCTGTATAAACCCAAGGAAATCCTAACAAGGACTGCAACAATGTACATCCTGCACCAGAAATGTAAAACAAACTCCATGATGACACCTACTCCTCAAACAATTAAGCTCTATTTCATTGCCAACCCTGAGTCAATGTATCAACGTAATGTGTCAGGTTTGTGACATTTGAGAAAATACTGTCAATTTTGAGTATTTTTTAATATGGAGTAAATGTGCATTTAGGCACATCAGAAAAGAATGAAATTCATTAGCATTTATGCCAAAAACATGTTATCAAAACAATTTTTCTCAACAGGATTTTAAGTACAATTAGGCAATCATGTAACTGTCGTAGGCTGCTGCTTGCTACCTATAGCCCGGGGGGGGGGGGGGGGTGACCTGACAGAAAACATGTAAGACTAAAATGTCTGAAAGGGTATATTAAAACAGAAAGATGCCAAAAGATAAAGTTAAGTAGCAAACAGACAAGTCTAAAAACTGTAAATTATTGTGGCCAAACTTTTTAATAATCTTTGAATATTAACAGTAAAATTAAAGGGCAAGTCAGAAAAGAATCACAAGAATGCAATGAAAATATTAGCCAAATATCAAGTACAATTAAGCAAGCTTGTAACTGTCGTAGGCCGCTACTTGCTACCGATAGCCCCAGGGGGTTTAACCTGACAGAAAACAAGCTAGCCTAAAATGTCTGAAAGGTAAACATTCAAAGAGAATGATGCCCAAAGATAAATTAAGTAGCAAAACAGGCAAGTGTAAAATCCCTTAAAATCATTGAAGCCAAACTTTCTGACCATGTCGGGATATAGAAATATTTGATGATAAGTACATCTTTGAATCATCCTGACTCAAGTTTATTGTAAATAAAATTTGGTTCTAGTGGAAAGTCCGGAAATTTAGAACAAATACGACCAAATCTCAAAATCTATGAAAAAAAAAGTATTATACCCAATAGTATCCGAAATATTACTGTCCGGGAAAGTATAATTAACTACTTCAAAGTTAAACTCATCTATTTTGTGATAGACTTTAATACAAAACCTGTCATTAGTGACCTGAATATCCAAGTCCAAAAACACATCTCTGAAACCAGCTGAATTGCTACCATCCAAAGGGACATCTTTTGGGTAAATTTCTTAGCAATTTCACTGAAATTTTGTATATTCACACAAGCAATGTCATCAATATATCTTGCGTTGTTTGATAATTTTGTAGCGATTCAAAAGTCTGTTTTCATCAGTTTATTCATATAATTAAATTCAGGCCAGGTTAAATACAAATCTGCCGGTAAGGGGGGGGGGGGGGCGGCAGTTCCTACCCATTGAAATGCCTTTTATTTGTTGAAAAACCAATGGTCGGCATTGAACAAAAGTATTATCCAAAAGAATTTTATAGCATCTATCAGTTTCAAGTGTTAGATTTAACGTTACTTTTTAAATATTTATTGTGTGTCCAATATGCGTTCTTTGTATATGAATTATTATTAATATATGGTTTATCATTAAGCTTAAACATTTTGCTTATTAATTCTGAAAATGAACTTTTGACTTCATCTATGGGTAGATTTGTGTGCAGTGTAGAAAAATAAAAACATCTGATTTTTTTGCTTTTACATCTTTGATTTTAGATTCAAACTTGGAAGAATTGCTAATACTCCAAAAACAATTTATTTCACTTTTTCTAGAAATTGTATTACAGTATTTATGAAAATGATTCCTAATTGCGGTCAAACACAATGTTCCTTTCTTTGATAATTGTTTTGGTGTACATTTTTGCAGCACCGGCTATGAATGTAGATTAAAAGGTTTTTTATGTAATTTGGGTATTCGGAACAAAAGTGGAATAGAGGAGTCCTCTTCAGATATTTTGATATTGAAATTCCTTTTCATCTCATCTTTATGTGTATTTATCAAATTTTTAATGGATTATTTGTGTGTAATCTATATATGTCATTTCCTCTTATGTCTGAAATATTGTTTATACCAAGTTATTTTTTTCAAAACATCCAGATAATATTTTTGGCAGATAATCCCAATATTGTTCCCTGCCTTGTCTATGTTAGTGACTACAAAACTTTTTTCTAGTTTTTTTTAACTACTTTTGAAACTTCAGGTTGTTTTAGATTAGCCGTATTGAAATTATTAATGTGGGATTTGTAACGATAAATTCTTTTTCTAAAGACTCTTTTCAAGTTCGATTACCATCCTTCAAATTTCTGAAATTCCATTTTTTTCTTTCTTTGCCCGTTTCATACTGTAGGAATCAAATGCATCACATGTATCCTGAAAAATACTCTCAATGTTCAACTTGGGACATATCCGAAATTATGTATCTTTTTTCATAATTTCTTTTAAACTTTAATTTTGTATTATATCCAAATTACCTGTAAATACATGTTTGTGGTATGCATCAACAAAATCAGAATATTTACTGTTAGACATACAGTCACTATTGATTCGCTGCGATATCTTCAAGAGTAATTGAAGCCAGAAATTTCTTGTAATTCGTGATACTTTGTCCAATACTGTTGCCATATTTATAGGAAATAATGGGGGGATCTTTTATTTTGCACTCCTTGAGAATCATGTTGCGAACAAAGTTCAATTTGAAAAGGAACTGAATGTTTAGTGAATCAATAATTTTGTGTTTGAAAGGAATGCTGCAAAACATTTGATCTATTTTTTTCTTATTAGAATCTGGTTTTCGAATATTTGTTGTGTAAGCGTACACAGTTTCACAAAATAAATTGCGCAAATGTGTGTTCTGAATCAGTAAGACCCAAATATTCATTTACTTCTGTTATGTCTCGAAATGATAATGCTTTAAGAGCTGTATGTAATTGATCAATGCCATTGTGGCACCAGATGGCACATTGGTATTGTGTCCGTTTCACATGTTGCTCAAATGCATCCTCAGTAGGTGGTAGTTGAGCAGCTGATCGGTCTGTGATGGAGGCAAGCCTATATCGTAGCTTGCCCAAAGTAGTTTTTTAATAAGTCTCTTTTCCTGTGTTGAGAGCTTTGCTACATGAAACACAGGTATTGGGATTTAGCTTGGCTGGGGGTGGCTTCTTGGATGGTGGTTCCACGTTCATGATTTTAGGTTCACGGTACAAAATTATCCAACCTGCAAATATATTAAAACGTGGGTTTTCTTACCAGGTCCAAGCTTCATTTTACAAAAATGATCCAGTTCACCATGTGTATATTATCAATCATGCAACACATTTTGACAATATACACGGTCATTCTCAATAACCCTGATAATGAAACGATCACATAGCAGAGTTAGAATCCGACATGGACTCTGTAAGTCAAAGAAATGTGCCCAGATTTGTTCTTTCCGGTGCCTCTACAACACAGCACATAAATTATAAAATCCTAATTTGAAGATGACCTCATTTGCATAAATTTAATGATAGGGTTTCTAAATTGTATTCACTTCATATTTTTTCCCGGTAATATATATGCTAAATTTGCTCAAATTCCAACAATGTGTTCTGGAGAAAGCACATTTGCACAAGCTAGCCAGACAGACAACCCATAAACATAATGCTCCCCCCCCCCCCCCCCCCGTGGTGGACCCATAAAATTTCAGTAAAACTGTGAACGAAAAATGCTGATAAGACGATTGGAATTCTATGTTCTATATGCTGTGAAGCACTTTTCAAGAAAAATGTAACTTTTTCCGTTGGTACCGCACATAACGTGTGATATACATCTCTAGAATGGCTTCAAAAACCCCAGCATTTGAAGCCTAATTTGCATACATGTAATGGTGTCCACTTCATATACTCCAGTAAATTTGCAATCAGTATATCCCTGGATATACAGTACCTTCACTATTTAACATTTACCCCATTTTTGGTAATTTGGCAACTGCAGCAAACAACATCAACAAATACAGGTATTTATATTGCCAAATAGATGACAAAATTTTGCATATAATTAAAAAAATAATAATGTTAATGAAATAAATTTTAAAAGCTTCATACCTGCTGAAAGAATAAGGTCAGTGCTACCTTTTGATGAAATTTGGAGTGCTTATCTTCCAAATTAAGGCAGATATTAAAAAAGTAGTGAAAAGTAGTCATTTTCCACACAAAAAATTGAGGTTGCCATAGAAACGGGCATGTAAACATACCAAAAAACGCTTTTCGGACTCCACAACCTATTTTTCTGTAAAGAGAAGACATGTGCTTACATTTTGATAAAGGTTGTGTTTTGTTATACCTTTGGTTGGGGTTGCACCAATTTTTAGGGCACTTTTGAAGCATCTGCCGCTAGCCTAATTGCAATAACACACCTGGCAATCACCGGGAGCATCCATAATTAGACAGTGCCATTACCATATCCAACCGTAGTCCTAATGAAACAAATCCAAGTCAAATTCGACCAAAGGCAAAGCTCCTTGGTATGTATAGCTGAATCACAAAAAAATTATAATTCATATTTACCCAAAAGAGTCCAAAACGTCTGTGTAAAGCTCCATGTGGTCAAAAGAACCATGTCTGGTTTTAACATGACAGAATGCAAAAAGTTTTGTTTAAAATTATCTGCCTATTTCAGGAAATTGGCTTGAACAGGTGCATCGTTCATGTGTATATAGTACCGTGCAATTCATGAAAAGGGACCAAAATTGCAGCACATCAGAGAATCTGCAAGCACAGTTTCCTAATTTGTTGAAAATATCAATAAAATTCAGCATTTAAAGGTCAAATGACAAGTTCAAATTTGCTATTAAATTTGTGTTTTGTCGATGCGAAGCCCCTCTAATAATCAACAGTTACCAGTTGAAGTAAAAAATATGAACCAAATCTGTCAAAAAGCGCTTTTTTGGCAGCCTCAAAGATGGCCTTTGTTCCTGAACATTTTGGACACGGCCCTCTGGAGCGCAGCACAATTGTGACGTCATTCTTGTCATTGGGGTCCAGTACCCGGTGGCCATTATTGTATTGATTGCCAGTTGTTACAATAGTTCTCGGGCAGTTATGGTGTATTGCGCTACCGTTGGTTGTACCAACGGTACAAACTTCGGTGTAAATTTCTACAAGTTTCCAAGAAACAAAAAGTTAAGGAAAGCATGGACGGCAGCGATCAAAAGAGACGGATTTAATCCAGACCATCTCACGCAACCAGTGTTGTGCAATGACCATTTTGCTCAAGTCGTCAAGACGTGTTCGACAAGAACCCAGAGATAGCACGCAAACTTGGAATGCAAGTGCGGCTGAAGAAGGATGTAATTCCAACTCTTCATATTTAGAACACTCCGAAAAGAAAAGGAGATATCACAGATTCAGAATGTCCGCCGACGAAGCGAAGGCGATCGAATGCATTGACCAAATGCCAGAACCTCGCGGTAAGTACAGGCGACACACAGTAGCGCTTGTCCATTTCTGTGTTCTCATTGAGTCCCTGGAGGTCGCTTATCGGTGATAGCCAATTGGCGCCTGTAATTCACAACGTCTCATGTGTATTCATCATCAAACGTTTGTAAATTTGGCTGTATCCAGTATTGCAGTAAGTTAGGGTAGTTGTATAAAATTATGTACAGTGAATTACCGGGTTAATTATTGTCGTCTGTTGTATCGATGGTCTCAATCTGAACGTGCACGACTCATTCCACCTCCCTGGTCAGATCCATGCATTTCGCCTGTTTACCGTGCTGAGTTTCCCGCAACAGCATAAACACGAAACGACGTTCAGTGGCAATAGTAAGACCCAAGTGTGGCCTACATCGATTATGCACAACACCAAAAATGCATATATATATATATATATATATATATATATATATATGTATATATATATATGTATATATATATATATATGTATATATATATATATATGTATATATATATATATGTATATATATATATATATGTATATATATATATATATATATATATATATATAACATAATTCTTTTACTGTCGATTAGAGTGAACAATAAATGTTTATTTGGCCATAGTTTTTAGTTACATTTTGTGTGTTGGGTTTTGTGCTCATGAGTGTTCATACAGTACTGACTTTTTTATTTTTATGTTTAGCTAATTGCAGAACATGACCAGGACATAGCAAGAACAGGTAACTGAAGGGACACAGCAAGCTGTATTTGAATTCAATGGGATAGGCCTATCAGACAGAGCAAACTGGTACTCAATTGCAAGGGACAGACCAAGTTGTACATAGTTCCAATGCGACAGGCCCACATCTATCTGCTCGTATCCATGTGGACACACCAAAGGTTATTATAATTTACATTATGCCAGTCCAGATAAGCATGTTTCAGTGTACAAAAATAAATAATGTTTTTATGACTATTTGTTTGTGGATAATCAAAAGGTTATTCTACTAGGAACTGCAGAAAAAACTGTTTTTACTTTCAAGTTAGTTATTTGATAAATGTAGATATAGTGATTTCAGATAGTTACATTATGGTATAACATTTTTCACTCAGTAACAACAGTAGGCAAGTAAGTGCCGAAAAAAAGGGGAAAAATGTGAAATAAAATGCTTCTTGGTGCACAAGCAACTTTTTATTATTATTATTATTATTATTATTATTATTATTATTATTATTATTATTATTATTATTATTATTATTATTATAATTATTTTGTTTTCATTTCATGTACATCATTTTGAAGTCCCATGGTACTCTATTTTTATTATGAAGTAGTTGTTTTTTACACAACTTACGCCTGCAGAAAGCAAAAAAAAAAAAAAGAAAGAAAGAAAGAAAGAAAGAAAGAAAGAAAGAAAGAAAGAAAGAAAGAAAGAAAGAAAGAAAGAAAGAAAGAAAGAAAATGGCAGAAACAAAACCAGGTATCTTGAGAAAACCTTTATTACACTCACTTTTTATTCCAGACAATATTGCACCGATACGTATTTACTGTAGATGTCAATATTAATTTTAATTAATACAATCAGAAGAAAATACATTTATTCTATTCACCAGCTGAATATTTCTTGTGTAATTGCAGATTGCTATTGGCTTGCCTTCCCTTCAACGAGAACAGCAGACGTCAACAGGCAAGGACCAAGGATGGAGAGCTTCAGTACAGTGTGTCTTTCCCCAAAGCAAAGAAGAGAGCGCCAACAATAAAGCCGATGAAAGGAAAATGTACATATGGTACGTGTTAATATATCTAGGGGATGAAGCATTGTGAACCAAATATAGTAATATTTATTCCAAATATGAATTACTGGAAAAAGTGCACATGTTGATCAGTATTTCGGAAGCAAAGGTCCTTGTGCTTTTCACTGGTAATTTTGTGGTAAATTGAGGGTCCATTGTTGGATACTTGTGCATCACATGCAGTACTGTCAATTTATTATCGTTTTTGTTAAAGCATATGTTCAAGAGCTCACGGAAGAAGAACTGCGATTGAGGACACAGTACCCGAGTTACCGACTTACAAGGCAACTCGTTCTTCAACTTCAACAGTCCGAGCCGGTAATCCCACCTATTGCAAGCCAATACGAGAGGCCTGACACAGCAAATATGTCCATATGGGCTTTCACTGGCAGATAGTTGCAGCATCACTTCCTCTCCTCTTTTGTCTTCATTGGTACACAATGTGTACACTTGCACCTGCAGAAAAAAAGTGTAAATATTGGAAAATTGTACATACTGGTCAGAGATCTGATGAGATAACTAGAGTAAAATGTGTTTTTGTACACAAATGTGTTTGTTATTCCAAAAACCTTGGTGCACAATCAGTAACCTTCCTATGGAAAGGTCTTAATATGGTTGATATTTGATAAAATGTATTTTATATTGTATTCACCAACAATAGTATCTTGGCAAGCATATGCCCCACCCTCATCCTACTTGCCCTGTATGTTTCCTTTTGCTTCCACGAGATATTAGATTACAGATGACATCCAAGACTGAACTAATATTTTATAACTGATAGTTCCAAAAAAGTAATGCTACACAAAATACTTCTGAATTTATACATTCATGATTAATTTTGCTTTTGTTTCAAGTGATCTATATGGGATGTGACTAACCATCAACTTTAGGCATACAAAGATAAATGTGAAAACATAAATTTATCTTCTTCAACAAAGTGGAATGGAAAGTGTAATATTTAATATGTTTGAATTACAAAGTAGATCTTCAATAATGAATCAATACTTGGAAAGTTCCAACAGTTTTTCAGAATGTTGGCTGTCAGACCCAAGATAATTTTTTCTTTCTTTACCTGTGCTAGCCTGCCTACAAGTGACAAACATCACAGTTCACCACTATTTATACTATGAACAGGAAAAAGGTTTTAGGAAACTTCTGACAGTTTTAGTGTATGGTTTAAATTGTCACAATGCCCAGTGTTTTTTTTTTTTTTTTTTTTTTGGTGCAAGTCAAATTAAGAAAGTGAGAGAAAAAGAAAGAAAGCAAGCAAACAAGCAAGAAAAGTAAGAGAAAGAAAGAAAATAATGAGAAAGGAAGGAAGAGAAGGGAGAAAGCTTTTGGATACTCATATAGTCTGAATAAGCCTCACTACCTCCTACCTATGCTTTGAATGAAAGACTTGGATTTCAAAATTGTTAGAATGCCACCACCACCACCTTTTTTTTTTTTTTTTGCTTTTTCACTTCGCACTTTTTATGTTACAGAAGCAACAACTGTGTTGAAAATTGCTACGAACTTTTCACCCATCAAGGCGGTATTTGGGTGGGAAATACTTGCTCTCACTCAAAAACCCTTTCATATATATGGAATATATTCATAGCGTTTCCTTTACCCAGTCGTTCCTCACCACCGTATTTGACTTTGTATGCACGCCTGTGTATTCTACTTAGCCAGAACAGTAGCTGCCGTTTACCTCCCGTTTACCTCCCGCCCCTCATAAACTAATTATCAATGTTAGCATCGGTGATTGTGCAATGCGACAAAGCGTGACCCGGTGGCCAGTCTTGTGTGGCCTTGTGTATTACTGCCCCACTCCAAGCTACTCACGATCTGTGCAGACGGCTCGGTCAGATTTGGCTTTCAAAAAATGTCATTCGTTTGTTACAAGTATCATCACATGCACAATACCAATGGCATCTAAAATACAGACAAACTCGAGTTTACAAACGAGACAAGGGGCTTTACTGAAGTCTTCCACGGGCACGGTACTCCCGAGAAAGGGAATGGAGAAATGCCCCAGCATACACACGTCTTTCATTGCCAGCTTCGCGGAATTTGTTGATCTGTATAACTTTAATTCGATACGAAACTTTAGTGTACGCTATGGTGACCACACGACACGAGAAAAAGCTACAAAACTCTGTCCAAGTGTCGTATGTTCCTCTCGCAAAATTGAGCATAATCAACATACCATGTCCATGAAACATCTGGTGAGTCCTCCGGCTCTGGGTCCCTGGTCCCCCTTCTCGGAGTCGCACGGCACCACCGCCACCTCCACAAAACGTCTCCTCTTTGCTAAGGGCTCGTACATGTACGGTTTTACAACGCATCTGGATATAACCTGTGGTCCAAAACTACTCTCTTCATCATCTTCCCAACCGAATATAGGGTCAAACATGTATTCCGCCATCTTCTTTTCCACTCGCTTTGACAAGAATGACGTCACAAAGCGCGCCATCTGGCGGCCAAAATACGGCAAAAACCTCAATAATGTTTTCAGTGGTGAGGGTGATAAAAGACGTTTTTTTTTCGTATCCCGGAGGTAAAATCATACAAAAATTCTTTCGGGTTCGAAAAATGTGGTCCTGATGTACACATTAATGCTAAAATGTGGGAAATTACCGTCATCTTTCATATTTGACCTTTAAAAGGTACTAGTTGCAACCACACTGTCTCAACAATGATCTTCAGCCATATAAGTCCACAAAGTGACACTAACACCAACATCAGGCCATTACAAAAGCCCCCTAGGCCTGAAAGGACCATCGACAAGAATCCAAACAACATGATTATACAATTTGATGTGTTTGGGACATGTTGTTAAAGGCATGCTGTTGTTTTGAAGGAGACGAACTAAAAGTATTTCAAAAAGAAAAGTGTGTGGATGTGCAAACATGGTGGTGATAAGTCTTTAAGAGTGTTTAATATACAAGAGACATGCAGCAAGGGTAACAAAAGCTGTCTTATAGGGCACCATGTATTGGATTCAATTTTTAAGTATTAAATACGGATCACTTAATGATAGTCTTAATGTTTTTATCTTGCTGTAGATGGGAGTAAGAATTACCATAAAATGAAAGTAAAGGCAACACATTGCTACAGCTGTCCATTCTACAAGTGTGTGTGTGGGGGGGGGGTCCCAATTCACAGGAGCTAAATCATTATTTTTGTCAGCCT
The DNA here is from genome assembly GCA_964020975.1 of Hermodice carunculata. NCBI lineage: Eukaryota > Metazoa > Annelida > Polychaeta > Eunicida > Amphinomidae > Hermodice > Hermodice carunculata. The sequence goes on from OZ026623.1 coordinate 73,000,355, forward strand.
GGAAGAGGAAAGTACTGTATAAATCAATTGCAAGAAAAACATTTTCTTCTAACTTAGCAAGAACAGCTGTACAATATGGTTCTATTAATTGTTGTGCAAGAGGTTTAAGAGCAAGTAGGATCGAAAATAACTGAATGTTTTATCTCTCAGGAAATATGAATGTTGCTTTTGCAGTTCTTAATAGTTCTTTTTAAAATGCAAATTCCATCAAATACAAATGCCATTCTCAAAATCATGCATTTTTGGGCTACATTTATATTTGAACGAAAGAACTCTTCAAATATGTATAGCAGGTGCAAGCCTGAACATTTGCTAAATTGTACCTGAAATCATAACTTAGGAAGTAAATTCTTAGTTTTTCTTTGAACATAAGAGCTTTTATTTAATGCACATTCAAATGTTTTTTGGAAGACTTGGGCCAGTCCAGTACTTCATAATTGGTGCTTCAAAAGTCATATAAACAAATGGAATTTCTAGAAAATGAGCATTGATTTCCTAACTTGCTTTCTATTTTCCAAAACCTACTGAGTTCGTAATAATTGATCAATTATTTTTGAGCTAGGCTCTCATAAAATTGAAGATGTCATTTTAAAAATATTTCCTAGAAATCTGCAGTAATAGGGGAAAGAGAAGATTTGAAAGAGTAAGAGGCCATAACATAAAATCTACTGGTTCCTTCACATTATTATTTTGTCTAATGTATGATGATACAAGGGGCTTGCCCTTGAATGTGTTATGACTGCGAACATATATATATATACATATATAAATATATATATATATATATATACATATATATATATATACATATATATATATACATATATATACATATATATACATATATATATATATATATATATATATATATATATATATATATATATATATATATATATATATATATATATATGATGTATGTACGTATGTATGTATGTATGCATGTGTCTGTGTGTACTGGGAAGGCAGCAGATGTTAAAATTCATTTCAGTCGACCAGTATATGATAACTTATTTTGCTTCTAAAGGACAGGATTATTCTGTCCCGAAAACTGGTGCCAACAGCCAAGTGCTTGATTGCTATAATTTCCTGGTGCTTATCAGGAACATAGCACCAACAGCACTGCCTGCCAGCGCGGTTCTACTGGGATAACCAAAATCTTAACCATGCACTTGATTAGAGCAATTTGAGCCTATGACTTCTCATTAGTGAAGTCCAAGGCAGGACAAGCAGATGATTGAACACAAATTGTGACATTTAGCTGATAACTCCATGGAACAATGTTACATTGGGTTTTTATGAAGGATTTTAATTTGGGGTTACCATTTTCGACCATGTGATTTGATTAATACTCTGTTGCCAAGGTGCACCAAAATCACGCGCAATTTTTGGTGTATGTGCTCACCAAGTTGTTTTATGTATATTAATCATGAACCAATCTTTGCCAACATGTATTGAATTGGAACTAAAGAAACACAAAATCCTAAATAATATGTTAAAAGGACAAATCTGTTTCTTCACGTACTTCATGGATTTTGTCATCTGTATTTGGACCAGATTCATTAATGTCCCAAAATCGATGTAAGGCTTGTCTTGCTGAATATTTGGCTTAGACAAGGAGTCACAATAGAGAGAGACATGTACGGGTGTAGGCTCCGAAACATGTTTTAAGTGGTTACCCACTGAAGACCCTTTAATCTATTTGGGCTTTTACAGCTTATTTCAACTTGTAGAGAAGAACATGTTCAATATGGACAATAATCCTTCCATATTTGTATAGGTTAGACGATAACAGGTTAGCTTATGCAGACTAAAGAGGTCGTACTGCGGAATAAGGTAATGACGACCAGGATCTGGTTCTGGACAAAATGATACAAATACAAGACAGACATTCATTTATTTGCCCAATGGTAATATGTAATTCATACGCCTGTACATTCCCTGAACTGGACCTAGTCAGAAGACCCATTGTATGGTTTCATGGAGCCGCTAGTATGCAGGCCACCTTTTGTGGCAATTGTTTACGAGAGGTTTAAGTGGTTTCACGTGGCAAACGGTTTGGACTGGGGAGCTGAGTTCAGCATGGCAAAAAAGCAAGTAAGCAAGTAAATATATTTGTGAGAAAGAACTGATTTCACTAAAAGAAAGAAGTGGGAGGTGCCGAATTAAATGCAGATGTTCAAGTTATATGTTATATATAATACACCAATGTTTTCTTACACATTTAGTAATTGTTTTTCGAGTGTAACAGTTTGCAATTAAACAGTTCATATAATAACCGTTTACCAAGTGGTGCTCGATATATTTCGAAAACCCTTGGAGACTATGGGTAGAAAGCTTATCTGCTACAGGTGTTGACAGGCTGTTTAGTAATATGGCTCTGTTAGGACATAGCCAATAATGTTTTGTAACCTCAAAAGAATATTTTTAGAGTTAAAACTACTTTGCAGCTTAAAAATATTTCTAGGTTGAAAAAAATATTTTCAGTCTAAAAAATATATATCAGCTCTGGCAGGACATCGTCAATAAGACTTCTAGCATTAAAAAAAATTAAATTGTAGATACTTTGTTTTAGCTTGAAATTTTTTTTTCGGGGGGGGGGGGCGGGCCTGAAAAATATTTTTCAGCTTGAGTAAATAATTTTAGGTTAAAAAAATTAAACTACTAAATAAGTTGCACATACTAGTTAATCAGTCGCACGTGCAAGTTAACAAGTCGCTCATGCGAGTTAATAAGTCACTCATAAATAACTCCTACATGAGAGTTAATAATTCGCACATGGGAATTATTGAGTCGCACCGGCGAGTTATTAACTCGCGCGTAGGAGTTGAAAAGTCGCACGTGGGAATTAGTAAGTCGCGCGTGCGAACTGTTAACTCACACGTGCGATTTATTAACTAAAATTCATTTAAAAAAAATTTTCAAGCTGATAAATATTTTTTCAAGCAAAAAAAATATTTTTACACCGAAAAATATTTTTTAACCTAAACAACATTTTTGACTATGTCTACCAATGGCACCGTTGTTTAGTACTTTGGGGATGTCAAATTTTAAAGTCAGTTGGGCCAAGGTTAAATATGCGCTCAGATTTTCATTGCAGACCCGGAGTTCCATATATCTTGCTTAATTTCTTCATGGAAATGTAACAGAGCCAAACTTTTATTAAAAGTATATGGAAAAAAACCCCACGGAAATTAGACCTTAGACTTTTTACATAGAGTAAATATGGAATTTGCGACTGAACATTGGAGTTACATGGAAAACAGACTTTTAGACAATAAAAAGATATTACGACTACATAATGGGCCTTACACTTAAGATTTTAAAAAAAATATTTTCATTCTCCAACAAGGTACATTAAAACATGTAACTTATAATCGATTTAAGCATATAGTAATCTGTCTTCGATACATGTAACTTTGCATGTTAACATAATTCCTACAAAATTTACGTAACCAGGTAAGGCTAGAATGAAACAAGATATCAACAGGCCACAGACCATAGTTATAAATCCTCCTATTTTTCATATTAGCATTTTTCAGTCCAAAAATTCAGCATTTTGGTATTTTGAAATTCCGTGAACGGCATTTAACAGATAAAAATGTCAGAAAAATATGGACGGATTTTTGTCATACAATTCCCAGCTCGTTAATTTGTGATAATTGAAATATGAAACAACACCTGGATGTCAGCTTTATACAGGTGCATGAACTGTGCTCTTGCCAGGGTCACAGCATTGTCCTTCCCCACCATAAAGTTCCCACCTGGCCTGGAAGACAGTGCACCTATATGACCACCAATGAAGCAACTCTGCGGTGCAGCTAACCTGACTTCGCTAACTTTATTTAAACAGAAGCTACAGCATGCTGAAAACACAGTATTTTCACAATTACGGACTATCTCCGTTGGGATGCGCAACCAGCCAATCACAACTGTAGTCTGTAACCTAATAGACTTATCAAAATTTTTAAAACTTGTTTAACTGAAGCCACAACTTGTTTTCTGCAAACGATTTGCATAAACTTTACCAAACTTCAGTATTAAAGAAAATATCAACTTTTTTGCAAGCAACCTTTAAATCTGAAAAACCAGTTTTTATGACAAATAGAATAATTAATAAAAATTTTGAGGAAAATTATATAATTGCATCCAATCAATTCTTTCCTGTCCAATATGAATACGATACACAATGGCCTATGATGCAAACCCATAATCACTTGCCTGCATGTTCTGCCCTTACAATGAGAGATCAAATTACAATGCCCCACCCCTTAATTTTAACCCTAAATTTGAATATATTGCTAAACTTTTATGAATTTTTAGGTGAAATTGGTGATTTATTTACTGTTTATGGATAAATTCGTAACATTTGTCTACAAAAAATATCACATCTATCACTGCTGAGGCATTAATGGCGGATGGGGGGAGTATCAGTTACACCAAGTCAGCATCTAATATCAGTCATTATGGCAGTATTTTCCTGATATAATCTGAATTATGGCAGACAATGGAACAGTGTCAGTGTTTAAACATTATTAGCCCATCAAAGTGCACAGTTTAAGACCAGTAGGTCACAGATTACAGTAGCAGTATTCAGCAAATTATGTTTTTTGGTACTAAAATTATGGAATTTTAACGCGCCCTTTGTTTGAACATTAGAAGGGCAGTTGGATGATCCAGCTTCCACAAACCAATAGTGCTATGCCTTTTTTTCTGCTGTAGACTGTATAAGTTGTGGTTTATTGACATGGTTTCTGGTGTATGTGCACATATTAGAAAGAAAATAACAAAAGTTTGTACAGTTACTCCAATATCATAAATGCATATTTGTATTCACAAGTGCTCTTATTTTAAGTTTGATAAGCATCCAATTATCAATCCAATTATCAGGCACAAGTGTTTTCAGGCAAGTGTTTAATGGAAGCTAACTTTTTTTGCCTTGTTTCACTTTCTGAAACTCTTATAATTATATGTGGTTGTATGTTGAAGTTCAAATGTTTTGCCACCTATGTACACTAGCTTGGTAAAAGTTATAAAATCTGCAGTTCATAAGTGCAGTCATCCATATTCATGGATATAAATTGATTCATTTATGTGAAAATGATATGCTGATGAACTCAACAGCTCAACAAAGTCAGCATGCCTGATTTTAAATGATTTACCCCAGTCAAATGACACACATATATGACAAGCTTTTGTCTACAAAAAAAAAAAAATAATAAAAATAAAAGGGGGTGGGGGGGGGGGGAGAAACAAAAACAAAACCAAAAAAACAAAGAAATTTACATTTTACCTAAGATTTGTACAGCTCTACTGACAGACAATGCGCATTTTTTTTCTGGTATGCCGAAAATCACTTTGACATGATTTTTGTATAAACAGCTCTGCATATGAATGGAGGCTGTAGGCCTACAATGACAATGCCACAAAATTAAAAGCTTGAAATAGAGGGTCACTAAGTTTCATATCAACGGGATTAGCATAATTTATTCATATTATATTAGCATTGTTAATTTCTCATACACATATGATTACCTGTGTGGTACCTGTGAGGTATCGCTAAATACAAAGGGCTATGGAAGCTATGTATCTACCAAGCAGTCAGCAAAGGAGGCATAGCCTGTGCACTTGTTAAATGTCTTGCAGCGAATCCTGTTATTATTCATGCAGTGTGGTTCCACTGATAGGTGCAACATGTCTATGCACAATGATTTGTGACATAAATGTGATACTTCATGAATTTTTAGAAACTTGAGACTGTTCAACTTGATATCCACAGCCAATCTGTGGGTGTAAAACTTCTTTTCTCCTTTCATAAGCTGGCCTGAGGTACACAATACCATAGCCCGAACCATTTGCCTTGTGATCTACAGTTCCAGGACCATATCTTGCATGCTCCATCCATGTAAAAGTTGTTAGGATCACTCAAGATTGTCCAGGCAGCAGTCAAAAAGTGCTGACTTCCCGTTTTTAAATTGCTTGATGGACGATAATAGAATAACAACATGACCATGTAAGTCCCGGTACATACAGATTTAGCCCTAATAGGCCACAGACCACAGTTATAAATCCCTCTATTTTTCATATTAGCATTTTTTAGTCCAAAAAATCAGCATTTTGGTATTTTGAAATTCCGTGAACGGCATTTAACAGATAAAAATTGTCAGAAAAATATGGACGGATTTTTGTCATACAATTCCCAGCTCGTTAATTTGTGATAATTGAAATACGAAACAACACCTGGATGTCAGCTTTATACAGGTGTATGAACTGTGCTCTTGCCAGGGTCACAGCATTGTCCTTCCCCACCATAAAGTTCCACCTGGCCTGGAAGACAGTGCACCTATATGACCACCAATGAAGCAACTCTGCGATGCAGCAAACCTGACTTCGCTAACTTTATTTAAACAGAAGCTACTGCATGCTGAAAACACAGTATTTTCACAATTACGGACTATCTCCGTTGGGATGCGCAACCAGCCAATCACAACTGTAGTCTGTAACCTACACACTTGGAGTGAATGCTACAAAGTTGCCATGCTACTTTACTATATTAACTGTACATTCAAATTCATTTGAATTGATATATTATTTCTGTGCAGAATATTACAGAGTTGTTAAACCAATTTACCTTGTTCACTACGCAGACTTATTTGAAAGGAAATTGTAATTTGCATATTTAATAATAGTATTAATAATAATAATAATGATGATGATGATCATAATGATAATAATACTAATAATAATAATAATAATAATAATAATAATAATAATAATAATAACAATAATTATAACAATATATTCAATCCTCATGATTGAACAAATGCATTAAATCAAGAAAATAAGACGTACGCAATATGGAAAAAACAAAGCATGACAACTGCCATTGAATTACCATAGTGCAAAAAAACTGAAGTTTCACCGACTAGTATACTACTTATGATGACCCCGGGTGGCCGAGCCAGCCGTAGGGCTCCGAAACGTTGAGCACTCGAGCTAGCTCCCCAACCTAATAGGACATGCATGTTTATACATCATTAAAATGTAAATAATGATAAAGGGTTATAGCAGCCGGTATTGAGGCTGAAATTGACTGTGCACCACGCCTGATGTTATTTTATAAAATAATCTTTATTTCAATGTCGACTTGTGCAAATAAGAAAACATTAGCACAACAGCACCATTGTTCGACAAAGAAGAATGGAAAGAGACGAAAAGAGATGGTATGTACAATGAACTCGCATATGAAATTATATACAGCGGTTTAACCAGTTATTAGGAGCTGAAAAAGATCATGGGATCCATTCTAGCCCTGGTTTGACAAAGAATGCACATAGAACAAGAGCAGGAGGGACCAAGTCATGTCTTTGATTATCTTCTGAAAGTGGTTAACATCCGTGTGTCCTCTAATATGAGGAAGCAAGTTGTTTTACACCTTGGCTCCTTGGTATCAGAGAGAGTTATTGTCGTAGGTCATGGTTTTGTAAGCACGCTGCTCAGTTTATTATTGTCCCTTACATCATAAAAGGTTTTCTTTCTTATAAACATTTCAGTTAAGACGGGTGGACTAATATTATTGAGAATTATGTGGACTTCTATAGAAGTGTTCGAATTCTACTGAGATACAAGAAGTGTTTTCAGCTCGTTCTAATAAATTTGAATAATTAGGTACATGGTCATTATATACAAAGCGTAAGGCTCTTTCTAGAGTCTTTTTCATTTTATATTGCTCTGTAGGGCCACACAGGTACCATTCCTTTCCATTCAGAATGTAAGATAACCTTTGTAAAACACTTATTTGGTTAGCAGCCTGATAACAAAAACAAGAAATATGATCATGAAACTTTAGTTTGTCGTCGGTGTAGACACCTACCTAGTGATTTAACACATACTTCGGGATTGACAGTAACGCCACTGATTTCAAAACAAAAGTCATTTTCGATCTGGGAGCATGTACATGAACATAGAATTAAAGCCAGAAATTTGTCCGGATTTGCCTTCATGTTGATTTGGATACTCCATTTGCAATTTTCCAAAGACATTTTGACACTTTTTTAAAAAGCGTTAGTCAGCGGCCAAGATTGGCCACCAGGTGTCTCTTGGTCACAATGCGAACATCGCCTATGCTTTTTTTAGTATACTTACTGTGGAATAATAAGGATGATCATCCTTAATTACCAAGATAGAACATCCACCTGGTACATTGTATGTTGTTTATATGAGTACAAGTTCAGTTTGTTTGATATGCAACAATAAAATGTCATATTTTATGTCTGAGAGCGTAAAATAATTTGTTAAAACAATCAGTATTGCTCTGAAGGGAGGTTATGGGTATCCGTTGTTACAATGCATAGTCTGTTGTGACAGGTGGGCTCTGTAGCTGGCACAAGATAAATATGTGTGAATGAAGCTGAGTAAATTATTTAAATGTCAACTGGTATTCATGAAAGAACCACCCGTGCTGAAAACCACTCAGTGGCCACAAAAGACAGGTACAACTACAATATAATATACACACACTATCTACCATACAAGACCTGTCTCTCTTGTCCTGCTCCAACTCTTGTTACTTTACCTATCATGACAGATTATAGTTTTGAGATACACTGGCCCCTGTTGTGAGAGGCCACCCCTAGTGTAAGTCAAAATGTGGTCTCTTAAAGCAGGGGGCTTTCATTAGAGACACAATAACATGGAAAAGATATCACAGTATTTTAAGAGAGCGATATGCAGTCTCTCATTGGAGGGGTCTCTCAAGACAGGTCCTACTGTGCAGCAAAGTGGTCTCTAAAGAGAGGGTGGTCTCTTAAGACCCACTCTTGAGATACCACTTTAATTAACCCCAATTACTTGTTTTACCACGCTAATATACCTGTTATGGGAGACCACCTGTTTTATGAAACCATTGAACTTTGCAATAAGAGTACTCTCTCAAGGCAAAGACTTATATTGTATAACATCTGCCATAAGAGACCTCCCTTTCTTAAGAGACCAATTTGCTGTTCTTACCATGATCATTTACCTGTCACAAGAGACCGCCTGACTTAAAAGACCACTGTTACCTTGGTAATACGGGTGGTCGCTCTAGCAAGGATAAGTGTACATTAGTATTTGCATAAGAAACCTCCTACTCCGCCTGACCCCAAACCCAATTCCTGTTATGTGTTAATGTACCTGTGATGTGAGACGATCTATAAATAAGAACATTTTCAATTTGGTAATAATAGGGGTCTCTCCAGGCAGGAACCACTGTATAGGTGACGTCTACAGTATGAGACTTCTCTCTCTTCAGAGACCACTTTGTGGGATCCCAAACAATATTTTTACCATGTGAATTGACCCATCATTATAGACTACCTGTCTTATAAGACCACTGTAACTTAATGATAAGGGAGATCTGTCTAGATATGAACTACATGTACTGTACTGCTGTCGATACAATAGTTTCTGCCACAAGGGTGTACTCCATTACCACTTAAAGTGGTCTTATAAGACAGGTGGCCTCTTTTGACAGGTAGATTAACATGTGAAGAATATATTTGGTAATCTTCCAGTTGGTCTTTTAAGAAATAGTTGTATCTTATAGCAGGGTCAAGAAAAGAATCACTTCAACCTTTTACCTGTATTATAATCAGCTAAGCACCTTGGCCTATAACCTGCATTAAATCAATATTCATCTCTTTTTTGTGGAAAAAAATTCACATTTTGTACATAAGACATCATCAACAAGAAAAAGTGGGTTTTTTGTTCAGTGTATAGTCGTGGGGAAAATGTATAACTAGGAGCTTTATGATCCCGAAACAACTTTTTGTAGCTAATTAATGTGAGGCTTAATCATTGTAAAGGCGTGGACTGCTGTCACATGATTCTCCTTGTAACAGTGCTGCCACCAGTGGTGACTAACGCTGTTGGAGAACCAGTAATTCAATGAGAGTGATCTTATGATTAGCTGATGCTAAGCCTACATGAATATTAACAAGAAAGTACTATAGGGCTCCAGAGGAGGCCGATATTTGGTACGACGACCGGTATTTGGGCAGTTTACCCTATCATTTCAAGCAACACTCATTCCAAATTTAGTCTTATGTGTAAAGATTTATCGGTACAATGTCAACTACATTTAATGTTCTTCGTGTTTTTTAGAGAATGCCTGATTAGTTCCAATATATAGCAAACTTTCCCTTGCAGGAAGTCGATCACACGTTTGTTGTGCCGTAAATTATATACCAGATATGTCATCCCTATGTGGGACATCAGACCTATGTATTACGCCTGCAAATAAAATAGTCTGTAAGGGATAGGGTTAAAATCACATAGGCCAATAGAAATTACCCCTGGGCAAATTTTACGATTTGTGAAAATAGTGTTGAAGGCAACTTGTGGGAAATTGTGAACATTCAAATATGACACATGAAATTTTGTATTAGAAAAAATCTGCAAATTGTAGCGCTAAAGGCCTAACATTATATATATCTTGCTAAGGTCATTTTCTTTATCGCAATTCTTTAAAACTATAATAGCAACGTAAGCAACATTGTGTGAAAGTATTAATGTAAACACTACGCCAGTGCGTGTGGTGCGCCACGCCTTTCCATGTGAAAACTTGTCTGTAGTTCTAAAGTGGCAGAGTAAAATGGAGACAAGAAATTTTTGGTACAGACAGCGTTGTCATTTTCATGGTTTCTCTTTTATAACGCCATTAACGGCCAAGGTCAAGGACAGGGGACAGGTACACATCTTAAGGAATACACCCACTGCTCTTTTTCACAGAGAGAGTTTTTGCGTGTTGGCAAGAGAGTACAAGCCAGGGGAATGACCAAAATTTGGTGCCGGTACTTAGTTCACTTGCCTCCAAAACATCCCCCTGACGCGCTATTGCATTCAGTGATGTTTGCGCTCGCCCGACGAGAGCACATGAGACACATATAGCGATCTAGGGGGGTCCTGTGGAGGCAATTAGTTCATCGGTCTGAGGTATATCGATACATTCCTGTAGGGCCTATTCGTAGAACTCTTGGGAGAAACTAGCCTTTTGGGAGAGACTCCACTTTTATAGATTCTGAATTTTATGTCGCTGGAAGTAGAAGGTCTGCTTATTTGCAGACAAGGGGCAAATAAACAATACAAACAAACGCAGAAATGGGCTTTTCAGCACATTTTGAAACTTTCAGGTTTTAGGCCCAGCCGGCTCTCGGTATGCTACACCTACACTTATGAAATAAACTGACAGTTAGGGGCCTAACTCACGTTAACGACTTAGCCTTCACCTGTTCCCCAATGGTTGGTGGGCCGCGGTGGCTTGTGCAGTCACTGACCCCCACGGGTCTGGGGGCACTGAGGTCAATGGTAAGCGTGAGGCCAGACTCAACTGTCTGCAGGAACCAGCTAGAATTTGCGGAACCTCAAATTTATCGATAAATAGCATATTTAACACCTAAAATGTTGCTGGTTTACAAATTATACTTCAAGGAACATAGCGTCACGTGTAAACTATAGGTACAGTTCGGGGTCCACGTTTCAGCATGGAATCCGCGGTCTTCATCCACGTCCGTGTTTTAACTTTTCGTAGGCCTACATAGGCCTACCGTCACGGCGGCACGTGACATTGTGAGACGTAGAGACCGATTCCCTCTACAAGTCATTATGGGAACTCACGAAAACAACCACGATAACGATATTTTATGCGATTTCGTAATTTCATTTGCAATTCTCTGCACACAATGTCATTCCTTCCAATTTTGTGCAGGAAACTGGATAAATCTTACAGGATTATGTGAACTGAATGTATCCGTTTCCGTCGATAAAGTTGGTAGGACTAATTTTCGTGATAATAATTTGGGAATAATTGAAAGATTACTCGATTCAGAGGAGGAAATAACAAACTTGCATACAAAAGTGAAAACTTATTCCATTTTGTGAACGGAATTCAAAACTATACGCACAGAAATGAAACAACTGGCCTTAATGAATTTTGTTAAACTGATTGCATTTCGTGATTTTCTTTCCCAATATCGTCCACAGAATCGCACAAGGGTTACAATGTTTTGAAAACTTGTTCAATTCTGTGAATTTTATACTAGAATTTCGTGGGCAAAACTGAAAAATTGATGGACAATTTTGTTGACAAACTCGATATATGGATTTTTTTTCACAATCCTAAGGTTTTTTTTTTTTAAAATTTCGTAGACAAAATCGGCAGACTTACAGGATTTTGTGGACAAAATTGGCAGGCTTTAAAGATTTTGTGGACACAATGTTAGCTTTACTCGATTTCGTGGACGTAATTGATAAATTTATGGATTCTGGAAAAAATTGATATACTTAACATTTCTGTGGAGAAAATTGTTAAGGTTTACGGATTTCGTCCACGGAATGAATTGAAATAACCACAAAATTTATGTTACACTTGACACCCCATACAAGAGGCCGTTTGTTAATGGCCATATCAACGGGTACGTCTAGGAAATATGTAAATTAGTACATGTCTAGACTGTGCCCAGCCCAAGTAAATCAGGTATGATATACCAGAAGTGGTATATTATACCAGATTTACATTGTACCAGATCTGGTAAATTACACCTAATATTCCATCATCCAGATCTGGCATATATATTAGATTTTAATATAACGTTTTGGAGCTCATTTACATAATTGCTTTATTTCATGTATAAACTGGTAAAATTTCAAACAGTCTCAAGCCCTGTGAATATGCCAGAAATATCATGCAAGATCTGGTATAAATTTTCTGGTAAGGTAATCTGATTCTAGATTATTTATATCGTAAGTGATGACAGATGGATGGGCCACTGATGGGTGAATGACAGAATTGATGGACGGATACCAGACAATTCATGGATGGAGGGTAGACAGATAACCACAGGATAAGCTCACTTACGTGACAAGTCAGCTGAGCTAAAATCACTGATTTTGCATTCAATCATGTTGCTTCTTCAATGAAAGCTCCTATTACGATGAATTTGAAAATGTAAGGACACTGATTTTCCACTGCGGTATTATGATATCACGGGTTTTGTTTCAATAAAACTGATGATTCTGTTCCTTTTAGCTCTGCTGACCTAAGGTAACAGAGCTTATGTGACCGCTCATTTCTTTCCGTCCATCTGTAAACTTTCGTTTGTTAACGCAATATCGTCCACGGTTTTCAAGCTAGCCCAATATAACTTTTAGCGCTTACAGGATGTATGGAAATCTAAGTCCCTTTCGATATTGGTGGTGCCACCTACAATTTTATGCAATGTAGTAGTCAAAATGTGAAAATCGTGTGAACACTCCAGCATCTTTAATTTTTGGCGGATCTTCACGGAATTAAAGGGATTGTGGCCAATCAAAGTTGCTAATGATACTAGTGGCGCCACCTATAATTTGATGAATATTATGAGTCAAAATGTGTTTTTAAATATGAAATTCCGTGTCTGGAAAAGTAATAAGATAAGACTTGCCACATATATGTAGACAATTAGACTTTGTCCAATGGTAGAATGTTTGACTTATTTTTGTGAGGTCACTAAGACTGTAAAGTTGAAAGGGGTGGTTTTGTAATGGCAATGTGTAGCTTGGACATGAATATCAAAGTGAATCGAGCCTCCAGATCAAAATTGCACTTGATTACATTGCACATAAAGCTGTACTTGGTGGCCTACTGTTTGGGTCACCGTGACTCAGTAATTATGGAGATTGGCGCTCGTCCAAATTTATTGTTTTTATTCAATAACTTGAAAAGTTATTATCGGACTAAAACCAACATACCAAGTATTGAAAGCTGGATGTGGGGCACATATTTTGAACAGTAACATTTTTTTCCGAGTTGAAGGAGATCCCACACTATATAATACCTAATACTAACTTTATAAGGGGTGCCTTTAATCATCTGAACACTGCAAATGGCACTGTGTGTGACAGTCCATCCCAAATGGCTGTTCTGTGGACAAAACATGAAGCCTTGGAATGAAAATGTGCTACAACCACTTCTTTCTTACTTTTTCTTTTCTTTCCTTTTTTTTTACAAACTAGAGCTCCATGGGCCCAATGCTATGCTAAAATATAATCTTTGACCATCACCAAAAGCCATTTGCTGAAATCTATTCCCTCTGTGGCCCTGAAAAAATTTCAATAGTCAATGTCATCCAAAAAATGCAATACCATGCTTCCGCATGCACACACATTTGTGGTGCATTTGACATTGTTCCTCTTATTTCAGCATATTGAATTTAGTGTCCTTTTCTTAAGTGCTTCATGACCTTGAAAAAGTGGCTTTCACATGTAGTGTTGATCTGCCCAGCCATGCGTCTTTTGTAGAGCGGACATGTATACCAAACACAGCAGATTATCAGGGAAACAAAAATTACAAACACAATGGTCCCCAGGACTCCTACCACTACAGCGGTCCTACAACAGCAAAATCATATATATTTGTGCTTTGTGCATAAATTTGATGCCAGACGACAGATTATATATATATATATATATATATATATATATATATATATATATAATTATCAAAAGCGTATGGCTGAAGACTACATTTTCCCTGCATGGTTCGGCTGAAGAGTCTACACTTTCTCCAACACTGTTTGTCTTGATGTATCACAGGCTCAACCACTTCGAATGGTGAAGAAGCCTTACGCTAAAAAGAGTAAATATATCATAAAACTCACTGTAAACATTTTATTAATTTTAATGCAACAGTGACATATCCCTTACAAAAGTAAGTATAGAGTCGACCACTGGATCTTGCTGGTGAAGATTGCTCCCTCAATTCCTTCCTTTTTCCCTGAGATTAGAGACACCCTGTTCACACCAGGGAATCAAATTGCTTTGTTTTCGAGATGTGGAACAGCTGACCTGTATGACTTGATTTCATGCTGTACCAGGCACATCCCTGGAATACATTTTAGACCAGTTTTACACAAGCAGAGTTGTGGATCTGGTTTTTGCTGCTGTCTCAATATTGGGCTCGCAAAGTAAAGAGTACCCAACTCTGGCCATGGGCTGCCCATGGCCAGCTATGTTGGCAGCTAGTGGGCCGCTAGTGGACATTTTGCCATTCAAATGAGGTGAGTGGCCCACGTCCTTATATGGCAGTGGACTTGGCCACTAGCAGCCCACATTGGGGGTTTGGGGTTGCCCATACCCTTATATGATCATGACAGTAGTGGAGCTGGCCACTAGCAGGCCACATTTTGGACTTGCCCACTAGCTGCCCTTACCCTTATATGGGGACCTGGCCACTAGCGGCCCACATTTAGGAGTTGTCCACTAGCTGGCCATATCCATATGTGGGAAGCTGCCCATTAGTGTCACATTAGCTGTCCACATTCCAGAGGACAGACTCTGACACTTGCATAGCAAGGTCTACAGTATGGGTTAAACGTATATAGGTCCAAAATGATAATGCAGTTCTGTAGGTGAGCACAAGCCAGGGGAAATATGTCTATTTCAATGCATGTGCACAGGTTTTTTTAGTCTTATTTATGCACAATCACAGTGTCGATCATTATACTGTCTGTACCAGGTATATGCATGCAGTATGTGGTAATTGCAATGAAGATTGCCTCTATCTGACAGGCTACTTTTTTAAAGGACTACATATTGTGCTGTATGCATCTGATGAAAGACCACCTGTTTTGAGAAACTATTGACTGTTGTACCTATAGCTGCCATTAGGTTGTTTCTCAAGAAAGATCAAGGCCACTGTATGTATATTTAGCCAAACTCTATTCTAAATACACATGCAACTTGCATCCCAAGCTGAGAAAAGTAGATGCTTGTCTGCAGCCAGTGTATAACAAATGACATATATGGTACTCACTTAGTATAACAATAGGGGAGAGCAAGAGCAGAAGCTTCTACTGCTCTCCTGTAAAGGGGTTTTGAATCAATTAGGGCTAGAGTTGTGTATTTCCATTACTTTTCATTGTAATTTACAGCTTTATAACTTTAAAACCACTCAATACAGACACAGCCAAATTTTGTATAATAAAATTATGTACATAGCTGAAATGTTCACATAAAATTTTATTCCTGCAGCTTTAAACTTAGTCTTTTAATTTGAGGCTAATTTAACATGCAATCCTATGAATAAACATTTTAGCCCTGAATAATTCTGTGTATTTGATTGTGTATTCAGCTGACTACACAGATAATTGGTAATTGTGACCTCTGGTATTGCATAGCCAATATAAGCTAAAGGCATACTGATGGATGTATCGTCTGCTCTTTAGTCCTCAAAATGCCTTTTGGCAATTTTAACACTTGTCAGACAGTGCAAGCGTGTGTCAAAATGGCTGCTTATAATTTCCCTCCATTATGGACAAAGGATGCTGGGGACGTTAGTTGATAATACTTCCTTCCATTGCCCACGAGGTGCCAACTTTCTGTCTTTTGTGTACTGGCTACAGAAATTAATAAGTAGGAGTGGTCCATTGGGTGCCCATGTTTCCTTAATAGGAGCTGCCTGCTGGCGGCCCATATGGACCAAAAGCTGGCCACCAGTTTCCCATATTATCTTGGAGCTGCCCAATAGCGGCTCACGGTTTTCCCCGAGTTGCCCATAATATGAGTGGCCCACTTTTTATGTTAAACATGTTTGTCCTTATAGTTGGCAGCTAGCTGGCCACATGAGCTGGCCATAAATTATAATTGTTGGAGTTGGCCATGGGCCGCCCATGGGCCACCCATGGCCAGCTCACTGCCTACTCTTCCACCTTTTTTGTATGGGATATAGCATTTCACAGCAAAATAGTCCACACAGTCACATATAAATATAGTCCTGAGGGGAGGGGGGCAAAGTTCTGGAGGCAATTTTATATTTCTGGTAATAGTCATATTTATTCATTGTTTACCGACTTGAAAACAAATAATAGGGCTAGTTATGACAAGTCAGGACCGCAAAAAAATTAATTTCTCATTTATAACAGAATTATTATCAATAAAACACAATATATATATATATATTTATATATATATATATATATATATATATATATATATATATATATACACATATATATATTTATTTATCTATTTATTTATTTATTAAAATATATTTATACTGGGTGGCCGACTCAGTTAAAAACTGTTCTGCCATCGGGCTCAGATTACAATAAAAAATGTATACAAATATAGTATAGCACAATACAGTTCAACATAGGATAATACATTATATATACATTAAAGGAAATAAATAGAACAGATATAAAAGTACATGTTTAAATACAGATACCGATACCCATGGCGAAAAACATTAACATGTATGACTGGTTCTTATGCCTGGTAAAGGTGTTTTGCTTTGAAGTCTAATAAGTCAGTGGATCTGGGGAGGCTATTTCAAATAAGCGGTCCTTTGTAACGAACGGATTGCTTGAACTTTTCAGTGAGTGGTCGCGGGATTTGGAGATCGCCATTCAGACAGCTTCTGGTATTGAGGGAGTGAACTGTATTTCTATTAATAAATTTGGTTTGAAGGTAATTTGGAGCCATTTCGTTCAGGGGTTTGTACATTAAAGTTGAAATGTGGAATTGGCGGCGTTCAGCTAATTTGGTCCAGCCTAAGTTTTGGATAAGTAAAGTTGCACTGTGGGTAAAATCAAAATCACCAGTGATAATCCTAGCTGCTCTATTTTGGAGATGCTGTAGAATTAGTTGTTGGGACTTGGAACGGTCTCCCCAGACTGTATCACAGTAATCAAATAGAGGTTGTATAATACTGTTATAGACGATATTCAATAATGCGGGTGACAGTGTATGCTTTAGGCGAGACAGGAGGGATATTTTTGGACTTATATTAGAGACCAAGTAAGTTATGTGTTGAGACCAGTTTAATTTCTCGTTAATTACCAAGCCCAGTAATTTTGTTGAAGTTTTTTGTGTGAGAACATGATTATTAATAGATGAATTTATGATATTCTCGTCTCGAGACTGATCAAAAGCCAGGGCACATGATTTGGGGACATTGAGAGAAAGTCTGTTTCGAGTGAACCAGTCAGATATATTATATAATTCAGCTTGCACCTTTGATTCTGCATATCTTTAAGAGTTTTGCCTTTAGCATACACTGTTCTATCATCTGCAAATAAGTGACATACAGCTGATGATAAACATTGGGGTAAGTCATTTGTGTATAGTAGGAAGAGAATAGGTCCGAGTGAGGATCCTTGGGGGACACCAATGTTTACGTTAAGTTTAGTAGACTTGTGCCCATTGCACTTTACAACTTGTGTGCGGTCGAACAGGTAGGGTTTAAACCAACTCAGCTGATTCCCATTTATACCATATTTACCCAGTTTATACAACAAGATGGAAAAATCAATAGTGTCAAAACATTTTTGCAAATCTAAGAAGATTGCAATAGTCGGAGAGCAGTGAATGCAGTCAGCTTCCACTTCACGTACTCCAGCTAGCAGTACTGTTAATGAATGTTAGCAGTCATGTGTCATTTGTGGCAAATTAAGGCACCGTGGTAGTTATGACAAATGCTGTATATCAGAACACAAAAGAGCAGAAAAGTTCCTAGAAGCAACAGCATACTTTCAAGATGAGGTGAATGCGCCAACCTGTGATATACAGACTGTAGGGAGTGTCTTTGGTGCTGATCTCTATTGCCATCCTAACTGTTACAATAGCTACCTACTAAAATTCAATCGTGAAAGTAAAAAAGACATTGACCACCAGACGAATGATCAGAAAAAGGAAGCAATTGACGGAGTTCTATATGAGATTAAACCCGGACTGATGAAATGTGATGGGTACTGAATGAGTGATATCTATGTTCGTGTTAACACACTTCTTGATTTAGAAAAGTCAATTAACAACAGAGAACTGAAAGTGCTCCTGTGTGCTAAGTTTGGTGACAAATTCGTTTTTCCAATCCAATGGAAACACACAAGTCTGTAATGATTTACATGCAGTCAGCAGTTGATAGTGACAATGTGGCAGATATAATTCGTGCATCATCTGACCCAATTGTTCAGTGTACACAAATATCAAGAAAGGCTCTCTTAGAAGTTGATTTTGGTTTGCAGGAAAAATTCTGTGACAACATAGAACTAGAAAGACATGACCCTCCAGTGCACAACGGAACAAAATGCTGGCACTATTCCAGATACTGGTTTTTGTCATTCACTATGGATGCAAGAGAACACCACTACATATAATGAATGGTCAAGCAATTTACGAAGCTTGTAAAAGTAGCAATCTCTTAATAAGCTTCAATCATTTTGGACTCTGTGTCAGTTATGATGAAATGCTACGTTACCACAATGACATGGCAACATTGACTGTTGAATCAAATGTTCCCTTACCAAGCCATTTTGATGTACATATGTACACAACCACAGCTTTTGACAATTTTGACCATGAACAGGCAACACTTTCAGGAATAGCTGGAACCAATGATACAGTATCTTTGCTATTCCAAGACAAAGGTGCACATGCTGCCAGCAAGCCAAACATATCTGACAATGAAGTCAAGCATGGATCCAAAATTCAAATCTGAGCTACCCTGTCAACAGCTTGAGGACTTCATCAAGCCAGCCAAAAAAAACCACTTTTCCTGATGATTATATTGTAGCCAAAGTGCTTTACTCCATGGATCAAGTAGAGTATGAAACTATTCAGAAAAAAAAACTTGGCACACTTTTTGTCACGTCTTGAGTTAGAAAAAGAGGTGTGTATGAGTTATTACTCATGCAGTACCCATCACCTTTCATCGGTTCGGGTTTAATCTCATCTAGGACTCTATCAATTGCTTCCTTTTTTTGATCATTCTTCTGGTGGTCAATATCTTGTTTACTTTAATAATTGAATTTTAGTTTGTAGCTATTGTAACAGTTAGGGTGGCAATAGATATCAGCACCAAATACACTCCCTACAGTCTGTATATCACAGGTTTGTGCATACACCTCATCTTGAAAGTATGGTGTTGCTTCTAGGAACTTTTCTTTCTCTTTTGTGTTCTGATATACGGTCTTTGTCATAACTACCATGGTGCCTTAATTTGCCACAAATGACATATGGCTGCTTATAGTTATCAACACTACTGCTAGCTGGAGTACGTGAAGTGGAAGCTGACTGCATGCGTGTTTTAAGCCCAGTTCCAGGTTCGGCAGAAGTACTGGTATTGCATCCTTCTATTTGTGACTGCTGTTGCTGCTGCTAAGATAACTGGTCAAGCGTCTTTTGAAGAGTATACTTGTTGTAGCAAGTGTTGCTTACATGATAAACAAATGCATTTCCATCTACTTTCCTTAGACATTTGTTAACAATGTCATTTCTAATATCTGCAGCTTCATATTCAGCAACACGCTTGCAGCCATTTTCTGAACTTGTTGGCTTCTGTGCTGTATGCTGTTGGCATATAATGCATTTCGCTATATCAACATTCAGTTCTTCATCTCTATCAACCTCCTCTCTACTGGGCCTTTGAAGTGGAATACCTTTATCGTCCATCTTACTGAAGTACACGGGAAAACTAGAGGCAACTACAAGCATCTACAGGCAACTACATGCATCTACAGACGTCAATAGGCATCTACAGGCAGTCACAAGGATGAGGCACTGCTATCTGCACCGAGGCTAATGGTATCTGGGTCTTTACATACCTGCAAATAGTCACAAGAATATTCCTTTTAGTTAAGTACACCTCCCACACATTGTCAACTGACATACACCATGTGCACTACCTTCTTCAGAAGAGGAATAACTTTATTTTATTCTTATTGAGCTTACCTGCATTTTATTGTGCTTAGTATTCTGGCCAACATATTCATGATAATTTAATATTCTCACAGATAAAAATGGTACAAATTTGAAAGCACCACTACCTTAATCACCGCTTCTATATTCCAAAAATATGTAAATTTTGACCTTAAATAATACATATCTAACACTATATGATCCTAAAATTACTTGTTTGTATGTGCCAGCTCCTATATCATTGAAGTATAATGGTATTAAAGATAAGGGACTTTTAGCCGTGATAATGGCTATGCCTTTGTGTTTTTCTTGATTTTGCGCAAAACTCATAAATAAGGGGGTAGGGTTATATAAATGTTTCTCATTTAGCAACCAGACATCCCAGGACAACGCCATTAACACTGTGCACTGTCCATATATGTTGCTTATCTTTGGTAGTAACGAGACCATTCAAAGTTAAAACTCCTGGAATATATGGACAATTTTCTGTGAATAATTTGTGCAAGCTCGAAGGATTTTTGCACCAATTTTTGCTTATTTTGCGAAAATTACGTACGTTATCGTGAAATAAATGATACTTTAATGTTTCTATAACTTTACAAACATAATAGGTAACATTGTAAAATGATTTGCATGTCTGTAGCTTGCTTGATGACAACTTAATTGACCAATATATAAACATTTGTTTTGTTCAAAATACGAACTAGAGTAGTCCTTCAAAAGGACCTTTTTCTCCCTTATTGCCGGGGTAAGAAAAGTCTACCGCCGTGATAATGATGCCCCAATGGACCATGATCAAATTAGCATAGGTAACTCTCTGTACCTGAGATGTGTGGGTAGACCCCTCAGCCAGTGGACTGTTTGGCATTATCATATCTGTGACTTCATTAGGAAAGTTACGGTATATGTCCCAAAGTTGCTCGTAATCAAGGTCGATAGCTTTCTTTTGAATATGATCCCTTTTGTATATTTTTTAAAGATTATCTGAAGTCAACCAGGGATTTTTACGATCACGTGCCCTTATAGTCCGAAGGGGCGCATTTTTTTTACATATTCCACCAAATTCATCGCACCACAGTTTCCACGCAACGTTAGGACTAGCTGTATGTATGCCTCCATGACATAGAATTTGGCTGGTGGCTATTTCATTGAGAAAAGATTCAACCTAGAATCCACTGTAATGACGAATTTGGATCGTTTTCGCAGTGGACCTTATACTCTTAGCTGTAATAATCATATCGGTGATAAAATGATCACTTAGGCTGCATGCAAAGACACCTGATTGCATATGCTTCTCAGGTGAATTTGTTAATATGAGGTCAATGGTAGTGGCTGAAGTTGCAGTTATTCGAGCTGACTCTAAGATTAGCTGGGTCAGTTGGAAATAAGATTCGATGAGCCGTATCGGATGATTATCATTTGAATCATGTAATTTACAGATGTTATCGAAATCGCCTAGTATGACAACATGATTGTTATCTACAACTTTTTCGAAAATGTCCATTATGCTATTAAGGTAGGCTGCATCGGCAGAGGGTGGTCTGTAAAGTGAGCACACTAAAATAGGGGAAGTATGTTTTGATTTAACGTCAGCCCATACACATTCAACAAACCTTCATTATTGTCAAAGCGTGGCTTAAATTCTAAGTCGTTGCAAAATATACAGAGCGACACCACCACCGTGACGATTCCTATCGTGACACAATAATTCGTAATCTGGTATGCGAATTTCAAAATCTAGAACATTTGAATCTAACCAGGTTTCACAAAGAACAAGTATGTCTACACCAGATTGTTTAACCATTATTCGTAACTGCTCGATTTTGGGAATTTTGCTGCATACACTCAAGTGCGCCATTTTGAGACCATTTCCATTCTTGAATCTAAAGTTGCATTTAGGATGGTTTTTTTTGGTTTTGTCTCACAATGTGCATAATATAAAGTCAGTGTCATTTAAAATGTTTGTACCGTCGTTCACATAGGAGTGATACAGACCGGACAAATCAACAGAGTCATCATTGTTTAAAGTGTGTTGGATTCTTGGGTCAATGGAAAACAACTCGATCTCATGTCAAGTATGGATTTTTTGAACTTTTTGTGTAACAGTTCTATTCATTTGGATGAATACCATCGTCTCCAATTGAGTGGATGCCAATATTGCTATTGCCAATTGTTGCGGTTACATATCAATTTTAAGGCCGCATTGAGAAGTCTGACTCGTCTGTGGGTGTTCACTTTTTTTCTACAGCATACTCTTGAAAGAGCAAACTTTTAGACGTTTGGAGTGCGTAGTTCTGTCTCTTGGATGCGTGTTTTTTCTATCACTTTGTTAGCAGGTTCACTTGCAACGTCGTTAGTGGCGGCATGGAGGATAAGAAGATCCGTGTTTGGATATTGCCCAGTTTCCTCAAGTAATGCTGTTATATCAGCAACATGGGGTGTAATTAGGCGTATCGCAACCCTTGAGCCAGTGTTTTCTTCCAGGCTTGCTTTATCAAGACCTTTTGTGAACGAGTCCCCTAGGATGGTAACTTTATGTAGCGCTGGTAAATTGTATGGATTACACTTCGGCATGATACTTTTTGGCAAGTCAGTTTTCTCTACTATTCTGAATCTAACTTTCAGATACCCATTCAAGGAACATCCCCACCAAGTTTGAAGTGAATCTAGCTGATGGTCCTGCAGAAGAAGTCAAAAATTGTTAATTAGCATTGCAAACCCTAATGACTTTGCAATCCCCATTGACTTGCATGGCAATCAATAGGCATGTAAAATCAACAAGAAAAATTCCTAAAAAAAAAGAAAAAATCACTGGACCGTGAACATTTGTATAAACATCGTAAAAACCCACTGGAAACAACTCCCCACCAAGTTTGAAGTGAATGTGGTTAACGGTTTTCACATGAGGTTGAAAATGCTAACTACCATTGCAATTCCCATTGACTTCCATAGTAAACAATAGGAATGTACGCATTGACCAACAAGTGCCCAAATTGAAAAATTTGTTAAAAATCAGGGATCCACAGTAATGCCACCTCGTGACCATCTGTGTGACCCTTCCACAAGGAACATATCCACCAAGTTTCAGCAAAATCTGAAAGACCGTTTTGGAGAAGCAGTCGAAAAAAGCAAAAACGTACAAAAATTCATTAAAAAAATAGGAAAAAAATCACTACGCCACCTGCTGAACAACTCAAGGTCTGGAGGTCCCCAGGGGAGGAGTATCCCTATTCAATTTGAAAGTAATTGGCAACTCGGTTTCAGACAAGAAAATTTTTTAAGATTTCCCCCCAAAAAGAACAAAAAATTCATTTTAAATCCAAAAATCACTGGACCATGACCAAATGACTGAACTTGGTAGAGACCCACCCAACACATCCCCACCAAGTTTGAAGTAAATCTAGTTAACGGCTCTGGAGATGAAGTCGAAAATGTGAATTACTATTGCAATTCCCATTGACTTACTTTGTAAACAATAGAAATGTTGCACTGACCAACAGGTACACGAATTGAAAAATTCATTAAAAATTAGGGATCCATAGCAACGCCACCTGGTAAACAGCCTTGTGTGACCCTTCCACAAAGAACATATCCACCAAGCTTCAGCACAATCTGAGTGATTGTTTTGGAGAAGTGGAAAATATAAAAAAGGGACAAAAATTCCTAAAAAAATATAAAAATTGCAGCGCCACCTGTTCAACAAATTAAGGTCTGGGGGTCCCCAGAAGTCTCCCTATAGAACTTCAAAGTAATTGGCAACACGGTTTTGGAGTAGAAGATTTTTTTAGATTTCCCCCCAAAATGAACAAAAAAAAACACATTTAAATTCCAAAAATCACTGAACCGTGTCCATTTGATAAAACCTGGTAAGAACCCACCCAAAGTACATTGCCACCAAGTTCGAAGTCAATCTGGATGATGGTTTTGGAGAAGAAGTCAAAAATGTAAATTGGCATTCTAATGTCCATTGACTTACATTGTGATCAATAGGAAAGCTGCATTGACCGACAAGTACCCAAATTGAAAAAATCGTTAAAAATTATCAATCCACAGTATTCCCACATAGTGAATAACTTTTTTTGACCCTTCGTCAAGGAAAATATCCACCAAGTTTCAGCTTAATCTGAGTGATGGTTCTGGAGAAGAAGTCGAAAATAGCAAAAACACACAAAATATCATTTAAAAGAATGGAAAAAAATCGCAGTGCCCTCTGCTGAACAAATTAGAAACTAAGAGTCCCCGGGAATGTCCCTGTTGGATATCAAAGCAATTGGGTGAGCGGTTTCGGAGAACATTTTTTAAGATTTCCCCCAAAAATGAACAAAAAAAATCACTGGACTGTGACCACTTGAATAAACTTGGTAGAAACCACCCAAAGCACATCCCCACCAAGTTTGAAGTGGATCTGGCCAACGGTTTTGGAGAAGTCGAAAATGTGAATTGTGGGCGACGCACCCTCACAAAAGTTCAGCTGACTGACAAGTCAGCTGATCTAAAAATGGCAAATATATTCGATTATATTATGTTCTGGTCAGCTTTTAGAACCGCTCAGCTACGCTGGGCATGACGTGAGTGGAAAAAATGGCCCGTCAATGTGTCAAAATGCGCAAGAGCTGATCAAGGAAAACAACTTGTTGAAATCTGCACGTTTGTTGCAAGGTGACGGCACAGGTGGGTAAACTTCAGAATCCAAGGACCATACGTCAGTGTGAAATGAAAGACGGAAAGGTAACAATTTGAATGTGTGCGAACGGCTGTTGTATCAGATTTTAGTGAAAATTATGGGTAAATCTGTTCCATGAATATTTATATAGGGCGCCACAAAGTTAAAACGACGCATTAATCCAGATAACTGACCTAAATATTCATGGAACGAATTAGATCAGTTTCTGGTTCAAAGCGTCATTTTAACTCTGTGGGGCCTTAGTAAAATATTCATGTGGCAGTTTAACCCCCCTCCCCTAACTGACCGAGGTCACAGGTCAAGGCAAAAAAATCAACATTTCTCATCATTTCCTGATATAAAAAGTATGCACCAGAATGTAGTTTCATTGGTAATAATATTAAAGAATTGAATATATACAGACCCAGGGGAGTTTCCGACTCACTCTTGTTTTTAAGTTGCTGTGTCAAACTCGTATGCCACGGGGGCCAAAACTCGAACATGCCAAGCTTGCCTGAGTGGTCTCCTTACCTTGCACTTATATACACATCAACAGCAACTCTTGGACCACCAAAGACTTTGGTAAAATTACCACACATGGGTAGTCAATATGTTTGATATTAATTCACAAGGACAATAAATACACTATTTATTTTTTAGACGCAAGATATATTACTTATAGCAATATGGACCCCAGTTTTTTTTTCTGAAATAGGAATGTGTAGTTATATATTTAAACTTTGAGAATTTTTAATTATGTTCCCCCCCCCCCCTTGATACAACACAGGGTCTAAGAAATTTTATTCCAACCTCATTTTATTTTCTAACAGTTTTGTCCGACATATTTTGATCAGTATTGTCTAAAAGGTGATAGCAGCCTTTAGTTTGTGACCAGACAGAGTTATCGTAAATGAAGTGTACAATCCGTCATTTGTTTCTTGGCCATGGTTTCCGGGTGGTCCAGTTCATTTTTTCTGGCCGATACTGCCTGTTTCTCTTAACTTTTGCAGTAATAGCCTAACAACTAACTTGGAAACGGTAACAGAAATGGATCCTCTTTGCATAAGCCAACAATTTTCTATTTGTATCTTTCTCAGATAAACGTGTTTTCTGCTCAGTGCATGATTCGTACCCCCCCCCCCAAAAAGGGGGGGGGGCGGAGGACACACCTGTTTACACTGAGTTCTTCGGATTATAATGAGTACAAAATGACCATGCATTTCCGGTCACTCTTGATTTCCCCTGAAAACAACAATTTTGAGTGAGAGAAATCAATTTCGAGCCTTATAAGATTTGTTTATTCAATTTTTAGTGGTTATTCATTGCAAAAAAAATGCCCTTGCCCTACTTTCAACGCCAACCTGTCAGACCGCGTTTGTTTATGTTTGTCGCAGTTTATCTACGTCACACGTGACGTTAAATCAAACATCATTTGCACACATTTGATTTTGTCTGAATGCCAATGCATCGCGTCACTGATGCAGGTGCATCACAATTATCTAGTAATAATGTTTAGACCAAGTAATCTACGGTGAGTTGCTATTCTTGAATTTCACTTTAGGAAATGATAATTCACCTACAAACATAAAATAAAAAGATATTTATTATCAAACAGCTGTAAGTATCGAGCCACAGTCATGCTAGCAATAACCTAACAGGCATGCACAGCATAACTGTGAGCCTGCTATGGGCATCCTTTCTTCACGGATTTATGAACTTGACATGTGATATCTACTCTTTCCATGTCTATTGTTGGTCATAGTCACTAGTATGTGATCATCCTTAAAAAGTACTAAAATTCCCAATCCACTGTAAGAAGCTGGTTTAACATAAATGGTAATTTGATGGTTTATTCTTGATGCACTATTATCCGTTACGTTCCCTAAAACATGACCAATGGTATGATTCTTCTGGTATGTGTAAAAAGAAGCAAAAGTATTTTCATCTGGTATACCGATAGTAGGGGGAATGTTTTTACTTATTGGTACAATGCTGTTGTTTTTTTACCAATCAAAAAAATTGTCAAGTGCATAAGAGTGGTAGTTGATAAAGAGAGTCATTAGGCAACATATTAGAATCAATGTTTATAACAAATATATTGACATGATATCGCATACCAGAAAGCTTGACTTTTCACGTTCAGTCCTAACTTTTATCCACTCTACTGAGCCCGTCAATTTTGGCTTGAGAGCTACAAGCAACAATACTTAAATCATAGTTATGACCATATAATCAGGGAATAAGGAGATCATGCAAAGGCTTGTTTTGTTATTTGCATACAGGAAAAAAACAAAGGCACAATAAGAGA
Source organism: Hermodice carunculata (assembly GCA_964020975.1). Lineage (NCBI taxonomy): Eukaryota > Metazoa > Annelida > Polychaeta > Eunicida > Amphinomidae > Hermodice > Hermodice carunculata. The sequence goes on from OZ026623.1 coordinate 73,028,038, forward strand.
AACTTGGTACTCCGTGTGTCACATATTATATGGAATTGCATCTCATTTCCATTCTTCATAGCCTACAGCTTTCATCTTTGGCAGAACAAAAATGAAACGTAACTTTATAACTCAATTGGTAGAGGCACTAAAACAGGAATGTTTCATGTTCTCTTACCTGGACCCCACTCCCCAAACTTATTCTATGACAAAACTTCAACAGCTTGGCTGCTTCTATTTGGTGCAGAGGCATTACGAGCCCTTTTTGTAGTAAATGAAGATAAAATAAGATTAGGTAAATATAGATATAATACATAACTATATATAAATACATATTTTCCCATTCGTTCGTTAAAGTGTTGGTGAAATTCAATAATTTACAAAAGTGTCAAATATTGAATAGCTGTGTACCTAGACACAAGCACACACACAGTCACACATTTATATGTGTTAATGTTCTCTAAATTTCCTCCCTACTTCATGGCTGTAGGTAATATATTTTTGTATGGAATCATATGTATTTAAATGTTCACCTTTCAGACATTTTAGGCTAGCTTGTTTTCTGTTAGGTAAACCCCCAGGGGCTACAGGTAGCAAGAAGCGGCCTACGACAGTTACAAGCTTGCCTAATTGTACTTGATATCTGGTTAATATTTTCATTGCATTCTCTTAACATAAACACAAATCACCTGCATTCTTTTTTGACTTGCCCTATAATTCTACTGTTAATGTCCAAAGATTATTAGAAAGTTTGGCCACAAAAATTTACAGATTTTAGACTTGTCTGTTTTGCTACTTAACTTTATCTTTTGGCATCTTTCTGTTTTAATGTTCACTTTCAGACATTTTAGGCTTACATGCTTTCTGCCAGGTAAACCCCCAGGGGCTACAGGTAGCAAGAAGCAGCGTACCACAGTTACATGTTTTCCTAATTGCACTTAAAATCCTGTTAAGAAAAACTGTTTTGATAGCATGTTTTTGGCATAAATGCTAATGACTTTCATTCTTTTCTGATATGCCTAAATGCACATTTATTCACTATTAAAAAGATACTCAAAATTGACAGTATTTTCTCAAGTGTTACAAACCTGACACATTACGTTCACACATTGACTCAGGGTTGGCAGTGTAATAGAGCTTAATTGTTTGAGGAGCAGGTGTCCTCATGGAGTTTGTTTTGCATCTCTGGTGCAGTATGTACATTGTTGCAGTCCTTGTTAGGATTTCCCTTGGTTTATACAGGTGGTCTAGCTGCAACTGTTTATTTTACAATCACTGGGATTGAATATAATGTCCCAGCTTGTTTCCACTTCAGTTAGACATGAGCGGATGGTTTAACTAGGATAAGCTCTCCAGCTAGAAAGGGTACATATTGGTTTAGGGGTAAGTCAAATTGTCCTTATCTGAACCTGTACTATGCAAATTTGCTAATTATGGTTTGTTTGACAGGTACTCTTCTTTCATATGAAGCTCTGCATTTATAAGCAAAACTTCACGTATTTAGCTAATTCATCAATTGCCACATTCATATTTATTCATTATTATGTGGGTTGTCTTCGCTGAATATTTAGCTTAAACAAGGAGTCGCTACTCAGAGAGACATGTACGGGTAAAAGGCTCCAAAACATGTTGAGTAGTTGCCCGCTGAAGACCCTTTAATTTATTTGGGCCAATACAGCCTATGTCAAACTTTTACAGAAGAACGTGTGCAATATGAACAAAAGTACTTCTATGTATATAAGCTAGACAGGGACAGGTCAGCTTAAGGAGAGTAAGGAGCTCGGACTGTGGAATAGGGTTTTATATATATATATATATATATATATATATATATATATACATATATATATATATATATATATATATATATATATATATATATATATACACATATATATATATATATTTATATATTTATATATTTATATCTATATATACATACATATATTATTGGTGTTATTGTTATTATTATTATCATTTATATTATTATTATACTAAATTAATAAACAATGAAGTCTTTAGAGATCGAAGGTAAGAAGAGAACGCGTACCTGTTTCACATAAACAAGATTGGATATTACACAAAATGGGTTTAAACGTGGGTCATATTGAACTGATGTGCTGTTTTTATTCAATACTGCACATAGTACGAGTGTAAACGGGGGTTTCTTTTGCTCACAAGCATAAATAAAATGCTTTAGTTAAAGGCATGTCTTGAATCAATTCTTATGACTCAAATTAGTTAAAAAAGAAGGTAAATATATATATATATATTTACATATCTCTTGGTAGGTTAGTGAAAAAGCTTTATTCTGTATATGAGCATATACCACATACCATATAAATTCAATTATATCTTTGTTCTTCTTTAGAAATTTTGTCGGCGCTTGATGCTTTAATCTCCACACGTGCTGGCTTGTTGTTTTTTTTTTTTGTTTTTTTGTTATTTTTTATTATTATTATTTTTTTTTATTTATTTATTTTACTTTTTTTTTTTTGTGGGGGTGGTTTTATTGTGTTTTTTTTATTCACTTTTTTTGCGCAAAATATGACGGCATGTTTGTGTGATTTTTTAATTGCTGAAGGGAATGGGGAACTATAACTCCCGCAAAATTCATCGTGATGGACATTTAGCTTTATAGTGAGAAAAAAGTATAGTCAATTGTCCTTATCACTCTGGCCACATGCTACTAAGGAATGTGATGATTTGGTGTCTAGTCTGTGCGTCTAATCTATATAATCTCTGAGAATTGGTATGCTTATGCAATTACCATGACAAAGAACTCTTATGTGTTAAAGTTTTAGGTACAATAGCCAAATGAGGGCTATCAGCATTAGGTCAAACAAATTTTATTATATTGGTATGAAAAAAAGAACAGTAAGTCAGAAACTAGCCTTCAAAATTTGGTAGGAAGTATGTAGCTGTATTACAGCCTTGGTGCATACCAATTTCAAACTGGATTTTTCTTTTAAAGTCAAATATTTGGTAGTTATATGCCTCCAAAAACTGAAACAAACGAAATTCGAAAGGCAATTCCCTGTATACGTTCTTTGTTTCTAAGGGCAAAAGATCAAAGGATCAATTTATGGTAAAATGAAGGTTAAAGAAATAAAATCCTGACAAGAGTAGGTATAAAACAGTACCGGTTTGCTCCCATAGATAAAATGGGTAATATATCTTTATGATCTAGTTCAACCCAATATTTCCACCATATCGATAAGAAAGAAGATCCCCCCCCCCAAAAAAAAACTATGTCTTACGGCTAAAACGTTTGAGATAGCATGGAGCAAAAATAAGGAATAATCTTCCATACCAGCTCAGAGAAGATATCAATGTTAAAGACTTCAACAGTCTCGTAGACGAATGGGATAGTCCCTACTGTAAATGGGTCTTTTACTCTTCAAAAGCGAGTAACTATCTATTTTGATATATTTATGTTAATGTGGGGAGTGTATTGCCTCCCGGGGTGATCGTGGGGCTAGGATGGGGCTCTCATGGCGATCTTGGGAACTTCCTCATACTGGAAAGGTGACCAAGAAGGTCATGGGTACTCCATGGTCAGCCTGGTTGTCTCTGGGGGTGATTTACTCTTCACATGTACCAGTGGTTAACTAGCATAATATTACTGTTGTTAGTTTCTAACCGTCATCACAAGTCTATCATTATACTCATATTTGGGTTTCATTTGTAACATGTATGAAAGCATGAGGGAAATCTTTTTGTAATTTTACAAAATATACTTATCTTTTATTTTAACACATATGTAAGTTTTATTCAATGTCTTAGTTATTGTAATTTAATTTCTGTTCAACTTTTATTAATGTACTGTGGTGCATGCTCTTTTATCCCTTATACAGTTATGTCGTCAAAGAGCCTTGAACCGCTGAAATTGTCTTTTTCATGTTAACCGGCGATAAAAAAGCTTATCTTGCTATATATCTATCTATCTATCAACCTATCTATCAATCAATCAATCAATCTATCTATCTATCTATCTATCTATCAACGTATCTATTAATCAACGTATCTATCTATCTATCTATCTATCTATCTATCTGTCTATCTATCTATCAACCTATCAACCGATCTACCCATCAATCAATCTATCTATCTATCTAAATATATATCTATCTATCTATCTGTCTATCTACCTATCTATCTGTCTGTCTGTCGGTCTGTCTGACTATCTATCTATCCCGCCTGAAACAGCTTTATAGCATGTATTTCATCACATTGTAAGAACGTGCTTTCATGAAGTCTGCTTAGTCAATTTTGAGGATGTGTTGTAGCTTAATATACCAATAAGAAAGGGAAACTTGGAAATGGATATAGCTGTAGATGGATCTTGTACCCGTTTTAAGCAGTAACCACTCAATGGATCTTTATATATATATATATATATATATATATATATATATATATATATATATATATATATATATATATATATATATATATATATATATATATATATATATATTTATATATATATATATATATGTATATATATATATATAATGATCCATTGAGTGCTTCACACTCCAAACGGGCATACATATATATATAAACGGAAATAATTATCTTATTTTTATTATGGGATTTTCAGATTATAAAAAAGGCAGCAAGTTCTTTACTGCCAGGAAAAAACATACTCCAAAAGTGACAAATTGTAATGATTAAGATGCAACCTGCAGCGGTTTGTCACCGTTATAAATGAATTACGTTTTTATTAATTGCAACTTAAGTTTAAAACATTTGTATATATATATATATATATATAAATATATATATATATATGTATATGTATGTATATATATATTTGTATATGTATGTATATATATGTATATATATATATATATATATATATATATATATATATATATATATATATATATATATATATATATATATATATATATATATATATGGTACCAGTGTTTCTCCCAATTGTCAACAAATTGTTTGGGAAAAGTATTTACCCGGTGTTGTTGACAAAGTATGGGGCAGTGTTATTGTAATTATTGATTTCTTTTGCTTAGTATTTTTCAACCTTGTTCATTGTATTTTCTCTAAAATGTCTATTTAAATGAATGATATTCAGTCTGCAAAAAATTATATGATACATCGGCACAATCCAGAGAATTGTGGCAAATGTTTGAAAGTCGAATGCCAACACCTGATGGACACTGAAAATACATACATACACACACGCACGCACGCATACAAACACACACACACACACACACACACACACACACACACACACACATATATATATATATATATATATATATATATATATATATATATATATATATATATATATATATATATATATATATAGACACACCCAGAACCCATCAACAATGGGGTAGGAATGTTTGTCTTGTTTGTGGGTAAAAGGTATGTTTTTTTAATTTATGGGATGTGGAAGTGTTGTTCAACTAGTAAGTGCTGATGGAAACATATTCACTGGAGTTAGAGTGTCCATCCCAGTTACGGTGCTGCAGTGTGGCATCTGTACTGCCATGGGGCACACTTGTTCGTCAGTGTGGACGCTTTAATTTTGCATAGCAGTCCATATGCTATACCTGTACTCTTATTAACAAATGAATCATAAAGAGCAAGAATATTTTGACTCCTTGGGACCAATTGTATGGAATTAGATGAAGATATAAGATAAAATTTACTTTGTGAATTGTGAACATGTCTGGCTGCATGACAGTTATACTAGCGTCAATACGTATCAACACTTGTAACTTTATTTTAAGCCAGCTCCTTGCATAAAAAGGTGAAAAAGTTCTCTTTGCTACCTATTTGCAGACTTTATGAATTTAGATTTGTATGCAGATATTTGAGGAAAATCGCACGTCCCATGCCAATACTGAACCATAAGACTGCAAACATTAATGCCTAAGAACAGTTCTTGATTCACCTTATTTACGTGCGCAAACAAGTAACCAGGGATCATTCCCATAGCTCCCGAATTCAAATATTGCATCTTTGCATGCACATAGTAATATTAGTGGGATTCCTGTAAAAAAAAAAAAGTAGATGGACGCTTCTCTATCATATTATATTCCAAGCACTTGGGCAGTAGTTAGTGTTCAATACTAGGGATGCAAAGTGATTCATCATACCTTTCAAATGCGAGACCTGTTTCACAAATGACACGCGTATTTAGCTAAAGAATGGAACAACTGAATAGTACCCAATTTGAATTATAGTTTATTTTTCATGATTATGGCTCGACAGCCCGTTTTATTAACTACTTGAACCTCGAAGTTATAAGTATCTGGATATTGGAATTGCCATTCTGGTGAAACAAAGCAAAGTAGCTGTCTGTTGTATTGTTAGTATTGACATGTCAATCTTTGAATGTTGCGGGCCTGTCATGTATGCATCGTGACTCATGTCCCTACAATTATATAAATATATTTAAAATGAATATACTTCAAAAATCAAACACTTATCAATCATTCTTCTTCTTCTTCTTCTTCTTCTTCTTCTTCTTCGTCGTCGTCGTCGTCGTCGTCGTCCTCGTCGTCGTCGTCTTCTTCTTCTTCGTGTGCATAATTTACTGTTTATGTCACTCATTGAAACATTCAGATACCAGTCCACCTGTTGGTTCCTTCCGCATCTTGGTACACAGATGAATAATAAAAAACAAACTGTATAGACTGTGGGGGGGCTTTTTTTAGAATAAGTATGTTATTAGTAAGGTCCATGATAATTGATGCAAAACATACAAACCCAGTAACCTTGGAATATTGTATTTTGCCATCAGTTGCCACTCGATAGAAATGGTGACTATTCCAAATAAGTGAGTATTGAGGTGGCCATTTTATCATTTGAATGAGAATAAGAAATACTTGGCCCAGCAACAATTACTAGCAAGAGGCACTTGAATGTAAAGCAATGACTTTATGCAACCTCCTTGGACATACATTGGTCCTGTAACCGTGAAAATGAAAATGAAAATGAGGTTTACCAATATGTAAGCAAGTGAAAAAAAATCAAGGGGGGGGGGGGTTAAATTTAGGTGTTCAGCAAAGTTTGAGATATCGTGTTTAGAAGGAATATGTGGGTGGACAAAACTGTGTATGAACGACGATTCGACACCCAAAAGACATAATGGGTGGACCCTTAAAAAGGGTATATGATACACACACCTGTAGGACAATTGGCCCTAAGGATACTTTGAAAGATTTTATTATATATAACTATATGAAACGTTAGCTGCACTAAACGCAAAACCCCTTTCCCTGTGTATACATATCATTTCCAGCTCTGCACTGTTGCAGTGATAAAAAGCATTAACCCAGCTCTACCTCACGTCATGGTCATACTTGAACCTGCAGAATGGATTCCTGCCCCTCCAATTAGCCAGCTGCATGCACTTACACGTTTCCGTCTGTTCTGCTGATGAAAAGGTATGCACTTCATTCTTTCATGTGCTTATTCACAGAATATACGTTACTTAAGTGAGTCTGAGCATAGAATCAAAGTGTCTTTTATTTTTCGTTTTTTTTTTTTATTATTATTTTTTTTTATATATATATATTTTTTTATTTTGCCCTTAGACACACCTGTGCCAAGTGGTGTCCGATTATAAATATTTCTCAGTATATTTTCCCATGGACTGGAGGCCGATGTTGTGCCCTCAAATGGCTGGCAACTGTACTTCGCCCTGTACCTCAACTTTAGTATTGACACGACGAATTACAACATTTTTTCCTTTTTGGCTGCCTTCACATCTCCGTAATTTTATACTCCATAGAGCTAGGTGCATGGTTTGAATTTCATCATTTTTCTTAGCTCTTGTCATGCGCCTTAATTTGTTGGGCCTGAACAAGAGAAATTTTGGACATGAGAAGGCAAGTACTCTTTGTTGACCAAGCTAACTTTGGTGGTCTGTTCCTTGATTTCTTGTTTTGTTCAAGATTGCATCTGCTGATGGCGCTAGTAAAGTGGAACCCAGAGGACACCCAATGGCAAGTTGCAACAACCTCAAACTTTACTGTCATCGTTTGAAAGCAATTAGAGGGCATAATTTCTAAAGAGCAAAACAGTGTTTGCAGAAATTGGCCCAAGGGGTACTGGAAAAGGGTTGCCTTAGCTGACATGGAGCTGAAAAAAATGGTGAGTCAATTGGAAAGAAAGTGAACTTGAAGAGTAAAAAAAAAAAAAAAAAAAATTGGTTCAGCCTTTTGCTTGTGAACCACAATATCCTATTCTGATAAATCCAGAAGTTATTCAGTACCTGCGAGAGATGCATGATACATATCTTTTTGCACCTGTTCATAAATTTCCCAATAGTATTATTATCATATGTAGACAGTTTTATTTTAAGGTTCTGATTGACAAGTTAAACTTGTTGATCACCTGAAATTTTGGCATGTACGAAAAAGGTAAATGTACTGTTGAATATTATTTTTCAAAAAGTAAATGAACTGTTGAATATTATTTTTTTTAACCAATATAAATTTATATCTTCATTTGGCGTTAAACTTTCTGATATACCCCCATTAACCCAATGGGTACCATTTTTTGGCCAATTCATATATATTTTACTATGAGTGTAAGTTTCATGCAAAGCTGTTAAAAGAAATAAATTTTATGATAAACCTGTCTCAGTTGGATATATTGATAACCTGTCGAGCATCAATAATCAACACTGTCGACAATATATTTCCCAAATCAACCCCGGTGATTTGGAATAAAGTGAAACTATATCAATTCTTCTAGACATAATAATATAGAAAACTGATATTGAATCTAAGTTTAAATTGTGTGACAAACGTAAATTTAACATGGTAAATAACCTCCATATGAATACTAAATTTCCACTCTGGCCAACTTATGGTGTGAATGTACACGATTGATTGTCTTTGCTACAGTATGCACTGATTTTGAGAACTGGCTGACATATCAGTAGAACCGTAAAGTGAAAGGCCAACCATGTCTCTTTTTTATTGTTGGCACATGTGATAATGTGGGTTTCAATCGTTAGGCGTATATGTGTTGGAAACACCAAATGGTGTAGTGAATTAACAACATTTTCAAGGTCGGAGTTTTCAGTTGCCATTTAAGGGTGACGGCTTGTCTCAAGTCAGGAGCGATTTTTTTTCTTTGCATTGGTATTGGAAGATGAATGTTGATGTTTTGGTAACTCTTGAACCTCTTTGCTTCCATTATTGGGTTGAAATTTATGAATATGAATAATGTTTTTCTCCAATATTTGACTCCTGTCATTTATGGCTTTTGTCAAAAACGTGTGAGACAGGGATAATTCGAAAATGATATTAGAATGATCGTTCCTGAAGTTATTGGGTACAATTTATTCAATGCATGTACGAGGCAAGATATTTTGAAAAGTTAAGAGTTCCTGGCATCAAATCGATTTAAACTGCTACTTACGTTTGTTGGTAGATGTCTCAAGCCAGAAGAGAGATGTGTCCTTCAATACTGCATTTTGTATTATTTCACCGATTTACAATAATATCGTATAACTGAAGCTTTTCGAGCATTCATAGATCTTGTTTACTCGGATGTGCGGCTTCTCTAAAATTTTTTAAAATGCAATCGACTTCTATTTTTTATGACAATCATTAACTCAGCATTGTCAATACGAGACCTTATCCATTTTGTAATGTTCAAGGAATGACGTATTGCTTCATGCCTTTCAAGTCTTGTAGATCTGCCTGGTGATATTCATGTTAATAGACCTGTCAACATTTGTATGCAGATGGGGATCATAGATACAGATACCTTTTAGCATGGGTGACATATTTTGGTATTACAAGTAATTAGTCGCATTTCGTTGAATGTTACCGGCAATACAGACACTTTAAAACAGGATGCATTAGGCAGCTATACTTCTTTAACTTCCCGGACTGGGTGTAAAAATATCTTGAATGAAACTTATGTTTAACTAAGATTGCTAGTAGTTTGCAGTATTTCTTTTAGATCATTCTTAATAATTTGAATTGCAAAATAAAGCAATGAGCATTGCTCAGGCGGAATAAACGCAAAAGATAAGTGGCCAAATGTTTTTGCAGCTATGTGTATTACACTACGGTTTAAAAAATTCAGACGGATGAACGAAGTCACCCCCAAATCGGCTATACTTCAATTAGAGTTTAAAAATAAATTTGGGCCAAAGTTGCCCAGACCCCATAGCTAACTTTGGCCCAAACTTTGATCCAACAAAAAAAAATCAAAAAACAAAAAAAACAAAAACAAAAACAAAAAAAAATAACAAAAAGAAAAGCAAAAAAACAAAACAAAACAACAAAACAAGGCTAAAACAAAAAAAACAAAAAAACAAAAACCAAAAAAAAAAAAATAAACCAAAAAACCAAAAAAAAAAAAAAAAAAAAAAAAAAGCAAATACAAAAACATTTTCCTTTTTTTGTATTTCATTTTGAATCCCTTATCATTCGGAGTCCATCAAAAAAAAAAAGACCTTTTCTCATTGCTTCAGAGTACTACAAAGAGTTACATGTAAAAAGTCGGCCACAAGAATCCCGTTTTATGGTTTCAAAACTTCACATCAATATGGCACAGTCTACTTACTTGTATTCAAGTTGAATGTAGGTATAAACGGACAGGAGAAAATATTTTCCAAATAGTACAGAATCACATGATCCATATTCATTAATTCCAAACCCAACAATGACAGCAAAGAGATTTCAGACTTGCCAAAGCATCAACATATCTTGTCCAATACCAATGCGAAGAAACAAATTTCACTCCTGACTTGAGACAGGCTGTCACCGTTAAAAGGCAACTGGTGGTTTTAAACTGGTCCTCTCAACCTTAGAAATATTCATCATTAACTGCAGACACTAGTTCTTTTTCCATAATGTATAGGCCTAACCACCCAAAACACAAATTTCATTTCTTCTGCCAAAAATAAAAAGAGACCTGTTAGGCCTATCACCTTTTATTCTCCTGACTTATCAGTCACTAAGTTTAAAGTAAAAGGGTATGAAAGAAACGATTAAGACTGGCATTGACAAATGTGAGAATATGGGGTAGGCTGCTTGCATTATGTAACGAGTGTGGAGATGTCAAGAAACAGCCACATTGCTCAAATTGCCGTCAAAGGTGACCAAGTAATTTTTTATGTGTGGTTAAAATGCTACGGAAATATCTGTGAAACTCGGACGTCCTTACTGTTAAAACAAATGGATTGACAAAAGAACCCAGCGGTAGGACAAAATAAATCGTGTGTGCCGGGAGATTATCAATTCGTAGGGAAATATCGGCAATTGTTATTGTGAGCATAATTTCATATGATGCAATTGAAAATAAATTTATAAGCAATGTTCTACAAACTCGGCTATTTCGTTTGGCATTGGCAGTCATCGAGGTATTTTGTTTCAAGAAAATGATACAAATAATATGTCCAATAACACACCATATGCTTTTAATGATACTAAATGCTACATTTATATACAATAAGTCATTCCATTTGTTTCCTACCTGAATACCAGGAAAGCATGTAATATGTTTTAATATAGTCTGTGAGCCATGCTGATGGTGTTGGACAACTGGCGGAAAATTAACAGCAAGCAGCACTGTCAAGTAAAATATAGCAGATATCAAAATATTTTTAAATTTAAAGGACGAGACTTTAAATATAAGGACAATATTAATAAAATAGTCCAACGTCAGTAAGGAAACTAAAAACATTGATCCACATACACAGGTAATAATCAATAGGGATAATCCTTTACAAAAGAAGCTACTTTGCCATATGAGCTTCTGCACTGGAAAATGATCACCAAATTGAGAATTCGCGACAAGCAAAACTGCTAGATAAAAGAGGTTTCCAAAATCCATCAGAGTAAGAGAAATCCGATATATCCCTGAAGTAGTTAAGGTCGAGGCAGTTATACAAAATATAGTAATTGCATTCAGAAGCAGGCCGATTGTTATCATAAGGTATAAATACATGACACAATTGGTACAGAGGAGTGGCATACATGTCTTTTGTGTAACGTTTTTTTCGTTACACCACTTGCTTTGTAGTATTAAACAGCAGATGGTAAGATCGTCAGTATAAACATGATGCAGCGTACTCAAATAATTAAAAAGGTTCTTATTTATGCGCATGATGTTGGTTCTGGTAATATTTAAAGTTTTCAAGCTGGTTAAACCATAGAACAAGCCTGTGTTACCATCTGAAAGAATATTTGATGAAATGTCTAATATGGTCAGCTTATTAAGCTGTGCAAATGAATTATCTGTTATTGAAGATATATAACAATGGGACAGAAAAAGAGTTTGCAGGTTACGCAAATTCAAAAAATGGTGCGGACGGACCACAGCAATTTTATTACCAGATAGGACTAATCCTCGCAACCAAACTAGACCATAAAAGGCATTGTAGAGAATGGATGTTATCCTGTTGTAAGCAAGCTTCAAATCCAGCATTAATGGGTATGAAGTAAACGATTTACCATGCAATGTTTTCAACAAGTTGTAGCTTAAATCTAAATAAAGTAAACTATTAAACCTATCTTTTGCCTTGATCCACAGTTTGAGATTACTATGGGTAAAAACAAGTGCTTTCATGTTCACCAATAAATTTTCCTGGATGAACCATGCAACTCGTGTGCAGTGCATGGCAACGCCTATACATCTACACAAATTACTGCAGGAGAAATGGCCGCATACATCCTCATCATCCTTTGAAAGTTTGCAGTTAATTTCCCCATCACATATCTCTGAAAAGTGGAGACAAGTCTGTTCGTATTTACAGCGGAAATGCTGGACACAAACAAGGCCCCCACAGCTATATTCCTCATGTCCAGTAGGACAGTCCCATTTAACATCACAGATCATGCGTACTGGTATGCAATAAGAATTGGGACACTTATACATTCTCGGACAACTGATTTTGTAACATGTCTCTAAGTGTTCTCCATTTGTGCAATAGCGTAAGGTACCGTTGCTATGGAGGTCAAATATACAGACAAAAGCTCTTTTGTAACAAGGAGACATATATTCATCAGAACATGGTAACCAGTTTGGATCATCGCATAACAATGGATCGATTTTTCCCATTCTGAAATCACTCACTGTGCTGTTGTAGTTTTGTTTCACTACACGCCCATATGTTTGAGCTCTAACCTTCATTTCCTCACGAAAGCAAGTTTTAGGGCATATATCCAGGTTTTCGTCTGAATTGTCTATGCAATCCGAGTTCTGATTACACAGTTTCGATATAGGAATGCACCCTCCACTACTGCATTGGTAATACAGTGGTTCACACCCACAGCTTTGTGCCTGGCAGGTCGTAAAGCACTCTTTTCTTCTTGGTTGCAAGCCATTGTCCAGCCAGCATGCAGTTGCACAATACTTTTCATCACTTCCCCCATCGGCCATATCATAGCAGTCGATCACACCATCACAAACGTGGTGACCCAAGATACAACTGCCATTCTTACATTTATGCATATTCATAACACATTGGGTTGGTAATAAACTATGTGTAGTCTCACAGAGAACACCATTTACAGCTTCAGTATGGTATTTAAATGAGAGTTTTATCGGAAATTGATAACGATTCCTCAAAAATTGATATTCCCATATTCTGAATTCCTCTTGGAAAAAGAACCTGCTTTGAAAAATTTCAGGTGTGACACTAGCATTCGTGACATGTCGGGTTTTTTTTACAACTACGGCAACAGGGTGCGGAACATTTAACCAACTCCAGTATATTGCTTGATGAATTAAGTTTAAGCTCCATGTATCATCTATAGACATAACTCTCTTTAATTCTTCATCAATGAACATGGGGCTTGTGTAAGTGTTAGGCAGAAGCGGAAAGTGCAACTTTTTAAGCTCATATTCTGCTAATTTTGCCAAGAATATTTGTGTATGTGTCGAAAGTTTTGTAACATTTCCATAAGCATTTGTACATATCACGTTTGCTGCTCTAAAGGTTAAGTTTTCCTTAGTTAGAAACAAATGAATGCACCTAGAGCCAACGCCCGACCAAAATACACGGCAAAAAGGTTCAACAGTAGGTGTATTTATGTATGCCTGATGGACATAGTGTTCGTTGCGTTCACAAACAAACAGAGTGTGCTCTCTTGATATGTAACAATTAATCTTCACCCATTGTGTCCTGCCATGCATATTGACCACATGTAATGCTCCACAGCGCATGCTATTTAACCTACTTTCTTTTGGTAAATTTACTTCTTCTGCTAAACAAGAACGTTTTGTATGTGATTTCCGGCCATTAGTGTTAATGACCAACAACTGACTGTTCCTGACTTCACAGGAATGCACCCATTCAGAATACGTCATGGGGTTACCGTTAATCCACTGGAGATTTCTTCTCTGTTTAATTTAAATACAACATGTAATGCCATAGCAATTAAGCTCATAATTTTAATTAATTTCAATATGATTGCATTTGTGAATTGGCATATAAATGCTAAGTGCCTACCAAAGGTGTGAGTATCCTACTCAGCCTGGGGGCTAAATTTGTGGCACATGTCTAGATTTCCATGGTCTACAGAAAGTCCCATGTCGAACACCAATTAAACTTTAAGCTCAGTGACAATATATTTTAGGTGGAAATATATTACATTTTGCTCAATAGGGAACGCTATGTGCTTTCTGGACTTTTTACCTGGGGGAGGGCATTATATATCAAACGGAGCAATTATCTAAAAGGGATGTCCATTTCCTCATGTGTGAGAGAGGCAGAGACAGGGAGCGAGAGAGAGAGAGAGAGAGACAGAGAGAGAGAGAGAAAGAGAGAGTGAGAGAGAGAGAGAGAGAGAGAGAGAGATCTGCCAGGTTAGCAGAACTAATGAAATCCATCATCCATCTGTGTCTCCGTCTATCTGGCTGTCCACCCTTTTGCCCATCTGTCTGTCTCTGGCTTTTTACAGCTTCAAGTTTTGGAGAAAAAAACTGCTGCCTGGATTTTAAAAAAATTTTCCCATGAATATTTTTATGGTGCCCTCCTCAATGTTTCAGAAAGGGATGATTGATAATCCAGTAATATTTTGATACTTTAAAAAGCAATATTTTCCGACAAATAGGAGGTGCTCAAATTTCTTCTGTTTTTTTTTTTTATGAAATCTTGTGTGTCAAGGCTCTTTTCTGATTAATATAGCATATCGATTGGCACCATTGTGTGGCATCTCATTTGAAAATGATCTGTTTTAAAGTATATATATACATATATATATATATATGTATGTATATATATATATATATATATATATATATATATATATATATATATATATATATATATATATATATATATATATATATATATATATATATATAATTGCTGTATCTGTATATGCATGTAAAATTATGCGCATACATAGGTTGCATGAGATCCCTTTTTACATATTTTTGAGAATGATTTATCATTCTCTAGGGTAACATTAAAACAAGTAGTAACTCACTGTAGATCAAGTGACTTAAACATTGTAACAACTAAATTTTGACGTGCCTGCATCAATGAAATTGTGCATTACCATGTACACAAAATCAAATGTACATGTGGGATATGTGATTGTACATTACACATGATGTAAGTACCGGCAATAAACGTAAACAAACACGGCACACTAGGTCGGCGTTCAAGGAAGGCCTAGGGCACATTGTTCGCGATGAATATGTACCCAATGAATCATAAAATAAAGTAAATCGAACATGGCTGCAGAGTGAGCTACTATTTATCTCTTTCTCGGAATCTTTGTTTTAGGGGGTAAAATCTCGAGTGACCGCAGGTAAAGTGTAAGTGCTTCTCAGCAACGTAGGATTCTATATGCCTTCACACACACACAGACACGTTCCCCAGCTGCCCTCTGCCTGCCCTGCAAACGAAATTCAAAAATAAAAAAAAATCTTCTTCTCTGGAAATGTCTGACGAAGTGCTTTTATTTGCCACACATGATCATGGGCCACGTTGTTTACGTTTTTACTTCCATGTGGCCCTGTATATTTTGTCTATATTGTTGTGTGTGTGTCCGTCTGTATCTGTGTGTGTGTTAACCGTACTCGTGGAGAGCTAAAGGCAATAGCATCAAGCACCATAATACAAGCCAATGATAATACAAGTTTGTAAAAAGGATTGGGCATTTTTGATGAAATTACGGTATATCAAAACTTGAACACCATGTGTCAGTAAGTGACACAACTGTGTACAATATGACAACAGTACAGTGCGTGTATTGCAGTGCCGTTTAACACACATATTTTACAAATAGTCAAGGGGACGATAATGCAATAATAACATATGCTTTGGCATGGGATCATTGCGTTGTTTTAATAAGAATTCTAGCTTTACACTGACTCTGTAGATCTCACATAGTAGCATATGTATTGGTAATGGAGGACCCTAGGCCCATAGAATGGTTACATTTATGCATGAATTAAAAAATATCCATATGGTTTGTTTCCTTGGGTACTCTTATGTTTGACCTTCTGTGATATCGAAAGGCCAACCTAATATATTCTTATGTTTTGGTAATTGTAGAATTTAAGCTGCTAGATGCAATTAAACATACCCGGAAAAAAACCTATGAGGTTTGCTTTGCCATTAAAATTTCACTTTCAATGACCTTTAAATATCAAACTGATGTATTGGCTGATATATTGGTTATACAAAACAACTGGTCACTTATTGGTAATCGCAAACAAGCATATCTGTCAGACCAGTGAAGTCTGCACTTGGAAAAACAGCAAATGCCAGTGTGCAGAACACGTCATCATCATAATCCTCATATTTGTTGATCTCACTCTATATTGAAAACGTGAGAGTTACTCCTATGAGGACAGACTTTAATTCTGGTGTCACGGGCTTGATCTTGTTAATTGAGTGTGTGGGGATAAATATGACAAAAAAAATATAGAGAGAGCTGTTATGTAGACCATCAACACGTTGATGGGCATTTAGAAGAACTGTGGAAAACCCGGGCATAATCTACAGAAACATTGAATCATCTAGGTGAGGTTAATAGTTTTCATTACTGTTTGAACATCATTAGGACAAGGCTTTTGATATTTCACACAATTATGGTCTACTTTTATGGCTAGATGGAAATTGTGCATTGGTAATCTAGATATAATTTCCAAGGTCAGGCATCGACATTATTTTTACCCTAACGATCCAATTACTCGATGATCTGGAACTTTGATATTTAATGTAAATATGCTACATAACATAATTAATTTGCCTGCGAGGTCCTTTAAAGGCGAACATTCAGGATTAATAATCTACAAATATGTTAACATACAAAAATGCATTTTCTTACTTCATTTTATTTTTTTATCATAACTTTAGCGTATATATGTTCCAAATCTATACATTTGCTCAGTATTCTGTCATTTATTTGTACTTATTCAGAACACACATTTCCTGCAAAATTGTACGAAATTGTGGATGTTTACACAATAACTGTTCCAAACCCAGATTCTAATAAGAAAATATTGGATCAAATGTTTTAGATCATTCCTCTCAAACACAAAATTCTTGATTCACTGAACATCCAATCCCTTTTCAAATTGAAATTGAAAATTTGTTCGTAACATCATTCACAAGGGATGGAAAATAAGAGATCTTCCCTTATTTCCGATACATATGGCAATATCATTGAATAAATTATCACGAATTACAAGAAAGTTTCGGCTTCTATTACTCTTGATGATATTGCAGCCAATTAATATTGTAAAAGTCAAAATCGGCCTAGCCGTAAAGGTGAACCACCATTGTATGCAATTGACAAAGAAAAAATGGAATTTCAGAAATTTGAAGGATGGTTATCAAACTTGAAAAGAGTCTCCACAAATATAAATTATTGTTATACAACCCCATTAAAAATTTCAATACGGGTAATCGAAAAGAGCCTGAAGTTTCAAAAGCAGTGAAAGAACTACAAGAAAGACTTGTAATCACTAACATTGATAAGTCAGGTATCAATTTTGGGATCATCTGCAGAAAAATATTATCTGGATGTTTTGAAAAAGGAACTTGGTAGAAAGAATATTTCAGACAAGAAAAGGGAATGCCGTTAATAAGTTAGACAAACAATACATTGATAATTTGATAGTTAAACATAATAGTGCAGAAAAACATGACCAGTATTCATAAAGTCCAAACCAAACAATGAGAGCAAAGCGATTCCAGAGTTACCAAAGCATCAACATTCATCTTCTAATACCAATGTGAAGAAACAAGTTTAACTCCTGACTTGAGACAGGCAGTCATCCTTAAAGGGCAACTGGTGGTTTTAAACTGGTCCTCTCAACCTTTCAGATATTCTTCATTAACTAGAGGCTATTGTCTTTACAACATGTACAGGGCTAACCACTCAAAACCCTGAATTTACAACTCTACCAAAAATTTTAAAAGACCTGGTAGGCCTATCACCTTTAAGTTCTCCTGACTTGTCAGTCACCTGAGTTTACAGCATAAGAAAGTAGGCCGTTATCACTTTTGTGATGTTTATGAATCTGGAACTTTATAAACACTCTGTACATCCATTATAACTATGAGTCGGAGATCACAGCCCACAGCACAACATAGCCAATGAAGTATATATCAAACAGTGCAGAAAAACATGACCAACATTCATAAATTCCAAACCCAGCGATGACAGCCTCAATTTGCCTCAAATATATAACATATAGATTTCTAAGATCGTGTTTGTGTCGTTGCATTATTAAACTAGCTCTTTACTCATACAGTTCAGAGCCACCATTATTGAAATTGGAAGTAGATGGATACAGTATTACCAAGGTATAATCAAAATGGTCAGTTTGTCCACACATTCACTCAAGCTCAAAACTTACGATACCAAACAAAACCCCATATGTATTTTTCTATTTCTATTCAGTGGGAACCATTGGTCCAGGATCCACCATTAGTGAGATATGACAGAATGTCAGTTTGACCTTTCATGATAATTTAAGGTCAAAACCAACAACAAAAAAGCTTCATCTGCGCTTCCCTATTGTATAATGATAACCGTGCACCTACAATTCACCATTATTTAAATCTAAGCCAGCATGGCAAATTTGCTGCTTTGGATCATTACATATTGGGAATATAGTTGCAGGAAATCAAATCCAGGCGAATTTCCAGCAAATTCCAAGCACATCCATCATCTAGTATAGGAGAAGAAGTCACAGAAAGAAAAAAAGAAGCCAAAACAAGGTAAAAATATGAACAAAAAAAGAAAGCTGCCTGTATACCAAAGCTAGGTCAAGTGTGCTCGGAGGTTTCCCTATACACCCCAAAGCAGATGCCCTAGCAGTTGCCCTAGCAGTTGTGCAAAAGAAATGAGCAAATGACTATGAATTTAGTTCATTCACTGGTGGCCGAGGTCTTATAGAAACACAGTAGACACACATCAAAACGATATCCTCATCGGGATGGAAGTGATTCTTGCTCATGGCTTACGAGAATTATAGAATATGAATAACTATTGGCCTCCCCACTGACTTCCATAAACAACAAGTACCCAAATTGAAAAACAAACAAACAAACAAACAAAAAAAATCAGGTGCACAGCTTGAATTTGGAGTATCACTCTAAGTGAGAAGTCCACAAAGTACATTTCTAGTGCGTTTAAAGGGCAGGTCTCCAAAAAGCAGCTGCTGTCTATTTTTACCCATTTCTTATGAAAAACGTTGAATCGGAATCCGCGAAGCACATGACGTCACATAGGGAACTCGTTTCACTTGCACAAGATGGCACGCAACTACAGTACATCATACTACATGGTCGATGTCGACGTGGAGGAGTTTTTTTTTATATGGACAAGATTGAAGAGGAAGACAACGAACCGAACATTGGCCCAAAGCCCTAGCGAAAGGTCGGCGGAAAGAATCGGCCCAACCAGCCAACGATCCTCATCTGTACGAGGGCTGTGAGGATAACCTTCCTTGGTAATTTTATTTGTTTTAATTTTGAAACTTTCAGCATGTTCAATGAAGCCATGATGAACAACTGATGAAGCATAAGTTATGATACTACGTCAATCACGCACTGAGGAGAGTGCAGGGAGGCCCAGTCGACGATAAATGTCCGTGTTAACCATTGTAATGAATAGCACTATCGCTGGAAACGCATTAAAAGAAAAACTCGAGTGGGTGCAGCCGCGAAGCAGCTTCGCCATCTTTGTCACAAGACCCATAGGCAGAGGCCTAATAATATATTATAACTAACATACTTAGTTCGAACATGCACTGATTAGAATATGAATCATGTATAGTTGAAACTATATGTAGCGTTCATCTTTTCTGGAGCCTTTGAGGCTTTGGCTGTTAAGAATAAGATGTATATACAATTGTACATAATTATGAATAGAAAGCTTGACCATGACCCCGGCAAGGGCAGAATGTGGCACTACTGACACTGCATTGTATTTTCATCTGAAAAGACTGAATACACAGATCTATACATGCAACTGTTACAATTGTCACCGTGACCTCTTTAACAGGCTTCAAAGTTCAAAGTGGCTTGGTGCTGTATCCATCAACCACTCAATGGATGAAAGACAAAATTATGCTTCCAAATTTGACCGTGGAAGCCATTGGCATTGTTTGACTTCAAATTTTAACACTGATTAACTGGCTTTGACTGAAAGTAATTATATTTGTTGACTCACTGTACACAATGTTTTATTCACACTACATGATGGTAATAGACATAGAGTGGTCTTTTCTTACAGTTTGAACAGGGCTAGTCTTTAATAGGCCTCAAAGTTCAAAGTGGCTTGATGCTATATCCATCAACCACTCACTGGATGAAAGACAAAATTATGCTTCCAAATTTGACCGTGGAAGCCATTGGCATTGTTTGACTTCAAATGTTAACACCGATTAACTGGCTTTGACTGATGGTAATTACATTTGCAGACTCACTGTACACGGTGTTTTATTCACACTACATAATGGTAATAGACATAGAGTGGTCTTTTCTTACATTTTGAACAGGGCTAGTCATACATTACAGACGAGCATGGAATTAGATCTTGACACACGAACTGAATCAAGCATAATGCAGTAAAATTAAACCAAAACTTTAGATGTAAATGTGGATAGCTCCAGTTACATTTTTCAATTTTCACCAAACTTGAATCACAAGTTACACAACAATCAGGGATCGTATTTGTCAGTAGCAGCATAGGAATCCTGGTGTATTGTAATCTGTTACCATGGTCCCTACAGTTAATCACTTTTTTTTTTTTGCAGCATTAGAACTGGAATCATGGCACAATGGTCAGCCAAAGGACACATTAGAAATTTCACTAGCTGAGTCCACTGGGGGACAAGTTCTATGCCCCAAGATAGTCTGATTTACGAAGATGGGCATAAAACTTGAAGCTGTTTCTTTTTCAAAGTGCTATACATGCAAGCCACTATTATAGGGACAACCTTCAATAATTAGAACAACAGTGGCCCCTTTGTGCTGACAGTGAAGAAGGTACTATATGTATATTGTAGCAAAGCACCTGATGCATGTACACTTAATGTACCGGTATATGAAGTATACACTGCCTTGCGCAATTTTTAACAGGGATTGTAGATTCCAAGTTCCAAGTACATAATGTCCCTGTCTTTAGGACCACTCCATTGAGAGACCACCTGTCCTGAAAGGGCACCTTTTCAGCACAATACATTGCATGTATTTTGTGTTTCCAGCCAGAAACCATCCATTCAGCTTACTTTGCCTTATACATACATTTCCGTAATGAAAAAGTATTTGAACATGTCAGTCTTAACAAGAGTAACATGCCTCTTAGTAAGCTTGAGTGGTGAATGTCCTCTGATTGATAGAGTGTGGAAATTTTCTTCGTGCAAGCATACCGGTATTCAAGTTTAAAAATGATGAAAATGTTGAATCAACACTTCCAAAATCCACTTCAATCTGTGGAGATTTTTTAATGAACCCTTGCTGTTTTCATTGCACGATTGTAAGAAAGTCCACTGAAGCTTAGGCCTAATATACGGATAATGAATAAAACAATCAGGGAAGTGCATACATATTATGGCCCCAGGCCCCACGATTATCTTTTATTGACCAAGAGTTAACAGGTATAAAAATTCCAAACATTTCAGAAACAAACAATTGCATTCCTTTGTATTTTAATATATCTTGCAAAAGGTACACAGGTTCTAGTCTACCATGTTTCTCCACTGCCGTGCTCATGCATCGATGTCTGGACTCTGCAGAGTCAACTTTGGGGCAGAAGCACCACGACCTCCCTTGGGTCCTATAGGACACTGGTCAACTGCTCAGGGTTGGCTGTGCCTGTGGCTGTAAAGAGAGCATAGCACCAGGAAAAATGTCGATGTGGTATCGAAACCCAGCATCATTTATCATACCACCGACAAACATAAAGTCTTGAAAATGTATAGCACATAGCACGTTTTAAATTGTAATCGGAGGCATCTTTCCAGTCGACTGCAAACCTGTTCCATGCCGCTATGAGGCTAGACCTGCGGCCCGTCTTGTTGGTGTTGCCATGCCACATTACGCCAGAGCGACGGTGCATGGCATTGACAAAAATAATAAGCTAGGTCTAAAAAATGAATTTGGTGCCAAAAACGATATTTCGCGCAAAAAAATTAGAGATAATCGAAAATTTTGAGTCAAGACAAAAATGGTGTGTCCCATTACGAAATGGCTGCGACTGACCAGGTCGGATGCCAGATTCACAAACCTGTTCTGCTGTGACGTCATCAAAGTGGATCTTCCCGATTGAAATTATCTCGGACATTCTCGGTGGCGCTATGCTTAAAAGCACCAAAAAACCCATTACATATATTATGTGCAACAAATGTACCTCATTATTATTATTATTTTCATACATGATCTTACGTCTTGGGCAACAAAAATATTGTTTGCAGCATGTTTATATTTTCCGAGACCTGCCCTTTAAATATAATCCTTTTGGAGGGGCCAAAAAAGGCAAAACCATAGAAAGATAGGCAAAATTAGAAAAAAACAAACCATCGCAGCGCCAACAGTTGACCAGACGTATACCTAGGGTTGCCTGCAATATATTCATATGTAATTCAAAGGTACTTGAGCTAGTGGTTCTGCAAGTTCTTTTTAACCACAACTGAGCTAAAAGTTTGAAAATTTTCTACAAATCACGGGTGCCCGACCATTTGAAAAAGATATAGCAGAAACCCTTTTAGGGTAGGGTTAATCTAGAAGGCTCTTTTGAAGAAGTCAACAATGTGAATTGCTATCCTAAGTGATCTACTCACAAGTTAATTGGAATGTATGCTATATTTAAAAGTAGCGCCAAAAGGAAGCATCCATAATAACACCATCAAACTGTCTTTGACAGTTACACAACCAACATATCCCCAAGTGTTAGCATGATCTGAGTAACTGTTGTAGAAACGAAGTCAAAAATAGCAAAATACACATTTGTTAAAATAGAAGCATATAGCACTACAAATAAGTGCCAAGGAGTACCCAGAAGTGGTCCTATTTATTTTCAATGTAATTGGCCAATGTTTGAAGACATGGCAGAAAGTGAGCCAATAAATTGAAAGGAAAATTTTAAAAAGCAGATATTTACAAGATACCTCGCGAATATAAAGATAAGCTACATCCTCACGAAGTTTGAAGTGGATCTGGCAAACGGCCTGGGAGAATTAACTTATGTCAAATGAGAAGGGGGCGAACACACAGACAGATTAACAACTTATGACAGACAAATACTTTTCACATAAGCTCAGCTGAGTTCAAATAGTGTGAATACCTTCATATATAGCCAAAGGTACTGTACTTATCTATTTTATGTAATAATTCTCATACAAAAACCTCCATATACTGTTCGTATTAACAGATGTGTATAAGTAGATACCAAGATAATGCTGAATGTGATTAACCTATAATAATGCAGTGGTGTGCGATGATTTATCTTATATAATAAGTAGCTATTCATAAGGCGTACAGTCATACATAGTAAAAGTTTACTCGTGTTGAATGATCATATATTGTTGAGCTGAAAAATGACTGATCTGGAACCATTTGTTTAGGAAACTATATTCCAATAACAAAAGACAAGATAATTTTGAGTATAGATTTAAACTGTTACACCATAACGTCTTTGGGCCAATTTTTTTTGTACTTGTCACATTCTGTGAATCTCTAGTATTTACGTACGTTGCGTGGCCCAGCTACTATTGCATTGGTAAATTACAGCGCGTGACCCCATGCCTTTGTTACGCTATATGAAATACATTTCAATAAAAAAATACCCCTGAAAATAAATGAATGATTTGTTTTAAATTACATTATCTTTCACGGAATGAATTAGCAACTTCCAGCACCTGTTGCATGGGCGACAAAGGAAAACATACGTACACTGGGCAAAACTCGAATATGGATGGTCAGATGTGCATTTGGATGGTCATATGTCAAAAGTGAAAACAAATTGCCCTAGGTTGTGTATTCAGGACAGCTAATGTCTCATATTGAGTTACCGGCAAACAAATTTATCGATTTCGACAGGTGTACTCTCTCTATCAGAAAAAAAAAAAAAGAAGAAGAAAAAAAAAAAGACGAATCTAAATCCAGGATAAAATACCGGCCATAATGCCAGAAACATAATTAAGAGCCTGGCACAACAGATCAACATGATTTTGATGACGCCAAGTCCGCGCTTCATTTGGATGCCATATCAGGAACTATAATTTGCAGGTTTTCTGAGATTTTGCCGCAGATTACCGAAGCTCTGTCTCAATCGGTGAGAGGTCCATGCCCTGCCACAGCTGTGATAGATGCAGCTCAGGTTACCTGTATTCAGTGTTGCCAATTAAGATAAATGTATCCTTCATTGTGGTGATCAATTTACAATTGTAGATGTTATATCAGCAGTACGGGCTGATGGGATCCGAGGTTAAAGGAAGCGCTTATTATAGCCATCGAAAGAGATTCGAGAACAAGCATCTAAAGTGTAAATGGCCATCATATTTTGGAACAAAGTCATGATAAACAGTATGGGCAGAGGTTAAATTAAATTTACGAATCTTTGAAATTAAAAATACAAGTAAGGCCACTCCATGCGATGTAAAAGATTATATAGGTCACACACAGGTGCGTCACTGTGTAGCTCCATCACAGGAGCTATGGAGTTCTTTAAATTACTGTTGAGACTAACCTTACCCAAAAGTCGTAAAAAATGACTGTAATCGGGGAAACATTTTTTAAAGTTTTTTCTCATGGAATGTTCTGTTGTAATATGAACTTCTTTTTGCAGGTAAAATTAACATTATCTGCTCAATTAAATATTAAGTACTGAACATTGAAAAGAGTCATAATCAACTGTTGTGTAATACTACAGTATCCAGTGAAAGGTTTGTGAGTAGGAGAGTAAGGCTTACAACCAAGTGTATTTTTAAACATAGGTCACTGACAAGTCGGGAGAACTATAAGGTGATAGGCCTGACAGGTCTCTTTTTTTATTTTTTGGCAGAAGTAATGAAATTTGTGTTTTGGGTGGTTAGGCCTATACATTTTGGAAATGAACTAGTGTCTGCAGTTAATGATGAATATTTCTAAGGTTGAGGGGACCGGTTTAAAACCACCAGTTGCCTTTTACGGGTGACTGCCTGTCTCAAGTCAGGAGTGAAATCTGTTTCTTCACATTGGTATTAGAAGAGAAATGTTGATGCTTTGGCAAGTCCGGAATCTCTTTACTGCCATTGTTGGGTTTGGAATTAATGAATATGGATTTTTTTTCTGTACTATTTAGCTGCAACATACCAACAAAAGCATTGGGCCCTGATGGTTAAAATACGTTTGAACCCTTTAATATTTTTAGTGTGATTTAATGCCTTTGATCGTCTGACATAACGGATTTCAGATGGGCCATATGATTCATAGGCAGTCGTATGCTTTTTATTGATTTGTTCAATAACTTATAGAAATATTCAAAACTTGGTCATGTCATCAAAATGTTTGTTAACATCATGAAGTATTTGACCACATGAACACACATTTGAACATGTGATTACATATTGTAACAAATGATAAATTATATATTTGTTTACACGAATAAGTATCAGGGAGGTGCACATATCATCATATCTATTTACTTGTGTGAACAAATTGTTTCAAAAATATTGTCAAATGCACTGGTCTCCAGTACCCCATGAAATAAAATGGATGCTGCCCCACCTTTCCCCGTTAACCCCTCAAACCTGTACCCAAATGGAAAATAAGTATTAACAAAGTGTATCATAGATATATTGCGCTATTATCTAACTAATTATTTTTAATTGAACAAATCGCTGATATTGTTAAGCATAAGCATATATGTGCATAATAATGTGCATGCAGGAGTATAAGAACCACATGGTGGGGCATAAGCTCAAAAAGAAGAGCACTATGCGTCCTGGCACTCACTATCGCACACAAGGCAGCAGGGACCTTTCGTTGACTTTATGAGGAGAACATCATATTTCATCATATTTCCATATACATTTTAATACATGTCCAAAGACATTTGAAGACGTGTAAATCCGTTTGTATTTCATCACACAGTTGAAGCCATTTTATCACATGTGTGTGTGATCATAACATTACATATATTTAGTCATATGATTGGACCGATTTATACACATGTTCACACATATGAATATCTGATTCAATCCGTTTGATTATATGTACTCATATTTGATCTTCGGCAGGTCTATATGTATGTGATGCAAACATACGGTTTATTACATAAACAGAAATATGTATATGTATGCATCGATTTAAACATAGGATCACACATATGAATATATGATTCAATCGATTGGATCTTATCCTATAGTATTTGATCTACTGCATTACTACATATATTTGATGGACAAATATGTTTAATCATATGTATAGACATTTGAATATATACGAAGAAGTTATTTAATGACTGTATGCCAATATGGGTGTAATGAATGATATGGAATGGTCGCAAATTTAAGCAAACCATAACGAACTACAACCATTATATAATATTATGAAGTTATACTTGTGTTTATTCTCATATATATATCTTTAATTGAAAGCAAATATACAATTAAATATACACTGCATTTGAAGGATGTTGTTTAGGAGTATATTATATATATATTTATATGTAGAATATAGAGTTATGATGATCCAAATGAAGATTTGAACCAAAGGGTATTTGTATCTCCAAATGAAAAAATAAAGAGTTTAAATAAATTCAATTTTTATCATACAATCCATGTTTTGATTATGATACTACAAACAATCGGGAAAATATCTAGATTTACATTTATAATTATGCCTGTTTGTGAGAGACAACAGGTGGCAGAGGATTAAAATGATACATGCAAGAACACAAGATAGGCGACAAACGCTCAGATAACACAAACAGTGCAATAGCACTTCTAGCAAGAGCGTGTTGATTTAAACCATGCAGTCACAATTATTTAGTTATATCGTATCCAAATAGAATTATGGAACACAACCTATTGAATCAAAGTATACATAGTACATTCAAACGATATGTTTTAGGAGCGTATCCCTGTACGGCTAGGAAACATACTTTTTTCTTGTAAAACCTTCGTGAGAGCCATATTCCACAGAACTTTTTGTATATGGAGCAGAGCGGGGCACTGAATTATGTAATGTTGACCCAGCAAAAGAAGGGCAAACTAAGAAGACATGCCAATCATATATCCTGGTGAGCTTGAAGGGTATTAAAGAGAATCTTGAACACCAGTCGTACTTTAACGAAATGTTAATATGCTTGCATCTACGTACAATCCTGTGCTCAACAGATATTAAATATTGTCAATTCAGTTCAAGGAGTTTTATAGGTCGAAACCTTAGTGTACAAGAGTGATTCACACAGACAAATCCGGATCCGTCAAAGGATCGACGAAGTATGTTTAAAATTTGGTTCAAATGAATGTAGCTGTAAACCATACTTGCACCTATCACAGATACATCCAGGAATTGATTAAATCTTTACGTTTTCTGGGCAATATTTTGCAATGATTTCAGCGCTGCTCATTAGTACCTTTGTGACCAATAACCACAAGGCAATCTAATATTCAATCCAAGCTTATATTTTCTTTCTTACGGTAAGCACAAGTCAACCTCTTCACTACTTTTCCTCCTGAGCTTATAGAGTGTGAGGTACGAGTGTAGAGGTCGCTGTAATATTTCAGAAAGCTGTGATATTAGTTTATTGAAAATAATATAATTCAGACATTAACATTTTGTTTGCAGGCAAAAGCTTATATATATTCTCAAATGTATTCACACCTAATGTCATAAATCTACACAACTACACACACACACACACACACACACACATATATATATATATATATATATATATATATATATATATATATATATCAGTAAGAATAACTTTTAAAATGCAAGGTATTACAATATTTCGTATGCTGTATTATGCGTCAGATGGTTTACAAGATAATTGGAGAATGCAAGCCGTAAAAACTTATTCTTCGCATGCGGAACTCATTAGCCACATAATACTCAAATGTTTTCTCCAAACGACATCATGAAAGTGAAATCGTTATCAACAGCTAGAGAACACATGACGCAGAGAGCAAATAATACACTGGGTCTGAATACATAATTGTTGCAACCAGCCAGCAACCTTAGTCATGCTTCTCGGCTAGAGTAAGTATAGTGCTGTGTTACATTCTGTATACTCACGGAAGACGTGGTGATACCAATATATACAAGATTGGCTTGGAGAATAAGAGTCATAAAATCATCACCTAATTGTTGGCTGCATGGTCTCAATAATAATGAAAGAGTCTGTCTGTCTCTGAGAACCATCAAATGTGATTTTTGTACCACACAAGTAGTTTGTGCATCCATCCAACTGCCATACCGCATCGACATAGGGAAAAGTATAGAGTTACTCATCCTATCCCAGTTACTGATGTGTTCTGTCATTCTGCTTTTGTACGAAAATGACAAACGAGATGTTTTTTGTGTATGCCTGACTAAAAATGACCCGGTTGGAATTACAATTGTGACATTAATTGTGTGTGTTCTATTTATTTCAAGCTGTGAAGGGTTATGGTTGATAACCTCTATCATAAATTGTGGGATATGTAATCGGTCATACATGTTATTGTACAAGCCAATCTCAAACTCCCAAAAGAACTTTGTGGATTGCTTTATGACCCATTGCCACATGCACAGAAATTTACGTATATCAACTTCCCAATTCTTACTAGTATGTGACACATGCATGTCAGATAAGCGTCTCAAATGTAAACGTCTGCTCTGCAAATGATGCAAATGACACGTCAGAACATGTTTCCTATAAGTATTCTGAATCGCCCGCGTCGTCCATATTTTCAATTTGTATTGAAAATCATTGGTGCCATTGTGTGCTTGTACGTAAAGTAAAATCGGTACCTTTTGATGAAAGTACCAATCTGAAAAGTACAAGTAAATAAAGTAATCATGGAGTACCATCATACGAAAGTATGAAACAAAAGGTTGTATAAATAACTGAAGACAATGTAAATTTATTGGCACAACCTTTAAGAAGTGATTTCTTCTTGTTACATTATACGAAAAGCACTGGATCTGATATTGCATAGTCACAACAAATATTTCAGATTGGATGTTGCATTTTGGCTCCTTTTCTATCATTATCTTTACTGATGTTCTGAAAAACATGATATCCTTATCTAGATAAAATCCCTTTTGAGACTGATGTGCGCCGGGAAACTCAGGAAAAAAACTACTGTGGCAGTTCAGTGTCATATGCGATTCATTGAATATTTTGTTTGCAATAGAAAGACGGAAAACCTTGATAATTTTGTGGAAATTGTCACCTATATAAAACGAACACGGGAAATGGAATCGGCTGTGTAAATACTGATGATTTTCTACAAAAATAAAACATTTCATTTTTAATAGTTTAAACATATAATGCGGCCGCCCCCTTGATATTTCCTTCCGTTGATAAGTAGTGGACTCACATAGGGAGGCATGCATACTGCTACATGGGTGTGGTATTCCTGTGCAGTTAGTTAACTGGACAGATAGGGCCAAGGCTAAATGTTCGCCTGGGGATGCATTATAAAAGAACAATGCCAAGTACGATTCAGAACTAACAATCAAAATATTTTCCGTAGCATTTGATTCTGTGGCATCACAAAACATACAACAAAATGGACCATGTTTTCTAATTGAATATTTATGAGGCAATCTACTAAAATCTTCATATGCAAAAAATCCACCATATGTACAGTCGTAATCCATACCTCTTTGTAAATCAATAATTT
The DNA here is from genome assembly GCA_964020975.1 of Hermodice carunculata. NCBI lineage: Eukaryota > Metazoa > Annelida > Polychaeta > Eunicida > Amphinomidae > Hermodice > Hermodice carunculata. The sequence goes on from OZ026623.1 coordinate 73,058,335, forward strand.
CCTGCAAGGAGCCAGTGTATGACAAATTAGATACTACAATTTTAATTTGCTGATTTTTTGGCGATAAGAAAAGTAAAAGTAGTGTTCGCTTTCCCCTCAAAAAAATTGAATCTGATAACGAAATTCCAGATTTTAAAAATATAGCGACATTGTGATTATGATTAGAGAAATGTGTAGTTTGTGTTAGCAAAATAACCACTACCCCGTGTCTGATATGGCAACAAAATCTTATGTCAATTTTATGCATACTGTAATGGTGATGCACATGCATAAAATACGTTCTCTTAGGTTTCACTTTCATAGTCACCATGTCTGCAGAAATGGCCCCATTTATGGATGCATGTGCCTCTATGGACGATGAGTAGAATGCTGTATAAATCCAGGCAGTCAGATGAATGGACAGGCTTAATCCACCTGTTGTTTTTATATTAAATCTTGCGCTAAAGTTGCGAATTCGAAATGTGTTTTTCCCTGTAACCTCAAGGAATGTCTTGTATTCTACAATGGACTGCATGCTTCTTGTACAAGCCACTAAAGTATGAGAAAAGCAACGGTAGTGAAATTTGATTTCGCCAATTACAAAACCGCGATAAGGGTGTACAACACTGACCAAAACCCGGTCGCCAACAGATATGAAGACAGCATTTTTTACCCGACCACAAGTGCGATATGAAGATATGCTGTTGTTTACTTCCGATATGTAAATATAATGTTCTATGCAATGTAGGTCATATAGTTGTAGGTTGATGGAAATAAACGTCACCTGTATTTTCCATTGCACGGGGGCAACGAGTTGCCAAGTCATTTGTTGACATGTTAAAGCAGTTTTGTTTATACCTACAGAGACCACATAACATAAGTACATCAAACTGTCACTCAGCTTGCATCTATCAGTACTTTGTTTTTGTTTTATATCTTTCGATTCGTGTATATCTATGCACCGTTCCCATGTGTGATGATATAGCATGAATAATGCACGAAGAGATGTGTTAATGATATCAAGAGAGGAAGTTGATATGCGTTTGTAAACATACATGTGCATGAATGTTTTTGTCGGTAGAAGGTGTTGATGGTTTCTGACAAGCTCGTGTTTCATGATAATGACCATTCCATGCCTAGCCGGAGTGATAATGCAAAGGTGGTTGGTTTTTGATACAAATTTTACTTGTGAGACATATGTGCATGTGCAGAAACCAACAGTTCGGTGCCACATACTTTCACACTGCTGATCAAAGAAACAGATAGCCCCATCATGTACACAGTGGGGATTAGCACCTTGACGACATTTACCTCGTCTCGACAGTAAAGTTTGTGCATCATTTTTAATGTAGGCATGTAATGTTATGTAGACCCTTAGATGTTTTGCAACACGGTAATCTATGACCACAATCTCTTGTTTTACATTTTTCTTTTTGGATTGTATCACAAACTTGCCTAATGGATAGTTCACTCTTGAGTAATTGGCAGTTATGAGCCCAATTCTATCCAGACTTTTATCCACATATTTTAGTGGGGCAAAGATAAAGTGTTCACTTTGCCACAAAAGAACCAAACCATATCCAATAAAAGTGTTAGTTTCTTTGAGACACGGATGTAACAAAGTATGATATTGCACAAATGTAAGGAGAGCTTTCCACAAATACATGATTGCTGACGTTTGTATGCACTTTTATCTGTGTACTGTTGCACCCATCAGCTCAATGGTTTCTCTCTTAAAACACTACGATTAACAATCATAGCTGAAACATTCTTTTTCCAATCATTTGTTTTGCTAGGTTTGTCGGGGGTTTTAATGTACTTTGGAAGAACACTTCACAACAACCTTTGTATTCTTGTGTTTTGACTATGAGGGGACGCTAAGAGTACTTGGGCATCTAACATATTTGCCAGATGGGTGAGCATTATTGTAGTGTGAGACCATTACGTGTCAGTATCACAGTCACAAATTAGTCCAAGTTGAAACCATCTGACTCCTGAAAAACGTATGAACATGAACATTCTAGGAATATCCTGAAACAGATCAATTCGAGTAGGCATTGAACTGACATTAAAAGTTGAACTAACAATTCTAAAAAGCACAGAATGGGCTTAAATTCGGATCACATAGGCACGTGACCAAACGATATCACTGATAATTATGTTAAATGACTATTCTCGGACAAGCCCATCTGTTGCCCACTAGGATGCACACCAGAAACAATTCAACCACGAAACAAAGAACCTCAGAAATTGTGAAGCAAATTAATAAATTATTAAAAGCGAACCTCATTAGGCCCTGCAGTATTGTACCAGCAGCCCTTGTGATATTAGATATCAAGAAAAATGGTTGACACATATTGGTGTTAGACTATACAAAATCAAATGAAAATGTTATCTGATATACGTATCCATACCAAAAATAGTGGAATTAATTTCACATTTGGGTTATTACAATTGTGATACTGTGGTAGGCAAGAAAAACAGATTTAGTAGAGAATTAATCGCAAGAAGCTTACTAATACAATATTGTGCTTATTTGTCATGAATTATTATTTGACTGGAATGTCATTCATTTTGGTTGCACAATTATCCTTTCAGTCTAAATGGTCACCATGGATGAAGTGTTAAATGGAATTAAAGGCAATTTGCTGAAATTCACTTTGGTGATATAATAGTACAGGAAAAACATCATCCATATTCATTAATTCCAAACCCAACAATGACAGCAAAGAGATTCCAGACTTGTCAAAGCATCAGCACTTCAAATACCAATGTGAAGAACCAAATTTCACTGCTGACTTGAGACAGGCAGTCACGCATAAAAGGCAACTGGTGGTTTTAAACCGGCCCTCTCAACCCGAGAAATATTCATCAGTAACTGCAGACACTAGTTGTTTTCCAAAATGTATAGGCCTAACCACCCAAAACACAAATTTCATTACTTTTGCCAAAAATAAAAAGAGACCTGTTAGGCCTATCACCTTTTAGTTCTCCCGACTTGTCTGTCAGCTAAGTTTACAGCAAAAGAGTAAAGTAGGCCTACATCGTTTTTGTGATATTTATGAATCTGGATCATTATAAACACACTCTACCTCCACTCAGAATTTATTCAAACTCATTTGGTAAACACATTTATTATGTCTCAGAATTGGGGCCTGATGGCATGCATGTGATAAAGCTGGACGTTTTGAGTATCACACACTTGCTATCTTTGACCAGGTGGCAACGTCAGGTGAATCCACATAATAAGACCTCCAATGACGACCATGATTTACAATAATATAAAGCACCCCACATGTGAATTTAAGGCTAAAGCATCAACCTTGTGGTGTGCAAACGTGGTGCACGCAGAAGACATAAGGCCAGCCTACCCAGATAGCCCACGGGACAAAGTAAGAACAATGTTTAGAAAAACCAAGCTTACATTTTGATCCCCACTTAAGCAACCAACCAGATTGCAAACAATTAGGGAGGCTAGCTTAGAAGTTCCTCGCAGTTCTAAAAATGGGGACGCAGAGGATGACCCAGACCTACATGTCCTATTTTGCAGAACTGTGAAAGCTCGCAGTTCTGGTCTGGAGAAGGCAGTTCCCGCTCACGTCCTATCAAATCTTGTATTCTTCGTCCCTCTCTTGCATCTACACAGGGACCCACTAAGCACACACAAGTACAACGGCCCAGTCTTGAAACAATCCCTGATGACGGAAAATGCTCAAAAGAAACCACATTTTGGTTTGAAAGTGGCAATGGGAGTTAATTTTTGAAATAATCTCTCACACATAAATAGGTTACCCAGAGGAAAGCTAATAGATTTAAGCATGTTAACCAGTATGACCCACATGATTATTGCTGTCTTCTTATGGAATTTGTGCAAGTCGTGTTGGTATCATGACTTAATGCTCAGGAAGCACAAATGTAATGCCTACGGGGTAGATTGGACACACATGGAACAACAGGATTGTTAGAAAAGCTTTATCTGGCTGTAATTGGGTGTAGTAGAACATACCATGTGTATGTGTTACTCAGGATATTAGATATACAATGAAAACATTCTGGGTCAACTGTGACGTGACCAAGAGATTTTAATGTAACTTGACTCTATATTTATTTAAAATACACTGATCACATGCATCTCTTATTTACAACACACTTTTTAGCAATATATTCTCCCAGTAAACAAAAAATAGGTGCTTAAACTACTTCTATTTTATATCATTTACAAAAAAGATACTAGTTTTATCAGCTGTCAAATTTGATTTATTGTCCACATTTCTGGCAATGGAAATCAAAAACCATATATTTACATGTAATATGTCACCAAAATATAAAAAATCATTGCATTAAGATCTAGCAGCACAGCAATTTTCAGGTTGTTTAATAATTTTTACACTAATTCCGCAGTCACTTCACGGAGTCTGTTGGCCCTGTCCCTTGCTAATCAGCCTTTACTTGGTCTCTTCTCTTTTTCTTTTTACATTTGAAATCTCTGCCGAATTATTGAAAAGCAACTTATTTATAACTTTGATTTAATTACTTACCTCTGGCGGGTTTCGGAACATATACCATTTTAGAGCTCAAAACTGTCCCATCATGCAAAATACACCTTAAAACAATGAAAATAGGTACAAGTGCAGATGTTTGGGGTTTTATGGCAGGATTGTGTTGAACCCTGCTGTTTTGTGCGATTCGATATATGTATGTATATATATATATATATATATATATATATATATATATATATATATATATATATATATATATATATATATATATATATATATGTATATATATATGAAGCAAAACGATACTGCTTAAAAAAAAAAACAAGGCTAACTCAATGTGGCAAGTGATCTTCGAAAACAAACTGGATTGGTTTGTGAAATGCATACTAATACTAGGCAGCTACTGATGATTCAAAGGGCACACAGGTTTTTGCTGATCACAAAAAATCGACCTCATGCTACCAGTCAAAAGATGTCAGAATATCTAATTTTGTTGATCGTCCAAAGGCCATCTTTCAGATATCTGCATCTTTTTATTAACGCGATGGACTGACGACAGTTACGCATTAACTGAAAAGCTGAGACATGTACCTGGGCATTCTTAACGGTCTAATAATTTCACAGTTTACTTAACCCGAATTTTTGTGCAGAAGACTGTACTGGCATCTCTCTCTCTCTCTGTTTTTCTCTGTCTCTGTCACACACACACAGACACACACACACACACACACACACACACACACACACACATATATATATATTATGCACGTCGACATTAATAGGGTAAAACTGAATTGTTTGTTCAGGATAAAATCAGAGTTAAAAACCTTCATTGTGCTTAGTGTACATAGAGGAGCCCTCTTCACAATTTTGATGTTAAAATTCTTTTTCATCTCGATTTTATGTGTATCTATCAAATTATTGATGGATCGTTTGTGTAATTTACATACAGCATTTCCTCGTATGTCTGAAAGATATGTTTATACCAAGTTCATTTTTCAAAACATCCACATATATATATATATATATATATATATATATATATATTGCAGATGATCCCACAATTTTTACCTGTGTTACCAATGTTAGTGATTATAGATCTTTTTAGTAGTTTTTTGGCTGCTTTAGAAACTTTAGTTTGTTTTAAATTCACTGCATTAAAAATATTAATTTGGGATTTGTAACGATAAATTTTATTTCTAAAGACTCTTTTCAAGTTTTACAACCATCCTTCAACTTTTTGAAATTCTATTTTTTTTTCTTTCTTTGTCCATGTTACACAGCAGGAGTCAAATACATTACATGTACCCTGAAAAACGCTGGCAATTTTCAACTTAGGACATATCCAAAATTGTGTATTTTTTTATCAATTCTTTTAAAAGTGAATTTTATTTAAATTACAAACTACCTGTAATTATATGTTTTTTGTATGTATGAACAAAATTGTAGTATCTATTGTTACACATACAGTCACAAGTGTGATTCACTGCGATATCCTGAAGAGTAATTGAAGCCAGAAATTTCTTGTAATTCATGATACTTTGTCCAATATCATTGCCATATTTATGGAAAATAATGGAGAGGGGTATTTTATATTTATCATTCCTTGGGAATTTTATCTTACAAACAAATTTCAATTTGAACCAGGACTGAAAATATTTTGAAAGGAATGCTACAAAACATTTGATCCACATTTTTCTCATTAAAATCTGGTTTCCCAATAATTGTTATGTACATGACGTAAAAATACACTATTTCACAAAAGCATTGTGGGAATGTGTGCTCAGAATAAACATTCATTGATTCTGGTCATATCACGGTAGCGTGGTGCTTGAAGATCGCTGTGAAATTGATCAATGACAGAAGAAAAAGCCTGAAGTAACAAGGTCTTTTGTATCCCCTTTCCTAAATTTCCTGTTTATCCCAGATTTTCTGTGTTCTAACTTCTTTTTCTTCTTTGAATGTTGAATTATTATGAAAACATGTTTGACTGATATCAAGATTTCAAAGTCCAAATTCCTAACATCACCGAAGCCTCAATTTCTCTCATTAAGTCCAAAGTGAAAAGCTGAATTTAATGTTTTGGTCCAAAAATCTTCCATTTGTAATAATTTTCTTGTGTTAACATAACTATCTTGGTCTAACAAATTTTGTTCTATGTAATCAATAATTTGTATTTGGCAATCCAAATGTGAATGTTCGTCAAAATTGAAATGGTTACGCAATAGAAAGTGTTAAATTCGTGATTTTGAAGTGTATCTATATGTCCACTAAATATTTTTTTTTGAAATTGATTGAATTGTTGGGCCCACATATAGTTATTTACATTTGACATTTCTTTTTCTTCAAATTTTGGGTACTAGACGTGAATTTGTTTGCCACATCAAAAGGCCCTGACTGTACTGAGTTACCCGATCTATACTTCCCAAGTCAAAGAAGATCTCGTAGCATTAACTCGTGGTTTCTTGCCTCTAATGCTAATTTTATCTCATGCCTTTTTGCTTCTGGTGCTGCCTCTCTTGTAGCCTATGCTTTATTTTCATTAGCGTCTTTTGCTGCCTGTGATGCCTCTTTCGCTGCATGTGCTGCTTCTCTTTCACCCTGGAGTTTTAATTTAGCCAATTCCAACTGAATTGCCATTTTTTCCCTGATCCTCAAGGAAACCTTTTTAAACCAAATGGGAAATTATCTTTTCTTTCAAATGTATTTTCCCGATACCTGATGGTACCTCTAAATTTAGGTATCTGGGCCCCTTTTGCAGGTCTTCCTGCAACAATATATCAAAATTGTTGACTGCAAAGTCCTCATTAGCCAGAAACCCACTCAGATCTATTGACATGTTGTCCTATTTTCTGTATATTTACAACCAACTGTGTTTATAGATACCAAAGATCCTTTGTTGAGTTGAAACTGTAAGAATCAGTGTTTAGAAATTTCTGGAATGTTCTTTTGCAAAATAACTTAAGCCCGGCAAATTTTGTGATGACATGTGCAGTAGCGACTGAAAGTCATGTAATCTCTGCCTGCAAACAGCTCTTGAGCAATTTTTTTTAGCACTGCCGGCAATTGCCCCCAAGCAACCGCCCGGTTAATTACAGACCGAATCCACGTGTTAATGCGGGTGCGTCCGAGTGCGAGTGGGATCATGGACTGCCCCCAAGCACCAATGCATGTCAGGATGTTCAGCGAGCTCAGCTGCACCAGCCTAAACTTACCAACATCTGAATCCCTACATGATATTTCACACTTTGTATGCACATGTATATTTATATTTTTTCCCATTTGGGATATATAATGAGCACCGTAACGCGCCTTTGGATTTCAATGAAGCCAACATTTGCTTCTCGCAGAAGCTCAGAATAGTATGAGAGTAAAAGAGAGAGAGAGAGAGAGAGAGAGAGAGAGAGAGAGAGAGAGAGAGAGAGAGAGAGAGATACATGCTTAGGGAAGAGCCATTCTTTTCCTCAAGACCGAATAATCTACTCAGAACATTGTGTTTTTCTTTTCAAGCACTGAACTTCTTTCTCCATGATTTAAGGAAGGCATGCATTTGACGACACATAAAAAAGTTTGGAACGATATACAGTTTACCCCAGGGCCTTGGTAGATGGGGCGTAGCATGTATATATTCTCGCTTTTCAATGCTTGCATATGCTTATACACCACGCTTATAGTAGATGTTTAGATATTACGTATTTGTCATATTTCTATTATGTTGTACATAATATTGAATGCATCACAGGGGTTATCCAAGCTGTGACCACGTCACCCCCCATGGAAAGAGTTTGCATATTTCCAATTTAAAATTATTTTCATCTTAATCTTACATACCTCTTGATTGACCACTGAACAACTTATCTTGTACCCCCCGACACAGCGGAGGGGGGGGGGCGCTTTCACACGCGAAGAGTCTGTTGGAAAAGCAAACCCATGGATTGACAATTATGCTCAATCTTGTATTTTGAAGGCATGTTTTGGTGATTGAGTTTTCATTTGCCTACTTTTCAAGTCATTCACATGTATAAACTGATGGACTGAGAAGAACTATCATGATTCGATTCATACATGATGCTTTCAAAAAATTAGATTTTTCTCCTGGCGTTTGTCACGTATCTTGTACCTGCGGGAAAGACTGTGATCTACCTTGAAAAAATTATCACCTCCTGCACCCCCTGCGCCGCCCCCTTTTTTAAGTCGAATGCTTGCCTATTTGCAATAAAATTATTCTTGACTGGGGATGGTATTGTCTTTCCCACAGCAACGAAGCCGCTTGTGTACAGATTAACTCTTGATCATTTCAAAAGATGTTTATCAGCAGCAATCCGTAGTTTTATATCATCAATGGGTAAAATTTTATCATGCATCAAGATCATCACAACCTTGCCGTAGCTGTCATTTCCAATTTTTGTGTTTTAACCTATTCGTTGACTTGGCATTGTATTTTGAACTGTCTCATTTTCATTCTGTTAAAATTCAGAACAAATATTTTTGCAATGGGATCTGGGAATGCGATTACTAGTCAATGCCACAAAGAATGTTAATTATTTATAGATTAATTCGAATACCTCTAATAACTGACTGTGCCCAGTCTTGTGGTTAGGAGAACATACCCCTCCCCTTCTCTTGATAGGTTGTAAGCAGTGCCTATAGTCTCTGAGTAATGGGGAAAATAGAAAAATTTGGCTATAGATTTATTCCTTAAAATGACGATGACTGATAGGGGTGAGAGGGAGGCGCAAAATCTTTACTGTACTTTAATTGAGTAACTGGATATTGTTTTCTGAGCACTACATCTTATAAAGCGAATGGGTTCAAAATTGAGCAAAACGTGCCCACTTAGCAGACTTAGGTCCTTTGACCGTCCCAACCAGAGGGATGAATGGTGTGAGAATCAGCGAAGCAGACATGCAAAGAAACTTTCTTGCACGAATTCAAAGTGCATGTAGCTGAGACAAGCCTCCTTCCAGATGAGTATTGTGAAGGTATCTATAAAATGTTTCTTCAAACGGATCAGAAAATATGGCAAAAAGCATTGGCAGAGATATCCTTAGGTTGTCTTTTAAGTGTAGAATCTGCATACACAACGGCCAAGAGTTGAGCATGTGCTCTCCGGTTGATAGCGTAAACGTTACACCAGAATGGTTGTCCAGATGGAAAACAAGACTTTGATGTTGGTTGGAGTATCTGGAATATGAAAAACAAACCTATTACTCTTCTATTTCTTATCCAAGGTACTGACTTATAATGATAGTGTGTATTTCAAGTTGACTGAGAACGAATAAAAGGCAATAGCAGTGAGGCATTATTATTTTTTTCGGAGAAAGAACATTAATTTTCCCATGTATATCTGCGTGATATACCTAACTTTACTTTTACGTCATGCTCTTAGATTTCACCAATATGTCCATATGGAAGGGGTATGCACTTGCATGAGGGAAAATTGTGCCAATGTGATAGCTTATTTGCCCGTAATTTGTTTGTTAAAAAACAATTATACAACTTTTGTAGCTGAAAGGACTGATGACATGACACACACATTCTTGGACAATGACATTGTTTACAGTAAAAAGAGCGTCAGTTTATAAACATGATTGCTGACAGCGATTGACCCCGCAAGTGACACGCTGGTGAAGGGAGAGGGTGGAAGGGATTTGCATTGAATGTACAGTAAATCTGCAAATGATCGGCGTCAAAAGTACATTCTGCAAAGTCAAGCTGCATGGGATCACCTGTTTCTGGACGTTACTTAGTAGCAAATTCTAAATCACCGTGGTAGATTGAGCTTGACTTTGCAGAAAGATGCTTTTGTTTAAAGCTTTCAAGAAAATACTGTTCTAAATCTGAACTTTTGCCTCATGAAAAATATAGATTTGCTTCGTTTGATTGCAGCATGAAAGTAACATGAAAATTGTTCACTGCGCCCTACAGTTATATTTTCGTTCTTGTGTGTACTTCAAGCAAGATCTCAACAATTTACATTTACATCAAAAGGTATGGCGTCATACGAATTCTGCATACAACAGAAGCATAAAGGCGCCAGATTGCTTTCACGCCTGACTCGCATCCACAGAGGCTTTTTTCCCGGAATGCAGACTCCTTCCCATGCAGACTTCTTGATTTTAGGAGGGATAGTTGAGTGCAACTATCCGTTATTTTATACAGGAGATATAGTGTCAGAGATGCAAATATACCAGCCAGGCCCACATAGCAATGTCACCCTGTCACATGTGTCACAGACATGGCTCAAGCTAGAAAACTCAATCATTCCGTTCTTTTGTTAAATTGCCTGCTACATAGACCATTTTGTGCGTGTCTGACAGCACACCATGGATAATTGAAGCACCTACACAGTAACGACAGCATAACTTTGTCTCAGCAAGCAAATCGTTAAATGCCTTGGATCTGAACTTGAAACATGTCAACTTATTTTCCTGGATGTCGTTTAGTCACCTGACTTGACCTTCACATGAACCTTTTTGACATAGATCAATAGTACAATGTGGTATTCTCGGATCTGCAATCCGGGAATCTTGGTTTACACGCTAGCATTGCTCAGTGAATCTCCCCGAAAGTGTGTGTGGATACCCATCAAATGTATGCTAAACTTTACTCGAAAACCAACACTAAACCCCGAAGTTATAATCGTCAAAATCTCTCTAATTTTTTATTTAGAGTTATATGGTTGAATTTTGTGGTTGACAACATTGACACAATTTGGGATAAAAATGTCCAAATTTACAAAGGACTATATACGATGTGGTAAGTGTTTTCAAAAGGCCCGCTCATTTGCATAACAACAACAGGCAGCTGATAAACAGCTTATGGGGCGTTGGTTGGTCCGAGAATCAAGTCAGTACAATGAAATTAGTTACCATATAAATGTACCTGTCTAAAAAATATGTGTATAATACTACACTTTACTCTCAGTCTTCAAGAGTCTTTCACCACATATATGCATAGAACATGCCAGCTGAACACACACTCAAATGACTTAAATTTATGTATCTAAACTTAGAGTCGTAACAAGGATGCTAACTGTTAAAATAGAAACAAATTCAAGTTTTTGCATTGTAGTAGCGTTCATGACTGTATAAGCTATGCCGATCGTAAAGTTAATCAAAATTTAATGTATTTTGCATAATCCCAGGAATATGCATGTATGCACATCCATGAGGTCTAGCAACAACCGAAGTCCAAATATATATTCATGATTTGGTTATTTTGGCGAATGACCTTCGAATCCATGTATACATGCTTAGTTACGAATGACGTAAAAATGGTATTTAATTTTGGTGTTGATGTGAATTTTTATAACCTGTTGCAATACATCGTAGGGAAATACAGGCATTAACGCATAAAAAAATTGGATGGAGATGAAGTATATGTAGAAGCAAACATAACGTTATGATAAGTTAAAACGCAGGGGGGGGGGGTCCCGCCTGAATGCAGGTACCGAGTCAACTTACCTGAATACACATTATATTATTGGTGAATTTTTAGGGGTGATAAAAGTGACTGCTGTATGAAAGCCAAATGGTTACATAGACAAATATGTGCAGTATAATATGTACAACGCTACATGTACATTTGGCGTGATTATACTTCCATTAGTATGTGGCAAAGCATTAATATTTCCATGGACGTATAGTTATAGAGATATGTGGTGTCTATAATACCATCCAATTTTACAGTTTCTTGCTCCTCACACAAATTTCATTGCCTAAAACCGTATCAGTGCTCTCTCTCTCTCTTTCTCTCTCTCTCTCTGTACACACACACACACACATATATATGTAAACATATGTGTGTGTGCATAATTTTCTGTTCTTTCTTTTATACAGGTATATATATATATATATATACATATATATATATACATATATATGTATATATATATATGTATATATATATATATATATATATATATATATATATATATATATATATATATATATATATATTTATATATACATTTGAATACCTTTTTTCAATATCATATTACAGAATTAGAACTTGCCAAGGTTCATTGCCTTGTGCAGTTGAAAGTTTGTGAAGTGAGCAGATTTTTAGTTTTGTACCTTTGTACAAACCATAGCTTTAGGCGTTTATGACTATAAGGTCTTGACAATGAGCTCTAAACTTCGTGTGTGCATCTAACATGGGAACAGTCCTACTCAGTCGTCTGGTTTTATTGTCAAGCACAAGTAGTGTTTGACAGTTTTATAGATCCATCTTACGGGTGCTAGTAGAGCATAATATATGGGAGCATCTTCCAGCGAGGAAGTATTTGCATAGTGCTTCATCGTTTCAACTTGTTCTAACATGTAGATCCTTTCCAACATAAACACACGTGATGCAAATCAGTAAATTAGCAGTGTATTCTTTTCAATAGTTGAAATGCAAATTACTCCATTCACATTCACCACTTACTCTTCCGTCCAATGTACAGCAAAAAAAAAATCGGCTTGGGCGACATTTACTTCGGCTATTTACATGTAGGCCTAACATATGCGTAGAAACGATAATTACGGGTATCTGGCAAACGGAAAAAAATAATCATATAAGTCTATATCTACACGTTTATATCTATAGACGAATGTTAGTGGCTATTCATTTTTTTATTGGGGGAGAGGCGTGCGTTTGTTTGTTTGTTTGTTTTTGCTGGGGGGGTGGGAGTAGCTAGATTTCCAGTAAGATAATGAATAAGTTTAAAGACAGAAATATATAGCGTATGGAAAAAGGCTTGTCTTGCTGGCCTTTCCAGGGTGACTGCGGGTTAACCAGTGCATGTGAGCACATGGGAAGTGGGTGTGTGTGTGTGTATGCATGCGGGGGAGATTGCGAGAAAATCAGAAAACAGCAAGCTGGGAGCGCGAGTCCAAGCAAACTGCGAGTGCACATAAATTTTGGCTAAGTAACTGTCAGTCGCTACTATATATTATTATTATTATTATTATTATTATTATTATTATTATTATTATTATTATTATTATTATTATTATTATTATTATTACTGTTATTCTTATCATTAGTATTATTATTGTTATACTAAATTAATATACAATGACGTCTGTAGATATGAAAGGTAAGAAGAGAACGCGTACCTTTTTGCTTTTTGAGAAGATAGCCTGTTTCACATTAACAAGATTGGATATTACACAAAATGGGTTTAAATGTGGGTCATATTGAAATGATGTTCTGTCTTTATTCAATACTACACATAGTACAAGTGTAAACAGGGGTTTCTTTTGTTCACAGGCATATTTTAAATGCTTTAGTTAAAGGCATGCCTTTTTTAATTATTATGACTCCAATCAGTTAATAAAGAAGGCAAATATATATTTACATATCTCTTGGTAGGTTAGTGAACAGACCTTATTCTGTATATGAGCAGATACCACATACCATATAAATTGAATTATATCTTTCAGAGTTTCTTTTCTCTTCATTTTCTTTAAAAGTCTTGTTGGCGCTTGATGCTTCAATCACCATACGTGCTGGCTTTTTTTGTTTGTTTGTTTGTTTGTTTGTTTGTTTGTTTTTGTTTGTTTGTTTGTTTGTTTGTTTGTTTTGTAGGGGGGGTATTGTGTTTTTTTGTTATTCACTTTGTTTTGCGCAAAATATGACGGCATGTTTAAGGGTTTTTTTTAATTACTGAAGGGAATGGGGAACTATAACTCTCGCAAAATCCATCGTGAAGGACATTTAGCTTTATAGTGAGAAAAAAGTATAGTCATTTGTCCTTATCACTCTGGCCACATGGTACTAAGGAATGTGATGATTTGGTGTCTACCTGTACGTCTACTGTATATAATCTCTAAGAAATGGCATGCTTATGCAAATACCATGACAAAGAACTCTTATCTGTTAAAGTATTAGGTAAAATGCCCAAATGACGGCTATCAGCATTTGAAACGTCGGTCAAACAAATTTTATTATATCAATTTGGAAAAAAAGAACAGTAAGTCAGAAACTAGCCTTCAGAATTTGGTAGCAAGTATGTAGCTGTATTACAGCCTTGGTGCATACCAATTTCAAACTGGATTTTTCTTTTAAAGTCAAACATTTGGTAGTTATATGCCTCCAAAAACTTAAACACACAAAATTCGAAGGACAATTCCCTGTATACGTTCTTTGTTTCTAAGGGCAAAAGATCAAAAAAATTTATGGTAAAATGAGGGTTGCAAAGATAAAATCCTGACAAGAGTAGGTATAAAATATACTGTACCGGTTTGCTCCCATAAATAAAATGGGTCGATAATATCTTTATGATCTAGTTCAACCCAACATTTCCACCCCATCGGTAAGAAAGAGGATCCCCCCCCCCCCCAATAAAAGGACTACGTCTTACGGCTAAAACGTTTGAGATAGTATGGAGCAAAAATAAGGAATCTTCCATACCAGCTCAGAGAAGATATCAATGTTAAAGACTTCAACAAATGGGATAGTCCCTACTGTAAATGGGTCTTTTACTCTTCAAAAGGGAGTAACTATCTATTTTGATATATTTATATTAATGTGGGGAGTGTGTTGCCTCCTGGGGTGATCGTGGGGCTAGGATAGGGCTCTCATGGCGATCTTGGGCACTTCCCCATGCTGAAAAAGTTGGCCGAGATGGTCATTGGTACTCCCTGGTCAGCCTGGTTGTCTCTTGGGGTGACTTACTCTTCACATGGACCAGTGATTAACTAGCATAAAATTACTGTTGTTAGTTTTTAACCATCATTACAAGTCCATCATTATACTCATATTGGGGCTTCATTTGTAACATGTATGCAAACTTGAGGAAAGTCTTTTGTAATTTTTCCATAATTTACTTATATCATCTTTTATTGTAACTCATATTTTCATTTTATTCAATGTCTTAGTTATTGTAATTTAATTTCCGTTCAACTTTTATTAATGTACTCTGGTGCATGCTGTTTTCTACCATATACACTTATGTCGTCAAATACCACTCAAATTGTCTATTTTATGTTTACCGGCGATAAAAAAGCTTATCTATCTGTACATCTCTCTAACTATCTATCTATCTATCTATCTCTCTATCTATCTATCTATCTATCTATCTATCTATCTATCTATCTATCTATCTATCTATCTATCTATCTATCAATCTATCTATCTATATCTATCTATCTATCTATCTGTCTGTCTCTCTGTCTGTCTATCTATCTATCCCAACTGATACAGTTTCATAGCATTTATTTTATCACATTGTTAAAACGTGCTTTCATAAGGCCTGCTTAGTCACTTTTGAGGATGTGTTGTAGCTTAATACACCAACAGGAAAGGGTAACTTGGAAATGGAAATATCCATACATGGATCTTGTACCAGTTTTGAGCCATAAGCACTCATTGGATCATTTTAAATATATATATGTATATATATATATATATATATATATATATATATATATATATATATATATATATATATATATATATATATATATATATATATATATATATATATATATATATATATATATATATATATATATTTATATATATATATGTATATATATATATATATATATATATATATAAAATCATCCATTGAGTGCTTATCACTCAAAACGGGTATATATGTATGTATATATATATATATACATATATGTATGTATGTGTGTGTGTGTGTGTGTGTGTGTGTGTGTGTGTGTGTGTGTGTGTGTGTGTGTGTGCCTGTGTATACCAGCATTGCTTCCAGACAACATTAGGTATTCCAAAATCCACATCAAGAGTGGCGATCAAAAGGAAGTAAAATATAGTAGAAGGTGTGAAAACGAGGCTACCGTGACATAACATCTGATATATCACAGTGAATCTTCTTTTTGTTGTACTGCCCCCACTGAATCACCACCCCGTATGAGCCCTGGATTTCTATTACAATTATTAATAAAGTTCATGTGTATGATTGTTTACTTCATTTTATAATGTAATTGCAGGAAATGGTCGCAAAATATCTTACACGACAATGCATTGTAAAGTTTTGGTTCCATGTTTCTATGTTAGTTACCGTGGTTGATAATAGATGGCGCAGTAATTTAAGTATATCTGTACCCTCTATCCGCACTTGCCCTCAATGCTGAGGCAACCACATATAGCAAAGGTACAAACCTTATTACGTCATTATTCCAAAAGTATCCCAATGACCCTGACACAAGTCGATGGAAGTGCATCTAAAGACACCCTTGGCAAACAATCCACCGGATGACTGCAACCACTGAACCAGTGTCAAGACACTGTGTCAGTAACTAGTTGTAGGCCTACGCATGCCATGGCATTTAATTCTTCAGGCTCTTCTCCCAAAAAAAATTTTGCTAATTACTGTCATAATTGTTGCATGGGTTTTGCACTTGATAAACCGTTGTCCCGGAATAATAATCCAAGTAGAGCATGAACTATTTCAAAAATTGACCAACACAGGGTAAATTTTCCTGCTTGCCACCGTCGTTAACTTTCAACCGTGATACACTGATTTGTTACATGAAATCATTCAGCCAATCACATTTGTCATACATCGTTCATCTGGCAAGACCCTATAAGGTTTCCACGTTCCAAACAGCTACGTAGGCCAACAGCTGCAATACTGTAAAATGTAGGGCTAGGACATAATTATGATAAACTTTGGGGTCTTATTTTTATGATTCACATTTTAAGCCTATGCATATTTGAAAGGTTGTTACTTAGAGCAGTACAATTTTCCCACATAGGGCCCAGCAAATAGGGCTCTACTCATTTCCAAAATGGTAGATTCTGCAGAGGAGGGAGTGCACAAGCAGACGGGAATGGCATATACAAAAGCGATGATAACAGGTAAAAATAGGCCAGTTAAATCCTCTTTTGCGTCAAATTTGGAGGATTTTCAAATTTAAACTATATTTCAATAGGAATTAAGTACAGCGTGATATTGATCGTTGCCAAAATATAATTCAGGAGATGGTGAGACTCTGTCTGATTGCTCGCCAATGCGCCAAATTGACTTCGATTACACCGCTTCCGTCATTTCAATTGGCAGCATTCAAAGTCACGCCATACTTTATTCCTTGAGCACAGACATGTATCTGGTCAGTTAAGAACAGTTAGTAATGCATGTTTCCCAACTTTATTTGGACGTTCCAACTCTACTTTAAAACGTAGAGAATATTCCATGGTGAAGCAAGGTTTCCCCCTTCAGATGGCCACCTCCATAATATGATGGTTCCCTTACTCCAGAACAGCACAAAAACGCTAAATGATTCCAAACCTCTGAGATATTCCCCCCAAAAATTGTCTTAACCATGCTAATAGACTCGGTTATATTCATTTACAATTGATACATATTTGCCCATGAAATTTGTAATTATGTTTCAAACCTGATTCTGCTACCAGACACAGCTCTTTTAGTTGTATCAGAATGCATAAACAATTACTAAGAAAGAGGTGCTGATGTCCATTAGGTGTTTGAGATCTGACTTAACCGTTTGACAGAGTCGAGTTTTCGATACTGCTGAAATGACTCTTGTGCCCACTTACATTTCGATCAATATTATACATATATGTTATAATGGTGAGGATAGTGTGGGGTAATACTAAGTTTTGTCTATTTACTTGTTTGAAGAGTGTAAATCAAGGTGGTGTCTTTCACCATTCCTTTTGTGCGTGTATCTTGACAACTTGATTCAAAATTAAGGGGATCTGGATTTGGCCTTTACTTCTGCAAAAAGATTTGTTGGAGCAGTTGCATAGGCGGGTGTTATAAGTGTCATAAGTTCCACTCGCACATCGATGGCTGAGTTTCTTACTAAGTATTTTCTGGAGAATGAAAGGTGCCGTTCCATCCGAGTAAGCCTAAAGTGATTTCCTGCAACCAATTGATTGGTTCATGTTTTTCCAAATTATATATTAATAGGTATAGATACAACAATGTATCTTTCACATATATTAATGACCAAATATCAAATTACATGTGAACAGCGAAAATAAACAGGAGCATATTTGAAGGTATAGCGCTGATTGCTAGTTTAGGCATGTGTGTTCAAGGACAAAATATAAATTGTTTAAGACACCACGTATGCCTTTTTATGGGAGCCAATTATAGGATGTCGCAGGACAAAGTGTTGAAATGTTCCTCACTGCCTGTCGCAGGACAATTAGACGAGTTTTGGAAACATCCGTATACAAGCCACAGTGCCTTGCTGCATGCAATTTGCGATGACTTAGATGATGATCGCCAAAATCGTAAAAGGTTTCACGCCTTCTTCTGCAAAGTCTGCTGCACTAATAACGAGATTTTGAATACTATAGCCAATACCACTTTTCCTGTTCACTCCATGTCACTGCTGAAATTATGTATTGTGCTTATATGTGTGATTTTCTGCACTTCAGTTTTTTTGACGTGCTGAGCAGTATATGTATGACCCAAAATCATGGTCAGTTGTGCACCAGTCCATTGATGACAACATTGTGTGATTAGAGAATGAAAATTGAATGCAAAAGTAAGAGTAAAGACACGATGCCAAAAAATATCAAAATGAGACATTAAGTTGTCAATCAGTATTCACGTATTTTCAAGGGACAAACCAACCAAAACGGCATTAAAAAGTATTGACCCCATATCTTTTACATGGATTGCGAAACAGGCCAAGCTTATATCAATCACTCTGCATGACACAGATGGTGGCATGTACTTTCTTACGTACTTGTTTGATGGAGGAAACCGCAAAATTGGGATAAAACCGCCATGCACAGTCAGAATGGTATGAACTCTTTTCATTTCCTTCCCCAGCCAGGAATCAAACCCGGGCCGCGAGGTGAAAGGCGAGTGTGTTGCAGCTCCACCAACCGTGCACTCATAAAACGGCATTGCACAACAGATGTGCCATATTTCACAAACACTGCAATGCAGATGGTAAACCCATTCTGACCAAGCAGGAAGCTGAGCAGTGATTACCAGCTGCATAAGCATAGATGTTGCCAAAACAATAATACTTGTGGTATTTACCGTTGATCAAGTAAATGGGCTTCAGAGACAGCATAGAGACTGTCAGTCATAAAGAATTGCTCCCTAGCACCTGCTTTGATTGTGACAGAATAACAACTTATGTTCCCCATTTAGAAATATTACTCAGAAATTTATGCAAGGTTTCCTTGCGAAAAAAAAACTGTTTACATTTTGCTTGTTTACTATAGATCTCCTAAATATAGTTAGCAGATTGAAAGCGATTTTATTATTACGTCTTGAGACACTGTGAATATCATAATTTAATGGACAACGTATTCTTTCGTCGACGAAAGACACTTGTGAATTCTTGATTTTGAAACACTTGCGGCTTAGTTGATTCGAACACCAAGCATGTATTTACACAAGTCCTGTCTACAACTCAACATAAGTATAAAACTTGTATCTTTACACTTGTGTCTTTTGTACTCTCACCACTTTCAGAGTTTGATATGTTGGGCAGGAATGGGTTTGGTAATATATTCATAAGAAATAACCTACAACGAAAACAAAATATTTTGAAACTATTTTATGTTAATCGTGTATTTTGCAAAATGTATGTCGATAAAGAAGCTCGTTGATTTAGATTTCCTTATTTTAATGCAGCTGTTTTTATTAGCATTAGTATTAAAGTAAACCAAGAAATGAAAACTGTGTATGTGACACTCGTCTTGGTTATTCTCTCTTGCCTCGCTAACAAGAGTACCAAATGGTACAATTGACTTTAGTAATAGGTGATCAGATGACAAAGAAGACCTGATGTAAGAAATATTTGAACAGGCCTTCTGACGTGAGATGTACATGTGGAATAGACTTCATTGAATGCACCATAAAACAAAGTGTATGGTATTTTGCCAAATACACATATAAAGAAAATACAAATACAGCAAGGTACAAACAAATACAAGATTTTACATAGCAGAACAGTTTCAAAATAAAAACAAGCAACAACAGAATTTTACAACATCAGATGTACCCACTAACTTGCGACATAGAGACACCGGATATTTTTCTTTTGGTGGAGGCTAAAAAAAATTGAGTGAGGGGTCAATAATGCCGGATGAGAGGAAAATTATTACAATGTGTTTCCTCTTGTGTTGCAAAATTTTATGAAGGATTTTAATTTTAAGATTAATTGTATGTCTTGTGTAAATATAAGCAGTGCCCTAAACATCGTATTTTAGTTACTGGGTGGCAGCCACATACCCGTGTTGTGATGATGTGCTATGATATATATAATATTATTTACCTAGATTTCAGCTGTAACAGACCCTTTATGATTATTTGAATGAACATAGAATGCTGGCTGCAGTAAAGGTTGTTTGCCCTGACGAATATGGTTTCCCTATGCATATCATTGACGGTGTACAATTCCCTCACAATAATGTTCATTGCTTATGAAGCTGACGTGGGTTCATCAGATTACAGCAAGGCAACGCAATAATGAAACATTGAAAATATTACAATTTCTAAATTACAACTGAGTGATCTGTGGATCACACAATATGAAGCCAATATATGGCAAGAAGTAAAAAAGTTCATCTAATACCGCACAACTGCATAGACCTTATCCTTTGTACATTCCTGCCCGTTATGCAAATAGCAGAGACAATTATACGTGCATGTGTTAAAAACAAAGGGTGCCTATGGAACCTACAAGTAAACACCACACGTGCGATACACTTGATTTCAATGCCCAGACACAAATATTATGCATGTGGGCATAGGAAAGCAATCTTGTTCCAACCAGGGCCAGAAAT
Source organism: Hermodice carunculata (assembly GCA_964020975.1). NCBI lineage: Eukaryota > Metazoa > Annelida > Polychaeta > Eunicida > Amphinomidae > Hermodice > Hermodice carunculata. The sequence goes on from OZ026623.1 coordinate 73,079,559, forward strand.
ACGAACACTCTGCCATACATCTTTCTTCCGTGTCCAGTGAAACTTTGAACACATCTGTTTTTCGATTATGCAAGTGAATAATCAATCAAATCAGAATTATTAAAAGGGCAGTAAAACACCAAGGTTACATTATTTAGCATACACACACACACACACACACACATATATATATATATATATATATATATATATATATATATATATATATATATATATATATATATATATATATATATATACGTACGTGTGTGTGTGTGTGTGTATGTGTACATCAGACACACAAATATTTTTTCTCTGTTTGTCCAAAACCACTTCCCGATAGTCATTACCTTGTTCCGTAGTCCGAACTCTCCAGACTCTAAAAGCTCACCTATCAATGTCTAAAGTATATACACATGGAAGTACGAATGTCACGTTCTTTTGTAGACTTATGACATAGGCTGTGTTAGCCCAAATAACTTAAAGAGTCTTAAGTGGGTAAATACTCAGAAGATGTTTCCTAGCACCATGATAACGCCTACTGCCCAGTATGAAAGTCGCCAAAAAAACGTTCTATTTGGTTGTCAACTCTTAATTGTGAAAGAGAACTCTTGACTTCATTTATGGGTAGATTTGTGTAAAGCATAGAAAATTAAACCATTTGTTACATTTTGCTTTTAACTCTTTAATTTCAGATTCAAACTCGGAAGAACTGCCAATGCTCCAAAAACAATTTATTTCACAGCTTCTAGAAATTGTATTGCTTTGTAGTATTTAATGAAATGATTCCGAATTGCAGTCAAACACTGTGTCAATTCCTTTGATAGTTGTTTTCTTGTACATTTTGAGGCGCTAGCTATGAATCTTGATTTAAAAGGTGTGTTATGTAATTACGGTTTTCAGAACAAACATGGAATAGAATAGTCCTCTTCATACATTTTGGTATCAATATTTCTTTTCATCCCATCCTTATGTGTATCTATCAAATTATCAATGGATTGTTTGTGTACTGTATTTATGTTATTTACTCTAATGTCTGAAATCATGTTTATGCCAAGTTGCTTTTTTCAAAACTTTCAGATACTGTTTTTGAGGATGATCCCAAAATTGCTCCTACCATATCAATGTTAGGGATTACATATCTTTCTTGTAGTTTTTTACTGCTCTGGAAACCTTAAGCTGCTTTAAATTTACCATACTAAATTCTTCATGTGTTGTTTGTAACGAAAAATTATATTTCCAAAGGCTGTTTTCAAGTCTGATAACTATCGTTCAAATTTTCAAAATTCTATTTTTTATTTCTTTGTCCACTTCATGCCGTAGCAATGAAAAGCATGACATGTATCCTGAAAAATACTGCCAACATTAAACTTCAGACATATCCGAATTTTGTACCTTTTTTGGGTCATTTTTTTAAACTAAATTTTGTGTAATATCCAAATTACCTGTAAGTTCATGTTAGTAGTATGTATCAAAAAAATTATAATATTGATTGTTAGACGTACAGGTACAATTTTGACTAGCTGCAATATCCTCAAGAGTGATAAAAGCCAGAAGTTTCTTGTTAGTCATGATACTTTTTTCAATATTTTTGCATTCCTTGGGAATCATGTTACAGAGATATTTCAATTTGATAGAAGCTGGATGCTCAGTGAATCATAATTTTGTACTGGAAAGAAATGCTGCAATACATTTGATCCAATTGTTTCTTTTCAGAATCTGAATAGTTTCACATGCTCAAACACAATTTCACCCCCCCCCCAAAAAAAAGAAAAAAAGTGGAAATCTGTGTTGAGAATACGTTGGACCCAGATATTCATTGATTATGGTTATATCTTGATATGATAGTGCTTTAAGACCTATATGTAATTGATCATTGGGATTAGAGGAACCCTGTAGTAAATCGTACCACCAAAGAGATATGTTGCAACACTTCAACATAATAGGTTAAAGTGCTGCAAATTGTTTTGGTCTAATATCACGGCTTCATTTATCGAATTTAGTTACTATCTGTTTTCGCCTGATGCCTAATCTCCCTTTAATTTGCTCCTTTTCATTCAATCGATGCTTTATTCCTCCTAGAGACAATTAAATGCCGTCAGATTATGGGTAGTTTACACATAGCCAGCTGGATAAGTATAAAGTCTATGCTGGGTTTTTCATGCCCCAACGGCAGGTCTAGTTTCATGCTGTGCTATGAACACATGGGTGCAATTTTGTGTCTGCATTTTGGGAAACCGGGAATGATGGCACGATGGACACAAAAAGGCAGGTTCAGGATCCCCCTGCAGTTCCGATCAATACAAAATGTTAATGAGATCTTTGAAGGTACCATTTATTAGAAAAAAATCCTTTCATTGACGCCTCCAGTTGTGTGCATTGTGTACAACAGGCACCAAGGACAGACGTTTGCTTCAGTTGAAAGGTAAATGTAAAAGGGCATAATCACTACTTTGCATTCCCCAAGTCTCCTTAAATGGAGCCAGTTTTGCTGCAGATATACCTCTTTACCAGCGAATAGTGCTTGGTAATATGCATGTTGGAAAACATGTACATAAATGAAACAAAACCTGCTGTGACAAATCATCTCTTGATTCTACTGAAATATATATGCGCACCTGGTTGTATCTTACCTTTGTAAGCACTGCCCTTTAGTATGTAGGTATACCCTTTGCGACCACATAACGGACAGGTCTTGAACCAGCACCTAATACAGCAATCATCAAGCAGAAAATGGGAAACGCACATACCAACTGCACCAAATCCCCGATCCTGTAAAGAATGGTTCAATGGAAGCCAGTATGCGTGAATGCCATAATGGACACGCCCCAGCTTATTCTATGCAGTACAAGTACTGTATTCTGAGTTATTCCAGATGGGGAACTATACATATGGAAGTCTACCAGTATCAAAGGAGCCCGAAAATATAAATGTTTGTGACTGACTTTGTTTTTCTTTTCTGTTTATCATGTAGAAGCCCTTGTTAGCAGTTCTAATTGACACAAAGGCTTTTACCGTCGACTTCTGACTTTTGGCGAATTTAAAAGGGCTTTACAGCTCTACCGACAGGAGGTCACAAGTTAAACTATTACTCAGGTTTGTCCGTCTGTCCATAAATGTGTCCATCCATGTGTATATTAACTGTCCTTGCATCCGTTATGCGGTCTACAGTTTTCAGATTATCCCCAAGCAACTTTTGCTATGTACGGGTCCATAAAAGTGTAGATTGAGTTCGATATTCGTGGCGCCACCTACACAAAAATGCAATAAATAGGTCAAAATGGAAAACCCTGTGACCACTCCAGCATCCTGTTTTCTTTTGTAGATGAAATTCAGTGCAATTGTGAAGGAGGCTAAATATCAGTTGCATATGACACTAGTAGCACTGCCTATAATTTGACAGGAATTAAAAGCTAAAATGTGTTGAAAGATATATAATTATATATTTATGAAATAATTGAGTTGAACCTACCACAGTTATGGAATATTTTGATCCACTTCAGTGCAAATCGGTTAGGTAATATTGATGATCTTAATTTACTTTTGTGACGAGGTTGGATTATTAAAGAATAATTGTAAAATATATTGTACTAGGTCAATACAGAAAAAGAGGCTAAACATATTATAGGAGTTTGGTTATATACTAGAAACTTCACACAAGGAATGCTTTTGAAATAGTCATTTAAAACTAACCAAGAGGATGCATATTGGACTTCTCTGAAATGCATTTATTATGCTGGTTGCTGGGACTAATGGGGATTGGACTTAGTGAACAGTTTCCTTTAGTACACCCTGGGTGAACCACAATAAGTACTGAAAAATCACCTGCATTAATTTATATGAACACAAAATAAATACAAACGCTGACAGCAGCCCAAGTAGGGACATATCAGCGTCAGGTTCCTGAGCGTAAAGCTTGCTCATTGGTCCTGTAACACCGTCCTACGTTTCAATTGTTCAACATTTTGTTAATTATAACCAAGAGAAGAGGTTGGTCCGATTAATCCTTAAAGTGCATAGCCATCTGAAACTGAGATTTGTTCTACGCTACTTAGGGAATAAAATAACCATGAAAGACAACAGGAAATTATCAAAGCATGAGACACGTTATGTTGTATATTGATAGAAGTCATTGTCTTTTTTTCTGGATATTGTTCAGAATTTCGCAAGAAAATCAGCAGCGCATCATGAGCCACATATTCCCTAAAAATACACTCATTACAGCATTACTGTTGATTAATTTGATCAGGTAATTGCTGTCTCCCGCATTTGGGAGTTAGAAAATAAAACCGGGCATTCAATTGAAAATAGGCTGCACTAGTCAGGTGGAAAGGAGAACTTAAAAGACTCCTCGTGTTTTGAATAAACTGTGACGAAGAGGCATCATAAAATATGTTTAATTTAGCTGTTTTAGGACGTCACGAAGGAGCACACTATCTGGAGAAGCTTAAGTGTACGAAAGGGCCTCACAATTTACCAAAATTCTGAGGAGCAGTAAACACAATTTATTTGATTTGTAAAGCATTATTATTGGTTTATTGCGACCAAATACAAAAATACTCAATATTTTGCCATGTTTGTATGCTTTACATCTCCTACAATAAATATGTTGGCATGCGCTCATTAGGCAACGTTCTGCTGCGTATGAGGGAGGGTTAGTTCCATCTCACAAACCTGTAATTTTTATTGTGAGTGATTAAACTTTGCTTTCATTACATTTTATTTTTATTTATTTACTTATTACCTTCCCTTTGCCTTGCTTTCCCGTCCTTTCCTCTTCTCTCTTCTCCTCCTTTTGCTTTTCCTCTCCTAATTGAACATAAATAATTATTTTAAAGTTGTGACACTGTCTTTTTTATGTCACATTTTTTAATTAATTATTGAATTACTAGCAGATTCCTCTTCCTTCTTTCACAATAGAGTGAAACGAAACTTGCTAATTTTTATAGTTTTCATTTCACTTGTCTATCATACACATCGTATTTTTTGTCCTCTTTGGTTTGTTCACATAAAATGTGTGCTCTTCGTGCCAAGACAACCTGTGGCACATTTATGACAATCATTTCACGTTGCAGATTAAAACTGACGACACTGTTTTACCTTTTGCTCCAATTTCCAGCATGCGAGACCAATTCCATGCATATAGATCATACAGGCAGGAATAACAAAGGCCAGAATTTTTTAAGTATTGCAAACTTTTCAACAATAAGATAATTCTCCTGGTTCACAACAAAACGACAGGAAATGTGTATATAATTGATCACTGGCATTTGATACGAAATAACATAAAGGTTGTTTATACATCACCCATTAAAAATTCATTAAAGACTCTTAATGTTTATTGCACACATGTACAGATTAAAAGATATTTTCTTGGAAGGCCAACATACATTAGAGAACGTAAAATATTTGTGTAGGGTAAATTATAACAAATCCGGCCCTTGGTTGTACTTTTCTGATCATTTTACATCACGTTTATACAAATATTATATTATATATACATGTATATATATATATATATATATATATATATATATATATATATATATATATATATATATATATATATATATATATATATATATATATATATATATATATATATATATATATATATATATATATATGTTTACTTTCGATCATGAAATGCTAAATTGATCTACTCTTTGTACAACCAGGTTATTTCAATATTTTTTGGACCTTGTTTAGAAGAACAAAAGAGCGAGAAACGGGAAAGAAAGAAAAACGTGGGGAAAAATTTGCAGATGTTTGTCACATCGAGCTTGAATGTTGACTCTCTAAATGGAAATGTATCAAATGTTTTAAAAGCCTTTAATACTAAGGAATGCATTATTATTTATGTCTGAATGAATCAAATATTTTGTTTGTCCATATGTCTGAAGAACGTCGCCTTTCTTAACTTCTTTGTATGCATTATACCTCTATGTTCTGAACTACAATGAAGCTTGAGATGCCGTAGTTTATCCCTTTTTGTGTATATGTGTGAGTGATTAAGAGAGTGAGTGTATACGACAGTGCTCAGGTCTGCTCCGTGCTTTTACTATATTGTTAACTGATATTTTTGTGCTACTGTATTTCCTTAGCTGCTTGGATTTGGCCTGTAAACAGATTTCATGTCTGGTCATCGTTTTTGCTTCTATTTTTTGGGCTCTCCCTCTTATAGCATCAAATTTGAAATAAATATGTTTACGATAGATTTTTACAGCACAGGATTATCCATGTCAAGGTGGGCTATTTTTTATACTAGTAATTAATGTGAAAGAAATAACCCCCCCCCCAAAAAAGGAAGAAAAACTAACAAACCTAACAAAAAGTCTTGGGATGGTAAACTTTTGGTTTTTCATTTTTTTCATCACACATAAATGTCGCCACCTAACTTTAACCACTGGGGACTCGTGATCGTGTCCCTGTGAGTAAAAGGTTGCTGCGCCCCCCCCCCCCCTTTTTTTGTAAAGTTTCGTCCACTAGTGCTAAGTATCAACAGGGTGCTCTTTAGTACAAAATAGTGAGGAAATCACAATATTTTGTTGGCATTGCGCCGATAAGTTTTCAAACCTGGGTTTTGTGTTCAATTTTTATACCTGAACGGGCCTATGCCTGTAAGCCCACCAGTTGCAGGCATACATGTGTATATGTATTGCGGTGAGTAGAGAAAGAAAGAAGAAAGGATGGGGAAGAAAGAACCCGGTTGTGTTGGGTCTGATATTTTAATTATGATGCTTCACTGACAAGTTGGTGTTTAGTACGAGCATTAGTTTATTAGTTTCTAAGCAGCTGGGAAAAAACATAAAAAACGTGTGAAAACGTCAGTGGTTATAACAGGTGCATGCAACACAGGTTTCCCTCTGTCTCTGCCCTGCATTTCTCGTTTCTTCTCTTCCCTACCCTCTACCCTCCTTCATGCTGTATAATCTATGGTAAATCTGGGTACACATGAACATGTCTTGATCTACATTTTACTATTCAATAATAAAATATATCAGAGGGTTTTTGTAAGGCAAGGTTGTATATTGGTTCACTCTTTGCACTGTAGATTTCCCCTTATTCGTATTTCCCGTACCAAGATAAAGGGTTCACTCAGGCATTATACATGCATACCTATATAATGTCCCACAATGGCTTAAAAGGGATAGAAGATTTTTTGCAAGTATTTCAAGGTGTTTGAAATGGCTTAAAGGTTCTGAAACGTTTAGAAGCATCCCCAAAAGGGTTTTTTCTGGTGTTTGAAATAGCTTAAAGGTATACAAGACATTTAGAAGCATCCCAAAAAGGTTTTTTCCGCATTTGGAAACTATTTAAAAGAGTTTTAACAAAATTAGAGTAAATGGTTGTGAGAGTGTCAGCGAGCATTGCTAAAGCATTGAGAACACATTTCTAAAGGTTGGCTTTTCACTGAAGAGGGCGAAGAAATGTTGGAAAACGTGGGGGGATTCGTCGCACACCTTCTGCATAGCGGCTAAAAAACAGGTTTGTCAGAAAAGTCATGTTGTGGTTATGCATGCTGAATCTTTCATTCATATATCCTCCATAACATTTGGTCGTTCTTACAGTTATGTCAGGTTCTGCTTGTCTCATTATCATGGCAACAATGAGCATTGACTGTTATGGTTGTAGCATAAAGATACGTTCTTTAAAGAGTATAAAACAGTGTAGTAAAACTGTGATACTTAGGTTCACAGGGATGAACTTTGCCTGATTATTGTAAGTATTTCAATCAAACAAGTTTCAGGATTATGTTGCACCTTCCAATTATTTGATTGGTCTTGCGAGTGTATTTCGGCCTCTGCTTTTTCTTTGACCAATCTTTATCCATTGGGCACCACAAATAGCACTTAATAAGCAAGTGGACGAACATACATTGATTGTACTTCATATGAAACAAACACATTAAGCAGCACATTTATTTTACAAACATGCTCAGACAGAGGTTCGACTAAATTATATATCATTGTCCTGCGGACACAACAGAGGAGTTCACACGAAAGAGATTTAGGCTGCAATCTGCTCCTGACCCAGATCACTCTTGTAATCTCTGGTCAGCCTACCAAAAGAGGAGATATGATATGGGGGGGGGGGTCAGATTTGCTCCTTCTGATCCAACTTGCCCCCCAGAGTTTTTACCATTTAACACGTGCTGGAGGCTATCCACCCTTGGTCAACTGGCCATGAGGCAGAACAGCTCCCACTGCATTCACATGCCAAGTTTTTTTGTTTTTGGGCCAACAAAGATGTGCTAATGGGAACCCCAACATTTCCTCAGTCACCCCAAGCAAACAGGTTCTCGTGTTTCTCTAGAATAGACTGTATGATGTGCCTTATATACTTCAAAATTGCTTGTTACTTCCCACGAACTGAGCGTTTGATGTGTACCTCTGACATGGCAATTTCACCTGCATGGGTTACCACCTCAATCCAGAATGACTGTGTATACAAGAAATTAGGGTTATATCTGCTGCAATTCAAGATAGAAACACAAGTACAAAAGACAATTTTGACGGGATATGGCCCTTCATGCCTGGTCTTTTAAATAGGGACCTAGACAGGTTCCCCTGACTGTTTCATAATTGACTAATGCTTTCAAAGCTCTTCAGATTCTATTACAATTCTGTGATGTGACCCATCTGAATGTTTGTACTCCTTGAAATTCATATACCCCAGGGGAGTTGCTTACCACATTGCTGTGGGGCCAGATGTCACCAAGCTACGACATCTTGCTTTGTTGATTATTAGAAATTTACTTTCTCCCATTCTAAGGAAGGCACAGAATACTAGGCAAGAGGCAGCCTGGTATGATCTGCCTGTATATTTACTGTCAAACAGTGCTGAGAGGGCATCACACATTTTGGAAATCCTAACTTTATCCATGAGTTTTCTAAAATCTTTAACCTTGGAGTGTAGCTTCCTGCTAGCATATTTTGACCTTTGAAACTCTGTCTAGCCTCAACTTACTAATTACTTTTTTGTTCATAAGCCAAGACTGACAGACAGGAAGCAATGCCACTGGCTGAGTGCTTGTGCATGGTAAAAAAATGAAACTTTGTCATATTTTTTTTTCCGTGAGAGACATTGTCTAGTCTTAACAATAAAGTTTATTATGAAAACTGCTGTACAAATTCCAAGGTTTTTGCAAAGGAGGTCCTTCTTGTTGGTGCTAGGGCAGCTTTTAAGATTTTTTGACTGCTGTGGCAAAACAGTGCCTCTGGTCGCAGATACAAAAAAAATCTCATGTGGCATGGGATTGATAGCTTGTGTTAGTTGCTTTTTTGAATTCTTACTCCTGTAAACAAGAAAAGAGATCGGCCTCAATTGTGATTAGACCAGGGATAAGCAAAGCTTGTGAAAATATTGTGAGTCCTAGACAGGATACTACCAAGGGTCTGAGGATTGATATCAAGTGTTTGTTCTGTAACGACTTTGATATAAAGGTGATTCCACATCACGTGTCTATACATTTACACTGTGACCATAATCAAAGAGAGTTTGAGAACTTGAGTATACATGTTTTGCACATATGGTGGGATGCTCCATAGAAATAATGTTTACCATATATTTCTCAATATCAGCTGAAGCGAACTGCATCTCTGACAAGTCTCACATTGGGAAATGCCAGAAATGCCAGTTTCATCAATGAAAAATCATTTGACATTAGATGACTGAAGGAAATATTCCTGCACATTCAAAAAAGCTCTTATTGGCTCCATGATTCTAATAAGATGCTTTGAGTGTTTTAACTCCTTTCATAAATCATATAAAAAGTCATATGGAATTCCACATCGCCGTGTCATGGGGAATAGATTTTAAACAGCACAAGGTTTAAAACCGTTCACTGGGAGCCTTTGGTGAGCAGTGTACGGTTTGAAATGAGTGCAGTCTAAAACCATTCACCATTACTTGGCCATGTGGATTTTGTTTTGCTCCCATAGAGCATTAAATCCTATGTTTTTGTCAAAAGCGACTTTGTTTAGCATGCAGCAGCCGTTTCAACTCCATTTTTTTTTCATTTTCAACATTGCGTTGCTAAGGTACGTCACACAAGAAAGAAATTTCAGTTACTCTTTTCTATCTTACGTCATCTGATTGGCTTACAAATAGAAAACAACCAATAGGATTTTTTTTTTCATTTCAGTCGTAAAATCTTTTCACACATATGGCGGGAATGGTTGTGTTTCCACATGGGTAAATATAGGAGAAACAGAGATGCTCTACTCAGCATTGCAGAGCAAATAAAATTTGGGAGACCAATGACAGCCGAATTCTCTTTAGCAACTTTTTAGAGTGGTATATGACATCCATCTTTTATCAGCATTTATGTACCTTCCTCAGGGGAAATGAGGCAGGCCTTGAAGGCAAATGTATCTAACTTGATGCCAAAGAAAGGCAGGCATTTTGTGTGTATGCAGAGTTTTTCCTGAGAGGGGTGTATCCCTATCGTTTGGCACATGACATTATATTTCATGAGGTCACCCTGACAAAATGGTGATATTCTTGCACCATGCCAGGTCCAGCAGTCTCTCTGTTTGCATACAAGCAATGGTAGCACATCTTCATATCAGTACCCAAATTGGAACTGTTAAATTCTTTATATTTCCTTATCAGAGCTAAAATATATCAATCGATTTGTTTACCATAATAGTGACTTTTCATTTGGGAGTTATTCCCTAATAAACCTGATCTGCTTCAGCCCATCATGGCATAAAATATATGATACTATACTCAATTGAACCTCCAAACTGGCCAAATCTGTCATTCACATTGGCCTAGCCTTTGTAATTGCCAGGGAGTTGTGTGAGCAACCCTTACCTGTTATATGATCACCATGTGTATAAGCATAAAGTTAATGACTGGGTGGCTGGGTGGACACTCCTGGTAAAGAAAATCAGCTAGCAAGCAGGTGGCAAGGTTGATCAGTCCTTGGCATTGATGGGATTGGTTGGACTGGCACACAAGGCCACATGTTTTTGCGGTATTAAACTTGTCATCTGGGATCCTGAAGAAAAAAGCCTTTAGTGCATCTGGTGGGGCTGCTTGGATCTGCTTCATGGTGCATGTTTTGTCATCTTGGTCTTCCTGTATTGTTTTGGGGTTTTTTTTTTTCCATTTTTCCCTGTTTGGTTGTCTTTTAGCCACATGGTTCTCAGATTTGCTTCCTCAAGCCATTGTCTGTCAGGAAACAGTAGCAGCAAAGAAACCGGTACAGAACTGCCCAGAGTTCAAAGTTTATCTATTCCCACGATATGTATATGTAATTTCCATACTGATAAATTTTCATTGTAATGTCAAGACAGATGTATAAAAACTAGTTCAAGTCATTTTATATACCCTCGTAACCGCATAGAAAGCTGTAGCAAATTGTTTACAATTAGCAATCTACATCCATAAACATATTACTCGCAATGGAAGAATAATTATTTATATAGGCATATGCAGAAAACATATGATTGTTTTTGAGTATTTTTCTATAAGAGAGTAACAAAGCTTGTTCCTACTTACTGGCCTACGTACCATAATGGCATTATGTTACCTAGCAAAGAGATTGCATATCTTTCTATGTGTACTACATGACAAAGAGTAATATGCTTCATACCAAAGGGGCACATTGGACATAGCACAGACTCAAGACGAAGGCTTGGGAATGAATGGCACTGCACAAATGTAATTCTCATATGCAGTATGTAATATGTTGCAACTGTATTGTAATGCAGATTAACACACCTAAAAACAGGAGTGACAAGTGTAGGGGTTTCTCCCCACACAGAAGGCAACCTTAGTGACGAATGAGCAACATGGAACACCACTTTCTGGATCAGAAAATAGATAATCTCTCATGGATGAGAGTGAGTAACTAGTTTTCTCTCATGAGCGATTGTTGTTGGGGAAAATCATTAGTCACCGCAGGTCACAAGTGATTTTCCACACCTACAGGATCCCAAGTGAGAAAAAAATTATAACTCATTCTCCAGCTATTTAAGATTTTGTTTACTGTATGTCTAATTGGGTATTCATTGTGAACAAATGCCTTAGGCCTACTTCCAATGCAGACCTGGTGTGCCCTGTTGGTTTAGGTTGGTTGCAGTTATTCCACGTCATTTATGACGTATAATTCAACATCGTCAGTACATTTTTTAATTTGTCTCTATGTCAACGCAGCACGTTACTAATGCACGCACATTACAATTTATTTGTAAAAATGTTTAGGTCATGTGATTTACATCGCGTTAATACTTTTGAATTACCTTCTAGAAAATAATAATTCACCCCTAAACATAGAAGAAAATACCATGGCAAGCAGGAAAATGAGTCGAATTAAATTGTAGACAATCTAAGCAGGTAGGACCAACATCAACACAAAGCCACTAAGTGTTAGTGGTAGAATAACACCAACCACCACTATTGTAGGTCTGCTAGCAAGCTGTTCATCAGTACAATGTCTTAAGAGTGTAGCTTATTCTACTCTATAGGTCCGCAGATCGAGTAAGTGGGGCAAAGATTAGCTCCTTCTGTCTGCATCAAGGCTTTCCACTGCATAGGCCTAGCACAACATGAAAGAAATGAGTTACATTTTAATATCGTTTTATCTGGCTAAGTTAATGTCTGTAATGCTTTTATCTGGCTAAGTAAATGTCTGTAATGCTAGTTTATAAATTTGGACTGTTGTTAAAAAATTTTGGTTTAAATTAGGGTTTCCTAATGTATCTAATTGGTGTCGTATTGGGCATAGTTCATATCAAATCAACCACAACGTTGGTAAGATCATTTGAAAGAAGAATCACAGCTCTGTTTGTCATAGCTTTGAAAAATAATATATTTTTATTTTTGATTGTGACCAATGATCACAAATTTAAATTTTAACATACCAGCCATGGTCAGATACCCCTTGCATGCGTACAGTACAAAGTGGAATAGTATATTCGTCTATGGTAGTTTTGAGGATGGTCAACTATTCTGTTTTCAATGATCCCTATGTCACCTTATTTTGCCACTGTCACTTTTTATTTATATTTATTTGATTTACCTGTACTAGAAGCACAAAAAACAACTTGAAATGCCATTTTTATCCACAATGACTTTAAACATACGCAGCAGTCAAAGCCCGTAGAGTACACAGTTGGTTCAATTTTGTACTGACTGACATGTAGATCATAATTTCGCCAGAGGCAGAGGTTCGCTAAACATGCATATGGAACACTGACTGGTGGGTCCATCTCTGACAGCTTTGAAAGTATCTTAATCACACCTCATTTACTTAAATATGAAAAACATGAATATTCCATATGATTTTTTTGGCACGGAGCATCAATGCGTCACATTTGAGATTTTGAGCATCATGGTGTTTGAGAATGTGTGTTAAAAAAAATTTGGCTCCAAAAAAGGACAGAGACACAATGAACGAATCGATGTATGTTGCAAGGACTGTGATAAGTGCTATCTCGTATCTGAGAAAAAAAAGGCCCTCTGGTACATTTTGAACCACATTTCTTTTTCATTTGTATATTTATCTTTGTTTCTGTACTCATTGTTTCTTGTAAAGACGGTACTTTGGCCCTTTTTGTCTGTTTGACAAATGTCTATGCGATTTAACCAATTTTTGGGTTATAGGATCACACAAATATTTCCAGCAGACAAACAGGAAATTTTGATTCTTGTTTAATTTGTTTCAATTACCTTGGTTATGTACTACTGAAAAAGGTATTGAGAAGTGAAGTATAATGGGTAATCCTGAGCAACGATGGCTCAAATATTAAGAGTCAACAACTAAATAAATATCCCCACACTGTCGTCAACGCTGTGCCTGAAAGTCAGGTTATCAAAGTTTTGTGAGAATATTGCGAATAACACACACCATGTCATGCTGAAGGCCCCTTCTTGGTCTTACTTCTCCTGTACATTATGTAAGACAACTCTGACGAAATGCATGTCATTGATAGACAATACACTAAAGTTAGGACTGCCATGAAGCACAAACTACGTTCCTGTGTATGTTCTAAATATTTTAAAACAAAGCTTTGGTAGACCAATGTACTTGTGAATTGACGGCATGTGATCTGTTGAATCTGTAGCACTGATGAAGAAGCTACTGATACCTGTATACATTTAAGGCGAACACTGCGGGATTCTGTTGAATAAAACCTTACATTCGCCACCTCATGATCAATCTGGTCCCCTTAATTTTTGGCACCTTAGAACGTGCAAGGGGTGAAAGAGATATCTTGGATTTTCATGAATTTGTAGGTCATTGAACTTACAGTTTTGTTTTGCACATTGTGTTCGGAGTTGGTGCACTTAATTATCTCCGGATTTGTTTTTCAAATAAATGAGACACAAACAAAGGCAATCAAAAGTTCTTAAAAGAGTATTCGTCACACATCGATGAGCATCCATTGCTGTAAAAATAAAATGGAAAAATCGTATTTGTCCATATTATATTCAAAGAATATTCAGTGTATGTGCTGGTCCAACCAGCTTTATATGCAAGATAGTAATAATAAGTTTTGGGTTTCCCTAATTTGAACTTCTAGCAGAAAGATAACTCCTATTATTGCAAAAATTTTCCCTTGAATTTTGAGTGTTTTCTCTAATGTTGTCATATAACCTCATGTTGGCTCCTGTTTAAAATGGGGTCAGACATACATGGGCTCCATCAGCTCTAAGTTTGTTCTTTATGTGATGTTGCTGGCATTACTGGTGTTAAACGCATTTTCAAATATGGGAATTAGTGGGAAGGGTTCATATACATATGATCATAGATATTCTAGGGATAGCAGCAAATCTGACATATAGCATATTTGCTGGTGGAATTCTAGGTCCATAATTCCTATCAGTCAAACAGTAATAGGCAAGTACCTCTGGTTTCTTTGTAGTGTTGGAGGTTTTGTCATTAAATAACATTGAAAGGCCAAACTTATTTTCTGCTTGAGTGACCTGAAAAAACGAGACACACAATCATATTGACTTGTATCTCAGCAATGGTGTTTTCAACTTATGATTATTCATAAACATAAAAGAAGTATCTGAAGGGTATCAGATCAGTGCAAGAACGTCCAAGTCCTTGTGTTAGGAGCAGTTCTCGGCATTTTGTTCATAACTACTGTACATTATGTGAATTCATGTTTTTATGGATTGTCAACAGAAAATAATGATTGGTTTGGAATATGTCCCTTTTTGTTATGGTTGTTCGTTTCGATATGGAAAGGTCACTGAATTCTTTGCATGTGTGTCAGGTAACTGGGTTTGCCTACTTCGTCAGTGAACCATGGAGTGGCCTGAAGTGGTGACCTGCATACATGCATAGTAGTAAGCGAAGGGAACGTTCTGATGTGGTCTAGAAAGCTCACAGAGAGGTATGATGTGTGCCTAATTAAAAAAACTGTTGAATACTGGTGAGCGTTCTCAGCCTGGGTACATATTGCAGCTCCCTCAATTATTAGGGGAGGAGAATTCTGAGATCTGACAGAAGCTGTGTGACTTCAAGCCACTGGGACTGAGCCATTGCTGTTGCCTAGGAGATATTCATTTATATATTATACCTGTTGGACATTGCCTTTGAGTGGACCGGTATATTTGGTGGTTAGTTGTACCACATTGCAACCAAATTGTACTTCTGTGGGATTTGGACCAGCAATCTGTTCTATGGACCACAATTGAAAGAAAGATATGCCTCTGTGGGAGTTGGACCAGACTATTTGGCACTATGGGAACGTACCTGTAGAGAATATCTCACCAGAGATTATGATTTACATGAAGTCTTTTAACTAATGGAATATCAGCATAGCTAAATCCCCTATGGTTATTAATAAACACAAAAGCAGTACCATGAAGATGACATAGCAGATTCATTTAACTTTCTTCTATATTACCCAAATTTATAACAAATATCAGAGTATTCAGCACCGTGTAACTATTCTCTTGATCCAAGCTTTTTGATCTGTTTTGGTTGATCTACTGGTTTATTTATATTTTTAAAGCTGTTGGTCAGATAGCCCCGCTGCAGGTCGAGATGTTTGTTGCACCTGCCGGGCTGCATTCCTCGCATTGTTTGTATTCCAGGTTTTAGGCAATGTGCAGAACTGCAGCCTGTCAGGCAATGTCAGCCTGTCCACTGCTTCGAGCCATAGTTTGTGAGTGTATTGTATTTTACATGTATCTCAATGTATATTAGAAATTTTTATTTTCTCCTGCCTAGTGCTACTGTTGCTCAGTGGTGGGGTCTGTGGGTCACTTAAACATGTACAAGTAACCGAACTGTCCTGTCTTTGGTGTGTATTTAACTTTTAAAGATTTGCATGATATACTATAGCAAAGTTTATTTTCTATTTTGTGTCAGCTGTACTTCTTGCAATGCTAATCTTCTTGCATATCAAAACATAAGCCAAGAAATGAATATGTGTTTATAACGATAGCAAAGACAAGTTGTTGATCATGTTAATTTGACCATGTTCAAACTGTAGCCCATCTGATTCCACACAATGGATATTTCCATGTGTTAACAAAAGAAATCCATTTTGGTAAATCAGCCTTCCACGATGCATTAGTCTTGGGTCACTTTAATCGTTATGAATGATTCCCCAAATGAAAGACCCTAATATTTCTTAGCGAAAGTATACAACCATACCTGAGAACCCACACGCTTGAGATATGATAACCTGTAGCATCAACATAAACGAAATCCATGCAAATATTATTGCCGAATTCCATAAAGATAGTGGGGGTATGAATACATTATGTACTCATCTCTCTCGTTTGTAATGGCTTTTCTATCAAGAAACTTTTTCTCAGCACACATTTTCAACATATGTAATTGTGTAATTAAATCCAAACAAATCGGTAAGTAATTTCCATAAAATGTAATCTAATAATGATTTGAGATCAGTTCTGAAAACCAGTTTTGTTGGTGAAGTAACTTTTGAAATGCTGTAAAATTTAGAGGCCTATTTTGAAAGTTAGACGTAATTGATCTTAATGATGGAGTGTATTTATAAGACTCATATGGAACGACGTCTTTTGTTCATTGCAAAATATGCATTTTTTGTATCAGACATACATGGACGGAGAAGCAATCAATACATTATCATTGCTGTGGTGTGCTGATGAAAATACATTTCTTGTCATCTTGATGTTTTAACAATGACGAAAAGTTTATTTAGTGGAGGTACAGTTGTGGTAAAATCTCAAAATATGCTCACTTTCTACATACAGTGGAACACACAAATATATACAGGCTAGTCTAATTATCGGCAATTAAATGTGTTTTGGGGGCAAAATAGCAGAGCAAAAAGTTTCAAGTTTCAAGTTTTTTTTTTTTTTTTTTTTTGTTTAATTGACCAATAGATCAGTACATACAAACATAGACTGTATATATCAGCACAAACAGATAATAATAGTAACAGGATTTATACATTTACAGCATTATTTGGTCGGGAGACAAGCTAATATTAAGACCTTTGATAGGCCGCTAGCATGCATGCCAACCCACTACTGAATAATAAAACGAAAGCGATCATGTTCAGACAGTGAATATTTAACGTATAGAAGATAAAATATAAATGCCCTATTAATTCAGTTCGAGGCACAGACATAACAGTTAGGTATACTGCATAATTTGTCATATCTACCAAGAAAATAGTTTTTGATGAAGAGAGAAAACCCAGTACACCTAAATGTATGTACTTTTCTAACAGTATCTTCAGGAGTATTATTTACAATGCGAACAAGTTCATGTATTAAACACTTTTTAGCAAACATTTGTTGGGTATGTTTTACAAACAGCGTAGATTTGTTTCTCCTTGTATTATGGTCATGTATTTGGGAGGTTGAAGTAATAAAATGTTCACTAAAATCAGCTGGAAGTCGACCATTTTGAAATTTATAGTAAAATTTTAAGACTTGAGAAACGTAAATATCTTCCAATATCAGCAAGTTTCTTGATTTAAAGATCTGGTCAGTGTGAGCATTATATTTACTATGATTAGCTATTCGAAGTGCCTTCTTTTGAATCTTAAATAATCGGTCAAACTTATGTCCCACAGGAAAGAAGGCAGTAATAAAGACGGGGAAGAATAAGAGAGTTATAAATGATTTGAAGGACATTGAATGGCAGGAAAGTTTTAAGCCTGTTCGTAATGCCAGTAATTTGAGAAATTTTAGATGCAGTCTTTTGAATGTTGCTGTTCCAATTAACGTTTTTATCCAAAACTACACCTGAGAAATTGAACTCAATAACACATTCTTTTAGAGTATTATAAATTTTAAGAGTTGGGATTTGGTTTGTTCTTTGAGGCTGATAAAAAATCATAAATTCGTTTTTCTTAATATTTAAGGACAATTTATTTAATTTTAGCCAAGCACTAATCTTGTCTAATTCCAAGTTTATGAGTTCAGAGACATCTTCATTGGAGCCGGAAGGATCAAGAAGTCCCAGTGCCGTATAAAGGTTGGGTCGTCAGAGTACATTATAAAGTTAAATTTCGAAAAGGCAAACAGGATATCATTTATGTAAATCAGAAATAGTAGGGGGCCTAAAATTGATCCTTGAGGTACACCAGTATGAATATTAAGTAAATCAGATTTGTATTCATTACAAACCATGTACTGGTATCTATTTTTCAGTTAGCTCTTAAAAAGGTCTAAGGCCAACCATGAATGCCATACAAATTTAAGTTATGAATGACAATTTCGTCATCGTATCAAAGGCCTTAGAAAGATCCATGTAAATATTAATTGGAATTTCTCCTTTATCCATATCTAAAATTATTCGGTCTATAAGCTCCATAGCTGCAAGTTCAGTTGAGTGATTATTTCTAAAACTAGAATACTATAGATTATTACTTTTGAAGTGCTCATAAACTTGATTGAAAATAACTCTTTCGAAAAATTTTTATACTGCTGGAAGAACAGAAATGGGTCTATAATTTTCTATCAGGGAAGCATCATCCTTTTTTTTAGAACGGGTACTGCTTTTGCGATTTTTAAAGAATCGGGAAAGACGGCTGTTGCAAGTGATTGGTTCATTTCAATGGTAATAGCTTTGGATACCTATGTTTTGATATTCGTCAATACGTAAGTCAATAAAAGATCATGTCCAAAGCTTTTTTTTTAGGTTTTAGAGAATCAATGACTTTTATTACAATGTCCTCAGTGACAAGGTTAAACGAGAATCTACACGCAGTTGGATTTATAAGATAATCCTAATAAATAAGAACAGTTTTCAATAGCCATTATTTGAGATGCCAACTTTTGCCCAATGTCTGTGAAGAATGAATTGAATTTATTAACTATTATAGTTTTTTAATAAATTTTTCATTATTTATGTTAAAAGAATCAGGGAAACAATTTTTTTCGTTTTGAGTTTATTTAGAATGTCATTTATAGTTACCCATGTGCTTTTTATATCATTTTTATACCTTATACTAATCTTTTTTTGCAACTCTAATGCTGTTTTTTAAAATCTTGTTGTAGGTATTTAAGTTTAATAAGCGGATGTCATACTCTTCACTATCGTATGGAGTTTGTTTTAGTTGGTTATATAGCCGATCTCGCGCGTGCATAGAACGTATAATTCCTTAAGTTATCCATGGGGACTTATTGTGTTTGTGTTTATTGTATCTTACCGTTTTGATTGGGAAGTCATTTTCTAATGCAGTAGCAATGGCTGCGTTTATGAGCGAGTAAGAGTCATTTGGGTTGGTGTCAAGATTAGGCTCAATTTGGTTATGCAACTGGGCTCCACAAAGTTCTATTTTAATATTGTTTATAGCATCTGGGTGTTGATCCCGGACCTGAACATACTTTGGCACAAACATACTTTGATGTGATAATTCCTGAATTAGACGTACAAATATTATTATCAGATGACTTTGCCAAAATGTTATCAATTATTGTGCCTCGACGCAATGACAATCAAGTTGGAAATGTTATTTGAGGGAAAAAATTGGACGTGGTGATTTTGTAAAAGCAATGACCGAAAGCTATTATCTCGTGAATTTTTAATAAGTCAATATTAAAATCACCGGCTATTAATGCGCCCATTTTTATTTTTTCATCTTCTTTTATGACCAGCGTGAACTTTTCAGTGAGATTATCATAATTTTCAGTAAGGTCACGGGGCGGCCTGTATATATACAAATAAGCTTTCATAAATTTCCGATTTTTTAAAATCAGTTAATAGATGATAATCATAGCAGTCTTTGATGTAGATTGCTAGACCGCCACATGCAGAACAATATTTTCCTTGCGAAATGCAAATATACTTATCTACTTGTAAAAGTGATAAATCTGAATTATCGGCTGGCCAAGTTTCGTGTAAGGAAAGAGCGCTCGGTAAGCATCCATGTAAGTTTAAGTTATGGAGGAATATTTTTATTTGATCGATTTTAGCATTTAGTGATTTACAATTTACACTTATAAGTGTCAAAAATTCATGTTCTTCAAGTGTGTAATTAACCTACCAGTATCAAAATATGGTGACTGCTTAATTAATTTCAGTTCATGAAAGTTTGGATCTTTAATATCTCGAGTTGACGTTGTTTCAAATAGTGTAGTCAAGGAATTTACTTCAACACCCCCAAGACCACCAAAGATACTATTACAGTTAGCCATAATCATCAATCATAAGGAGAACTTGCAAAGTGTGAATTAAGCAATGATGATTAAAATTGCAAATTACAGATTGTTCCCAACATAAAATACATATACTCACAAAATATATAACCTGAAGTAAGAAATACAATAAACACAAATGAAATTTGCTTGAAAAATTTGAATAGTACGAGGTCCTATAATAGGAACCTTCTGTTCCACAAAATATGTTGACTTCTTGTCGTATATAACTAAGTGCAACAACTAAGATAAAAAAATACCAAAATTGAGCACCAGCTCATTTTCAGACAGGTAGTGATTTTCTACCTCTGATTAGGATTAGCGATTTTTTCACGGCTTTAAAGAAAGTGTGAAAGAAAAAGAAATACCAAAAAAAACAAAACATTATGTGACTCAAATGTGAAAATAATACATTCACTGCATTTTCGCCATCACTCAAGCACGCAAAGAGGCGAGCTTACATTAATAAAATATTACATACAAAGCAAACATATTATCCCAGAGAATTCTAGAATAATGAACGGGACCACTTTTCCTCTAGATAAAAAATAAATGCACAGCGACAATTTCACCAAGTGAATTAAAAATTTAGAATGAACTTAAAGCATTGATGTATTGTCAAAATTAGCCAGAGGTGTACATTTAGGGAATATTCATTTAAAAGTCACCGCCGATTGTCAACAAGTTCGCTCGTTTCTTTATGATAAATAAAAATAATAAAGGCCAGGCGCTAGCTCAGCAAGGTGAGGCACGACATACTTTTTGGTACTTTTTTTTAACATACAGTACAATAACAGAGGTATCAGTACAATGAATTGGTTACCATGTATTTGCCCTATGATGTGACAAATGCTACCGAAATTGATAATTTAATAAAAACAGACAGCCTAATGCTGGTCCAATATGTGCCATCGGAATAGCCAAGGAAGACCCTCTTCACATACAGCAACGGACAGGCAATGACACTGTGAGGCCATAATTTCATGGCGAATAACAGATCATCACATCCATTTTGCTTTTCTATAATTTGAATATGAAACACTTACGCAAGCTTATATTGGTACAAATATCACATACTGTTGACTCGAACAACAACCAATGGCAGAAAGTGCGTTTTTGTGACGAGTAATGATTTTCTGTGCAATTTCTTCATGAACAAACAAGAGTGTGGTGGCTCAGGAGACAGGACGCAGCTCCAATCACTCTACTTAATTGACTGCTTCAGTTGATCATCACTTATGATACAGACATCTGACACATTTTATGTCCATAATTGATAATGGCCATATTGTGCCAAACGTTTGATGAATAGGGGCCTACCGCCACAGTTGATCACTTCAGATTGCCACAGAAATGGTACCAATCATCTGTGAATTGCAGAGTCGTGGCCAAACGGTATCAAAGACCATGAATATGTGTAATTGACGCCCCTACATATGGAGCAAAAATTTACACGAACTATCGATATATGCCATACACATGATATATTTTAAAATTCCTTTCTGTCAAAGATGAGGAAATATTTATTAACATTTTTCAATTCAACTTCCTACACTGTGGGGATACGACAGTGCCATATCGATGAGAATGGCTGTTTTGCGAGTATAACGTAG
Organism: Hermodice carunculata; assembly: GCA_964020975.1. Taxonomy (NCBI): domain Eukaryota; kingdom Metazoa; phylum Annelida; class Polychaeta; order Eunicida; family Amphinomidae; genus Hermodice; species Hermodice carunculata. Next base: position 73,101,764 of record OZ026623.1, read on the forward strand.
GCAAAACACACGTCAAACAAGCGCACATATTGTGCATTTTGGCTGGAACGTACAGCACTACGATTCGGCTCATCACTAGTATGCACTTCACATTTGATGTTGTTGAAATATATATGTGTATATATATATATATATATATATATATATATATATATATATAAATATATACACATATATACATATGTATATATACGTATATACATATATATATATATATATATATATATATATATATAGTGGGGGATATAGGTCAATTGGATGGAAAGAAGATCCTTCAAAATATACCATTCAGGAATCAGAAAAATTTGCACAATAGAAAAGCCACTCCGTTAAAAAGTTCAAATAGAAAACTTGATGTGAAGGGAAGAATAATTGTGTTTAAACTTCCTGTTACTGTTTTTTTTTGGGGGGGGTAAGTTTATTATAGTAGTTTCATTGCTACATAGTTCTATCAGATCTCATGCCGTTTGGCTGATTTCATGTTGCCCCAAGTCACTTTACTGTTTATCTAAAGTTAGTTATATTACATGCGTGATATGGTGGTTTTTAAATAGCTAAGGGAATTATGGAAGCGAAATGAATTTTCTTTAAAAGATCATCATTTGATCTAAATGGACAAAAATGTAATCAAAGATATTTTAAAAAAAACAGTTATTGAATAAATGTGAACATGTTAGGAAGAGAGATAAGGTACCCGAGTTAACAGGTCCTAGAGGCTCTTGTATATCACAAATCACAACTGACCACTGAATAAAGCAACTATGCCCCATTTTGTTGCTCAGTGATGGTGCCCCATGGTCACTTTCTCATGTACAGATGATTGGACTGACCTGTCTTTGGTGTGTATTCCACTTTCAGCTGACTCACACAATTGCAATTTTTTTTCTTAGTTTGCCACAGCTGTACCTCTTGCAAATCTAGATCAAAACATGAAATACAGTGTAAAGTGGTTGTACAGCATATGATAATGAAACACTTGAAAGCATTCGACTAGATGATGTTCATATTGTTACTGCTGCAACGTATGGAACCAGCAAGGCTAAGTTCTACAAGGAAACCTGATGGTTGACTCTGCCTAAACGTAGGAAAATATCCAAATTGACTTTAATATGTAAACTTGCAAACTATCTCGCTCACTATTCTGTATGTTCCATCATTTATGGTGCGCCTACGCCAAGTACGCAAATCCATGATACTGGTCAAAGGTTTACTCTACCTCATTTCCCTGTTGGAACTGACCTTTTTGACACATCATTTTTTTCAACCACAGGCAGCTTCTGGAACCAACTTCTCACTCGAGGATCGGAACTCTCCATCATAACAGATATTTAAATCTAAAATAATCCCAAAATCCCTTCGCCAATAAAATTCCAGGAACTTTATAACATCTTCAATAGATTTCTATCAGTTCAAAATACATTTCTCCGTCTACATAAAAGCCAATTATATTTGCATTTATTTGAAACTCATATAAAGGATTCTGCCAAATATTCTTGTGGCCCCCATAGGGAAGATATGTGGCAATAATTCTTTATCTGTCTCTCATACGCTGCCTCCTGATCAGCTTTGCATGATCTGATTTCCCGTCTTGCACCATTGAGCTTACAAACAGTATTATTGGCTCTCATGAAACTTGTCGATTTTTTCTATCAGTGTAAGAATATGTTTCTATGACGGATAATTTTAATACATTAGATGTTGGATGGCTCTGTAAATTGTATTAGCAGCTTCATTTGTATATTCGTTTATTTCAAATCTATGGTCGGTCAAATTCACCACATTGGTGGTAAAGAGTTTTCCCCGCTATCTCGTCTAGGTGTTAGTCCTCTTCTGCGTGTATCTGGTATTGTGTTGTTCATTTTCCCTTCCAGCAAGAGGGATTTACATAGGATTTTGTCTGCTTTCCAATTGTTACCAATTATTACTGGAATGAAAAGTACTTTAATGTCCAATAAAATATGTTTCAACCAAAAATATTAAATGAATAGCCATATTTATAGACCCAATAAAATCATTTTGCAGATTGTGTTAAGTTGACCTTGTTCAAACTGTATTCTATCTGATAAAAAGAAAAACCAGTCCGTGTTTTCTCCATTATCAATGAGCAAATAATGTAGTGCTAAGCAACGGAAAAGTGTATTTTTGTGCCAAAGGTCTATTTCAGTATATACACAACAATATGTAATTTTCATAACTGACTTTCCCGCAATAATAATAATAATAATAGTAATAATAATAATAATAATAATAATAATAATAATAATAATAATAAAATAATAATAATGATAATTATTATTATCATTATTATTATTATTATTATTGTTATTATTATTTTTTTTATTATTATTATTATTATTATTATTATTATTATTATTATTATCATTATCATCATCAATTATCATCATCGTCTTTCTCATCACCATTATCATTTTATTTATTATTGTTCTCATTGTAATTATTGTTATAGGGGACAACATACCACAAAACAATAGGAGAAAATGCGTTTTCATTCGGGCAGCACAGCTTCATTTTGGGATGTGATGCCAAGAAGTTAAAGATCTTAAAGATCGTCCAGCAATGCGCAAAATACGATTTTATATTTTGCACTTTGTCCAGAGAATAGCATCTTATGTTGGAGGCCAGTTTAACAAACAGACAGATAATTGCCCTAGCAAGAGTCCTTTACAACGGTATCATTGCCTAGTATAGATCAATATTTCAAACAGTCCGCTTAATGGTTTTAGTCTCTTAATGCATGTATTTGTACAGTAATGCATGGCGTAGTTAAGACATAAGAGTAGAACAAATAGTTCAGAAATTTCATCCCAATAATGAGAGCAATGTTAAAGAGATTGAACGAGATTCCACAACTACCAAAACACCAACATTTATCTTTCAATGCCAAGGTGGAAAAGTAAATTTCACTCTTAATTTGGCGTAACAATTTAACACACAAACTTTATAACTTGCTCCCAAAGACACAAGGAGACATGGTAGGCCAGCATCGTTTTTGTTCTCCTAACCCGTCCGTCAGCTGAGCTAACAGCAAAAGAGGAAGGTAAGCGTATATACTTTTCCTTATATTTGTGAATCTGGATCATTATAAAAAACACTCTGTCTCCATTATAACTATCAGATCGAGAAATACAGCAAGTGACGTATTCATCAAATAATCAGAAATACATTACCCATATTCAGAAATTCCAACCCAATAATAAGATCAAAGCAAAACAAAGATATTCGAGAATTACCCAAACATCAACATTCATCCTGCTATACCAATCTATACCAACTTGAAAACATAGGTCTCACTCCTGATTTGTAACAGGAAACAGATTTTCAGTTTTTTTTTGGGGGGGAGGGGTTGGGAGGGGGTGTTTAGATCTGCTGTAGTTTACAGAAGGGAACACATTAATAGCACCTTATTACTTCGTGTAAACAAACACACATGCAAATAAACATGCACACACACGAACATATATGTGACAAAGTTTCAAAATTGTGTACTTACTTCAGTTAGTCTGTATTTTGTTTCCATAATAGAAAGTAAAACCATTTGGTTTCTAGCTTCAGACTTGACATTGTTTTAATACTATAATATTAAACTTAATTTTGTAAAAAAATAAATTTTCATGAGAATAAATGTATGACACGCCCATGCCTTTCTAGTATCAGGGGATTGTTAGTGGAAATTATCGTGTATGCTGTGTTAACCCTTATGAATCTGATGAAGATGTAATGGATAAGATATTGTTCCATTAATATCACGTGAATGAGCCCGTGTCGAAAATCGCATCTGCTTCTGGTCTTTATCACGACCAACAGACAACACTATTCAACAGCTATCCTCGTAATGAGAGAGTGGGTGAGGAAGTTGTTGATCTATACTCCCAAAGGGTACCCTTTGAAAATACGATTAATTACACCAAGGTGAGGCTAATATTATGTGGTAATACGCTAGCATGTACAGCTTAGAGATCTAGTCAATATTACACCACTGATTCTTTTATTCATAATTAGATGCCGTGTGGTCATTTTAAAAGTTAACGTATAAAAAACATTGAGACAAAACATGTTCCTTCTCCTCGTTTACTTCTTGAGGTATCCATTTCTTTAAAAACAATAATTCAACATGAAAACTAACTTGAGCTATTAGTACACTGATTTATCAAAACAAAGTCTCCTTTAAACAATGAATGCTGCATTTAATTGACACCATCCATGTCCAATTTTATCTCTGGTTAAGCGTGATTTGGTTGTTATGCATACTCATGCTTTTCAATACACATCTGGCGGATTTGCAATTAAATTGGTAATCCGTACTGCCAACGAACATAGAATTAGTAGCTAATACATAGGATTGATTTATCTGAAAAAGTAGTAAATTTGGTCACAAGTGAGACAGACTTTACTGTGCATGTGCATCTGCTTAGAGTATATTTCGTGACCATCTTTCTCATACAGATTGACATTGGACAATAGCAACCCAATGTTTAAGATCTGTATGTATTGTCAAAGACAGCTTCATTCTTCATTCCATTATATCAGAATGTAATTGCATCGTATCAAAATACATTAAAAATAATTTTGCAAATATCATCCTTTTAAGTAGGGTTAAAGTGTCAGTAATTTTGACTGTCACAGTAACACTATGGACTTTCGCTCACCCACGTTTTACTGTCCGACGATTCCAACAGCTAAAAGTGCAAAAATGGCTGTGTATCACGAATTGTTCTATCTCAGATATATATATATATATATATATATATATATATATATATATATATATATATATATATATGTATGTATATATATATATATATATATATATATATACTTATTCCTCGCTCAGTTACTTTGTTTGAACTATCATATGTGTGTCTTTCTTCTTTGCTGAAAGATTAAGAACTTTTCATAGATTATTTGGAGACCATCCGTAGGTGACGCTAAATCATAAGTCAAATTCAGATGGTGAATATCGTCAGTAAACTAATTGCAACATCATTGCAAAATTTCATGATAATGTAGGAACAATATATTTATGTTTATTGGCTCAATGTTTCGCAACTATTGGACTATCACAGTGCCGCCAATAACAAAACAGCTGAGCACATCGGTGGTCTTTATTTAAATAACAATTCGCAAACGACCCGGTAATGTGCTGCCAATATAAAGTTCAGTCGATATTGAATTAATGCAGGCCTGTAAATCGAATGTATATGCTGGCATATATTCAACAATAATAATAAATAGCTGTTCAACAAACCTTGAAAAATTGACTGGAAACGCACTTCTAATTTTGGGGTAATGCGGTTTTCCAATATAGCTGCCATCTAACACGAGCCAGAAATCCTGCATACAAATCTGGAAGATGTATTTTATAATTTCTATCTTCTAACGCCAAAAGCATTTGCGATAATTGGAGACAGATATTGTTGACTGCAAGCCACATTAGAACAATTAAAAAGCATATAGCAAAACTCGTGTACAAAGAAAAATTTCTGCAGTTTTGAAACGACTTTTGCCTGTTAGTGGAGGGCGACGCAATGCTATTAATAAAGCTTGATTTCAATATTTTACAAAAGTACTTTTTACATGAATTAAAGTGCTTTCTTTCTGTCTTTTCTTTCTTGTTTCATTTCCTTGCTTTCTTGCCTTCTTTCTTTCTTCCTGCCTTTCTTTCCATGATGATAAATGATCAGGATTAAACAGCAGCTGGCCAAACTTTGTGTTGAAGATGGTAATCAAACTGTCACCAATCAATTGAGACCCAACTTACCACCAGAATTAACGTAACAGCTCATATTCAAGTAAATTGTCCATTTGAAGTATACATTGCTGCAATCGTAGTTGGATACAGAGCAATAGGCTCAAAACCAATTGTAATATGCCATATGTATTAAACATGAATAGCTTCATACTTTTGATGCTGATAAATCTTTTTAAGGCTGGTCCCCGATCATTAAGATTTTTATGCGTCCATTTTGGTATAGGAAATTTTAACATTCCTTTCTGTAAGATTTGGTTCTTTGTTGACGACTACTTTGCTTACGGACTATGGGTATTGAATAACGGATCTTGTGGGTATACTATAATATGGTACAAAATCTTTCCAAATCAAAGATGAGTGACGACATAAAAGCTTTAAACAGTGCAGAGGTTGCCTCGAACTCTGCTTTAGCTATTGGGTTTGACCGAACATGTCACTCTACACACTGTAAGTCTTATTTCATTAAAAGCAATGATTTCACCAGTAATATTACTGGGAAAGCTTTTAAATTAAAATCCCCACAGCAAAATTCTTTCACATTAAATTGCAACTCAAAAAAATGTTATTCATCTACTTGAGTGCAAAAAGTGTAATATTCAATACATAGGAATGACGATTCAAACAGTTAAAGCTAGATTTAGATTTAGTCAACATTAATGAAGCATTGTTAAAAATAAGCTTAATACATTCCTATGCAATCATTTTCAATCCAAAGATCATTCACATCTCGATAAATTGACATTGGCACATGACTTAAGACTAATGGAAGATTGTAGGATAAAAACTTTGAATTCAGCTTATCTTTTGGTTTAAATGACAGATTAATTGGTTTTGGTGACATAAGTAAAGTTGACTTGACTTGCCTAAAGTCTATTCTAATACTCCTTTATTAAAAAGATTCGGCAAATTTTACACGGAGAAAACGCAGTCATGGACACAGAAAATCAAAGAAATTTAGAATTTGTAGTGATCTAAATATTTCTGAAGGAATTGACAAATAATTAATTCTTTACAATAAAGGAACAAATTTGTTACATATTGCTCTCAAAGGACTGGCAAGTAGAAATATATTTAAATTAAACTAGCATATTGGCCCTAATGAGGAAGTAGGCCTTAAAACACCTTTAGAATTTAAAAAAATAATTTGTTTCATTACTTCAATATTGAAGAAAAGCTCCAAGTACAAAGAGAAGAAACTCTGACCGATTGTTCTGTACTATAACTTTCATACATAAAATTATAGACCAGCTTAATATTCAATCAATTTTCAAATTTTCATTTGTAAAAAAAGATGATCCCGACTAATTGTAAATATAATAAACCTCAAATTATTTCCTTTAACTATGGAAAAAAATATTGGGCAATCAATTTTAAACTACTAAAATACACTGTTAAATATTTCAGATATTGATATTTTTGTGAATAATACGTGTGACGGTTTAACCAATGATAAGTACTGTAAATTTGTAGATTAATTCCACAGACATGTTTTTACAGGAGATCTCAACATGATTGCGAACATAACACTAAGGAATTTAATGAAAAAGGGGCTAAATTCAGAAAAAGTCACTCCTTTAACTTTCAAAACTTTTTTAAATCTCTATACAAATCCATAGACATTTTCTCAGTCAAATGGGCAGGAATGGAAAATAAAAATGTGTCAGAATTTAAAGGTTGGTCAATAAATGTAAGATTTGTCATTTGTCCTATAGATAAAGCTGGTAACAATTTTGGAATTATTTGTAAAAAACATTACATTAACGTTTTAAAGAAAGAACTAGGTATAAACAACAATTTAGGCATAAAAGGTAATGCTGTTTACTTACCAGTGCACCAACATAAAGATGACATATTAGATTTTCACAAAAATTACTCTTTCCAAAATTGCAACAGCAAAATATAGGACAAATGACAAATCTTTCATGAAAATAAATCAAATAAATAGAGACCTCTCCCTTTTTTTAAATGCTTGATGCAAATTTCTTATTTTTTGCTATAAGGGCGAATAATTTATCTTCAATAACTTTTTTTTTTACATTTATTGACCAACCTTTAAATTCTGATACATTTGATACCTGTGTACCTTTGAATTTCAGAACAGTATTTATGAAAATGTTTTCTTAATTTAAAAAAAAAAGAGTTACTTCCACTGATAATTGTTGAGTGCTACAATTAGATGTGCCTGCTATAAATCGAGATTTATAAGGATTTTTATGCAGCTTAGGAATTCAGAATATCAAAGGAAGGTTCTTACCGTTCACGAAATAAATGAGTACTGAAAATGTTGTTGCATTCTTTCATCGCCATCATAAAGTCTTACAGTTCTGTCACTTTTAGCGCTTCAAATGTCACGGAAGGAATAGTTAGAACGGAAAATCCCAGATACGGTTCCTAGCTTAGGTATTTACCTTCCAAAATCTGTTCATTTCGATAGGATAAAGTTACTGGTTTTTTAAAAATGTTGTTTACAAAATTGATTGATCTTGCAAAAAAATGGTTTCTGAGTAAATCGCAATGAAAGGTAAAATGGACCGTTTCCGTACATGATTGTATGTAGCGGGAATGCGGTTTGTTTTCTCCAGCTCAACTTAGTAGTACACATGGTACACTTGCAAACCTCACTTTTGATGTATTGCTCGTAAAATGTATTGATGTTTTCTGCGTTAAAAAGCATGTTTTAAAACTCAAAGACTCCAAAGGCAGTCACGCTGTTGGTTTTACCTGGCTGGCTTCCCATGCGGCTGGCTGACTTCAAACAGGAATTGTAAGTGGATTAATCACGTGATCTGACGTGTAATAACATTGACCCTAACAACCAGTGTTTAAATATGGCTTCTGTAAGTGAAGAGCGCTTGCATTTCAAATGTTTGTTTCACGGAGAAGTTCACTCAGCCGGCATGTTCTGCTCAATCACTTCTCATCACCTTTGATCAAAGAGGAAAATGCCTTCATTTACGCCATGGTTAGTACCAAGGCCATGCAGTGTTTTGGAAAGCTTACAGCAAGTACAACCTGTGCAAACTCGGAGAACTTTCAGCGGAATATTACCGCGATTAAAAGTTCGAAAATGCCGCAATCTCTAGTTCTCTTCCATTGATGTGTTGATAGATGGGGGGGGGGGGGGGGATATATAGACTTTTGGAATAATTCTTTCCTACTTGACTCTCTAAGTGTGAAAGCAGTGACTAGGGACTATACAGTTTCTGTGTACAGTATATGAGACGACTAAGAAAATAAGGCCAATGCCCGCACTGTTTTATTACCCTGATTGATGAACGTATCAGGGGCCGGTAATCCACCTATTAGACAGTGTCATTACCATATCCAAACCGTAGTCCTAATGAAACAAATCCAAGTCAATTCCGACCAAAGGCAATGTTCCTTGGTATGTGTAGCTGAATCACAAAAATTTATAGTTCGCCTTACCCAAAAAAGACCAAAATTGAAACGTATGTGCAAAGGTTGCTGCTCAGGGTAGAGCCGTATTATTGCTGAACACACAGACCCCACCCCATTGAACAGTTGAAAAGAAATGTCTTACAAATACCGGGAACCCACTGGTTTCAACATAATTTGCGACAAGTGTCCATTGTAAGGTTTAGACCACCACTGCAATGTTTTCCTGGAATATAGTCAACCCACGAACCACGCAGACAACGAAGTGCCGCCTGACATGAAAGGATATGTCATTACAATTTACAGGAACTTGCGTGCAGCATTGCATTTACTGGAATTCACCGATCACCAATTGTGTTTACTCATCATGTAACAAACTGATGAGAACTTGAGCAAGCTTTTATTATTTGAATGCTCGTAGTATTATTATTGTATGATGAATGATGATTTTGGGCTATACCTCGTTCGGCCGCCTTTGCTGTAATCTTCCGTGCCCCTCGATCGAGCCGCCATTTTGACAAAGGACGATCGTCCGATGAATCATCAAGAGTTATTTTATTTCAATCATAGACCATAAGATAAACAAAAAGAACAGAGAATTTTTCGGTCGATATAGGAGAGGTAAAAGTAGCATCTTATCGTCGTCATATCATGTGGCAGTGCCAGTTCACTAAAGCAATGCCCCCTTGTCTCATTAGTCACAGTCGACCGCATTTCCGCGTTGTCAGGGCCACAGGTGGCGGCCTAATGTTATCTAAACTTCGCGATTGATTAACATAATTCAACAAACAGACCAAGCACGTGTAATTGACAGCCCAAACTTGGTGATGTTTTTCTTCACTTTTCTCACATAAATATCTATTTTTGGAAAATCATTTTTGGTGAGCACAAAGTTTAGATAATCGACTTTATGAAAACCCTTACAAAAACGAAATGCTGGGATTATGCTGGATATTGCTTGGCCTGGTGAAAAATGCTGGAGAAAACATCCGTCATAATCCAGCAATTTCTGCCAAGCATCCAGCAATATCCAGCATTTTTCCAGCCAGTTCCAACAAAATTTCGCTGCATTCTGTCAGGATTTAACCAAATCCCGACAAAATCCAGCAAAAATGTGGGTTTCGGTGAGTTTTGCTTGGTTGAGGTGGGATTTGGGGTGTTTTGGTGGGGTTACGTGAGTTTTGGTGGGTTCAGGTGGCGTTTGGTGTTTAGAACCCATGGAAGGCATGATTTCATCTTCTACGTTTTACATTGTACATGACATCCATCGTGACTGTACCTCTACCATACTGAGTTGCATTGGTTTATGTCAATAAAGATATTCATACTGTGTATTAATCCAGTAACGTTAAGACATGAAAGTTCGTGAGTTAATAATAGCGTGCTCACAAGCCATTTCCATTATGATAGCCTTTTGAATTATCCCCGGCCATTACAGTGTTTGCACATCCACCTCTTCCCCAATATTTTGCTCCCATTGAAGGCTGGGGATGTTTGAGCTGGTTTAACCACTGCCAATGTTTGATCCAACCACCAGGGAAAGACTACTAGTTATTTAAATTTGTTGCCTTGACCCATGCTTTGTTGAATTCTGCAGTCGTTCAACACAGCACAACAGAACGCAGTCTTCACAATCCGCAAATTCAGTTAAACGAAATTTCCCGCCTTACAAACGTTTGAGAACTAGGCTAACCGATGATCGAATATTTTGTATCTTCATTCAATATTTTTATAGGTATAAGTCTAATAAATTTTCCAAAAATCAGGCACTGGTAATTAAAGATCCAGTTATAAGATATATACATAAGATTGCATACTAAAATAAAACTTTTGGGGCTAATTAATAATGCTGAAACATCGAGATTATAATCGGAACTTGAGCGAGGGTAGACGCACTTGTTCCTCCTTTATCGCCCATGCTGCCTTCCTTCCCAGAAAATCTTGACCATTGAATATCTTACCAAGATCGAGATCTATTTCAATTGTGAAGCAGGTCCAGCAAAAAAAAAAAAAGCCGTAATCATTTGCTGGATTGAGAAATGTGAAAAATCAAGCAAAACCACACTGTGGTAACACTTAAGAAATTGCTGGACTATAAATTGTGCCAGTAAATTTCAGCAAACTCTTAATAACTAAAATCCAGCATGCCCATCAAAAACTAGGCAGTAACAAAATTAACACTGTGCCGGATTCTGCTGGACTGTCAAAGACTCAAGATTCAAAATTTTCTTAGTTCTGTACCCTGAGACCTACTCCAGCAAAATCCAGCATATTTAACAAAAATCTAACATTCTAAAATTTTACAAGTTCTTTTCCCAGCGAAATCAAGCATGCTCCCAGCAATAACCAGCATCCGAAGCAAAAACTAGAAAACCCTGAAAAGACTAAGTTCCCTTTCCAGGAAAATCCAGCCTGTTTCCAGCAATACCCAGCATTCCCAGCAACAATGAGAATACCCTGAAACAAACTAAGTTCTTTTTCTACCCAAACCCAGCATGTTTCTATCAGTATCCAGCATTGGCAGCAAAAAAACAGAAAATCGAGAAAAAAATTAAGTCCTTTTTTCCAGCAAAATGCAACGTGGTTCCAGCACTTCTCAGCATGTTCACCAAATACCAGCAAAATTCAGCGTGATCCCAGAATTTGATTTTGTAAGGGAATGGGAAAAATGTCATTTTATGATGAGTCACCATATCGCCGCTGAAGTCAAAATGTGGCCGCTACCTTAAGATAATTGATAATAGTTTTGCGACTAAAATTTATCACAAAATAGATGATTTCAATTTTGAAGTTGTTAATTATCCTTTTCCAGATAGTAATATCTCGGTGAAACTGGCTTATAATACTTTTTTATCTCAAATATAACGTTTCAGTCGTGTTTTGGGATATATTTATAGATTTTGCATTTAGAGTTAAATTTAATTACAATAAACTCATATCAATAGGTTATGAAACAAAGTTTTTTTAAAAAATATTTTAACACTTTTTGTTGCAGACATCAAGAATTTGTTTTAAAATATGGCTTCTCCAATTTTAATACGTTCTGGCTCTCTATTACATCATAAATAATTTAAATGTCAAATGTTTCTTACATGCTACATAGTTATATTTATCCTATGTATTTCTTATGCACCCTATAGGCCTACATTACTTAAATTAAGGTTTTTTAAATTATAAATTTTATGGTCTAATAACTACGTGGCAGGTTTCCTCTGTGTGGAGTAGAAACTACCTATGGGTTGGGAGACTGCCTCGAGCTGGGTCCCAGCCGCAGAGGGTATCAGACATGTCTATGCTATTATTAGTAGTAGCAGTAGTAGTAGTAGTTGTAGCAGTAGTAGTAGTATTTCCTAGCTTTACTTAGCAATTTAGATATCTGCATAGAACTGTTCATTTGTTTAGATTTCAGATAAAATTAGTCAGTATGAAAGAAAAAGGTACATGAATACATGAAATAGTTGCTCCAAAAGGTACAGTACCCCCCACCGCCAGCCCCACCCCTAACCCGAAATGCATCTAAGACGAGTCTAGATTGAGAGTTTACATGCTTAATGACGGAAATTTCAGTTAGAGGTTTCCCACTGATGACCCGTTTATTAAATTCATTTAGCTCTTTAAACCTAGAATTTCCAAAACATTCACATTAAATGTGATGTAATTGATTTTTTATTAAAACAGAACTACCCATTAATAGTGATTGCATTGGCTGTGAAAAACAGCGACTTTAAGTAAATAGGCCTATTTTTATTACTGAAACGGAACAGCGTTGATCTGATCAGTTTTCAGGTGTGACGCAAATAATGGCGTGACTCTTTCACGTCACGTCATTACATTTGCGTTTTACTTGAAGTTGAGGAGCTGGTTTGATATAATTGATCTGATCAGTCCGTCAGGTAGTGTAGGTAAGTGTGGGTTGGTTTATTATTTTTTATGCCCCCTTCGAAGAAGGTGGGGCATATAGCGTTGCACATGTCTGTCGGTCGGTTGGTCGGTAGACTGTGGTTTCCGCACAATAACTCAAGAAGTTTTTAAGCTAGGACATTAATACTGTATAGGTGTATTATTCTAAGCAAAAGCTAGGCAAAATTTGAAGATGGGTGACCTTGATCGAATTTCCAAGGTCACAGTGGTACCTGAGTTAACTTTGGTTTCGGCACAATAACTGAAGAAGTTTTTAAGCTAGGACTTTTATATTGCACAGGATTATAGTCCATATTCCGGCTAGGCGAAGTTCGAAGATGAATGACCTTGACATCATTTTAAAGGTCACAGAGCCACTTTACTGAATTTGATTTCATGCTTTCTGCATGATAACTTATACCTTGGAGCTAGAACTTTTATATCGACAGCTTTATGATTCTCTGTAAGGGCTAGGTTGATTTTGAAGATGGGTGACCTTGACCCAGTTTTCAGGCTCAGAGAGAGATTGTAGTTAGACTGTGGTTTCCGCACAATAACTCAAGAAGTTTTTAAGCTAGGACTTTGATACTATATAGGTGTATCATTCAAATCAAAAACTCGGTGAAGTTCCAAGATGGGTGACCTTGACCTAATTTCCAAGGTCACAGTGGTACCTGACTTAACTTTGGTTTCCGCACAAGAACTGAAGAGGTTTTTAAGCTTAGACTTTTATATTGCACAGGATAATAGTCCATATTTGGGGCTAGGCGAAGTACGAAGATGGATGACCTTGACCTCATTTTAAAGGTCACAGAGCCGCTTTACTGAATATGGGTTGGTACCTGAGTTAACTTTGGTTTCCACATGATAACTGAAGAGGTTTTTAAATTAGGACTTTTATATTCCACTGGATAATTGTCCGTATTCAGGTCTAGGTCAGGTTTGAAGATGGGTGACCTTGACCTAATTTCAAAGGTCACAGAGCCATTTGGTTTAATACTGTTTCTGCATGATAACTTGCATTTTAGAGGTAGCACTTTTATATTGCACAGCTTTATGGTTGCCTATAAGGGCTAGTTTGAGTTTGTAGATGGGTGAGCTTGACCCAGTTTTGAGGGTCACACACACACAGTAAACTTCCTTTTTTTGGCACAATAACTGAAGAACGTCAAGTGAAAATGAGTGACCTTGCCATAATTTTCAAGGTCATAAAGCTACTTTGCTGAATATGGTTTCTAAATGATGACTAGTTTTTCAGCTATAACTTTTTCTATTGCCCAGGTGTTTAGACATTTTTTAAGGGCTAGGTTAAAGTATAAAGATATGTGACATTGATGTATGATCAACCTTCGCTAATTTTGTAAGGTCACAAGTGCCCCATCTACCACTGTCAATAGGGTAGCGAGGGCAAGGGTAATGGGGGAGGGGGGCATCTATGTTTTACAAACATATCTTGTTCATTCAATTTTGGTAGGCCTAATTATGAGTGTTAGGTGTAGTTTCATTATATTTATGTCATGTGGGCAACGTTTTTAAGTAGGCCTATTAACAAAGGAACATCATATACGCTTTATTCTGTAATACATCTGCTCGGGATGTTTGTATTGGAAATGCAAACATGCTGCCGCCCGTTAGCAGAATGACTTGTCCGGGGATTAATGGCACCGAAACAAGTTTTGCGCTGGTTCCCCGCTAATGACCCGATTTTCTAAAGACTAATAATGCCTAAAACTTTCTGCTAAATTTCAAATTTTATGAATATGATTTGTTCCTTTTATAAATTAATTTGCTATTATGACTTAGAACAATACAGTTTGTCAGTGAATGATACGGAATAGGACTTTGCTCTTAGAATATCGGACTTGATAGTGTTCAAACGGTACATTGGCTTGCAGAATTAGGTTTGTTAAATTTCTCTTTGTATTAAATACACAAGTGGTTAAACCTGAAGCTTTTCCTGCAATGGTCCAACAAGTTGGATCCAAGTTTAACCAGTGTCAGTAGGTCAACCAACAACCAAAGTTCCCCGAATGTACATTTGCCACGAGTATGAAAATGCCATTTACTTCAAGTTTTGGCCTACTCACCATCAGCACTAATATGGCAGAGTATCCACTACATCCGTTTCTAATTTCGTGTTACAATCGGACAAAAATGGTAAATAAACTGACATAAAGCACACTATATAATTCTTTTATTCAATAAAAGCTCATTATAATATTTCAAAATTTGAACTGAACTCTTTAACATTTTGCATGAAAGGGTTTACGTCAAGTTTCAATGCCCGACCAATAAAAGCGTATGCAAGTAGATCCAACATGATCAAACGTAACATTAACACAATAAAGAGTAAGACAAGGGGACTTTATGAACCTCGAATGTGTCTGTAAAAAGAGCCTAGTCTGTCTTTGCCAATAATAAATGTAGTATCGAAGGATGTCATGAACTGACAAACACAATACAAACGTTCTTTACGTTTAAAACATATAGCGGATATGTTTTTAACATAGTGCACATCAATGCTAATTAAATGCTCCAAACCACCTTTCTTTGCTGCACTCCGATGCCACAAAACTCACGAGACAGTATGCTGTGAAGGCGCAAATAGTCCCACAAAGAGCACCGTGTAATTCTCTTCTGTCATAAGTAATTTTATTTTTGCTTTAATTCTATTAGAATGAGTAAAACGAATGACTAATAAGTTTGTGTAATATTCAGTCTGAGGATTAAAATACCAAAACAACCATCACTTTCGTCAGAGCCGTTTCCTGGAAATAACCATTAATGTACATTATGAGTTTGTATGAACATTATCGCTGTTGTTCATACAACCATTATGCACACAGGGTGGCTTGAATCAGTAAGACGAACTCTGTTTACTACGTTGTATAATATGTATATCATTTTGTCACTGCTTTACAAATATTGCCTGTTTTACTGTGCAGTAGTCCAAATCCATGTACGCGAGAGGTGGTAATGTCCAAGCTTGACAATAATGAAGCTGGGACACTATATATATATATATATACAATACTGTTGCCAATATCTGACAAACATTAAGGGACATACATACAAAGTCAGTGAAAGGTATCACTGCCAGAACATGCATCAAATACAACATATTGTAAAGTAGGCGATGCAAATATAAAAGAGTGTTTGAATTAGATTGTAAGTGTGAACTTCAAGGAGATATAATGCGTTAGTAATTGTACATTCTGAGTTTTCCAGCTTTCAGAGACTTATGTATGTACATAAACCCAATTAAGAAATATGATGGTCTAAATCTGAGCTTGTCGGGGATTCGTTTTTCGGGAGTGACAAGTAAAAACGAAAAGGTGTCTGCACTGTCGAGCACCATTACTGAGGAGTGGTAAACTGATGGTGGCATGGGGTTAATACTTCGCCAGCGTGTGGCATATACACGATGGCATGATTTCTTTGTTGGGGCGTGACGAAAAGTGACTGTCTTCGTAGGCTCGTGAATTGACCGTAGACGAATGCATGTTGTCCCCATGTTGTACATTTATATGATGTCCATTGGCATTATGTCTACTGTACATGAGTGTAAGGCTTCTCATAAGGAGTCCAAAGGTTACTCGGGTGTGTGCCAAACTTAAACAGGTGATTACTGAAGAAGATGGTGCCTCGTCTGTACCAGGTATTGTGGACCAGCTGAAGAAAGCATTCAGTGACTTATCATAATGCCATGATGCTGTAGTTGCTAAAGATACCAGTGATGCTGATCATGATGAGTACTTTTGTGCAGTTCAGAAAAACTCTCTTGACGCCTTGTCCTGAGCTAAAGCTTATAATCATGAAGTGAGTTTGAATGTTACACCACAAACGGGTGATAGTGTACCGTTAGCTGCGTCGGGTCATGGGCATACAAACAGTAATCTGCTAGATTGACTCAGTCTCCATAACGTGGAGCTTGAGACACGACCCTGAGAACTACCATTTTTTTTATTAAAGTATTTCAGAACAATGTAGATAAATAGCCTAAGATCCAGACAATAAGCTTGCACGTCTCTTACAATATGTTAGTGGCAATGTGCGTTTGGCTATTTAGTCGTGGCAACTGCCAAGTGGTGCTGAGACCTATAAGCTGGCATTTTATGTGCTTCAAGAGCAATATGGGTCTAAATATCTAGGGACAGAAAGTGTCATAAAAAATCTGTATAAACACAACGCTGTATAAATCAGCTCATGATATTTGTCTTTTGAGCATAACGCAGATATTTTGAGAAACCTTGACACGAAAGATTAAAGACACGCCCAGGTTATCATGTTTGACATTGTGACACACCTGCCAAATTTTGCACATAATGACTGGCCAAGAAAAGTGCAAAAGTAGACGTAAATCAGAATCCTACTTTATGTTTCCAGACTAAGTGATGTTTGTGAAGGAAATTGCAGACAACAAGAACGATCCCATTTGTGGATCAGCTGCTAAGGCTGATCGTTCTATGTTGTTGAGAAAACAAGTTAGCTCACATGCAAAACAGCAGAAACAAATGGTAAGGGACCCAAACGACTCAAAAAAGAGAATAATAATTCCTCTGTTCCTTGCAAACATGAAACTTTCTTTGGATACAAATATGTCAGGTTCTGATACATTGCATGTATATGCAAACTGTGACTGGAGGGCTCCACAAAATACTACTCTATGTAAGATGTGTGGGTCTTCACAGTCAATCATGCTTTGCCCTGAGTTTACAACTTGGAAAGTTTATGACCGAATTGAGCTTGTTCACAGAAACAAGTGAAGTAATAACTGTCTGCATGACAATCATTCCACATTAGACTGTGTTGTCAGAAATACTTGCTTTGTCTGTGCGCTTAAACATTCAAGCTTCATACATGTGGATAATGTTTTGGCTACCTACGCTGTGTCTGCCTGCGCAGCATTCATACCCATTGTGAAGGTGAGAATGAATGACCAGATGGATGTCAAAATAGCACTTGACAGTGCTTCGTCCAATTCATTCTGTACAGAATCTTTGACTAAAACATTAAATGTCAAAGAACCTGTTTCAAGCCGTCTCCTTAAGAAACTGTCTGGTACTACTTAATCTTATTCCAGTTATGCTGGTATGTAGATTTCAGCTGGTAATGAATCCACGTTTATCTCTGGTGTGAAAGTTGTGGAAAGCATTCCTGTATCACCCACATTCTTAGATCAAAGTAAATATTAGCATCTGCATCACCTTGACCTGTCTCCAAACTTCAGATGCGACAATGTTGACATACATTGGTCAGGAATCAGGAATGTTTCTTTCCATTGGAATCCCGTAGAGGTGATGATTCTTGTTCAACTTTTGTCATTCGCTGAAAATTTTTGTTGGACCATTTAAGCATGAATCAATGAGAGCTTAAACACTGCCAGCAATGCTGTTATTTGTAACTTCATATCAGAACTCCTGTCATGCAAGTAGTGTATCTGATCATGTTCCCTTTGATCATATTGAGCGATAATGGAATCTGGAAAAATAAAGGTATGGATAAGCGTTAAATGTCCATACAAGACAAGGAAGTTAATCTGCTTGATCAAACGTGCTCAGACAAACAGTCACTATGAGTTACCAGTTCCACTGAAGTATCGTAGCGAGGGTCTTCCTAACAATATCCCCATTTAAAAGAAACATGTCTCGAAAACTGGGTCGAATGTGGATCCTTTTGTGAGAGATGTCATTTTCATCAATATGTATGTGAATGACCAAGAGTGACGTAAACAGAGTTGTCATAAGAGTTCCTTCAGTTTCACATTCCATTTTACAAAGTTTGTCATACAAAGTGCAAATAAAGTGCACAATTTTCCCCACCTGCTGCTGGGGAAATGCTTGGCATAACGTGGAATATCCACAAAGACGCCTTTTCTTATTTATGAGGAATACCAAAACAGGTGACGTCAGGCCCTGCACTATGTTGAGCTGCTTGTCATCTATTTTTTACCCCCTTGGGCTGGTCTGCCCTGCACTATGTTGAGCTGCTTGTCATCTATTTTTTACCCCCTTGGGCTGGTCTCCCCATGGGTGTTACCCCATGGAAACTTGTTTCAGAATGCAAAACGTCTTAACTTGGCTGGGATGATTCTATGCCAGATGAAATGCCTACTGCATGGCGCTCATGAATTGAGTCATAGCACATATATATTTCAGTGAGTCCTCCTATGGGGTGCAAGCTTATCTCAGATGCGTTAGTTGAAAAGTTAATGTCTCTTGTCATATGCTGTTGAGCAAAAACCACATGGCTGGAAGCTGCTGTCCAAGGTGCTGAAATTTATTCTATTCTATGCAATAAAATGGGTCTGAAAGGTGTACCAGTGTACTTATGGACCAATTCCATGATATTTCTAGGCTACATATTTGATAAGTCAAGTAGACTCCGCACATCTGTTAAAAACAAAGCTAGTGTGGTTCAATCTCTTACAGATGACAGTACCTGCGTCACATTTCATCCCATAAAATCCTGCTGACGTACTCACCAAGCATAGGTCATTGTTTCAGGAGTGTGTAATTCAGTTATGGTCCATCTTGGTTGTCTGATCATACATTGTTCTGGTCATGTGAGGATCTGCATTCATTCACTTTTTTCCAGGATATGACCCTCAAATCAAGATAACCCTAACCAGTGTAGCAGAACAAAAGTATTAAAATTGGTTACAGAGGATATTAAAACATTTCTCTATATGGACGAGCATGTTACGAGCTATAGCATAGGAGCATATATTTGCAATACAAACAGAATGACATAACCAGGAGTTTATTAATGGACCATTGCAACCGTCGTGTGTTTTGTTGCTAAAACACGTTCAGATGGAATCGCATGCACAAGAGATGAATGATCTTGCAAATAGTAGGATTTTAAATAAATCAAGTTCCATCTTAGCAATAAATTCATTCCTGGATAAAGACAGTTTGACTAGGCCGGGAGGGGGGGGGGGGCAGGATTGGACATCATCCAGTAATTCTTCCTCATAAACACCCTGTGACTGTGGCCATTGTCAGCAATTATCATGCATATGGACAATTAGTGGCTGAATGAACTTTAAGTTGATCAGAGGTAAGTATTTGATAGTTAAGGCTTGCAGATTGATAAAGTGTATCTTGCACAGGTACATCCCATGTAAGAAAGGCTAATTGTGCAGCGTTTAGTTTTATTGGCTTTGACGCTTTTGGGCCATATCTTACAGAACAATATAGTATTGAGAGAAAACGAATTTGATGTATATATAAGTGCAAGTCAAATCGAGCAGTACATATATAGAAGTTGTACTGGAGGGATTCTGAATCTTTCATAAACGCATTCCGGCATTTTGTAGCTCATAGACATTTCTATTAAGGTGTTTAGTGATAAGAACATTTTTTTAAAAGCAAAAAAAGTTCTACGAGATGCTTCCTTACATCTGTCAACTGACAAAGCAAGTCTTTTGAGCCATGTTACCTAGTGCTAGCCATTTTACTGACGAAATATTGGTGACCATATTCGGTGAGGCCAAACCATAGTAAAGGGTCCGCCCTTAACCAAATTAACTGATGACCGCTGCAATCTGACTCCACTGACCCCAAACAGACTTTTGATATTTCAACATGATGCTTAACAACCTCCTTGTGAAGGTTCAGCTGCAGATGCTTGCCGTGGAAGGTGGCATTAGGTGCAATATTTAGCACGTGACTGGTGGTCTCATTTTGTTTGCGAATACATTCCCCGACTGCATAGATGATCCAAATGAAAAGTACCTACTAAGGATATTAAGGTCGGAGAACTAGTCATGATCATGCACACTGCTTTACCACGGAAAATTTGGCCTGTAGCTGTTGTCAAGGAGGCTTTGCTTGTCGTAACAATAGAGTAAGTCCGCCTTGACTTCAAACACGAGTCACTGAATTACACAGGCTGATTAACCATCTTGTGTGCCTGAAATTGGCGATGGTTTCCACAATGACCATTAAATTATTTGTTCTGCTGAGTAAATCCTGTAGTATTTAAACGAGTACACTTTTGCCTTGAGTCATGTGCTTTTGGGTATATTATTTTTCCAATTTCACTTGCCGAGTCGTTGCCTGTTTGTAGGCTTTGATCATTTAGCAATTTGGTGATCAGGTTATGTAGAAGTGATTCAGGTGGTTTTCTTTTTGAGGTTTACCAGTCACTTAGGTAAATCCCGAGAGAGTCTTGGGGGTACCTGTATAGGTCAGTATGGACAATACTATTGCTAATACTACAGTCGGGGCAAGAAGGTTTTGTGTTCATGGTTAGTATAAATATTTCACCTGCATCGAGGATGTGGGCAAAACTTAAATCCTTATATTGTGCATGCTTCACTTTATGATAATCTTTATTTGAAGTCAAGTAGCACAGTAATATAAAATATAAGCTCTGAAGCACTATGATTCGACAGTAGATAGGAAAATAAAAGATGGACAGGACATGTACAATGAACCCACATATGAAAACGTATTTACAGACATGAAATCATAAAATGACAAAAAGATCAGGGGCTGTGCTGATCAGTATACAGCTGAGTCCCTGGCTTTGCACAGAACACAAATAGAACAGGAGCACTTGTGGCCAGGCCATACTTGTATTAGTTTCCTGAACTGACCTAAGTTTGTCGATTCCTTATGATGAACAGGCAAATTGTTCCATAGCTTGTCCCATTAATACCTTTGCGAGCTGTTGCTTTATGTCGTGGTGTTGTAAGCAGGCTGCTGTCCTTTTACATTATAGCTTAAGTTGTATCTACTTTCTTCCTCCAAATACATATCATTCCAAAATGGTGGGCTGTCATGAGATAAAATATTGTAGTGTTCTAGAAATGGTTTACTTCGTTTATTTAAATACAGGAAAGGGTTCTAAGCCTGTAGTACGAGGTTTGGGTACAATGACATAGAACCATTATAGACAAAATGAAAAGCTCTTTCCTGAATCTCTTCCATCTTAATTTTATCAGCAGAACCACATATATGCAATGCTAGGGGGCAATGATTAAGGTTTGATAGAATAAAGCATAAACGATTTTGAACTTTCTCTTTTTTTGCAGACTTTGAGCGAACCTTTTTAGAACTCTTATCTGTTTAGCAGCCCACTTACATACATTGGATATGTGATCACGAAACTTATGTTTATCGTCGTTACAGACACCCAGCTATTTCACACGTCTCAGAAATAATAGAGACATCACCAATTTCGAACGAAGAATTATTTACAATATAATTTGACATTTGAGGAGAGAGAATCATAGCTCGAAATTTATCACAATTTGCATTCATATAATTATCTTTGTACCACGAAATTACAATATTTTCAGTGTTTTGCAAAGGTA
Organism: Hermodice carunculata; assembly: GCA_964020975.1. Classification (NCBI taxonomy): domain Eukaryota; kingdom Metazoa; phylum Annelida; class Polychaeta; order Eunicida; family Amphinomidae; genus Hermodice; species Hermodice carunculata. Next base: position 73,124,155 of record OZ026623.1, read on the forward strand.
ATTTGACATTATAAAGGAACTTGCTGTGATGAGATAGTGTGTTGTTGTCTGCATTATATAGACTTCATAACAACCTTCCATGACATTTAAGAAGTCATTCATAAAAATATTAAACAATACGGGTCCAAGGATACTTCCTTGATGTACACCCTGTAGAATATTCGTCCATTCACTTTTGGTATCACCGTATTTGACCCTTATTTTTCTGTCAAATAGGATATTGCAAAGTTAGCTGGAAGCATTTCCGGACAAGCCGTATGTTTTGAGTTTTGTAAGTAAATCACCGGAAAGACAGTCAAAAGCTTTTGAAAGATCCCATGACGTGAACAGATCAGCCACTGGCCCTGTACCCTCATTTGCCTCTCTGGCTCAGTTATCTCTTATCAGCTCAGTGGCCAGTGGGGAGTCTGCTAATCTCCTAATTACCCCCACAGACCCAGCAGTGGAACTACTTTCTCCAAGCTAGGCTAAGGGGATTCCCTACAGCCTCAATTGGGTCATCTAAACCTTGGTTGTATGAACGGATGGTTATTGGCTTGAGACTTCAGGACTGCTCTTTTATAATGTTTCACATTTGCAGACAAATGAAATGAACTGGACCTGCTTTAAATTTTGCCTGAAACACATACAGACGAATCTGACATTTTAACCACTACACTCAAAATTACCTGAACTTTGGTACAGATATGAATATTTTGGTGCTCATGGCACAGAAATGAAAAACATATTACAGTGCTCCCTCTTAATAACACTCCTCATTACCAGATAGTTTCTGATACAGCATGGCGGGTACCATGGCTCCACTGAAGTACTTTCCCATTACTTCTATGCTAAGAGTCCCTCTGTAGTAAGGCTTCCTATAACACAGTCTACTCTGTGGATCCCAACACCAGTGTTATAAAAAAAGAGCACTGTACTTAATTTACTTTGATCTTGTCTGTAGATTTGTTCAACATTGATTTTGAAGAAAAAGACAGAAAAGAATGTATATTTATTATATATGAAGACATATTTTATTGCATCATCAACTTCAGATCAAGATACATTGCTCTTCAAAAAACACTCTTTCAAATGCACAATTCACTTCTGCATGTTAAGTTTTAAATACATATATATGGTTCATATGTCAAACACTCTTTCAAAGCACATTTTATTTCTGCATGTAAAGTTTTAAATGCATATGATTCATATGTCAAATATTATTTCAGCACTGGTGTTGTGAAATACCAGTAATTATCACTCCACATTTTGGTTGTAAGCAAAATGTTTAACATGGACAGTTTTAAATTTAATTTCAGTGTCCAATCTATTAGTCACTATCAAATACCAGTAATTATGATATTACATTTTAGTTGTAAGCAAATTGTTTAACATAGACAGTTTCAAATTTAATTTCAGTATGCAATCTTTCAGTATACAATTTATCAGTCATTATCACAACCCATTATTGATAAATTGTCATATCTAAAATTCTACATTATGCATGATATTTTCTGGTGCACCTTCTCACCAATGATATTGAATTGGAATATGCCATGTTGCACAATATATGTTGTAAAAGAAATATAATCTACTCGTCACACTAAAATGTCAGAGTGAGATCAATGGCTTCATTGTTCCTAGATCACAAGCAATATTATGTATCACATTAAACTTACTAATATGATATTGCCTGTGTCACTGCAACAAAGCAAATTGTTAAATTAGCCTGCACATAGTACATGACGAGTGAATTTAATGGGATTCCCCGCACAACCAACTACAACATACTGGAATGTCATATTATTAACATAATGGATTGAAAGAATTAGATATATACCATGGAAAACATGATTGTCAGCACAGTTACCTGCTTCACACAGGGCGATATTACCACATGCACATACTTGTGCTCCAAAACACTATCTGATGTCACTGGAATGATTCATTACAATTGAGCATATTTCATAAGATTGTCACTTTCCCAGCATGACCTTACACTGGTAATAAGAAGGGAGCACACCATTTGCAAAAGGTCTCAGTATAATCAGCTACCATGCCCCAGGCTATCATGTACACGTGTTTGCTTGTACATCGTCCCTCAACTAGACTGATTCAATGTAATACTTGAAAGTAATTCATGACTAAAAATTATTCTTTGAAGTAGTTCATGAAATAAAGTGTCACTTCCCAGCATAATCTCTCACTGGTAAGAAAAAGGAAGCATACCAGGTTGCACAAGGTCTGTTGAGTGCAACCAGCTATCATGCTACTTTACCATGTAATGGAGCATATATTTAAAATGTTTCATAAAATAGTCTCACTTCCCAACATAACTTCACACTGGCTTCACACAATAATAAAAAAGGAGCATACCATTGTGCACAAGGTCTGTGAGTATGTCAGCTACCATGCCCGAGGCTACATTGCCATTTACACGCTTTTGCTTGTACAGTTTCCCTCCTTAGAGAGACTGCCCCTAGTTCAATCTAAAACGTCCTATAAAGCTGTGTATAATGAAACCACAAATGAAAAGGAATCAATTATGTCTTCTTCCCACATTAAGGCACCATGATCACAAAGGCCTATATACCATGTCTACATGTCCAACATAAAAATACTGACATATCCTTCCTATATGGTAGTGTTAGCAAATTGCAGGCCATTTTGTAAGCACTCTATGCATTTTACTGCTGTTTCACACAAATCTTGATATAAACATATGGATACATTTTATTACATGCTACATGCATGTATGACAATATAAGACTTGGTAAATATGTACGATAATTCCAAATACAATAAGGACGGATTCATTGCAGTTGTGTTACCAGACACACCACTACAGTGTAACTTTACCACCATAGTAAATAATTATTATCAAAAGGCTGTGTACCATATATGTATTTACAATTTAAAAAAATGTACATGGCAGCAGTCCACCTCTCATAATGCCACGCCAAATACACCAAAGGTGTAGCTTTACAAGGGATGGCTCAACTTTTCATAATTTACACAAGAGTACAGACAGTACGCTAAGAGGAAGGGGGTAAATGTTGATGTACACCTTTTGTGTGATATTAGCAAATGATGAAAATTACACATTTAACTCGTGTAGAGCTTTAATTTTTTCAAAGGTTTTGGGATGTTTTAATTAATCCAGAAGTATATGGTGATGTGAAGCAATAATTTAATTAATTTACGATTAACCATATATACTGTGCATGACAACAGGTAATTGATAAACTGTGGTAGGTCCAAATGATTGTTACTGTATTGTATTAAAATGCATGTGCAAGATGCAAACTACCAGTAACCAAATCTTGATACCGTGCCTGTGGTTCCTCCTCCAAAATCATCAGTTTCCATGATGAAAAGTACTCTTTCAGGGGGAGGGGTTACTGAAAAAGAGTACTCTGTGTACTCTCTTGAAAATGATGAAAATGTTGGAACCGTCCTCAAGACGGATCATTTCATTCAGGTAAGTATATACATATCACACTAACCCAGATAAATGAATAGGGTCTTTTATCTCATTATAGCATGATAATGAAGCAAGGTGATATTTCAGAGACTTACTCAATGACATTTTTTCTGCCATTTTTGAAAGTAAAACTCTTTTATGTCAGGAGGTTCACACTTCCAATGTTTTGCTTTAGTGGAGATGTATTTGTTGTAATCTTTGAACACCATTTTTTGCTTCTCCTGTTTTCTTTTACAATTTGCGTAAAATATCACAACATTTTTCTCCACCTTTATTACCCGTTTTGATTTCACTGTAGCCATTAAAGTTTTCTGTAATTGTTGTATTTCAGTCAACATCCGTTTTTCTCTGCTGAAATGTTTTTTTTTTTATGTTGGGCTTTATAGTTATTTTGATTTTCAAGCCTGCAGTGTCAAATCTGTATGCAGGGCTATTAAGTAATTGACCCTGATTCACACAGTCGACCACAAAACTAAAGTCTGGTACAGCATAATAAAGTCTTACTGCTTTCTTAATGGTGTTTGGTACAGTTTTGCCCAGAACTTTGCTGTGAAGCACAATATACTGTTTTGTTGACCTCCCCTTCAGTTCACCAGGCAAGGTTTTCTTTACCCGTCCACCTTTGTCTGTTATTATCTTGTGTAAAAGGGCCTGTGTGAGTTTTTGCTTCCCAATCTTCGGGATTGTGCCACAAATAACAAAGGGCATTTTATAGAAGATACCAGGACAGAAATCAGTTCTGCTTTCCTTGTCTTGGTTACTATCAATTCTTGATGTACAATATCTTTGACATCAGCCTCTTCCACTGGATTGATCCTTATTTTAGAAATTTTGTTTCTAACAAGAGAGCCCCTCACTGTCTTCTGTATGACAGTAGCACAGTAATGCTGCTGAACAAACTTGTTAAAATGTTCCTTTGCCTGGGGTTTCATCTCATACGCAAGGCATTTAAACAAACTGCAAAACACAGATTTAATGGGGTCCGTTTTTGAGGCACCACCATGCCTTGTCGTATGTTGATAGTAATAGGTATTATGTTCATAATTCAGGTTTCCCCTCCTTCAGCCTGAAATCGGCAAAGAGGAACATCTGAATTTTTCATAAAATATGGTACGTAGTCAACAAATTTCAACATGTATGGTGTTATGTTCTTGGTCCCATACTTGAGTTTGTAAAGCTGATAAAACATTTCAGCACTTCTTTCATAATCAGCAATGTCTTCTTCAGTAAAACCCCATGTATAATCACATACATGCACTGACCCTTCCATTTTCCCATCTATCAGATGGTGTGGGTCCTTATGTAAAATTGTGATCATTCTGTGAAAATGTTCCCATATAGTTTTTACCAGATTAAGTTCTGTAATATTATCTGGCAATCCCAAGGTGTCTCTGACATTATTCCTCAGTTTTGTTAAACTGATTTCTCTGTTAGATACTACATTGTCTGAAACATGGGGAAAGAGACTTTCCTGACCGGTGGGGGGTGGGGGGTGGGGTGGACTTATAATTGTGAATGCATAAGTTCTGTCGAGTGAAACAGGCTCTGGCTTACCTTGCTTATCAAAAATAATTCTGAAATTCCCCTGTCTCACTCCTCTCAAATTTATCTGATTTTCTAAATTGCGTATTAGGTCTTCTTTTGTGAGAGAACTGTTTGACTGAGCTGCCATGTTAGCCTCCGATTGTATCCTTTCAACTTCAACATTTAAAAGTTTCCCCACCACTCTGGTCTCACCATGCATCATACAAAACAATACATTTGCTAGAGGGACTTGGACTATGGAATCAGGAAACTCTCTGTCTTACTTGCTCCCAATCTCCAGCCTAAAGCCATTTGGTCCAGCCTCATCATTTGGGATTTAGGGACATCTGAATAGAGATTCCAGCCTCGGTCTGTCAGGGGCCCCAAAATGTCTGCACCATCCAAAATCGTCTCCAAAAACATTTCATCCCCTGTCAAATAATGTGTATTCCCCAACTTGTTTGATCTTGAAATAAAACAATTGATAAAACCGGACTCAGACAAATTCTACTCTAAATTGTCCCTTGAATCACTCTCTTAGAAAATTGAAATGCGGAAAATGTCCTTCGTAGGGTGATAGGAGATGTCATTCAACACTAAGTCGTTATTCAATAAAGAAAGAGTCAGGAATGTTGACTGTCTTCCTCCCACCACCCTGCCATCACCATAGAAACAGATCAACTTTTCTGCAGGTATGAAAGGATATCTAAACTCAAGAACTTGCAATAAACTATCTGGATCTATGCACCAGCCTGTTGCAGTACGACGTGGTAGCAAGACAGATTCAAATTGCCTTTTGTAGCTCAACTTTGCTTGTCTCTCCTCTCTCAGTGGTGGCATCAATCCAGGAAATTTCTTACATGGCAGCTCAAACAGCCTACACCCACTTTGATTCTCTTGCATATATATGACATCTTCTACAGTAACACGATGAAACTGCTTGTACATTTCCGTTGCAACACACTCAGCAATTTCTGGTTGAGCTTTGCTTAATAATTCAAGAAGTGAATCTTTGGACAGAGACGCCCCTTCGCCACCACATTTCCTCTCCTGTGCAGCAATGGTCTCCAATGCCCCAGGTAATTCTTATTTCACAGTTTTTTGTCCTTATCACCAACCTTCCAATCAGTGTAGTGACATGTATGTAACGTTTCCCCATGAGCTTAATGAAGCTGTTTTCCACATTTAGACCCTGTTTTTCCATGAAAGGACCTAGATACCTCATTCCATTTTTATCCAATGAGTCCTGCTATCCCAACTTATCAAAAAGTGGGCGTTTTTTTTTCAAAAAAAGCCTAGAAGCTTGCCACACATACTGAACCTGACAATCTAACAAGCATATGGTACCATCAGTAGACTCCACAGCGCAACCAATTTCTACTTCTTGAGAGTCATTGCTGGAACTTTTACTCGTTTCTCGTAAAGTGTTACAGAAACTTTTTTCTCTACATGCGACATCTTCCAACAGCTTTTTCTCAACTTCATTGTTCATTCCAGTATTAGTACATATACTTGTGCTTTTCCCAACTGTGACATATTGCTTAGGTGATCTTGATGTTGACATGCTCCACACTGCACAGTAGCTTGGCATGTGGGAATAAATTTTGCACCAGCTTTGGCACCTAATGAAAAGAATGCACCAATAGCTTCTGCATGTAGTGTACCCTTTGGTGTAAAATGTTGAGACAAATTTTGTACACACCAATTCCATACATCTTCTCTCATGTTACATGTCAACACAGCTGACTTATCTCGATCTTCACCGATTTTGTAGGTTTGTTGAGCAAATCATTGTCTGTGTTTGACAACTTTGAGTCAAGTCGGTAAACTCCATAATGAAATATATCCAGGAGTACATCTATAGCACATGTAGCACCATGTTGATGCTGCGTACATTTCAGACCATTCTTGAAGAAACTGATACTCGTATTCAATACCATGAATTGATAAGGTATAATTATGATGGCAGCAAAGCTATGTATAAGAACAAATGTCCAGGCACTGATTAACCCTTTTTAAACTGAATTTATTAAGAATATATCTCTTCCAATTCTTGTTAATGTGAAAACACAAATATTTTTGTGTGAAAGACAATTTGGGTCAAATTAAACTGAGAATTTTGTCAAGGGTTAAAGCTTGACAGGGACAAAAGTATGTAGTCTACAAATAAAAAAGTTTAGCACCTTAGCTCACATATTTGCAGTGTAAACAGCATGGACAGAGATATATTCCCTCAACATGTCTCTAGATTGAATATTTGTGCAAATAAATTTGCCTTTAAACTACCATAAAAATTCAATTTAATGAAGGCACTCATCTCATAATATTTTGCAGTTTCAGAAAACAAAAACATACTTTAAAATTCAGTCTCTAGTTTATGTCAGGACTTCCATGAACTGAATGCATAGAGACAGGTCAGTTAAAAAGGGTTAATCAGGCCCTCTCATACAGAGATATTGTACACCACAACCAAGATTTATATATACAAACGTACAAAGTAAGCATACAAATACCTCCCACATTATTACCAGTAAAATATCCTTAAATGTTGAGACATAGTGTGCGGACAGGTATGCACATAAAACCCACTAAGTAGCCTCGGGCATGTAACTTCACAGATTTATATGAATAATATCACAATACACCATGCATTGCAGTGACAAAGGACTTACTCTTCTTCATTTGGCATTGGGTCGTTTTCGGGATACTCTTCCTCCGGTTGTTTAACGTGGGCCAAGAGCTGCTGCCTATGCTCACCTTCTGTCAGCTCTAACATTGCAGTAGCTGCCCATAGTGAATGCTGGACACAATTGTCTGGGGTCACCCTTAACCTCAAACAGGTGATGAAGTTGACACCTGTCTCCAGTTTAAGAATGTCCCAGTTCTCTCCCAAGAACTTGTCTAGGTTGGCCATGTTCATCTGCTTGTAGTTGTAGGTAACATTCCTCTCTGTGGGCAAACGCATCCCCAGAAGACCAGGGTCAACCGCAAAATTGAGAGGGCCTAACATGGACAGGCGACGGAAGTTTCTGGATTTCAAGACATGTTGTATTTGTTCATTGATAACTGTACGTAACTGCATTTCCCGCTGCTTCAGCCCGAATACTGTCCTGCATGTTGTTCACACTTGCCTCGAAAGCACTCGCGGCAGCTACCTTGAGGACATCCTTGTCTTGATTGTTGAGATGAGGCACACGTGTAGCTTCTAGTCGTGCGGCTGGCAAACTTATTTTCACTTCTTGGTTTAGATTGTTGCCAGCAAAGAGCCAGCAAGTGGCTGTCTCAGATCCTAAGTCCATTTGATGGACACCAACCTCTATGCCATGACCAGACACCTTTGAAAATAACAGATAGGAAGCAATAAGCAATATGTCAGCTTATCTTTAACACTACACAGACAAGAAGGGAACCTGTTTTATTTCATAAAGACCTGAATACACCAGATTTCACTGGAATGAAATGTATACCCTATAAACATTCTAGCAGTACAAATCCTTGACAATGGTAAAAGGAATTTTTAGCTCTCCAACAATACATGTAATAGAGCTGGACCAGTGGCAACAAGAAATATAAACCCAGACTGACGGACAACAAAAATACAGAAAAGGGTTGTAATTTGCATCATTTTTTGTAACATATCAAGACTGTTTTAATCCATTTTTAGTGTAGATCTGCATCATTTTTTCTACAGAAAGCACAACCAAAATATGGATGTCCATATAAATACGGAAAACTGGCATCTCTGAAGTAAGTGTCCATAAAAGAGGACCATTCACATATAGAACATCAAAGTCTTGGCTGCAAAGGTCGGTCAGTTATCAGGTATGGAGTTAAATTAACCAAAATAGCCCCATGACCCTGTGGATAGGTTATGGCCATCTATGTACTGTATAAGGACTTGCTCTCCTGACAAGAAATGCCCCTATGTTGTTTCAAAGCAATCACCTGAACAGTCTCGGAGAATGTGACTTGTTATGATTTTGCCCAAAAATGAAATGTGGACGGATGGATGGACAAAAGACCACACTATGAGCTCAACTGACTGACAAGCAGCTGAGCTAAAAATACACAGACAAGTTTAATACAGACACTGAAAAGATATGCCACAAAAGAAACAACTTGGACATTAAAATGTTGTTTCAAAGACATTTTTTCTCACACGTTGTTCATTAACTAAAATCTTGAAGTTCATCTTCGACTTGTAAAGCAAAATGATTAAATAATTCCTTAGTAGGCCTAGGCTGTATTTTTAGCGCGTAATGAAAACTTCTACGTCATTTTATTATAAGTACAAATATTTTGTTGACTTTCGTTTCCACATAAATAACGTCACACAATTACATTTACGTGCTAGGCCTAACTGACCAGTCTAACATTCAAATGACATCTCTACTTCCATTGAGAAAGCAGGGGACATCACCGGCAAAATATCTGGATATCATAAATATTATCACATGGACTAAAGTCCAAGATGAACTTCAAGTTTTGAGTTAACTTGGACATTATTGATTAATGTTGATCACATTTTTACCATATCAGTACATCGTGAAGTTAGATCCACAGATAAAACAGTTTGCATACCACACTCTGCTGAATGCATTGAGAAGCACTGCATGCCAGCTTCAGATTGCTCTGGAGAAGGAGGTGAAGGATCATCAGATGAAGGACAATCATGTGAAGGATCATCAGGCGAAAGATCATCAATATGCTGAAAACAAGAGATTATGATAAATCAGAATGCTTGGATAAAAAAGATAAACTGTTAAAATGGTTCATACACCTGTCTGGCCACAAATTGCAAGACTTTTTCAAGACTTTTCCAGACTGATTTGTCCAAAATTCCAAACTAACTTTGGGTTACATACGGGCCAACATGTAACAAAAATACTTTCCATATTTCTGTCGCAAATGAATTATAATACCCAAGTCTGATTACCAAATAGGATTTTCCAAACTTTTCAAGACACAAGAGTGAAATTCATGACCTTTCAAGGCCTTGAAGGGCATGATCTGAAATTTCAAACTTCTCCAGACTTTTCAAGGCTTGTATGAACCCTGTACACAGATAGGTTGAAATCACATGGGTTAAACATAGCCAAATATGGAAGCAGCTTCAGATCCTTTCAGGTCACACCAAACCAAACTTGTTTTCTCTCGCCAAGAAATTTAATCTGATGTGGTTGTCTTTGGCGAACCATAAATCTACTTAAAACAAATGCATATGATTAACCCATCCCCCCTTAACATGGTTGTATCTGGCAGCATCAAGCTCCCCCTCAAGTCGGCCAAATGTTCATGTCACCGAGAAACTTAATCTGATGTAGCTTAATTAACTGTTATTTACTGATGTGCTTAATGACCTTGAAAAATATGTCATGGTCAGCCAAAATTTTGCCCAATTTGACTATTGGTCCAGTATATATTTGGTGTGAGTTTTGCAGTTCGTTCTTAATTTTTTATCACAATAATGAATTTAATGTGTTTTTGACACCCATGATACTAGTTCCACTAAATACCACTGGTAATGCCACCTGGACTCGACACGATATTGAATTCGATATATTTTTAACACATTTAGGTCCCTAAAAGTTAACACAATGATGGACGGACCGACATGAGTGACCGTATAAGCTCTGCGACCTCTGATCAGCAGAGCTAAAAATGTAAATGACAGCAAACTGCATGTATACCTGTTCTGTTGTAACTCCTGCATGTTCTGTCTCTTTTTTTTGTGCACCTGAAACAACCCGACGCCTGTGCTTTCTAGGTATCTCCTCAACATCTTTTTCTGCAAACAAATCCCCAGGAATACATGGTTACATGCATATTTATATATTTTATTTTCGCTCATGACCGTTGTATTCAAAAGTAAAAGGTGCAGGACGCACACACATACAAAACCCCAGAAGCACATAAGTAAAACAAGAGGCCTGTGTGAACGGGCCATGCTCAGCGGACCTAGAAATTGATGACACTAGTGCAGGGGTTGACATTAAGCTTCCGGAGCCAATGGATCTACTGGCCCGCAAACCACATGTACTGGCCCAATTTTTTGTAATTTACTTCATACTTGCCCGTCAAAAATTTTGCTTAGTGCCGAGAAGCCATATTTCCAGACAAACTCAGTAACAATGCTATCTTTATATTTCAACACTGAAACAGACTGCAATCATAACGTTGTCACAATTTTAACAAATTTAATGAGATTAAGACTATAGTGCAGTCGGACAAAGTTTGAAGTGGAAATGGTTGCCTTGTGGACAAGTGGAATGAATTTCTTATTACTAACATTTACCTGGTACTATGATGTCGGTAACTGGTATGACTTTCTGGCGCTGTGGATCCTCTTGCAGCTGCATGAATAACACTTCAGGTATTTGTCCACATTCACCACAGTAACCTCCTGTACTTGGTCTCCAGTACCAGCATTTATAAGAACTTGGTCGCCAAACTGCCCTTTACGCAAGACATCCATCTGCCCTGGCGTTGGGCGTTGTTTCTCACTTCTCTTCCTTGAAACGACCCCTTCTGCAATAAACAGTGAAACAAAGTGCAACTGCAAGTCATGGGATCTTAACCATATGGCATGTGCACAGAGCTGGTCCAGGGGGGGGGGGGGGGGTGTCACAATAATCACAGGAAGGCACAGGGATGTACAGTAAGGCACCGGTATGCACCGGAAGGCACAGGAATCCACCGGCATGGGCCCAGGAAGGCACCGGAAGGCTCTTTTTATAACAGGAAGGCTTCTATACGAGATCTAAAAACAGCTTTTTATCGGTATTAGAGGAGACTCAAAATATAGGGAAGGGGCACTGACAATAAACGGGTCAAAATCTCACTTTGGGCACTATTTGGGAATTTTGTCCAAACAAACAAATCAAACCGACAAACTTTGATATGTAAAATATGTTGGTTTTGTATAAACAAAAGTTATTGTTTTACATGGAATTTAGGACTCAGTTTAAATTATGCTAGGAAAGTTTTCCACTACTTGCCTTTCATTGTCTAAATAGCATTGCCCGTTTTATCACATTATAAGGATATTTTCTGTTTACTTCAGTTGCGGAGTTGAGTCCCCCATTAGAATAGTGTGTTGGTTGACCAGGCCCTAGGAATATAAGCAATAATAAGCTCTTGTAGTATTAAAAACATACTGTTTGTGGTGTGTACACAACATTACATAGCAAATTTGGGGGATATGGCATACGCCAAATTTCCCGTTCAATTTCTGCCCAGTGAGATTTTAACCCAAACAAGAAACAGTTCCATGGTGTGTTAGGAATTTTAATGACATTAGACCAGAGAAACCAAAGTAGACAGGAGGATTTGCTTAACTTCAAATTTGTCCGCACCTTCAAAATGCGAATTATATAACATTCAAGTCGTTCAACAGGTGTACCTTAGCCATATAATTTGGTAGTAAAAGTTGGAATGGCATCTCTTAAAGTATTTGGAGTAACTTAAAAAATTCAATTTTATGTACTCGTCTAATTTGCATTAAAATGCTCCGATTTTGGCTCATTGCGCATAGGACATCGCCTACCAACAGTTGGGGGGGGGGGGTAACCGGGGGGGGGGGGACAGAGGGTACTACATCGGGGAGCAGGTACCCCTATCCTTGATGGCAGCAAGTTTTTGAGGTTCTGCATCTGAGTTTTTCTCCCCTACGCCAAGCTCATCCTAGCCAACAAATTTTGGGACAATTTTAGTAGGCTAGGCCAACCTTTTAACATTGTGGTAACTAGTCACCTTCATTAATAGTGAAAGGGAACAATGTTGGAAATTAACAACGGACCATGTTCAAAGAGTTTGTGAATGCATTAGACCTCAGGCGTATGGTCTCTTTTCATATTAGTAACGTTATAGGTCTATTACCCCCATGGGCCATTTTACTGTAATGTTTATTTTTTATGGTTTTCGTTTGAATGATTGATTGATTGATTGATTGATTGATTGGGGGAGGGGAGCACTAGCTGTAGGCCCCAATATCTATCAAGTAGGTCTTCTGTTTTCAAGCTGACAAAGCTGACCATTGACGAAATTGTCATTCGCGAAACGGAATTCAACAATGTGTCCGTCAGCGCTTCTGTGGACCCATATCCTAGAGGCTAGATGTTATAAGCAATGGTATTCAGCGGTGGGATCATGGATTCGTCTACAGAGGCTTGACAATGACTTGGCTGAAGAGAGACCGTTGATCTATGCTTAAAATGGAAATGTATATACGCCTTTCGTCTGACGCGTGTGCACTCGGTCAAAGTACAATTAACCCTTCATCAATTGCACATGCAGTAGCCCAATTAACAGCTTCAGAAGAGGGGTGCGTTATGACCGCTCCCTTCTCTGTATGATAAAAAGCACAGTGCATGCGCTAATCTTCTAGAGTCAACGTTATCTGGTTATAGACACGTGCCTACATCTACATGTATTATAACAGTACATGCATAAGGCTACAACGTGTGTGACGTATTTCACTTTAAGTTTTATGTTGCAATGAAATTTAATTTTAAATAAAATACGGGAGACAGTCCAGTGATACTTGAGCAAGTTATGCAGAAGGGAGAACGTAGAAATTTTATTTGATCTATGTTTAAAATTGAAATGAATATTAACCTAGTCATTAAGCTATAACGAGGCCACAACAAGCCGCGGTCCCCGACAAAATGCAGACAAACTAAACGTCGAAATGACAGTTGGTAGACTAGAAAAAAATGGAGTGGACATGAATATTAATCTAGTATAATGGACAGAAGGTGAATTTTGCAGATCAGGTCGACAAAAAGGTCGAATATCACACTTCTTACTAATAAAGTGATAAATAATATCTGTATTTGGTTCAAAATTGACTATTAGGACCTGCTTATATTATTTTATTTGTGCAATCTCTATTTGATGGTCAAATAAACACTCCTGAATTCTGAATTATGTACCTGTGTTTGTTCTTACTATGCTACACCGCATAGACCTATCCCATTACAATATGACATTTTTCCCCTGGATCATTTTATGGTATACATTTTTAATCAGTAGGCCCACTGGTGTTCAGTAAATAAAATATTGTCGCCACTTGTTATTTAAGCCGAGTTGGTACATTGAAATTAGCGTGATAAAAGGTAGATCAGTGTTTTATACATTTTCTACATTTATCCTAGATTTTGTCGTTTTGACCAATTGTCAAATCCACAAATTGTCCAGTCAACAATCTTGACATTTTGTCTGTCGACCTTTTGTCGTAGACCCAACAAACTGACTGAATCAAATATGCAGACCCTAACCTAGTCTTTGCATTCCATAGGATCATGATGTCGATGACACTTGTCGGAGTGTCGGCTTTACTTAGTTAGTTCATCGGTTTTATTGCATTATCAAGCTGTAGATGAACTTTCTTTGTGATTTATTTTTGACACATCTATAGGTCTTTTACGTTATATATTTAAATTGTCATTAAGATTTTTGTGCTGTGTGCCTGTGATTATGATTTATCTTAATTTCGATATACTTCTATCTCTTTTCTCCGGGTATGGAGCTTTTATTGAAATATTAATTATTTGATGGGCGAGACCTAATAGCTAAGAGAATAGAATCTCATAGGCTATTGTACGCTGTTTGATAATGGGCATTCATCATTCGTTTCAAACGTAGCTTAACGTTAAGGTCTTGTTTTAGAAACAGGGTAGCCTAACGGCCTTAATGCTCCTGACGTTCCTTTAGATTTCTTAATTCCTTCTACCTGTAGAGATAATATTTATTGCATGTAAATTATGTTACAAGAACGCTCATATGCTATATACCATCTGAAATGAACAGTACATATGTATATAACCAAGATATAATACCCACTCAGGAACATAAAACATATTTGTCCTTTTTTTATCTGGAAAATAAAGCTGTTAGGACGTTCTACACTGTTTCATTTGCCAATAATTAATTTCTTTTTTTTTTCAATATTAAGCCTATCTTCCGTTTTAAAAGTCTGAGGAGCCTTTCTATGGGGCCAACAGAGAGCCTTCCGGTGCCTTCCTGAGAGCCCTCCGGTGCTTTTCTGTGAATTACGGTGGCTTCCTGTTAATTCCTGGGAGCCTGCCGGTGCCTTCCGGTGCTTTCCTGGGAGCCTTCCGGTGCCTTCTGGTGCCTTCCTGTGATTAGTGTTACCGGTCAGGGGTCCCAAAAAAGCATGTCCAAATTTTGAAAGCATTCTTTTTTTAAGAAAACACACAAGCTGAAACTGAAACTTTTTTTTTGTCACTTCTGAACTTTCAAATGCAAAAATTTATTGATAAACTAAGATAGTTTATGTTTGTAAATTTAGAGAAAGGCTATGTCTTTCCAGCAAAAAGGTTAAATTTTCACGGTCAAATGGTCTAAAAAACATAACACTATAATGTAGAGGCTGCTTCAAAGACATAAGTAAGCACATAAAGATTATTTCAGGTGGTTTGGGAGTTGCAACAAGTGAGGTACACACTACTCCCAGGTATCCTTTTGCTTGGTTTAACTCCCTGCATTTGCAGAGAAGCATCCACATAAAATGTAGGAAAAACATAACCGAGTTTGTGTCAAAACTATTACATATTAATCAAGTACCATAGGGGATCCTTATATGTAAATTTGTTTTGTTTTGTTTTGTGGAGGCCGCCATATTGTTCCCATGATGCACTGCGAATATTTAAACTTCGACGACGAGAAAACTTGCGGAACAAAGTTCCCCACAGAGAAATAAGCAGAAGATGCATGCGAAAATTCATAATAAATTACTCGCCAGTCTCCATAGTGTCTGGCACACTTCCGATAGAGGCAGAAGGCAGGCTGAACACTTGGTTATATTCATCACCCCAACCGGGAAATTTCACCTCCACAACATTCTCGACCTCGTTCACTCGAACAATCCGTCCCTCTTCCCAACGGCCTAACTCATCAATAGCATAGACGTTTGCTCCCACTAAAAACCCTGCTGCCATCCTGGTTATTTAGTAACTGCACATTAACTCTAAAAACTGTACCACTTTGAAAGTGTAAAATTCTATAATCAAATCTTGTATTGTACGAAGCGCTCACTTCGACACTTGCACTTGTAATGGTGGATTGTGAACTTCACCAGACACAGTTCATGCGTGCGCAGGTAGAAAATATTTCCAAGTAAGGTCGCGAGTATTTTCATTTAGACACACATATGCTTATTTGTTTACCCAAAATACATTGATTACACAGTTTTAAACTGATCTGCTGCCATCAAGATATGAATAAAAAATATATTGTCGTGCTTCCCAAAGCTGTACAAAATATCGACATCTATATATCACTACACTGTCAGACAGGCAAGGTGATGGGGAACTCCCGGTGCCTGCTATTTTTATCCGAGTGAAAGCATGCGAACAGCGACGGAAAACTGAGCATAAGGCTGCTTTTTCTCAACCGATTTTGACGATTAAAAGACAAATTTGCCGTATTTTCTCCCGATAAATCAGATTCCGTATGCTATTTTTACAAATGACGAACAATTATGAAAGAAACGGTGGTCGAGCCGAGGGGTCAATTGCGGGACGGATGTTATCAGTAGGGATTATCGACAGGGGGGCTAATGAGACAATTACAAGATCCGTCTTTGATCTTTGACCGAAAAACCGTGCCTGAAGCTGGCCAAATGAGGGTTTGGAGGAAAATGTTTCCCCGGCCTGACATGGTCCATGCCGGGGTAGGCTAGCTGGATGTATCACGGCATGATTAATGTTACTCCAATAAATTCTTGGTTGTCTAATGTGAGTTTCCAGACGTCTATAATTCTTTTCAGTAAAACGTGGCAGCTGTAATTTTTCCGAAAATGCATAATTTGGAATAAAGTATCACATTTAAGAAATATAGCATTTGGTCATTCATTAGCCTTTCAAACATCTTAGAGACACATGATAAAACACTTACAGGATGGCAGTTACATTGACTTGTAACTGCGGTATTTCATATCTGCTTGTAAGGGTCTGTGGTGTTGGAGTTTCGTACTTCCGAGAACCATATTATGAAAGTAACTAATTCCTGTGTCAATATTTAGAGATCTAGCGACCCGGTTTTAGCTGTAAGTGTGTATAACATTAATGACAGTAGGAGATTCTCCCTTACAGCAAGCTGGAGAATGCATGATATTGCACATGTCAAAACATCAAGAATAGTTACTAAATCATCTTTTTCTTTATCCTTCCTAAGAAAATTTAAATCACCAAGAATAGAGTCTTGCTTTCATGTTCTAGAACCGCAGAAACTTGGGTTATTGCATCATACAATTTCTCCTTGATTACAGAGGGGGGCGGTAAACAACGGCGATCATCTATTTCTCATTTTTGCCATGAACCTCGAAAATCATAGTTTCTATACTATGTTGACAGTACTCTAAGTGTACTTTGCATCTTTGTGGAATTACAGATCTTATATTAGCCATATTACCACCTCAAGGACCATTACAATATTTTCTATACATAGAGATACTTGTCACATAAAATTGGGAGTCGGTAAATGTTCCATACAGTTGGTCTCAGTGAGACCACATATATCAACGTAACCACATAGTAGTAGTTCAACGACTTCAGTAAAGTTAGGCCTTTTGATGCAGTAAGTGAAGACAATGGTATTAGCTCAAGTGTAATTTTTCAAGGTCCGCTGCTGTCTGATACTTCAAAAGTCTCGGCTATGAACACCACATTGCTCGTTTCCCATATGTATTATTAGGTGGTCCTGGTTCAGTTAACATATTTCCATTTTTGTGATTATGAAGCTGCATTTTCCTGGATCATGAGAATCCAGTGGTGGAGACTGGCATTTTCACTGGCAGGCAATATTATGTTTGTATGTGTGTCTGAGCAGTTTGTATTTGGTAAAATTCTTGTGGTGACATATTGTATTCATTTATTCCGCTTGCTTATTTTTTAGCACAAGCCATTTTTTCCAATACAACGGTCGGCCCTCTCTCTCTCTCTCTCTCTCTCTCTCTCTCTCTCTCTCTCTCTCTCTCTCTCTCTCTCTCTCTCTCTCTCTCTCTCTCTCTCTCTCTCTCTCTCTCTCTCTCTCTCTCTCTCTCTCTCTCTCTCTCTCTCTCTCTCTCTCTCTCTCTCTCTCTCACTCTCTCTCTCTCTCTCTCTCTCTCTCTCTCTCTCTCGTTTTTTTAGTTTCGTGCATAGATACGGAGCTTTTTGCACTTTGTAGGACTTTTTTGTAAGTAATACCGTAAAATTAACTCAATTTACCATGGGATTTCTATTTTCTATGCTTTTTAATTTATTTCAATTTTTTTTTTTGGGGGGGGGGGGGGGGGAGGCTTACATCTTCAAATGTTTTTTCTGCCTAAAAATGTGGTGAATGTGGCACCCAAAACATCATCTATGTACATTCTTGGAAGAATAAGTGAATGACTTCCATCTTGTTTAACCCCCTCCAAACATGTAAATGGTTCAGTGGTAGAATTGTTCCAAACACACTGACTTTTTGGTTGACATATAAATTAGCTATAAACGACTCACAATTTATGAAACACCGATTTGCCCAGTAACTGAAATAATTCAATGTATTTTACTCCATCAAAGACGTAAGGGGCATCCACAAGATTGACCAATCACAAAGTTAACTGTCACACTCCTCACTTTAATCCGACGGTAATCAGTGAGCTTTTTGTGCAGGCACTCTTGTGTTTGGGTATTAAGTATAGTATGATTTTGGTCAAACCATCCGACACAACCACATGTACAAGCATTGAGGTAAGAAGCAATGACAAGTGAATGCGGAGTGCCTGAGGGTTGCATAATTTACTTACAAAGTGGCGGCCGATGTCACCTTCATGTTTACCTTTTTTATGTTTGAATACTCTTTCTTATTAAATCAAAGTACATTGTGCTGATTATGTCATTTGAGTCTCTGGAATTTAATGTGAACTCCATCAAACCAGACAAAATCACTGAAGCTTGTCCAATCGAACAAAATTTGTAGACACCAACCAAAGATACATCTCCATCAAAGGTAAATTAATATATGCTCAAATGTTTTGTACAAAAAACTACATTTACCTATGTTCACACATTTTCATTCACAGTTTTATCCACCACTTCACCGCGACAGCCATCTTGGACGCCATATTGGATACTAATTAATATTCAATGAGGTTATGTGATCATTATTTATTTTTTATGTAAGCACTTAGTGTAGTAGTGATCTGAAATTAGAACTTAAATTTACCATTATGCCTTTCAACTTCCTGTGACGGCTATCTTCGACGCTATATTGAATAATTTAAAATCCTCACTGTTACTAGCTGGGCATCATTCACTTTTTAGTTTAGTTCAAACGTATTTTTTTCCATAACGTAAAAACAGGATTGGAAAACAAACCAGTGGCTTTTATGAACTCCTCTCCTTGATACAAAGTTACAATACAACGTCATATTTAATAATTTAAAACCCTCACTGTTACCAGCTGGGCATCATTCACTTTTTAGTTTAGTTTAAACTTATTTATTTTCCATAACGTGAAAAACAGGATTGGAGAACAAGCCGGCGGCTTCTATCAACTCCTCTCCTTGATACAAAGTTACAATACAACATAACAATATGAAAACTGACATGACTGCCCAAGTACTCTTAAGTATGTTTACCCATACCAAGCAAACTCGTTAAAACACTGACTCTTGGGCTCGCCTTTAAAGTAAAAAGATTATTAGGACTTAAGTATATATTGAATTTAGAATGATACTACCACAAGTTAAAGTTGAAAATTTGAAATGTTTACCATGCACGTCCAAACCTTTTTGAAGTTGATATAAATTTGTGTACCGAGTGGAAAAGGTCTTCGTTTTTTGTGTCAGAGATATGGGGATTTCCACATAGTAGAGCTTTAACACCAGACCTAGAAGCCACTGGGATCTCTCTAAACAAGAGGTCTCGAATACTTTTGTAATTTTCACAATCCAATAGAAAATGCTTTGTTGTTTCTGAACCTAGACCACAAGAACATGTCGGATCACTAGCTAAATTATGTTTAAAAAGATGATGGTTGAGGGCGCTGCACTCCATGTGTAGTCTTGCATGCAGTACTTGCCCTGACCGACTGCTGCGGTAGTAGTACCTGGAAACGGGAGATTGGGATGCCAGTTTTCTTCAGAGAGCAAGGATACTGTATTTCTTATCTGGGGATCCAAGTTGTTACAAAGTTGCACAGTCCACGGAAAAATGAATTTTTTTAGCAAAATGTTATTGCATGGTATTGGTTGGATAGTATTCTGATATCGAAAATCATAATTAGTTTCAGGGGTTTCAGGTAATCTCCTAAACAGATACTGAGGTGCATACCAATTTACAATTTTATACATCACAATCAATTTATGGTTTTCCCTTCGTGCTTTTAGCGCTTCCCCACCAACATCTTCATACAGTCGCCTTATGGATACATGTCTCGTTGCCCCAGTTACTACTCTTGCAGCAGCTACCTGCACCTTTTCCAACTTTTCAGCACAGGTGGCAGTGCAGTTATTTCAGAGAACATCCGCGTATTCCAAACAAGGTGTAATGTTGGAAAGATATAACTTTTCTCAGGATCGCCTGTCCGGAGAGTAGGAATGTTTACAGAGGCAGTCGACCCTTTTCATAGCGTTTATTTAAATCATTTCTATGTGATTATTCCATATTCCACGTTCATTGAATGTAATTCCTAAATGTCTATGTGTTTTTGTCGCAGCGACATGTTTACCGTTAATATAAAGGGGAAAATTCTGTGAATTTTGATTACTTATTAGTAATCAAAATTGTATGTCTTTGATTCACTTTAAGTTATAAACCACTGTTCTGCCCAAAGTGCAATAGCTGGTAGGTCTCTGTTTAATTGCATAGACACCAGATCCTCGTCTCCTGAATCACTTATTACAAACAACGACGTGCCATCTGCAAATAGTCTTACATTAGATTCAACAACTTCAACAATAAAAATTAAAGATAAAGGGGTCCGAGGGACGCCTGCCACCGTATGTCTCCATTCTGAGCAGTTTCCATTTATTACTACTCTCTGTCTTCTGTGAGACAGATAACTTTTAAACCATTCAAGTAAAGGGCCGGTGACACCTATACATTCCAATTTATATAGTAGTCCTTTATGCCAAGCACGGTCGAAAACACAGCTTACATCAAGAAATAAAATATATCTTTACTCTGATGTAGGGCTTCAGCAATAATGTCATAAATTTCAAAAAGTTGGTACGCTGTCGGATCACGCGGTGTGTAAGTCGATTACCAACGTACCAAGATATCATTGTCTTTACAAAAGCTGAGTAGGGATTTGAATATGCATATTTCTAATACTTTGCCAGCACAACTCAGAAGAGAAATTGGCTTAAAATTTTCTCTAAGTTTTGTTGGTTTTTTTTTTTTTTTTTTTTTTGAGAACAGGGACGACATTTGCGTCTTTTCATTGATCAAGAAAACACATTCAGTGATAGACTTTTAAAATATTAAGGAAAGCGGGTTCACTTTTTGATTCTACAACACTTTGCCTATGAAAATCAACAATAACCAGGTTGTGGGGTATTTTTGCAAAGTTAACAAAAATACCTTCTTGGGTACCTGACTAATATGGTGGTCTAAATTTGAGCGTATCCGGGATTCATTCTGTGGGAGTAACATGTGTTGCTTCATGAATGTATTATCCTCTGATATTATTCCAATGTACTCAATTACATTTGCTGTATTGCCTCATGATTTAACATGCCAATGAATATTACAATTAATATCATAATTTAAACTGTTTTCTTAGTAGTTGTCTTATTTGTCCTCATATGGTATTTCAAAGGGCAAATGGGGTATTGTGTAAACGTCTGTGTACATTTCTGATTAAAGACGTGTGTAAAATCTGGTATATTGGCATGTCACTTGTTGTGGGTTAGGGTGTCAAGACAATCAAGAGTAGACATGTCAAGATGACCAGAGCCAAACATTTAAACAATAATCCAATGGGGTGACACTATGCACGGGTACGACATAAAGGTCCATGCAGCTGGCACCCTCTTCAAGGGAAGCTGCTCCTACAGAGACCGCCATCATCAACATATAGCTCCAAGTAAAGCATATAAGGTGCAATACTACAAATAGTGAGAGGCAGGTAGACCTAAGACTCTTCCAGATAATCACTGGACCCATAACTACTATTTAAGGTGAGCAAAGCTGTACCGACTTAGACTCTGTTAAAACATGCATAGAACTGGAACCCTCCTAAAAGGACCACACTTCAAAAGAGACCGCAAGTATCAACAAAAAGAGCAATTATCCTACATAACTGTAAGGGGGTGAAATGGGCACGTAGGCAAAATAGCATGGATGTTGAGACTAACTATTAAAGTAAGTCAGCCATAGAACCTTTTCCTGGGCAAACAGATGAAAATGGGGCTGGTTTAGTCACGCTCATAAGCAATTTAAGACCATAACGTTCGGCCATATGTGGATAATCTAAACAGTATGCCACTTAATCTTTTTCATACTTTCTTTTCAAACACTTCAATCCATCTATTATTGAGACCTTGGTACGCCATGTGTGCCCCTGGATGCCAAGGGTTATATGAGTTTGCCAGTGGTTATATATGTAACTGTCGCTTTCCTTGAGTCTCGAAGGTTTACATCAGATAAACTTTCAGTCTGGTGTACTACTTCCACATGCAATGAACAGATTTTAACCCAGATTCTGTCGATTCTAGGATATGTCCTATATGCATGAATTCTCATCTGCCTTCAATCTATTGGTTCCCTGTATTAACAGAACAAAAAGAATGACATAAAATACAGCTCCGCTTATAGATAATGTCTTCACTAATGTAATTCATACTAACTCTTAACCTTTAAATGGTAAAATATGTGAAGGTTCCTGTGACAACCTGCCTGTCGTCCACATATATCCAACTAAAAAACACATCTTGCAAAATTTTAAACAAGCAAGAGTCTATTAATTTTAAGTATTTAATGATTTTAAACATCCAATTAGTTCTTATTCTTCTTTAGGCATATATGACAAAATTAGTGGGGACATTGCAACATCTCTTTCTGTTAAAAATAATCAAACTGTATATAAATAAACCATTTGCCTCCATACAACAACTTCAAAATATAAACAAAGTAAGCCATGGTTAACTCACCTAATTGTCAAATCCATTGATAGAAAAAAAAATGATGAAAAAAAAATTCATGTACCAACTGGAAAATGAAAAGCAAAGACAAATGATTAACTACTTTATCATATTTTTGTATTATAATGATACAATAGAGCACAATAAATATGACTTATCTTAGGTTCGAAAATAGCTTCATACTGCTGTTAGTATACAAAACAGTTCCTAGAAAGCAAAACGATTTTTAAAAAAAATTACCTTATTTCCAATCCAAAAGACAGAATTTACCGGTTAAATTCCTATTTTAAATGTTGGACCATCACTAGTAAATAAAATACCTAAAACGTATGTAAATCTTTCTCATATCTCCAAGTTAATTATCCTAACCCTTTCTTTTTCTCTTCTGTTATCGAGCAACATGTATACACTATAATAAACAATCAAAAAGACCCCAGTCGAGGCTGGGACAAAATTCGCCAAAGACGTCCTACAATTGTCACAAATTTCCGATATTATCAACTTAACTCTCCAAACTGGTATATTTTTTTCAATCTTTAATACCTTTGCAGAATAACCTACATTTAAAAAAGGTGAAAATAAATTACTTCATAATATCCGAGCTATTTCTGTTCTTCCTGCTTCATCAAAAAGCTTTGAAAAAAGTATTCACCAGCAATTAATAAAGTATCTTACCAGATTTGTGAACTTTCTTATTTATAAAATATATGAGGCCCTGGAGAGACTGCAGCATACAGTTGGTGTCTCTCTTGATTTCTCCAAAATCTTTGAGACCGACAATTATGTTCTCTTATGTAAAAGGTACTTTTTATGGTATGCCTGGATTAGGTCTTAACTGGTTTACAGGTTTTGAGAGACATGGCAACATGGATAATAATAAGTGGATTCCGCCTGTAAAAGAAATGTAGACTGCAATATGCCATAGCTTGGGAGCTCATATGTATATCATACGATATTTTCATATAATAAAACTACTA
Source organism: Hermodice carunculata (assembly GCA_964020975.1). Classification (NCBI taxonomy): domain Eukaryota; kingdom Metazoa; phylum Annelida; class Polychaeta; order Eunicida; family Amphinomidae; genus Hermodice; species Hermodice carunculata. Next base: position 73,148,255 of record OZ026623.1, read on the forward strand.
CAAATCATGTTTAAAATATTGCATGGCGTAGAATGGCTATCATTCATAGCTCATTTACAACAGAGATGTAAACATTGGTTTTTACTACAGAAATTAGACAGTGTTATCACCATATTCAAACCGTAGTCCTAATAAAATAAATTCAAGTCCATTCCGAGCAAAGGCAGTGTTCTTTGGTATGTACAGCTGAATTAGATACATTTATAGTTCGTCTTTATTAAAAAGAGTCCAAAACGTGTGTGCAAAGGTCCATAGGGTCAAAAAAGCCATGGTTAGTTTCTACATGAAAGAGTGCAAAACGTTTTGTTTAAAATTATGGGCCTACTTCAGTAAATTGGTTTGAACAGGATCATCATTCATATGCATATAGGACTGTACGATACATGATAGGGGACCAAAATCTGCAGCACATCAGAGAATGTGCAAGCACAGGTTCCTAATTTGTTGAAAATATCCATAAAATTCAGCTCTTAAAAGTTGCTAGTTGAAACCACCATCTCAACAATGACCATCATCCATATAAGGTTACAGACCACAGTTGTGATTGGCTTGTTGCGCATCTTAACGGAGATAGTCCGTATTTGTGAAAATATTGTGTTTTCAGCATGCTGTAGCTTCTGTTTAAATAAAGTTAGCTAAATCAGGTTTGCTGCCTCGCAGAGTTGCTTCATTAGTGGTCATATAGGTGCACTGTCTTTCAGGCCAGGTGGGAACTTTATGGTGGGGAGGACAATGATGTGACCCTGGCAAGAGCACAATTCATACACCTGTATAACGCTGACACCCAGGTGTTGTTTCGTATTTCAATTATCACAAATTAACGAGCTTGGAATTGTATGACAAAAGTCCGTCCATATTTTTCTGACATTTTTATTTGTTAAATGCCGTTCAAGGAATTTAAAAAATAAAAAACAAAATGCTGATTTTTTGGACTGAAAAATGCTAATATGAAAAATAGAAGGATTTATAACTGTGGTCTGTGGCCTATTAGAGCGAACTCTGTATGTATTGGGACTCACATGGTCATGTTGTTATTCTATTATCGTCCATCAAGCAAGTTAAAAATGGGAAGTCAGCACTTTTTGACAGTTGCCTGATCAATTTTGAGTGACCCTAACAACTTTTACATGGGTGGAGTATGCAAGATATGGTCCTGGGACTGTAGATCACAAGGCAAATGGTTTGGGCTATGGTATTGTCTTCCTCAGGCCAGCTTATGAAAGGAGAAAAAAGTTTTACACCCACAGAATGACTGTGAATATCAAGTTTAACAGTCTCAATATTCCAAAATTCATGAAGTATCACATTTAATCACAAATCATTGTGCATAGACATGTTGCACCTATCAGTGGAGCCACACTGCATAAATAATAACAGGATTCGCTGCAAGACATTTAACAAGTGCACAGGCTATGCCTCCTTTGCTGACTGCTTGGTAGATAGATAGCTTCCATAGCCCTTTGTATTTAGCGATACCTCACCAGTACCACACAGGTAATCATATGTGTGTATGAGAAATTAACAATGCTAATAAGATATGAATAAATTATGTTAATCCCATTAATATGAAACTTAGTAACCCTCTGTTTGAAACTTTTAATTTTGTGGCATTGTCATTGTAGGCCTAAAGCTTCCATTCATATGCAGAGCTGTTTATACAAAAATCATGTCAAAGTGATTTTGGGCATACCAGAAAAAAATGCGCATTGTATGTCAGTAGAGCTACACAAATCTTAGGTAAAATGTAAATTTCTTTTCTTTCTGGTTTTGTTTTTGTTCCCCTCCCCCCCCCCCCCCCCACACACACACATACACCCCTTTTATTTTAATTTTTTCTCTTTGTTGCAGACAAAAGCTTGTCACATATGTGTGTCATTTGACTGTGGTAAATCATTTAAAATCAGGCATGCTGACATTGTTGAACTGTTGAGTTCATCAGCATATTATTTTCACATAAATGAATCAATTTATATCCATGAATATGGATGACAGCACTTATGAACTGCAGATTTTATAACTTTTACCAAGCTAGTGTACATAGGTGACAAAACATTTGAACTTTGACATACAACCACATATAATTATAACTTTCAGAAAGTGAGATAAGGGGAAAAAGTTAGCTTCAATTAAACACTTGCCTGAAAACACTTGTGCATGATAATGTGATTGATAATTGGATGCTTATCAAATTTAAAATCAGAGTATTTTTGAATACAAATGTGTATTTATGATATTGGAGTAACTGTACAAACTTTTGTCATTTTCTTTCTAATATGTGCACATACATCAGAAACCATGTCAATAAACCACAACTTATGCAGTCTACTGCAGAAAAAAGACATAGCACTATTGGTTTGTGGAAGCTCGATCACCCAACTGCCCTCCTAATGTTCAAAAACAATGGGCGCGTTAAAATTCCATAATTTTAGTACCAAAAAACATTTTTGCTGAATACTGCTACTCTAATCTGTGACCTACTGGTCTTAAACTGTGCACTTTAATGGGCCAATAATGATTAGACACTGAAAGTGTTCCATTGTCTGCCATAATTCAGATTTTACAAATAAATACTGCCATAATGACTGGTATTAGATGCTGACTTGGTGTAACTGATACTCCCCCCATCCGCCATTAATGCCTCAGCAGTGATAGATGTCATATTTTTGTAGACAAATGTTGCGAATCTATCCATAAATAGTAAAAAAATCACCAATTGCACCAAAAATTGATAAAGTTTTAGCAATATATTCAAATTTTGGGTTAAAATTAAGGGGTGGGGCATTGCAATTTCATATCTCCTTGTAAGGGCAGGACATGCAGGCAAGTGATTATGGGTTCGCATCATAGCCCATTGTGTATCGTATTCAAATTGGACAGACAAGAATTGATTGGATGCAATTATATAATTTTCCTCAAAATTTTAATTCATTTTTTCATTTGTCATAAAAACTTGTTTTTCAGATTTAAAGGTTGCTTGCAAAAAAGAGTATATTTTCCTTAATATTGAAGTTTGGTAAAGTTAATGCAAATCCTTTGCAGAAAACAAGTTGTGGCTTCCGTTGAAGAAGTTTTAAAAATTTTGATAAGTAGTTACAGACCACAGTTGTGATTGGCTGGTTGCGCATCCCAACGGAGATAGTCCGTATTTGTGAAAATATTGTGTTTTCAGCATGCTGTAGCTTCTGTTTAAATAAAGTTAGCTAAATCAGGTTTGCTGCCTCGCAGAGTTGCTTCATTAGTGGTCATATAGGTGCACTGTCTTTCAGGCCAGGTGGGAACTTTATGGTGGGGAGGACAATGATGTGACCCTGGCAAGAGCACAGTTCATACACCTGTATAAAGCTGACATCCAGGTGTTGTTTTGTATTTCAATTATCACAAATTAACGAGCTTGGAATTGTATGACAAAAATCCGTCCATATTTTTCTGACATTTTTATCTGTTCAATGCCGTTCACGGAATTTTTTTTTTTTTTTTAAATGCTGATTTTTTTGACTGAAAAATGCTAATATGAAAAATAGAAGGATTTATAACTGTGGTCTGTGGCCATAAGTCCACAGAGTGACAATAACACCAACATCAATCCATCCAAAAAGCCCTACAAGCCTAAAATGACCTTCAACGAGAACCCAGACAACATGATTATACAATCTGATGTGTTCTAGACATGTAGCTAAAAGCATAATGTGGTTTTAAAGGAGATAAATTAAGAGTCTTTCAAAAACAAAAAGTGTTTGAATGTGCAAATATATTAGTGAAAAGTTAATACATTGTCAGAATTTGCAAGTACAGTGGTTCAAATGTTAAATTTCAGCCAGGAACAAGTGACATCAGGCCTGAAAACACAAAACCGTGGTGAAAAATTGCAAACACTACTAGAAGTCTAATTGCATTACCATAGCCAAAATTTGTAAGCATAGCAGTCACATTTAAAGTATGCTTTGCAGAAGTATTTTTGAAAAGAAATTTAATTGTTCAAGAAATCATAGAACCCCACGAGTTATCTAATAAGTGATTTAATCAGGTAATAATTTAGAATTCAAAAATGTAGTTTGTCATTCTAAGTCTTCTGCAAGTCATCCAAGCATAATGTGCATCTAAATCATGGTTCTATAAAGTTCAATAGGTCGAAATGTAAAACAGATCTACTTATTGTAAAATTCAACCATATTTATCAGAGGAAGAGTTAGATTTTATGAAAAGAAAGAAAGAGTGAGAGAGAGAGAAATCATGTTGAAATTCCTAAAGGTAACTGTGAGTGTAGCTGTTTTCCATGAAACAGTTTTAATTTTTTTCATTGATAATCAGACAAAGGTCAACTTGTCAGTCAGCTGATTTGGATGCTAATTATCTATACAAAAGAGAGAGAGAGAGAGAGAGAGAGAGAGAGAGAGAGAGAGAGAGAGAGCGAGAGAGAGAAATGTGCATAAATTTACCTATTTATTAAAAGTAACCATGTATCAGCTGTACATCAAACACTTTGAGCCAACCTGATACGAACTTAACAATAACAAACTATATTCATCAGACAATTATAAAAACATCAGTCCCACTACATTTGGAAGACTTACTGGACTGCAATATGTGCAGAAAAAGCCCGAATGTTCAAATTGTTTAATGTCTAAAGAATACAAACATCTCAGGTGAACTTGTAATTAGATGGACATATCTTCATATAATAAACAAAATAAACTACAGTGCATATTGCAAGGCACTGTCATTACTCTGTGGAAACATTTCCTCCATGTTGTGTAATGTTTGCACATACGTACCCGAAACGTTCCAGAGAACACATCCATATTGAGATAAACAGAAAGGTTTAAAAAGTGTATATTTCGTGCTGCAAAAAGTGGTATAAAATTTTGATTACATTAAATTGCACCTGTTATGTTCATCTCGAATGGTCCTATCAATTTGCTTTCTGAAATTATTAATACCAACATGTTTACCCTGATGAATGTTTTGTTTAGAAAATTTAATAGTATCTGTGAAGTCCAAAAATCGCTGGGGCCCTCCTAATCACCAAACCACTATAAGTTTGCCCTTACACAGTCTCAATTTGACTTGGTAGTTTATACTGAAAACGTTGCATTTTGACACCTTATGTAGAGCATATTTGAATGGAGAAAGTATGATATCATCAGCATAACTCAGTGTGGCCAAAAAAGTATTCCCGATAGAACATCCATAGCCAGAAATTTTGAGCTATAAATAAAAACAAAACCCCCTTGCTTAAAACCATCACTCTTGGCAAAAGATTTTAATATCTTATTCTAAAATGCCTGTTGCCCACACTTAATTGTTTCATATAAGTAGTTTTATATATGAATGCACAATGTCAACATTGCATTTTAGAAAGCAAGAAAAGATGTAGCCCTACAACTAAACCTTGGGAAACGCAAGCATCCATTACTCCCCAAGAAAGTACTGTACATTAATTACAGCCTGCTACTGACTCGTGAATTCAGCATTTTAAAACTCCTTAAGTAATGAGCCAGAAATACCATTACGTTCACGTTTATAAAGGACGCCTCCGTGTCCCCATGTACAAAGGCCTAATTTATGTTAAAAAAAAAAAAAAGACAAAGCATACTTTATTACGGACCTTTAAAGCGAGACAAAATTGTGAAAGAGAGGTTGTAATTGGGTAATTGTTGACTCACCTGGTAAAAAAAAAAACTTTAAGCAAATGTGACAGGATTGTCTCTGGCTTATTTTCAAAAGTTGACAAAAGTTTTGATGTGAAGATAAATCATTGAACAATATAAAAAGTGCACAACTTAAAGATTCTTCTTCTTCCTCAATAAGATGGACACTAATTTATCATCCATGCCAGTCTTTTTTCTTACATTAAGACCCTTTAGACTATCACAGACATCTCCATGGTTAATTTCCAAAGGATCACAGGAAGAAGCATATAGGCGTTTAGCACATTTTAATTGCTTTGGCTACGAATGAATCAGTTCAAAATGTCAGCTACACGAAGGCAGATGGTTATATGATGAACATCCTAGGACAAAAAGAGAACATCTACAAAGGGACCTTCAGCTGTCATGTTATAAAAGTACCATATTTATACAATTTATACTAAAGGGTTTTTAGCAGGTGAACGTTGGGACACGTTATATGACATGGAATTGTACGTGTATGTGAAAGCTGGGTCTACTTGTCTAAGCTTAATACTTGACAGGGCAATTCAGGAAAAATTGAAGAATCTGTAGCCTTGAATAGTGTTGAATAAGGAGGCTAAGATATATGCAGGTAATCGTTTGTGAATGCAAGACCTGCAAAGAAGGGCTTATGTATGTTTTATGTGTGTTTTAGGAAGTACTGCATTAAGCCCTCACATTCCATATACATTGTAGTGGGATCAAGGTTCCTTTTGAGCAGTGCAAGTAACAGATCGTACATTGCAATTCCATATTTTTGCAAATGATTAGAAGCCATCAGTATGTTTTAATATTGTGTAGGATAAGGAGGCCCTGCGCAAGTGTAAGAGCAGCTAAGACACCAAAAACAAACAAAAATTTAATCGATCCTAGTTCAAGATGTAATTGCGTTCGGAAAAAAACCCCAAACCATATATGTGTATAATCTTCAAACTCCCAAAAAATATATATGTTTCTTGGGGTTTTTTTTTTTTTTTTTTTTTTTTGGTGTCTGTGATGTTAACTGTTGAATAAACAATCGAAAGTTGACCGCAAACCATCCACCTCATAACTATCGATAAAAGTCAATAATTATTTGTGATAAAATCATATTTAAAAAGGATCCTGCGATTTTTTTGTGTGTTTGGTATATTTTTCTGTTATCCATCCTCAAAATATGACGTTTTAATTTTCCTTTTGATTTCCAGGATGTTCATTTTCTTCATTTAATGGAAAAAAGAAGGAAGTAAACTTTTAAAAATCTCTGAATTGCTTTTGCAGTTCAGATGTTACAAAATCAAAGGCCGTTAACTGGATTAATTTTTGCACCGCCGATTTCTTGGAATTACCGTTCTAGGAAGGGGTCTCGTCTTATTATCGTTTCCGAGAAAATCAGCTTCAAAGGCCTTTGATCTGATCATCTGCATTTGAACAATACTGTTTGCTCAAGTTGAGCTGATATTTGTACAAAATGGAGCAAACACTTTCCATTAACATTAATTGCGGTTGTCAATCAACTATTGGCCAATCACATGAATACAACAGCCTTTGAAGTACGGAAAACATTCTTTACCGTTATGTCAAACGACGACAGCGACAATCTGGTTTCAAAAGCCTGACATAATGGAGGCGGGCCTTCTAGCCCTGGCAACTAAAGTGGTGTTACCTTGCTTCGTCGGGGCGGCCTACAGCCACTCGTGGCCATGCAGTGGGCGGGTGGCGGGTTTGGTTCTTATGCCTCCACCTCTTGATTCCGTTGTAGCCTGTCTTTGGTATGTAGGGCCACTGAGGTAATTTATCGCGGCATGGCCCTTGATGGGACATCATCTGATGATGGTGGCTGCTCTTTAACATTTAAAGTCTTCCTTCATTTGAACGTAAAACAAGTAAGATAACTATTAAATCAACCTTTAAGGATGTGATATGTTTGTATGTTTACATCATTTTCCTCTCCACAAACAGGCTTTCGGCATGCCGCATGATTTCACGGCGCAACCGTGATATCAGTGTTGATTTGCCATGGGCTGTTGCTAATTGTAGTCTGGTGACCGACTGCTCAGTATGATTGACGGGTGGCATTATTCCGTTAGGGAGCTGAAAGCCAAAACAAAAAACAAAACAAACAAAAAAATGACACATGGGCATTCAGATCTCCACATGCCTGAGAGTTTTTTGCGTTTCTCTCATATTTGCACTTGAATTAGGAGCTTTTAATTTGGCCAACGTATTGAAAAAAAAAATTTACCTTGTACAAACCGCTATACTCTAAAACTCGTCCATGCAAAGGTCTGTGGTGTCTTACTTGTCCTTAATCTTCTGGTAAACAAGAGTCAGCACGTATTTGCAGATACTGCAACATAGACAGATACCTCATATAATCAATATAAAAAAAAAAACATTATATACTGCTTTTTCTCTATGGAGACTTTGTGTAGCAACGAAACTACGAAACTTAACGCAACCAACAATTGTCCCCAGCTAATTTGGTTTATCAGCTTCCTTGTATCAATAGCTTCATTGCTATGGTATAATTAGAATGATTCATATTAAAAACCATGCTACGTTTCACTTTACTTACTAACTTACGTACTTACTTACTTATTTATTTGTTTATTTATTCTTCTATAAAATCATTTATTCATTTCTCTATGACTACTGAAATATGGTTGTCATCCGGTAGTCAGACATTGTATGCCTTTGTCTGGATAACTAAATTTCAACTCTATAACTATTCACAGAATAATTAAAATGATACTAAGAAAGGATGGTGATAAGAAGAAGAAGAAGAAGAAGAAGAAGAAGAAGAAGAAGAAGAAGAAGAAGAAGAAGAAGAAGAAGAAGAAGAAGAAGAAGAAGAAGAAGAAGAAGAAGAAGCAGAAGAAGAAGAAGAAGAAGAAGATTGAACTGAGGATCATGTGCATTGTTGTTACTTGAAGAGGCACAGTCATGGATAGTTTTAATTGACCCAAACAGATCAAATGGATAAAATATAGCAAAGCACGTAAGACCATTAGATTTCACTATACATTGCGTGTTCATAGGAGATTTTTAGGCTAACTATGGCTACATGTAGGCAGGCACATTGGCCCTAGTGGCCATTTTAGGTTTTATGATGGTTAACTTCCTGTTTTCTCCCTTTCTGTTCGATATTTTGTATGTGTATGTGTTTAAGTTATTCCTTTATTTTCTGAATTTCTATTCCCCAAAACTCTCTCTCTCTCTCTCTCTCTCTCTCTCTCTCTCTCTCTCTCTCTCTCTCTCTCTCTCTCTCTCTCTCTCTCTCTCTCTCTCTCTCTCTCTCTCTCTCTCTCTCTCTCTCTCTCTTGCTTGCTTGCTTTCTTTCAGTTGAATGCATATGTATACAGTGGTCTTATTATGTAGTGGAACGAAGCCAAAAATTATAATATAATACATGCTGTTTTCATATAATCATCTTTTAAAAGAACACAAAAGTTCCATTATATGCTATACTTTGTGAAGATCTAAGCTAGTAACATACATGTGTGAAATGAATAAATCAAAGCAGGCCCAAAAATTCCAATTTTAATGTTAGGATATACTCTGAAATCTGCCTAATTACGCTCAGTCGCATCCCATGGGAGAACAAAGCAGTGGCTTGAGATGGGTCATGGGCAAGTCAGTTGTATGTGACAGTATATAAACACTTTTCCTCATCAAAAAGGTGTAGGTTATATTTTCTACATTTGCCATACAAAGCTTCCTGTATGGCTTGTTACCCAAAGGAATTGTCTAATAAAATGCATGATTATGGCTACCATATTCCATATTAACATGTGTGTATATATATCCAAGAAACTTTGGGACATTTTTGTTGTTGTTGTTGTTGCTGTTGTTTTGTCCTTTCCTTGGGTGATTCACACCTCGCACTACCTATTCACACAGGTCCCTGCTTACACTTACTGCCTCACTGCACTTGTCTGGTCATCCCCAAGAACAATAAACTGGACATTCTGAGCATGACCTGTTTTGGAATGTGAGAGAAACATTTACCATCGTTTTGTAATCACATAGCTTGGTAAAAAGGAATGGGCATCATTGAAATGAGTCTAATAGGTACATGCGTGATTGTCTGACTTCCCCCTAAAATTTGTTGTCATGTTGTCATTGAAATCATTTTATAACACTGTTGTGATTTGTCGGCTGGATACAGATTGGGAGGCTGCATTGGATGACTTCATGCTATAGAAGCTTCCATACATTTTCAGCATATATTGCCTGATTAAATAATTTTTTTTTAAATTTCAAAATACAAGAGGGATAAATTCAGATATTTTTTTCTTTATTATATAGGGTTCAAAATAATATATAATATCATAGGACTTCTGTATTCCTTTAAGCGTATACTCACGATCTTTCCTAATTTTTCTTGGCCAATTCTCGCTGCCAATTTGAAAAACAGTGTCCGTTTGATCTTGAGGGGGGTTTTTTTGCCATTCCGGTTATGATCCAATTTCTTTCTTGCATATTTCTGTTTTTATTATTACAGAATTGAAAGTCTCCATTGCCGTCTTACTTCATGTTCAGATACTTAATAGCAATGAGTATCAAAAGTTAAAGCCTTTCTTGAAAAAGAAAGTCTATAAATACACCTCAATATTATTTTTCAAAAAAATTAATGATATTAAGTCATCCGTTCACAAAAATAATCAAATGATATCCGTCTAGTCCTAAGTGCGTACAATATATTTATTTTAGGTATGCAGCGGTATATAAAATTGTTAACAAATCTGAAATGCACAGTAGTTTCACCTAGTCAACAACTTTGTTAGACCTTTCCACAAGAAACATGTCCACACACTTTCAACTTAATCTGAGTAACTGTTCTGGAAAATAAGTCAAAAATATCAAAACCACACAAACATTTATTTAAAAAAAAGACATTGCAACGTCACTTGGTGAACAAATTAAGCACTAGGGGTCCTTAGGAGTCCTCCTGTAACACATCAAGGCAATTGTTTGAGCAGTTTTTGAACAATGTTTGTAACATTTTCCAGAAAAATTACAACAAAAAGATTCGCTGAAAAATTTAAAAATCAATGCAGCGTGACCATTGTAGCAAACTTGGTAAAGACCCACCCAAGATCCTTTGCCACCAAGTTTGAAGTCAATCTGGCTAAGATTTTTGGAGAAGAAATCTAAAATATAATTGTGAATGGATTGACAGACGATGGACGGATGGACAACAGACAAATAAGCCACCCCAAGCCTGACTAGCGAGTCAGCTGACCTTAAAAAAAGGAAACATCCAAATTTACCAGATGTGTCCACTGCACCAGCATTTTAATTTGGTCTGTATGAACCCACGTGTTAGAAAACACCATCCCATGGGGGTCAAATTTTTCTAATCTCTCTCTCTCTCTCTCTCGTTAAACATTTACTCCGTTGCATCACTATTGTAATGAGGATTTTTTCTCTTCATCTGGTATATAAGAGACAGGTTTTCCATCATCTGTAGCTTACTTTTTAAGGTTGTACTTTCAAAAGATTACTTACATCATTTAATAATTTGCAGATCAATAAATGCAGCGGCGATGATGATGATGATGATGATGATGACGACGACGACGACGACGACGACGACGACGACGGTGATGATGATTGTGTTAGACCAGGGTAATATCTTAGAACTCAGATCTTAGTGCAAGTTTCATGAGATTTTTAAATACTGTTACTGTAATAGTGCATTCAAAGTTAATCAACATTACTAATTCATGAAGGCGCTATTTTCTCTGAGAGAGGTATCTTGTCACACGTTTTCATACATTTGAATATGGCATTTAACTGAAACGAGACAGAAGATTCATGCAGTTTGCTCCACTCCTATTCATATTTGACTGGTATAGTAATGTGGTATAATTATTTTTAATTCATTTCATCATATTGTTTTAATTAAAAGCCCTAAATGATAAAATACGATACTCAAGATCCACGGAAACACATCCATTTTATTTCTGCACAAAGTATGACGTACTCTTTGATTCAAAGCCAGAACCGATAGATAGATAGATAGATAGATAGATAGATAGATAGATAGATAGATAGATAGATAGATAGATAGATAGACACACACTCAAGCACACACACACATACACACACACACACACACACACACAAGCACACACAAGACTTTTTATTTCACCTTCCAGAACACTATTTTCCAAAGCTTTAATTATGTGCATTACATGGAGATCTTCCCATCTGCATATACTCAGTTTGAAACTCATGACGACCGAGCTACAACTTCATTTTATCGTGCAACATAATGATCATAATATCTGTGATTTCCGAGCTAAAACATCATTTTAGCGGGCAACATGATGATCATAATATCTGTGATTTATGTAGCAGGACTTACAAGCCTGGACTAAAGCAAAAACTGTTATTCGGTATATCTTCTTTGACTTTCAAAATAAGAGTATTAGTCAAATTGACATTTAGTGTATAAAGTGTTATTTTATAGCCATTACCGTATTATATGGTCAACAAAAAAATGATAATAATTAAAAAATCTTACCAAAACATTACAAACAAACCGCAAAATGCGATGTGCCTGCTCGGTCCCGTGACCTTGGGCCACCTTGATTTCTTTCTAGCAGCAAAAAAATAATAACAAACATCTAGGCCAATATCTCATCAGAAAAATTTGAATTGCTGTCTTTGATGATGGGACTAGACCCAAAATGTCCACTCAATGAAGTGTGTATGTGTTTGTGTTCTTTAGTTGTTTATACACATGAATGTAAAAAGGGGTTGACAAGTGTTCAGCTTTTTGCACATTGCATGAGATTAACTGTTTCTATGCCATTTTGACAAACGCCAAAGTGCTCTAAATAGGCAAGGGCAAGAACGGAAGGCCCAAGAACTGTCTTAAAGAGTACACTGCAGTCAGTGAAGGGCTATGGTTGTGTATACCCATTGCTTTATATTGGAATTTGCAACTTAATAACTTAAAAACTACTGCACATAGAAGCACCAAATTTCAGACGGTAAATCTATGTGCATAACGTTAAAGCTCAGGAGGATCATATAACCACAGCTACAACAGTGAGTGGGTTATTTAAGGTTGCTTTAAAATACAAACTAATGAGAATACACAGCTCTTGCCCTCCAAACGTCTGTGTATTCAGTTGTGTATTTGGATGAATACACACATTAGAGCTTTCTGACCTTTCTTATGGACAAAACAATACCAAAGTCATATTTATTGTAAATCAGGCTTTCCTTTAAATACCAGTATTCCATGTCAAAGAAGAGAGAAGAGTCCAGGTCAACAGGTTTCCCAAGCATGCTTTGGCGCATTGTGACCAACGCACGCTCAGGAAAGCCGTTTATTGACAATTCCTGTTGAATATTGTATTTCATTCATGTGACTCTCTCTAGTAAACAACGATACAGAATGTTATTGGAATGCAGCTTTATTGAAAATATCGAATAATAATCCATCTGAATATCGGTATACTCCGTTTAAAAATCTGTCTAATCCATCCGAAAATCCGTATAATCCATATGAATCTGTAGCCAACCTTGGATACTATCGCACGATGGAATGGTCAGAATATTTATCAGCAATGCTGTTGTAAGGTATTTATATTTAGTCTGAAATAACACCAGTAAATGTGTGTGGCCATGCGTGTCAATTATTGCAGCTGTTTGCGTTTATGAGTATGTATGATAAATAAGTCAGAACTGACCTTGATAATAGCTAGTACTGCTACTACTACTACTACTACTACTACTACTACTACTACTACTACAACTACTACTACTGCTACTTTTTTGGCACATAAAGTTGAGACCTTCCACCAGTTTTGTATTTCCTTCTCATAAATTGATAAACATAAATTTGTTGAAAGTATGTTGCGTAAAGCACGTCAATAAGAAGTAACAGTTTCACAGATATTAATTTGCTGGTGCCACCTAGTGGCAAGCTTACACACCGATTCTCATCAGTTCTCCTTGATATGTGCAGCCCTTGGCATTCTCCAGATGACATGATTAATATCAGACTGGTAAATATACATTTCAAGTGTTGCAGCTGGGTCCACCTCTCGCAAGATCATAGGTGTCATATCCAGAGTTATAAGCAATGTCAACATAGGCTGGTGGAGAGGCAGCTACAAGAGCAAAAATGAACAAAACTACAGCAAATATGTAAAACCATCAAGGGTAACAGATGAGAACAATCCAACATATCAGGGCCAGAGGTATTTTTTGAAAAATCCAATGCATAGACAGACTCAATGAGGCGCACAACGGTCAATCTGCTATGCTTTACTCGAGGAGAGAAGTTAAGTTTGCAAGGAACAGGACCAGTGGATATTGAAAACTACTGGGCCAATTGGACCAAAAATTCACCCCTGAAATTATTAGCTGATTAATATTAATGTTTTAACATGTTCGAACTGGGCTCATCTTTCTCTCCTTTAATCCAGTCCTCAGGATAGGTTACAGCAGTGTCATTGTTGCGCGACCACTGCAATTGGAGACCACCTTTCCAGATGGACAACCTGCTTTGCTTTACTTTTAACCCTTTGCACCTTAAAACAGGCCAAAATGGGGATGTGGTGAAATATCGTCTGCTTCTCTGTATTTAAAACAAATTAAACAGTAATGAAAAAGAATTTGAATGAGAATTATTGATGAGTCCTATCAGTACATATAATCCAGTTCAACAACTTTCCTTGGCACAGACTGGGTGCTGAGCACTCAACCTGTACATAGGAAAGCTGTTGACTCAGCCTTAATTCATGGGGAAGGGTTATGGGCACGTTGTCGCGCACACAGACAAATTTGAGGCCACTACAATTAGAATCTAAAGTACATTGAATCTATTTTATGAAAAGTGCACATTGCATGCTGGTTGACGGGCATATTGCCAAGGAAACAGAGCTACCAGCGGCATATAAGAAATAGTGCTTTTGAGCAAAGTTTGGCCAAATTGATGATGGACTGGTTCATTTTTGTGAGTTTTGAATCCACATAATCTTGAAATCCAAAACAAAACTTTACCATGTGTACCCTTGAAATTTTAAAAACCTTTGGAAAAAAACATAGAAATATATTTTTGCATGCTGGTTATATCCTTTCATAGATTTGACCAGAACTATATATCTTATATGTAGCATTTCATTGGAGATATTCATATATAGCTTTATTAACTGCAGACCTGCTCTAGACCCTTTAGTTAACAGGCAAGAAAAGTATGTCTGTTTTACGATGCCCTCCTTCTATAGATTAACAGAATTCAACAAAGAATGACAACAATGATATAACTTAAAAAAAAAAACAATATATCAACAATCAAAACCAGTACAAAGTTTGAAAACTTATCTGTGCTAGTATGACAATAGTTGAACAGTCTTAAGGTAATCCTAATTGCTGGGGAGGTTCCCCATAGGTACTGTCCCACAGTTCTCAGTCCTATGACATGTGCCAAATGATCAGGTACAAATCCCACAGAGGTACAGTTTATGTCCAATGCAGTACTGAAAGGTGTGGTGCTGATCCAATCCCACAGAGATGCAGTTTGGTTCCAATGTATTACAATTAACACCAAATATACTAGCCCACAGAAAGACACTGTCCACACTCCACTGGTAATAACAATAGCACACAATCTCACTTGCTTGGAGTCATACAGTTTCGGTATGATATTTTCAAGTTTTCTCTCCTATAGTCAGGAGTATAGCCGCTTTATATCTCTAAACTTAGAAATCTCACTATTGTTCCAGAGTTTTCCAATTAGTCACACACCATACCTCTCTCTGATCTATCTAGATCACCTCCGAAATGTGTACAGACAGTACAATGAAATGAGTCATATGAATGTAGGTCAACACTTTGTTAGCAATTTGTCTGAGAGTCACCCCAACAAAGCAGGCTAACTCTGTGACCTGGTGCACTCTCAATGGGTACAGTGACCTCTAAAATCAAAACAAACAGACATACCCACATTCATAACACACCCCCTCCTTGGAGAAAGCAAAATTGGACATATAAGGAACATGTTTCTTCCCAATTGTCAATGTTACTTTTAGGAATTCTTCCTAATTTGCATGAACAAAGAGAGTTCTTAAAATAATTGGATCTCATACAAAAGGGGCAAGGTTGGCAATACAGCATGCAGAGAGCAGGGCAAAGTTGTCTAAATTTCTCACCAGGTGGCGCATATCTCTGAGCTGCTGGTGTGGTCTGCCCAGCAAGGTCAAGAGTTAGCCATTCAGGGCAGTTAGTTGGTCCAGCAGGGTACACAACAGGCTCTACATCATTATGGCCTGGAGCAGGCTGTAATCCCGGCTGTGTCACAAGAAGGTTAGCTGCTGACAGCTGCATCATCATTGTATTCCCTGAAATTTACATGGCTTGCAAATTTTGGAACACATAAATGCAGCCAATTATTGCAATTGCCTTTATATAAGTTATCATTTTTGAAAAAGTGGTATATTTTTAAACACCAATGCAGTCAAGCGTGGACATACAGTTGTGCATAAAAATAAATATTTGCGATTTGCATAATTAACATCAGAAGATGAATTCTCACGACACACAGTACGCACTATTTTAACCATTCCCCCCTTTAACCCACCAAATCTGGCTGTTTGTCAAATGTTGTCGGTCTTATTGTTTTAAATTAACTTCAAGAGTAACTAAAAACACCTTGAATGAGAATTGTGGGTGAGACCTATCAAGATAAAATGAAGTCCCCAATCAACTGCTTTCCTTGGCATGAGTTAGGCACTGTACACCAAACTAACACAAAGGACTATTGACTCGACTCTTAACTCTTTCTCTGCCAACTGTCAGTAAAATCGAAGTACTTAAAATGAAGTACTGCTCTGAATTATCAAATTGATGCTATATTAATATTCTTTGTGAAACGGCATTTCATTCAAGCACCAACAGCATGCCATAGAATACTATGGTCCAGGTCAACAGCATTTCTGGGCACACTTTGGAGCATACCCAGGAAAACTGTTGACTCAGTCCAAAACTTGGAATTAAAATTTTATTTAAGGGAGAATGGGAAAGGCATGGTTTAGTCAGTTTTTTTTTTTTTGCATAGCCTGGCAAGCCATGTCGCATCTGTCTCATCACATGACAAGCAATATAATAAGAGGACCATGGCAATAGTGTGTTCAACATCGGATGCAGAGACTGAAGTGGCTCTGTGACCTTCAGAATGAAATAAAGGTTGCAATCCTTCATCACTGTTTACAATATTAGTCTTGCCCCATACAATTCATGAGTCACCATCTTTCTAAATGAAGTCACATGTTCCACTATTCCACAAGATATATGTCAGTTTGACATCCCAAGGTCATGAAAGCTTAAAATTAAAACCCCAGAGAAACCCCATAATACTTTCCCTTTAGTGTTTTAAAGGTTATCATGGGCCTAGGATCCACCATTACCCAGATACAATTCAATGTGTCAGATTTGCTGCTATCCCTTTCGAACAATTCTAACAAGTATATATACCGGTACTGATTATTTCTGACTTATATGTTTGCTTAATTTCAGAAAATGATAACAGTGCCATCTAGTTAACAAAGCTGGTGACAATCAGGTCAAGGGACATTCCTACTCGCCTCTGATGAGTCCAGCTATGGACGAAACCGGTCTTGCATGGCACATCAGCTACCTACTTGCATCATTGCTTGCCTTGTCTTTCTATTGCATTCCTAACATGTCTGAACACAATCAATTTTCATTCAGTTTAGGAGAGAACGGGGAAAAAGCACAAAATGTCCTAAAATTTAAGATGGATCACAACATCCCTGGTGAAGAATTAAGTATAAGGGTACAGATCTCTGTGCAATTACAAAATAATTGGCCAAACAGCTTAGTAAAGATATTTTTAGATTTAACCAAACACGTAGGCTGTATTGAAACAAAGTTCAATAACACCACATCTTGTTTTCTTGGTTATTATTATTATTATTATTATTATTATTATTATTATTATTATTATTATTATTATTATTATTATTATTATTATTATTATTATCACATTTGGTGTGGACTTTCCCACTCTAAATCAAATCAAGCCTCTCATGTATGCTTTACTTACCTTATTGATCACATCATGAGTCTGCTAATCCTGTACCTGCCTTTTTCGGTTGCTATACTGTCGTATTACTTGATTGCTACTCTTTTGGTTATACTACTGCACTGATAAGGTTATCGGTGCTGATACAATCTTTTGTCTCAAAGACAAAACGAAAACAAAATAAAATGAAAATCCCCAAATCACTGGTACATGACCATTAAGCTCTCAATGGTGACTTCCTCAAGGTACATCTCTTTCAACGTTGAAGTGAATCTCGTTGATGGTTAGAAAAAATTGAGATTTACCTTCGCGATCTGCATTACCTTACATTATATTTAATGGAAATGCATGTAAAAGTAAATGAATTAAAAAATATCAAAAGTCAGTGATCTGGAGCATATTTACCAAGTGAACAAGTTTGTTTGACCCTTCTGCAAAGTCCATTTTTACCAAGTTTCAACACAATCATAGTTGTTGTGCAGAACTCAAAACCAGCGAAGGTACACAAGAGAGTTTTGAGAGTCCCGTACGCAGCTAACCTTACATGCAAAAGTTGAACTGGTCTCTACAACTTCAAAAAGACACCAAGATCACCTTTGCTTAAGACCATCATCTCTGCTGCAAATAAACATGAACATGAACATTCGTCCTTTCCATTATTTCCAGCTTTTGATCATTTCTGAAAAATCAGAAAAAGACACCACCACCGTGAGGTAAACAAATTTGGTGAAAATCAAGTCCACGTACATTCTCAATAAGTCTGCAGAGTATCCAACTTATGGTTTGGGTGGAAAGTGAAAAGGCAAAACAATGTTTGAAAAAGATGCAAGATTTATCTGGATGCAATTTAACTCACAGGTATGGATGACTGAAAATAAAGCTAACTGATGTGCACTTGTATATAAGTGAATAAACTGATGATAATGAGTGAATGGAGCTAAATTGAAGCGTTTTGTACCATAAATGAGTGGTTTCCTTCCCTTTTTATTCACTTGGATGCCTATTTTACATTTTATGTAATGTAGTTGTTAGAACAGAGCGGAAGCCAGCGGCAGATAACGTTGGTGGGCAGCATACAGTGACGTAGGCATCTCTGCCGTTGTCTGCTTCCTACCGCCACTGTCCACTGCTGAGCTCCAGAAGTCTCAATTAGATTTCAGCGGCAGACAGTACCTGTCGGCGGATATGCCACCACTGCCGCTGTATGCCGCTGTGTGTCGCTATTTACCACTGTCTGTGGTCCAAATGCTGCACACGCCGCCAAAAAAAATTACTGGTGTATGCAGTTTCAAAGCAATTGGCCTTGCAGTTTTGGAGAAGATTTAAGATTTTGACCAAAAAATACCAAGAAAAATCATTTAAAAAAAATACAAAAAATCACCGGACCAAGCATTTGAGCAATTTGATAGAGACCCATCAGTGGAATCTGTCTATGCACCCATGCTTGGTGAATTCCAGATGCGGACGCAATAGACAGGGGGTCACTATATTCAGGGTTGATTGAGGGCATGGAAAATCACCATGCATACTGAGATAAATTAAGGACAGGTAAGACACCAAAAATAAATCCCACTTTAGTCAATCCTAGCTCAAAATGTATTTGCGCTAGGATAACATATCATATATGTGTGTACTCGTCATACTCCAAAGAATTTATATGTCCCGTATTTTGGTGTCTGTGATGTTAATTGTTGAATAAACAATTGAAAGTTGATCACAAAGCATCCACCCCATAAGTGTCGATATAAGTCACTAATTATTTGTGATAAAATAATAATTACACTTGGATCTTAATCCTGACATATTGGCAACCAAAAGCGATCCTGCGATTTTTTATGTTTGGTTTCGTTTTTCTGTTATCCATCCTCAAAGTTTGACGTTTCAATTTTCGCTTTGATTTTCAGGATGTTCATCTTCATTTCGTAGAAAAAGAACGAAGCAAAATTTAGAAAATCGCTGAATCGTTTTTGCATTTCAAACATTAAAGAATCAAAAGCCGTTAACCGGATTAAATTTAGCCCAGCCGCTTTCTTGAAATAACCATTCTTGGGTAGGGCTCTCGTCCTCTTATCCTTTCTGAGAAAACAAGCTTCAAAGGCCTTTGATGTTGATCATTTGCCTCTGAAACAATACTATTTCCTCAAGTTGAGCTGATATATGTACAAAACGTAGTAAACATTGTCCCTGAACATTTGGGGAGGTTGTCAATCAATGTTTGGGTAATCACATGAATAAAAGAGCCTTTGAAGTACGGAAAACATTATTCAGCGATCTGTCAAACGGCGACAGCGACAGTCTGGTTTCAAAGTGTGACGTCATGGAGGCGGCCCTTCTGGCCCCGTGACCTCAAGCCTGGCAACGAAAGTTGTGTTGCCTTGCTTCGGTGGAGCGGCCTGCGGCCGCTCGTAGTCAGTGTATGGATGGCGGGTTTGGTCTTCCGCCCCCTACCTTTTCATTCCGTTTTTATAGGGATAGTATTTTATTGTTTTTACACGTCTCCTATCTGAATACTTTACGTAGTCAGCTTGTTAGACTTGGCTTTACACTTTACTTAGTCAGCTTGTCATTATTTTGTAGTTGTTTTCATTTCTCAATGAGTTTCTTTTTTTTTCCAACCTGAGCTTTGTAACGCTATTTGGTGTGTTTTCTCTGCTGTTCACTTTTATGCTTATTTCGATGTGTTTATTTGTACTTTCATTTCCTCATCCCTGGGTTCCGATAAAGTATTATTATGTACATGGGTATTGTTGATTAGGGTGTCAGTTTTTTCCCCGCCCGTCTTTGGTGTGAAGACCACTGGGGTAATCTATCGCGGCACGGCCTTTGAAGTTTGTCGTCTGATGATTCCCGCTCCTCTTGAACATTTAAAGTCTTTCTTAATTAGAACGCTAAACAAGCAAGATAACTATAAAGTAAACTACTAAGGCTATGATATGTTAGCATGTTTGCATCTTTTCCGTGCCCACAAACATACTTTTGGCATGCTGCCTTATTTGGGGGGGGGGGGTATTCGCATTGCCGCCCTGATACCACTCTCTTTTTGCCATGGGCCGTTGCTACCTGCAGCCACGTGACAGGCTGTTAAGTATGATTGACGGGTGGCATTGTTCCGTTTGGCGGCTGAAAACCAAAAGAATGACACATGGACGTTCCATATCCACATGCCTCTGTGGTTTTTGGCGTTTTTCTCATATTTCTACTTTAGTTAAAAGCTCGAAATTTTGACAACTAATAGAAAGGACATTCATCTTGTAAAAACCGTTAAAATTTCAAAATCGGCCATGCAAAGGTTTTTGGTGTCTTAAGTGTCCTTAAGACTACATAGGAATTTGCTTAAAATGCATTCATTCAATAATGCAAACATTTAGAGGCATTGTTAACGGAAAATAAAAATGGGCACTTAAGAGATGATTATCCGCAAAAGATGTCCATATTTAATACAAATTCAATTTGACATCTTTAAAACAAGAGGACGCCTACAATAGGCACATTGGTTCGCCCACGTCATGTTCCTAAATAGCTCATTTTTTTCTTCTAAAAAACAGGGTTTTTTTCTCTTGGGAATAGAAGTGGATGCCACGTTCGCACTGGCACTACCAGTGGCGAATGAAAGAATGGCAGAATAATTCTGTCAAAATCAGGCTAACTCAACACAAAGGAAGTTCACATTATGTTATGTTAGTGGTCCTAATATAAGCAATTTTGACAGTAGCAGTTGCATTAGATAGGCGATCACGTTAAACAGGTGAAAAACAAAAGAAATTGCTTGGTGGTATCAGAGGACAGTTGCAATAGACAGGTAGGCGTTTTGGACACGTGGCCATAAGGTCAGGTTCCACTGTATATCCCCACCTACTTTCAAGTGAATCCAGCTTAATGTGTTTGAGAAGTCCAAAATGTTATTTATTGATGTAAGGGTGGATATCGATGGACAGAGGACAACGTGATGAGATCACCCGTCTGACAAGTCAGCTGAGCTAAAAATTGAAGTGCTGTCTGCTGAACAAACTAAGATCTTACTGGTCCCAAGAAGTGTCCCTAGTCAATTTTAAAGCAATTGGCCCTGTGATTTCAGAGAAAAGTGTTTCAGATTTTGCCCCCCCCCCCCCCCCAAAAAGTGAAAGAAAAATAATCACAAAAAAACTCAAATTCACCTGACCATGGCCATTTGAAAAACTCGATAGAGACAGCCAAAGGTACCTCCCCACCACGTTTCAAGTGAATCAGGCCAGTGGTTTCGAAAAGTCAGTGATGTGCACTGTTGACAGAGGATCATAAGATAAGATCAGCTGAGCCTATAATTGACAAAAAATAGAAGAAAATGCTGCATAACCTGTTGAACAGGCCAGTGGTTTCGAAAAGTCAGTGATGTGCACTGTTGACAGAGGATTATAAGATAAGATCAGCTGAGCCTATAATTCACAAAAAATAGAAGAAAAAAGCTGCAGAACCTGTTAAACAAATTAATGTCTGGGGGTTTCAGAAGTGTCCCTTTGACCAATTGAGCGAAACTGGGTGAGACCAACCTTGGGTGGATTCCCACCAAGTTTGAAATGAACAACAGCACCAGATGTTACAAACAAACTGAAATCTCTTGACCTTTTTGCACTTCAGAGGTACTAATACTGGCAAGAGAAAACAGCATAACATCCCAGTTCTGTTGAGATATTGAATGTTTCTGGAATGGGAACCAAAGCAAGTATTTATCTTCTACCTCTGATTTCTCTATCTATGGACAATGTGGTGTGACGCCTGACAGCTTCACTTTCCAACAAATTGAAAATAAGTGTGTTGCTTATAAACTTTATATGATCAACCCCAAGAAAGCTATTGGCTAGCTATCATACAATCCCTCCTTACATTAGTCAAACTCTCATCTGATTTCCTGGCTCCTCGCTCTACTAACCATGATTGTCAACAAAGGAATTGACACCTCCTCACTTTCCCATGCCATGAGTCTGGCAGAGGTCACGCTGGCTTATGAATAGAGGGATTGCTTGGCAGATGGAAATTACCGGCCAAAAATCAGCTTGCCATGTTTTGCAAAGATTATAAAAGCATTATTAGTGACCAGCTCATCAATTTTTGGACTTGGTCTTTTATTCCTCTGTCTCTCTGCCATCTGTAATGTTTACAGCTGCAATAGCCTATTGATCAAAATTAAAACTGGAGAAAGAAACTTGATAATAATAATTATCTGCAGGCCATCCTTACGGACTTGTCTCAGGATTTTTATTGTCTCTCCCAAGCTCCAATCCCCATTCATCGTAATCAATAGCAACGTACGCATTAACTGATAAGTATCCAAATTGATTTTTTTGAAAAAGCAGGGATGGGGAATATCAGCACCAAGTGAACAGGCTTGTTTAGCCCTTTCACAACTCAAGTTTCCAGTGTTTCAGAAGAACGTGACAGTTAGAAGAAGTTGAAAATAGTTTTAACATACAAAATTTTATATAAAAAAAAAGGAAAAAAACTGCAGCACCATCTGTTGAACGAATTATGGACTAGGGGTCCTCAGGGGTGTCCCTATGCAATTCCAAGGCAAGTGGCAGAGCGGTGTTGGAGATTTGTTAAGATTTTGCAAACGCATTAGCAAAATAAAAACAAAAACCAAAAGAAAAAAAGCAAGAAAAAACAAACAAACAAACAAACAAAAATCAGTAGAAAACCCGCATAAGGAACATTCCCACCAAATTTGAAGACAATCTGGATAAAGGTTTGGAGAAGAAATCAATAGTATATATTCCCATTGCACTCAACGGTGCTTACACAGAATCAATAGGAACACATGCATGAATCCGACAAGTACTTGAATTGAAAAATTAATACTGATCTGGGATTTGCACAATCACCATCTAGTTTGTTTGACCCATCTGCAGAGCACATTTCAACACAAAATTCGGCAAAATCTGAGACATGGTTTTGAAAGAAGTTAAAAATAACCAACACACTAATTATTCATTAAAAAAAAATCAGAAAAAAAGTGCAGTGCTACTTGAACATATTAAGATTTAGGGGTCCCAAGAAGTGACACCTTGCAATTTGGAAGCAATTGGCTAGTAGTTTTAGAGATTCCCTTCAGATTTTGAAAAGAAAAAATGAACAAGTTAATGATAATAATAATAATAATAATAATAATAATAATAATAATAATAATAATGATAATGATAATGATAATGATAATGATAATGATAATGATAATGATAATAATAATAATAATAATAATAATAATAATAATAATAATAATAATAATAATAATAATAATAATAATATTAATAATAATAATTAATGGATAATAAACTTGTTAGATACCTACCTGTGGTACAGTATGAAGGGAATTTGGCCCATGGTTTGAGAAAAGACGTCAAAAATATAAATTGTGGATAGCAGATGGATGACGGATGCCTAATCACCACATAATCTCAGCTGAGGTACAAATCTCTGGGACAGGACCATTTCTACACACCTGGTACAGACACACCCAAGGTACATCGCCAGCAAGTTTAAAGTAAAGCTGGATGATTGTTTTAGAGACGTTCAAAATGTGAATTGATGGATGGATGGATAACAGATTACACATGGATGGATGACAGACGATGGATAAATGACGGACAGATACGCCCAAAATAAGCTCATCTTAGTGACAAGTCAGCTGAGCTAGAAACCACTGATTTTACATTTTATTATGTTGCTACTTCAATAAAAGCTCCTGTCATTATGGATTTGAAAATACAGGTATACTGATTTTCCACTGTGGTATTCTGAGGGTATTCTGTTTCAATAAAACCGATGATTCTGTTCCTTTTTTCAATTTTGTCACAAAAATGTTCTATAAAGTACAATTTCAATCTGGTAATGCTTTCTGAGAGACCAAGGAGGGTAGAGCTTGGAGAGACAGACATCATAATGGATTTTGCTGACGTCATAGGAGCTTCCACACTAAATAATACCTAATAATATCATTTGTGTTAGGTGCGTTACATCACATGAACACAGCAAATGACACTATTTCTGATAAGCCACCTCAAATGGCTACTCTATGGTCTAAACACAAAGGGTAAACACAAATGTGCTACAACTACTTCAATTTTTCAAAACAAGAAACCCACGGACCTAATGCTCGGCCAACAATTACTCTATGACTATCAGCAACAGCTCATTTTCTAAAATGTATTCTCTCTGTGGCTCTGGGAAAATTGTCAAGGTCATTTATTTGTGGTTGGCCTACATTTCACAAAAGTTCCCTTATTTCATCATATTTGAATTCAGTGTCCTATTCTTAAGCGATCAATGACCTTAATACATAGGTCAAGATCAGAAAACATTACAAAATTTGACCATTGGCCAAATACATATATTGGTGTATGTTTTGCAGTTTCAACACAATTTATGATGTTATGGGTGTCACAATTTAATCATTTCCTGATAGGTATTCTCTCTGTGATCCAGAGAAAGTAGGTCAAGGTGGCCCATGTTATGCAATATCTAACTTATGTAAAATACACATTTGTGGTGCATTTAGTACTGAAATTTAGTGTTCTTTACTACATGCTTGGTGATCTTGAAAAAAGGTGACGGCCACTCTAAGTTCATCATTGGCCTAATGCATATTTCTTGTAATTTACAAGGTCCATCTCAACTCATAATCAAAACAAGGAATTTAATGTACTTTTAATAAGTATGTTGCTAGTTGCCCTGAACACCACCTGTGGAGCCACCGTACCTTCACACACAGACTTTTGTCTGTACAGAATTCCTGTAATGGTATTCTGATACAGGTGCGCAAGTTCAGACCCAATGACACCCACACAAATCAATAAGCCAAGTTGACGTCTAAACTGGGCATGCCCACTGAAGTTTGGCCTCTGTTTGGGAGACAGGATGGACTTCAGAGGGCATGCTAAGTCGAGAGGTCTACATAGATTATTCCTGATATGTATTCCCTTCATGAACTTGAGAAAGTAGGTCAAGGTTACTCATACTGAGAATTATTGAATATCTATATATGATACACATTTGTGAAGCATTTGATATTGCTAGCCTTTTTATTTCTCAAATTGTGGAATTAACCATCCTTCAATGCACCTTTTGATAATGCTCTTGAAACTGAGGTCAAGGTCATTCACAATTTGACAAAATTTGACCATTAACCAAATGCATATTTGTTGAAAATTTAAGATTTATCTGAATTCATAATCAAAATAATTAATTTAATGCACGTTTTCGACGTGTAATTCTAGTTCCACTTTCTACCACCAGTGGCGCCACCATGACGTCACATATTACAGATGTTTTTTGTATAACGTTTCTGTAGTTGTGTCATGAAACATGTGCACAAGTTATAAATAGTGACCATAACAAAAAAGAATTATTTCCTGTGTATTCCTTCAATGAATGTGAGAAAGTAGGTGAAGGCCATCCATATTATGCAAAATAAAACCTTCATATACGATACACATTTGTGGAATAAATGTATTTGGTATCACCAGCCTTATTCTTTATCAACATCAAACCAAATTTTCCGAGCAATTTTGTCTTTTTGTCCGATCTACATTGTTACCCAGTTTCAAGATGCTAGAAGAAAAACTTTCAAAAAGCATTATCAAAATTTTAGCACAAATATTACATAATACAACAGGAGGTGCGTCTAATATCGAAATTGACCTAGATGTTTCTACACTTGAGATGTCAGGCAGCCAGCTTTAGGAGAGATTTCGTAAAATTAGTTAGATGGCATTTGCATGTTAGAGCTACAGTTATCAACAAAAATAGTCCTCTACAGTCCCCAGATCACCACCTGGGTGGATACCAATGATGACTTTGCCCTTAAATGGTTCAAAATTATGTGATTCAAAATGGCCACCAAATACCCATACTACAGACTAAAACGCGATATAAACATGTAGAATGTTTGCCCTTTCGTGTAATTTTCTTACAAATAATCATACCATGCCCGTCAAAATTAAAGTAAATTGTTGTGTTGGACAAGATTCAATTTTCATATTTCAAAATGGCCGCCAAATAGTATCCTTCACATGTGGTAAACCTCAATATGCAATCACTTTGAA
This sequence comes from Hermodice carunculata, assembly GCA_964020975.1. Taxonomy (NCBI): domain Eukaryota; kingdom Metazoa; phylum Annelida; class Polychaeta; order Eunicida; family Amphinomidae; genus Hermodice; species Hermodice carunculata. The sequence goes on from OZ026623.1 coordinate 73,175,044, forward strand.
ATCAGCTATAGATATTATAATGTGGCAAGTGCTTTACATGTTATCAAAGGTAAGGACCTTTTTTTTTTTTTTTGAGGTTCGAAAACCTGATTTTAGTAAATCTGCATAAATAATGTAAGTAGCTGAGATAAGCCTGCAAGTAAGTAATAACTACAACGTATATATTTAGATATGCCACTTTAATTTCGGCCACAGCAAGGATAGTTTTGTACATGTTTGAACAACATACATAACTCCCAGATTGCTGCTTTATTATTGCTATCATACACTGAGTCAGATTTAATAATAATAATAATAATAATAATAATAATAATAATAATAATAATAATAATAATAATAATAATAATAATAATAATAATAATAATAATAATTATAATAATAATAATAATAATAATAATAATGATAATCATCATCATCATCATGTTAACGCCCTCCCCCAGTACTGGAGAAGATGAATACATAAATATGAAGGTGAAATTGACCCAAATCCAATATATAAACAACAAAAGTATAAAATACAGTAAGATACAAAAAAGCCCCAGAATGCACAATTCATCTTCAGCAGTTGTTTTTCCCCCTTGCCCATAGACAAGTACCCACACAAGTGCGGTAGTCCAGAAGACCAGCTCTTCAATACAGTCACCCATACAGGCAGCAGGATGGCCCGACCAAAGGGACCGCTGCAGTATGGCCATGCAAAATGATGTACAGAAAATCATTAAAAACACCATGCCATCCTTAATAACCATTATTTACTGTCAGTCATTTGTCATCTACCAGAAACCCCATTTAACTATTTGGTGTAGAAGGTTTTCACGTAATTTACTGGCAATCTGTAAACTGTCTCTAAGATTATTTAAAGAGCTCACAGAAAGGCCATCCAAGTTTTGCCTTTTTTCTCTGATAAAACTGAGCAGAGAAAAAACTCACCCTGAATTAATTTCGGCCAGTGTTGGGACTTCAGTGTGACTTGCTGATTGAATTGTATGATACCACCATTTAGCTGTCTGGCTTGTATATGCATTATATAGCAAATCCAAGTTCAGCATAACATTTTATAAATATCCTAAAATTTACAAAGAACACCCAATAGAATATGCGACCTGCTGATAAGATGTTGTGTGACCACAGGACCCACAAAGAATGGTAAGTTGAACATATCGTACAGTTTATTGGCTGAAATGTTGGATTTTTGTATTTAAAAGTGCCATTTTAACGGCCATTTTGTTTCTTTGTTTTTTTTTTTTAAATATTTAAAGCCCGAAATGCAATTGGTATCCACTCCTACGCTATTCACTGCTATCCACTGAAGAACTCTGGCAAGTCACTTTGACTGTAACACAAAAATGCCATATATTTAAATGAACAGGTAAGTTGGCTGGCTGACCACATGGGGCTAACATGAAAACTGTTCACTGTATCACATTCACAAGCAAAAGTTTACAAACTGACGGCGGAGTGATGGAAGGAGAGACATGAGTGATAGCATAAACTCTGCAACCTACACTTAACAGAGATAAAAAGGTACAACACGCCACATTCCCTAAATAAAACTGTCCAGAGTCAAATTCCGTTTTAGATTATCAAATCTGTTGAGCTCCATCTACACTTCCACACTCAGGGAAAATCAGTGTGCTTTAAAAAATAATTATCCTAAATTCCAGCTGGATAAACAAAAAAGTTAGTGGAAGTGAGTTCAGTTACTGGCTTTCACCTGTAGTGCCGATCTGGCACGGAGCTGTGCGCCTTTTGTAGAGCGGGCATTCAGAACAAACAAAGCAGGTGATCAGAGAGACAAAGATGACCAACGGGACGATGGCCCCGACATATGCTCCCACTATAGCACCCTCACAACAGTCAAATTTATACATATTTGTACATAAATGTGATGACAGACCATGTTCATGAACAAATGCATTTGTTCAAATGAGGAAATCGATTTGTTCTTCCGATGAAATAGAATAAGGTATATCCCGATTTGTACACCTGAACAATTATATTTGTTCCAGTGATTAAATCTATTTGATCTGTCGAATAAATACGAGTTTCTCCACTACCAGACAAAAATTACTCCCTCTTGTATGATACTGCTACCAGCGTTTCCCTTCATTTAGAACGGCACTGGGACAGTAAATATTCGCGTATGCGTAGCACGAAATACATTTTGATGAACAAGCAGTATTTGCCTATTTGTTTCCGACATCAAATACTTTTTATCGCGTTGATCAAATACTGGCGGGAGTGATTTGTTCTAAAGTATATATATTTAATCCGCAGAACAAATAAGACCAGAAGCATCATTTAATTACGTTGGGGGATGTTTGTTGAGATGATAAAGTCAATTTGATCAGGAGAACAATTTGATTTAATCTGATGATCAAATACCATCTCTTTATTCTTCTGGCCAAATTGATTTAATCATCTGAACAAAAATATTTGTTTATGTGATGAAATAAGAGTATATTTGTTCCTTGATTCGATCAGCAGATCAAATCAGTTTGTTCAAAGGTACAAATAGACTGTACTTAATGACATGAACAAATGCATTTGTTCACCTCATTTAATCGATTTGTTCCTTTGATCCAATATTCAATCATCTGATCAAATCCGGGATAAAACAAGAAACGAAATCCCTTAATATACACACATATAATCTCTCTCTCTCTCTGTCTCTCTCTCTCTCTCTCTCTCTCTCTCTCTCTCTCTCTCTCTCTCTCTCTCTCTCTCTCTCTCTCTCTCTCTCTCTCTCTCTCTCTCTCTTTATATACATATATACATACATATACCCACATGTTTAAGTACTAATTTGAAGAGGAATGATGTCTTCGAAATAGTACTCTATGCTCTTATATGAACATACTGATAATTTTTACACCTTGCGAGGATTAATCCTCCTACTAAATTAATATTGGAAGATTGTGGCAAAAGTAGGAGGTGATTGATACTTACATGTACATGTAAACATCAGAATTACAGCAGTATTTGTCACCACTGGTACCGAAGCAGTATATATCATCACTGCTATCAAGGAGTCGTGGACAGGAGAACCCTGGCTTGTATGTCACAAAGTTAGCAACATATGATGAGCAGTTGTAGCTGGAAGTTGGGCTGACCACTGTAAAATAGAGAATTAGGAACACAGAAAACATGTTCACATCTTTTTTAATGTCAAAAGGACTCATTCTATGTACTTAGCAAGGTTACTTCACAGACAAGAAACTTATGTGCAATCCAGAAAAAAGCAAGGTTTCTGGCATACGTTATGCTGGGATCCACTCACAATCACCGTGGGATCACAGTGGTCGCCCTCCTGCAAGGCCTCCAAATGAAAAAAAAAGGGGGGGGGATAGGATTTGTCAAATGCAATTTTGAGCTAACAGTTACTTGACTGTCAGGAAATTGTGAGTTGACTGTAAGCTGCCTGTACCCTAGCATTTTAACAATGCAAATTAGAAATATCAGGTCCTCACAATTGATTGTCAGGTTTTCTTGACAATTACTTGGCTTAACTTGAACTTTAACTCACAATTATTCATCGGACAATTAGTTGCCTTTTGCTTGACAGTTAACTCACAATTAACTCAGCTGAGCATTGGCTTACAATTAGTATCAGACCTTGTGCATGTAATCACCTGTGTCATCACTCATGGCTCCCCGATGATGAGAGAGGGATAACATACTTGGAAACCCATGCTATGCCGCACTCAAACTGCTTTCAAACTAGCCACAGAGATGCCAGCAACGCAACATGTAAATGAGAAGGTTCTTTAGTGTGTGGAGGCTAAGAAATAATTCCTACGCGAGGCCTTCCCTGTATAAAAGTGTAATGGTCTTCAATGATAATGGATAGCAGTTTCATAACAGTAAAGGCTCACATGTTAGAAACGCATGAGGGAATTAAGCTTTTTCACTTCTGGAGACAGCTATTTGCAGCTCCTCAAATACGTAGGTAAATAGTATAGGCCTCTTTACGTGAAGTGTCTTAATTCCACCATGTTAACAGCTCTGCAGCTAATTTCCATTTCAAGGCATTCCTTGCACAGCACATCATATGTATATTTGCCATGATAGCATAGTTTCTCAATCTTTATATTACTGAATTTCATAACAGTTTGCAGAGCCTGTGTTCCAAGCAACTTTACAATATGCCCGCTTCCTTCCAATTTAAACTGCATTCAGGGAACATTTGCACACTGCCTTGCTAACAATTACTTGAAAATTTATGCTAATTACAACTAGAATGACTTCAATCATGATTTGGCCATGAGAAAAATGAGACACAACCACTGAAGTGCACATACCATATGCAAAACTGTGCACAGTCTGCAGCAGTACCACAACAATGAAAGTACCCAACCACTATCATAGAATTTCAATCCCTTCTGGCTTCCAAAAGTATTCAACGTAGAGGCCCAAAGGTTGGTTCTATTGGTACATTTGTTAGGGGTGTGCATGTATTAGTCATATTGCATGCGTTGTAGAACATTCTATCCCAGTCACATGCGCGCGCAAGGTAAATTCGTCTTTTCTTCCGGGCATAAATTTGTAACAAATCCCAGCAACCATGCCCTCTCGTGCATTGCTGACGTTGCGTGTTACGTCAGCAGCCAGCACATTGTGTTTCATCTATCTTGCTTTCATAAACAAAGTATAACGTGAAGTCCGCTCTTAGAACAGCACGCGCCGCACGCACCGCACGCACCGCGTGATAACCAAAGTTGCAAAGCTTATTTCCGTTAAAAAAAAATAAAAGGGGGCATGGGTCTGTCACTTGAGGCGTTTTTTGATATTTCAGTTGATCAGGTTTGCTTGTTTGTCTCCAGCAACATAGCTATGTTGTCAGAAACTGGGATAGAATGGGGTTTAACTACTTCTGGGGAGGATTGGACGTTCAACTAAGCCCGCACCATGAAGGCTTGGCAGGTTTAGTCCATGCCCGACGAAGGAGGGCATGGACTAAACCTGCCAAGCCTTCATGGTGCGGGCTTAGTTGAACGTCCAATCCTCCCCAGACGTAGTTAAACCCCTAATTAACGTGCCAAATATCAAAATAAATGACATGAATGTCAAACATATAGGAATTTTAATTTTCTTGGCATAATCACAGATCAACACATGACTTGGAATTGCTATTTTACATAAGTTTTCAAACCATTTAACAGAAGTTTCAAATACAATATCACGACCTGTGGGTTTTTAAAGAAACTTAAGCATTTCCTTCCTCTACATACAAAAGAGCCTCATGTACAAGTCACTTATATTGCCTGACATCAATTATGGACTACTTGTATAGGGCTTTGAATGTGAAAAAATGAATAAATTATAGAAGAAAGTTACCCGTTGTGTAATTTGCAGCCAATGAACTGCTCATACACTGCCACTATTTCAAGGGTTGAAAATGCTCAACGTTAGTGAGATTTTCTGGCTAACAAAAACTAAAATATACCCATACATTAATGAAGAAGAAACTCCCGGATGCATTTATGAGAGTCCCTTATCTGCAGGAAACAACATGAACAGGGCACAAGGCTTAGTAAAAGGTCCTTTATTAACAGAGTGATCACTCGTTTGGCTCAACAGAGCTTGAAATTTGACTTCCCAAAAAAATATGCCAAAATTAACATTAGATAATCTTTCTACTCATAGTCTCCAAGGAATTTCAAACCATGTAACAAACTAATTCACAAATGGGCATCAAATGGACTGTTTAATTGTAAACTGGTATATTTGCACAGACAATCTGTAACTGTCATCAGACCTCTCTCCTTTCATCGGCACATCATTCTTTTCGTTCTAAGTAATCTATCATGAATCTTTTTTCGCTGTTGATATTTAGCTGTCTTCATGCCATAGTACCAATTCTTAAACGTATAAATGTCTTAAGATTCAAACCTATTTTCTTAGGGTGGCTTACACGTTAGTGGCACATTAGGGTGACAATGTAAGTGTCCCGGCCAAGTTAAGTTTTTTTGGAATACAATTGTACGATTTATGGTAGAATAAATGAATTTTTGTCTATCTGTCGGTAGACACATCCGCTGAACCACAAACAAAGCATGTAAAATTTATACTTACTGGGGACACACTAGAATTTTAAAAGGGAAAATGTTCAGAACTATTATAGATAGAGGTGATATATCAACTTCAATTCATAGGTTGTTCTGTTACCGCATCAATATATATATACATATGTGTGTGTGTGTGTGTGTGTGTGTGTGTGTGTGTGTCGTACAATCCTATTTCATCGGTGACGAAACCTTAATTACGGGTAATAAATCTTACGTAGCCAATCCATTGTCAATACAGGACTTTGTGGACCATGTTCCCATATATATTTTCCCTGATACAAGTGCATACAATCAGGCACAGTTGAATATTTGTTGTTTCCACAAGAAAATTACTCAGATCATCATTCAGGGTACGCTTATTGTTCGTTCTGAAACAATTGAAATTACAATTGAAGTCTCTCAGTCATGCCCTTTCGATTTCAACTAACAAATATTTGCTGGCAGTCCCTGTATAAACATTTGAACTTTTCGAAAGATTGTACCATCGTTTGGAAAAAAAACGCTGTGCCAAACGTGATCAGTTTTTCGTTCTGTTATAATTTAATGCTCACCCAAAGTCTGACGACTGGCGATATAATGCTCACCCGACTCTGACGACTGGCGATTACGGCGGCCGTGCGGGTCGCATCACTGTCAGAGATAGGGCCATATGCACACTTCTCACAAAATTAAAATTAAAATGCAATTTAATCTGCCTTTTCAATAAATATTATTTATTTCCATGGTATTAGTAATATCCCGCTTGTCCACACAGGTACCGACCCGTGTCTCAACATATCTCGCCAGGCAAGACAAGGCAATCAGGTGTGCAGTAGTGGCGGGAAATTAATATGCATGTCTCGTATCGAGAACAGTTGTCATACAGCTAATGCCAGCGATTGAACTTGATTCAAGATGGGATACCAGTTTGAATTTGGCAATGGAATGTCGGACTTTTTTCCCGAAATGTTTTTGTGTGACATTTGCGACAATTATAGGCCTGTTGCCATGAATACATGTGGATTTCAATGGGTGATCAGTGTGATATACCTGTTAAAAATAGTTTTGGAATACACTGGTGAGTTACAGGTTGTTGGTGTTTACATGAACGGAGAAATCATGTCAAACGTGAAGTGGGATGGTGGTAGAGATGTGAGCATAATTTTAAACCTTTCTGTGTTGGAACTCCGTCTGACGAAGTACTGCTTCTAGGCCCACCCTCCCCCATCTAACTAGCAGGAACGATTGATTGCACAGGTAAATGCGCAATACTTGATTGCACATAGAGAACTATCGGGGCAATTGCACGTGCAGAGGTTCCAGGCTCACCCTCTCAACCTTTCCCTGCCCTCCCCCCCCCCCCCCCGTATATTATCACGAATGCTTGACTGACTGAACGTTACGAGCGCCCGTGGTCGAATTGTGTAAATAGACGGGGTTCGCTTTTTGAAGCGGTAATTCAGATAACAATGATAATGAACCGCCCCGTGGAACTCCCCCGTCACTTGACAGTGATCGCATACCTTGTATTCTTTGAGCAGTTTTGAACAGATGTGACAGTTTATGATATGATCGAATTATCTCCACTTTTTCTGTGGTGAGTTTCATGATCTTCACTTTGTTCAGTTTCTGTAAGATGTAAGATTACTCTTTTACTATGTTTACCAAATAGTTTTCGATGACGTCGAGGCCGCGGTAGACGACTATAGGCTTGCAATGATCGGCATTTAATCCAACGACCGTATATCTGTAGCCACAGGGTTCGGGTTATTGTCTTTTCTCCTTGCAGGATTCGATCCCATGGGATCTCTCGTACATACACAGGGTTGTGGCATGCTTTCAAAGTCGGTATAGATTACATGGGGCATTCCCAAGTGTTTGTACACGCCTTCAAAATACAGCAATTTGTCGTCTTCTGTGGAATAGCCTACCCTGTACATTGTGGATCGAAACTGACGACAAAGAGGTTGATGCGCCTGCTTGAAATGTCGTTTGGTGTAACTATGTTATCAGTGCACGCAGTGGTATTTTCTAAGACGATTTTTTGAACTCCCGCTGAACAGGCGATCCAAGTTCTGGATAAGGCAGTGATGACGGCTTTCACCTCGCGTGATCAGTTGCGGGTTATGCTTGACGTCTCGCCAGTCGGTGATGTACAGGGGATACACTTCATTTTGGTAGCAAAAAACGTTGATGGCCAAATGGTTCTCTTTCTCATTTTTTTTTCCAAATCGTGGACGCAATGGGCATGAGCATGCGATCGTACGTAAAGGTATGTAAGCAGTATGTAGAGCGTGACTTGTTCGAAGGATTCCTGACCGGGTATAAAGCCGCCAAGATGTACCACAGAAAAAAAGTTGCTGTCTTTATTTTTAACGTTCCCAATCGCTTTGTAGTTTGTTGTTGGCCAGTTTTGCATGCAATGGCAGGTAGCTGCTGCCGGCCAAGGCTTGGTATGTGGCCATTCTCAGATACGAGCATATCACGGTAATAATCACTGGATCACTTCCTTTTTCCAGTATGAATTCTAGTACGCTTCTCGTCACTTTTTTGAAAGCTTCCTCGACTTCGTTTTCTATATCGATGGCAGCCAGAGTTGTCATGCATTTTTTTTTATCCTTAGGACGGGGGAAAGGGATCCTTCTCTTGGTCTTCTGGATTGATTTATATTTGCTGAATTATCGCGCACACAGACTTTTTTGATGCCACACCTCGCACGTACCTGTTCTCCTATTCGCTGTACTATGCTAGTTATGAGATATTTCTAAAAGCTGCATAGGATCGTGTTCGTTGGATGCATTAGAAAAGGTGTCAAGGCACTGGCAAAGGTGTCACGGCACGACTGATTGTCTTCCTGGTCGTCGACCCCGCATACTTGTGTAACTTCACTTGGTGTTGGATCTATGTGCGTGGGTGTCTCTCTGTTGTCTCCTTCTATTTGTATGGCTTCTTTTGGTGTGGGATTTATGTCCATGGGTGTCTATTAATTCATTGTCTCCATCAGTTTGCATGGCTTGGTGTAGTTGGTGTCTCTTCTTTGTGCGTCACCCCTGGTTTTTTAAGACATGTTTAACTGTGTCTTTGATGACTATCTTTCCTCGAAAAAAATATTCCCGCATAATTTACAGGTAAAATGTTGACTGCCTTGGTACTTGTAGAATCTAGGTGGACATCTGCACTGCCACACGTGTCTTTGACCCGTGTAGCTACTCCACACTCGCATATTTTACTGTGTCTGTGGTAATTGTCTTTCCTGGTCAAAGTTTTACCACACTGCTTGCAAGGGAAAGAAGGAGTTCCACCATGACTGACCTTAATGGCGAATGTAACCAAGCCCTGGATCAACTGTAGTATCAAGAGGCTAATAAGGCAGCGCAATCGCGCGTGAAACAGGTATAAATGCCAGACACAAAAGCCTCGGCCTCACACGCTCCTCGCTACTCAAAATATTGAACGCCTCTTTCAGTTATACAAACGGAAACGCACCTTTACAGTCAACGCTATTAAAAACTCCATTCGTCTTTACTTTACCAAACTCCGATCTGAACTAGACTCAAGAGACATAAACTCTAAAAGATGGTGGAACCTTAGCAAATCTATTCTCGGTCACAAACTTTATCAAAACATTCCAACTCTTATTGACCGTGGGAGGAATATTTCTTCCGATATAGAGAAGTCAGTGACATTCAACGAGTATTTTGCTGATCAGTGTAAGACTCTGCATGATGACAATCCTTTGCCCTTGCCCGACCTTGCCTTCCAAACTGAGGCCCGCCTGTCTATGTTTCAAGTGCACGTAAATGATGTGGAAAAGATCTTAAAATGTCTGAAAACCAGTTCTGCTTGTGGTCCTGACGGTATATGCAACACCCTTCTTAAATACTGTGCCCCCTCAATCTCACGTTCTCTTACTGATCTATTCAATCTCTGCTTATCCAACTCATATTTTCCAGATCCCTGGAAGAGGTCCAATGTGTGCCCCGTGAAGTAAAAAACAGGCAAAGAAAAATTGTAGGCCTATTTCACTCCTCTGTAATGTCTCTAAAGTACTTGAGCGTCTAGTTTACAACATTTTCTATGAGCATCTAACCTCAAACAATTTACTTTCTGCTAAAAACTCTGGCTTTAAGAAAAACGATTCCACTATAAATCAACTTGTCAGCATACTTCATACTGTTTACAGTGGCCTTGAGTTGGGCCATGAGGCCCGTATGGTTTTCCTGGACATATCAAAGGCCTTTGACAGAGGTTGGCACCCTAGTATACTTTTTAAACTGAAACAATTGGGGTTTGAAGATCCTGTGTTACTATTTATAGAAAGCTATCTCTCAAACCGACTTCAACGTGCTACTATTGGAGGACAGACTTCACCTTGGCTCCCAATAGGGGCTGGAGTGCCCCAAGGTTCGATCCTTGGTCCCCTACTCTTCCTCGTTTACATTAACGACATCACTGTCAACATCACCTGTGACATCCGTTTATTCGCGGCTGATACCAGTATTCTTGAAATTGTCCACGATTCAATGGCCACAGCTGAAAGCCTTAATTCGAATCTTATACATATTCATTGTTGGGGCAAGCTCTGGCATATGGCATTTAAAGCCATAAAATCCATGTCAATGACTTTCTCAGCAAAACGACACAAGCCAGATCATCCTCCCCTACTTCTTGGAAACACACCGATACCTGAGTCTACTGTACATACTCATCATGGAGTTACACTCTCAAGTAATTTGTTATGGCACCAGCATCTAACACGCACTGTTAATAAAACCAGCCAACAGCTTGCTCTTTTACACAGACTCAAATATAAACTCTCCCGCCAGACACTCATACGGTTGTATAGTACAATGATTCGTCCTATCCTCGATTATGGGTGTGTCCTGTTTGACGGTACAAGTGCACCAAAAATCTGTCACAATCTATAGAAGATGTGCAGTAGGAGGCAGCCAGGATCTGCCTTGGCGCAACTAGATACACTCCACGTGTCTTACTTCTCGAAGAGCTTGAATGGCAAACTCTGGCAAATCGGAGGAAATGCTTTAAACTTATTCTTTTGTTCAAAATGTACAATAGGCTCCATAATACCTACATGATTTCGTTCCTCGTGACGTTACATTCACTACTGGGCGTCTATTGAGAAATCGTACTGAATCACGCCAAATTAGGTTCACCACCAATCGCTTCCGCGATTCATTTCTCCCGTCTACTATCAAATTATGGAATAACTCCCGGTTGATGCTCGTTTCACCAATTCCCTGCCGCAGTTTAAATCTAAAGTAAATCTATTAGTCTTAAGTGTTGACAAAACTCCACATAACTTAAACATGGAAGTCGTTTCCTAAACACATGCCACACGCAGCTACGTCTTAACTTCTCTATTTTAGACGCTCATCTATATCATGTCAATATCCTTCCTGCCTCAACGTGTACATGCTCTCATACTACTGAAGATACGAAACATTACCTTTTGTTCTGCCCAAAGTTCACTGTACAAAGGGTCCGTCTTCTGAACACTGTGTGTCACTTACTCGCTCCAGGTGCAAATCCGACTTTAATATTTCAGTGCTGTAGTGACATTTTACTAAATATTCTCTTGAAAGGTAGTGAAGACTTGCCAGACACTGATAATGCATTCATCTTTGAGGCTGTTCGGACATTCTTATCAGAATCTAGACGTTTTATTTACTAATTTAGTATATGATCTAATTATAAGTCTCCATTATCTGGCATCAATTGTATTATTCATATACAAGCCATGAATTTAGTCTTCTGTTCTCGTCCAGTATGTATTGTATATATTCCTGTGCGTCCTCTTATGTACTGGAGAGCCTCCAGATTAGTCTTTGTGTACTATTAGGTAATCCAGAGAAAATAAATTTGTTTATACTATAAAAAAAACCTAATTGTATGTGCGAAAACTTGCCCACATTTCACCTTGCTCAGGCATTTTTTTTTACCGTTCAAGTTCGGAAAAACGCCACCAGAGGGCAGTTTTCCTTACTTAACGTCACGGTATGTACTCGTACAAGGTACGTAGAACGACGCAGCTCATTTGGCGGGTAACTGTCGAACTGTGTTGTGTAAAATTGACGTAGATGTTGCTGCAAAAGTTGAAACTGAAATGAGATGTGTGCAGGAGAAAATCTTTAATATTGGAGAGGTGGATTTGAATATGTTATCGTTCTTTCGGTGGTGAAAATGAATTGATTTTAATCCATTCAGTGTTTGACTCTCGAACTCGAGTCGTATAGTAGGAAGTGCTCTGGGGGTGAGCTTCCAACTTGAGAAGTTTTATCGTAATTGTCATTATTCTCGTAAAGATAAGACCAGATTTTTTAGGACAAAGTTGCTGATTTGAGGAGACGGGTGGCAACGCTGTGGGCTAGAAAATGTGTCATATTTTCTGACAGACATGGTGTTTTTATTATTGGTCATGACAAACAAAAGAGTGGCCATAACATGTATGTTATACAGAGTGATTGTGGGTGGACTGGGAATTCCCCTGTAGCATGTTGTTACTTTTGATAAACAAGTTCATTCGGGCGTATTGTATACAATAAACAGCTGATTGTAAGCGGGGCCTAAAAAGTATCATTCACTTCGCTGTCGTGTGTGATTTTGCAGACATCATCCCGCGTAAGATATTTTTTTTCGAAGACTGAATATTAACTTGAATTGAATAAAAATTCTTGTCGGGCCTGTGACTTATAATTTGGTGATTTTTGTTAATATCTGAGTTCGTCGATTTTTCTGAGCTTCGACAATTTGGATGTTTTTCTATGTCTGGTACCAAGTCTTAGAACGTATCCACGGGAACTGTTTTAAAAAGCTTAGTGTGTTTCCTCGGGTCTTCGTCATGCAGCGAAAGTCGTTTACCTTGAGTGAACGCCGGTCAAAACACGGACAAGGAGAAGTGTTATCTTAATGGATACTATCCAATACGCTTATACTGAGAAGGTTTTTTTTTCTTTATTAAGCCAGTAAACCCCGAAAAAGTAAGCATTTCATAGCAATTTACATGCGGGTAGTTTGTTTCCTCGGGTCTTTGTCATGGAGCAAAAGTCGTTTTACTTCAGCGAATGCCAGCCAAAACACACACAAGCAGAAGTATTTTCTGCAAGCATACTATCGAATACGCTTATACTGAGAATTTTATTTTTCCTGCTAGTACACTACCGGCTCAACCCATTTTTGATATCTGCTTATGCCAATTTGTAATTTCCGTCCCTTTTCACTCTTTCATAGAGGTGCCTTGACCCACCATTTCTGCCAGGTTGGGGAAGTGTAATATAAGTTTTCCAAATATTTATTAATGTCAGCTGAAATTTTTTGTGAAGTACCATGATGACTTCCTAACCTATAATGGCATTTATTTATGAATCCAAGATTAAATATTTTCTTTGGGAACAGTCTAACTTTTTTTTAACATGGATGAACCATCCTATCTAAAAGTGCCCCTGAAGAGTCATTCTTTTCTGACCCCATCCCCTTGACGAGTGAGCCCTACGTCCTCATCTCCGATGAGTCATCCTGTTAGCCAATGCCTTTCATGAGTCACCCCTACTACTCATAAGCACTCACTGCGCATGCGCAACATAAATCCCTGGGCCACAGTCGGCTACGTATGCGCCTACAACGTCATAACAGCAAGCGTAACGGGTTGAAAGTTATAGCGCAAGCTTAAAGGGGTATAGACCTACACCATATTTATTTATATAATAATCAGTTAATTGTGCTATTTACAGCGTTCAGTCTTGTGTTAATTCTAATTCCGGGATCGTGATAATTACAGTGTTCATTGTAATGTTTAGCATAATTGCAGTGTTAACTATGTTGGTTAGTAAGTATAATGTCATCGTTAGCCTAAATTAGCCTCATTGGCCTGCATTACAAAATTGTCCCATAACTGGTACTTTGCCTTCTGCTCATGGCCCTTTTCTGTGTTAATTAAAACCTGTCTCACCTCTTTTATATCGGGCCAGATACATTTATCTTGGCGTTCATGTCGGTCCGGTTTTTACATTTAAAATGGATTTACACAGCCTCTTATCAAGACACTTACATGAAATCTCATTCTGTTGAAATACTTGATTCTGAAGTGGAACGATCTAGATAACCAACACAACATTAAAAGTTTTAAAAAGAAAGCGAGAAGTAATCACAAAATATATATGTTACAGTTTGAAAAACTTATAGGCCTAAATGTCATTCGCTTAAACGTATTGTTGGTTCATAATTTATCAAGAACTGTATTAAATGTGGACATCACTGTGTACTTCCTGGTTGGTCTGACATCACCTGTTAATATGGTATGTTATTGTGAAACATTGTCCTTTTGCAAATGACCATTTCCTCCAAACTTATCCGTATACATCAGTGCCACCAGGGCTGGAAGTATATATGATTTCATGTCTGAGCCGTAATTGCTGACTATGTTGTTAAAGGTGTTTCTGTTTGATCTGTGCGCTCTGTTGGTACAACAATAAACTTAAAAGTACCGCCGAATCTATTGGTCCGAGTTATGCTGGCGTGATCTCCTTGAGCATTCTATTGAGAGATGGCAGCACCAGAGCGCGCTGGTCAGACGACCCATCAATATCACATCGATGCTTTTTCATTCTAGAATCTGCCAATGGGTCTGTATTGAGGTTATAAGCAATGGTTGGAGTTACCGAGTGAAAATAATTAGCAACCGTTTGCAACTTTTTCCATGGGTTTAAAGAAGATACATCAAAATAATAAAAGTTCTTGGAACAGGCAACGATGATCAAAGCAAATGTTGATTCATGACTTCACTGGAAGAGGAAAGTTGGGTTACAAATGTCTGGGAATGCAATTTCTGAAAGAAGCACCACTCCTTTTTTTCCTACTGCTATACTTGCAAATCAAGGACTCCCCATTATTAATGAGTCACCTATCTGGATTCACTTCACATGGACATCAGTGATTCAGCTGTAGTTAAACATAGGCGGTAAGCAAAACCTAAAGTTCGAAATGAGAAGAAAGAAACCAGCACATGTCAGGCAGAATTCTTCTTTTGACCAATAGTACAGATACATAATTCATACTACATAGGCGTATACATTTCCTAAACAGAACCTGTGCAGGAGACCCTCTATGTTGTTCAAGGGAGCCGCTAGCTATTAACGTAGGCCACCTTTTGTAGAAATTGTTTACGATAGGTTTAAATGGTTACACATGGTTAACGGTTTGCACCTGTGAATTCACTTTGGTATGGGTCAGAGGCAGATCTGTATGCAAACGTACATTTGAAAAAGTACTGATTACACAAAAACAAAGAAATGGGAGGTGCAGAGATTTAAGTTTATGTGTTATAAATATTACAGTATAATTTTCCCACACATTCAATTATCGTTCGTGTAAATATAACGGTTTGCAAAAAACAGCTCATGTAAAAACCATCTTAGAAGTAGTTTTTTGATATATTTTGAAAACCTTGGAGACTTTGGGCAGAAAGCGTATCTCTTAAATGTGTTGGCATGCTGTTTAGTAACTTTGGGGATGTCAAATTTTAAAGTCTGATAGGCCAAGGTTGAATATGCATTGTGTCAATAAAGAATCTTTCGGTATGTTGTAATTTTTGGGAAATTAGAAACTTTCTTAAGTATATCAAAGAGATTGTTATTCATGAATATCCCGTACTTCAGATTTTCATAACAGACCCAAAATTCCATATCTTTTACTTAATTTCTCCACGGAAATTTACCAACGCAAACCTTTTGTTAAAAACATATAGTGCCGGAAAGTGGCAAACCGTTTGTATAGAAACTGGGCCAAATAGAATGAAGAGTGTGATCCAGATTTCTTACAGGAACTATGGAGTGATTATGTAACCGAGAAACGTAAAATACAGGATAAAATTAAAACTAAAAGGGTAAACAATAAGATACAGGTAATCATCCGAAACTCAGGTAAAGGGTCTAAAGATGCAAAACCCTACCGGTGTATGCTAAAACGCTTGAACAAGAACAATGACTACCCACTTGGAATTATTGATCCGGCTGACAACAGCCGTACTATTGAGGACCCCAAAGAAATATGCAAAGTACTGGGGGGGAATATTGGAAAAACGTTGGCTACGGAAATGGTATGCAAAATGATATTGTAAATGATAATTTGAAAACTCAGGTTAATAACCTTATCAGATACACAGGTGAAACTTCGGGCTGTACTGACGTTAAAATTAATTACGACAATGTAAGTTATGCTGTGCGAAAACTGAACGAATTCCTTAAACAAGATGGCTCTTCATTAATCGTTACATTACTGGATCTGTTCAATCTTTGTAAAACATGTGAAGTGTACCCGGATCAATGGTTTCAAGGCTTTATAAAGCCTATTCACAAGCAAGGACCAAAAGATACACTGTCCAATTACAGAGGTATTGCTGTTACCTCTAATGTGCATAAAGTGTTCACATCAGTACTGGAGGGGCAGTTTATGAAATATTTAGAGCGGGAAGGGATAGTAGGGGAGCTCCTTGGAGCTTATAGAAAACACAGAAGATTGAAAGATCAAGTATTTGCGCTCAAGGGGTTATTTAACATAAGGAAATCTAACAAACAAAAGATATGGCTATCCTTCCTTGATGTCTCGAAGGCATTTGATACGGTTAATAGGGAACGCCTCTTCCTAATGTTATGGAAAAAGGGAATTCAAGGAAAAGCATGGCGTTTGACAAAACTACTTTATGACAAAATGGAAAGTACGGTAATATTTGGTCCCCTAGAAAGCCCATGGTTTGATGTATTTTATGGGGTAAAGCAAGGATGCATTCTGTCTCCTACGCTGTTTTCTCTAGTAATGTTAGATATGGTTGATATGTTTGAAGGAAAAAATCTTGGGGTGCCCTATGAAGACGGACATATCCCGTGCCTTTTATATGCCGACGATATTGTAATAACTGCAGAGAGTGAAGACCAATTATTTTGTATGTTACATATTGCACATGTTTTTGTAGAAAAATGGGGCATGACGTTTACTTGCAACAAATCTAAAGTCATGGTAGTGGGTAAGCTTGTACAATTTTTTTTTTTTTTTAAATGGAAACTTGGAAATGTATATATATATATATATATCTGAATGCAAATCGTATAAATATTTGGGCGTTTTGATCTCAAATTCTCTAACAGACACGGCACACGTGAAAGATATAGTAACAACAAAAGGTTCTCGTTTAGGAGGCTACTTATGCAGTATACTGTCTTCTCATGATAATGTTAACAGTATTGGCTTCGGAAATAGCATATAGAAAAGTATTATTCTTCCGTCACTTACTCATGGCGGTGCAGTGTGGTTATGCAATACTAAAGAGTCTGAGGCTTCTCTGAAGTCCTTTTAATAGGCAGTTCTCAGTGACGTCACCGATAGCCTGGTTACCGCATCATCTGCCATGTTGGAGGAGTGCTAAATGTAAACACAGTGGGTGCTGAGGCTGTGTACTTGTAGCACCCCTGGTCATCCCCGTCACATATGCATCAAACTATCTCTAATTTCCACATATATTGCTAATAAGTTACTTATGAACATGCATTCTTATCATTCTAATTAATTCTGGAGTGTAAAATGCGCTTTTAATTACCATAAACCGTGATTATATGATTAAAAATAAAGGCCTACTGTGAAATGTGATAAGATGGATTGGGATAAGCTGCATTCCTTACAAGCGAGGTCAGGGGTAGCTTGATCCAAGGGCTTGCTCTTTGTTTCAAAGTAGTTACATTTTCCCATGCATGTGGTCAACACAGAATTTGTCAGAAGATGAATAAATGGTATATATCATCACTTGATGAGATCTCAAAGAAGAGGTATATGGAAAAAAATTCAAGTCATTGGAGGTGTGGACCCATATACCGTGCCAAAGAAAGACTGGTTGGTGGATGAGAAGGAACTGCCTGCCGTCACCTCATGCAGCATCATCAGATATTTGATGTGCACACCCAGCCCATACACATTTGAACAATTCAGAAACATGAAAGGTTTGGATGCATACAATCAATTTGTTTGTGGATGGGTCCGAGAAGTGGCAGTATTGGTCATACCAAATTCATTTTTACGAGTAGTGATCAGTCGGGTAAGTTATAATTTCACATTCAAATGCACGCAATCACACCTTTTACCTTTAACTTTACATGGATTTATGAATTAAATTTACATTTTGCAAAAACACCTATTGCCTGCTAAACAGACTAATTTCTATGTATATTCTCCACAGTGGAGGTATACATGGAACTTGGTCTGCCCAGGAGGCAAGCACTCTAATTTAAGTTAATAAGTACCTATAATACTAAATATGAAGAAATTTAAGCAAGGCACACATGTCCTCTAGTTCCTTTTTATTCAACATATCACAACAGAAAAAAGAAATCATAGTCCCACATTTATTTACATAAATATATACATAGCTTCCAGGTTTACAGTATTAATGACTATTATAAAATACATGTGATCTACAATGTATATACATCAAAGCTCATGAACAAATGGTAACATGTCAACATTTTTATCAAACACATCCACACAAGATGCAGCTCATGTAACAAACAAAAATTGAGACAATTTTATTTGAATACAAAATAAATAATTTCCAGGTGATGCATTCCCAGCGTGCTACAGAGAAATTGTTGCAACCATGCATTATTGCAGACATTGATGGCACAATACAAGCTGCACACTGTAACTGTATGGCAGGGTTGGGGGAATCCTGCACACACATAGCTGCTACACTATTTAGTATAGAATATGCAGTACAAAGGCGGGAGAAAAAAACTGTGGCTCAAGACAAAGCTTACTGGATGGTGCCACCCACCAAATCAATCCCCTATGCCAATGTGTCAGAGATTGATTTTGCATCACCAAAAACAAAAAGAAAAAAACTTGACAACAGTGAATATCAGCTTCAGAGTCAGAATATGCAAGTGGAACAACAATCTTCCCTTACACAGAAACCCACTGCAGATGAAATACAGACTTTATTTGAGGAAATGAGCAGAAGTACATCTAAACCTGCAATTTTATCATTAGTGGCACCTTTTTCAGATGATTATATGCCAGTCATTGCAACCAAACCATTCCCTCAAATTTTGACAGAATTATATAATGATGAGTCGCTGTCCTTAAATTTCAAGGAACTTTTAGACCTTTGTGAGAAAGTAAAAATAAAAGTGACTGAAGAAGTGGCCAAAAATGCGGAGGAAGTCTCAAGGACACAAGCAGGTAGCAATCTTTGGTTCCAATATCGCGCAGGTAGGATCACTGCTTCACGGCTTCGTGCAGCTTGCCATACTGATCCCACATCACCCTCACCTGGTTTGATCAAAACAATCTGCTATCCCGAGCTTTTCAAATTCAGCACCAAAGCAACACGTTGGGGGTGTGAGCATGAGAAGCAGGCAAGGGAATCGTATGAAAAAAAATGATGAGTGACCACGAAAATTTCAAAGTAACGGATGTAGGCCTGTGCATAGACATCACTAACCCACACTTAGGGGCCTCACCTGATGGATTAGTCACCTGTGACCGTTGTGGTGAAGGTTGTTCTGAGATCAAATGCCCCTATTGCGTGAAAGATGCAGAGCTTACAGATACAATGGATAAAAGTAATTTCTGCTTGGAATCCAAGGATGGAGCTTTATCTCTGAAGAGAGACCATGTGTACTACTATCAAGTGCAGGCACAAATTAATGTAACAAAGAAGGAGTATTGTGAGTTTGTAGTTTGGACTACAAAAGACCTGCACCTTGAGAGGGTATCTCCAGATATGGAATTTTGGGCCACAGCAGTGGACAAGGCAACAACATTTTTGAAAGTAGGCATTTTGCCCAAACTTGTGGGTAAATTTTACACAAAGTCTAATATACCAGTCATATCAGCCAGCAGCAGTGGCAGTGAATTAGACGCATCAGTGCATGATGGTTCACAAACTTTGCAATCTGGAGTAGAAGCTCCCTTGCCATCCACTTCACACATTGAAACTCTAACTGTCCTAGAGAAAAACACTGCCAATGAAGATGAAAGTTTGTTGCAAACTACTTCAAACAATGACAGTCTGTCATGACAGGTGTGGTGCTACTGTAAAGGGCCCAAGAGTGGCGACATGGTGAAATGTGATAATGCACACTGCCCTCATGTGTAGTTTCACTTGGAATGCCTGGGAGTGACAAAAGTGCCAAAAAAGGGGAAATCAAAATGGTATTGCCCTGACTGCAGGAAACTTCCCCAATTTAAAAGGTACAAAGGACCTAAAAACAGACAAAAAAGTTCATAGCCTACGCTAACTCAGGGATCCAGTTAAGCTAAATAAAAATTGACAATAAACAGTATCATAGTTAGTTATTAGCCCGTTCCCCCCCCCCCCCGAAAAAAAACCTTTGTTTCCGGGTTCAGTACCCATGCCGCTGAACTTTTTTATGAGGCTAGGAAAGAAATATGCTTGCTAATTAGAAGAATTTGCTAATTTTTCCTCTAGGTATGAAGAAAAAGTTGGAAGTTAGATATAGAATGCAACTGAAATCAAACATATTTAAGGGGTATAAGTACATGTATATAAAATAAGTCCGGCCTGTTTTGTTTTTTGTTTTTCTTTTTTTTTGGGGGGGGGAGGGGGGCGCTTAGATATAAAGTGGTCCCTGGCAAATGTTATCAATTTACTGGCACAACAGAGTCTGACACATTGGTCAAAGCACAACAGACATGAACTAATTTATCTATTTGAGTAAGGCCTGATGAGTCTTTGTTGGAAATGTACTCCAATGGAAGTGTACTCCCCAATACCTGGTATTTTTGTCGCACATTACCAATTACACGTTCCACGTGTATTCTAACATTTGCTATCCGCCTTGTACTTTCAATATCTAAACCAGATAACTGCTTTTTACCTTTTGTGAAAGCAGGAATTTTAACTTCTGCACAGTGTAGCCCTACAGTTTCAGCAATGTCAAATCCCCTGTCTGCTAATATCAAATCTCCTGGCAAGAGGTGATCAAGAAAACCACAATTTTCCGTTAGTTTTTTGTCACTTACTCTACCACCCCAAGCTTTAGATATGAAAGAAATTACACCCTGTGGGGTGATCCCTATTAAAAACTTAATTGCATTGTGATGTTTGTATGAGGACCATGTTTGTGCTCTTGCCAGGAGATTAGATGGCCTGTCTATGAACACTACAAAGCAGTCAATTATGACCGCTACCCTTTTTAAAAATGTTTCGTGAATGATATAGGCATTGTTTTCTGTAAAGCTTTTCTGTCAGGCCACAGAATAAGGTGTTTTAATCTTATATAACTGGCATCAAGCCAGCAGGCCAAACTGCGAGATATTGTTGACCTGGAAACATTGAAGCTATATGCTAAGTCTTGTATTTGCAAATTTAGTCTCAACGGATAAGAAATACTGTAAATTGCTGGAATGGTGAGAGAACATTTATTTTCAATTTCACCCCCGACACAACAAAGTTAAAAATTGTCATGAGAAGGTAAAAGTTTGGGAGTCCTGTGTAAAATTTTACTTTGTCATCTTGTCCTTCAAAAAAACTTTCTGAAATTGTTTGTCCTGAGAGAGTGCGCTCTAGACTAAAAACTTTTTGTTTGATATTTAAATGTTCTCTTCTTAAAAGATCCATATCTGCTCCAGATAAATCTGTTTGGGTGCTGTTGCTGTTATTCACTTCTGGCTCCCTAAAGGTTGAAGTCGTTGCTGCCACTCGTGGTACCTTCAAATTTAGTAAAGCCTCTGCCATAGGTAAACTCTGCTTCCTCTTTTTCCCTTTTTTGTTGTCTTTCATGCCGTTCTATGCCAGTATCTGAGGACATCACTAGTTTAATGTGTCCCATGTTTACAGATGGAGCCCAATCAGGGTGTGTTCTTTCATACAAGTTTGCAGGTTTACCTGGAACGCATGAAAATAGCTAAATGAAACTGCAATAAATACATTGTATTATTTTACTTGATTTTGTGAGTTTTGTTTTCTTGGCATTGAGTAGATCTGTTTGAAATCAGTTATGACTGTAAGTGCTGTCCGATGCATGTGTATTCCAGTTCCAGTGGAATTGTGTATCGTGTAGTATTGTGCAAGTTTACTTGCAATACACGTTTAACCAGCAAAGTTATAAAGTAGAAGATGTTGTCTACAACATCAGTATTAAACATGATACTTTAGGTTGACACAGATTTTGGCAAGCTCCCTGCATGTAGAACTTTTCATTAACAGGTCAGGATATCTCATTACGTGGTACTATGCCCCTGTGCTGCTGCCACAGCAAATCCATGAACTTTATCATTTACTACTAAAAGGATTATCTCCTTTTTCACATACTCTCATTTTTCACTAATTAGCTACATGTACACAGTGTTAACAAGATTAAACTCACCAGAGTGAAAGTGATCTGAGCATACTCGATCGTACTGGCTAGGCTCCCACGCCTTTCTGTTTATATTACATATCCACTGTTGCCGTCTTTGTTCAGAAAGTTCTTTTGTTTTGTCTCCCTGGTTTGTAATAATGGCAGGGATTCTGTAATATGATCTGTTGTCTCTGCTTGATGTGTTTGCACATCCATGAACACAACAAAAGTTTGGCATTTTGAAAGAAAATAACAAAACTACAGCAGCTAGGTTCACACAGTAAATCAGTATAACATGTACTTGGTAGCCTGTAACTTACTCCACGCGTACCCTCCAACATGGCGGATAATTGGTTTCCAGGGAAATGTGACGTCAGCTGAAACCACACTATACACCATAGCCAAAGCAATACTTCAGGTCAACTCTTCACCTGCAGCAGTGGCTACCCTTGGTGAACTAGGATGGCTCCCCCTAAAACTGATTCCGGACCGCATTAGGATAAATAAGTTTCACAGAATGAAATTTGAGATGCCAGACACCAGGCTATGTAAGCAAATTTTTGACACTCTTTTGCAAAGAAATGATGACCAACCTGTAAAGAATTGGCCATATGTTGACGAAATTAAGAAGGTCTTTAATAACGTAGCCATGAAATCAGGTTAGAGGCATATAGAAGTTTGTAAGTCAACTCTCAAAACAAGAATTTTCCGCCTCCTCGCTGAAAAATAAGGTATGTTGGTTCCTTGGTAGGTACGCATATGATCTTGGACAGGACATTGGTGAATTATTTGACCAAACAAGTAAAACATTTGGTTGAGGCTTGGCATTAGAGGAGACAGTCACTTAATGACTTCTCGGAATGACAGACTCTATGATCGTTCTACATGTACCTCTTGTAAATATACCTCCTCCAATGTATATACTGTATATAATTTTGTTGGGAAGTTTGGTAACGCCACAAAATAAAACGTGATAGTGCTCTCTTGGCTTAAACTTACAGATGGAGTCAAACCAACCGAGCCGGGGTACGCTGCGGCGTATTTGTTACGTCTGCACGACTTTGCCCCCCCCCCCCCCGTCACTCTGCGGAGGGTCCCCCTGGTACAAACCTACATCTCCAAGAGGATGTAACAGAAGTGAATTGAAAATCTTGTAACTGACTTGTACATTCATACTGTGGTAATACCTGATTTTTTTCTAACGAAGACACAAATTATTACTGATAGATACTATACTTATTTCTAACATACGAAGATTATTTGATTGATAACAAAGATGCCTGATTATTTGTATATATTTTGAACGCATCATGGAATTTCCCCCGTTCCGTTGGTGCCCCCGCTGTAAAAGGGAAGTTTTCCTAATAAACTATTATTATTATTATTATTATTATTATTATTATTATTATTATTATTATTATTATTATTATTATTATAGGAAAAATATAGAAATATGAAATTAGACTTTTCCACACGCAGAAAATAACTGATTGGCGGCCGAGCATGGAAATTATATAGAAACAGATTTTCTCACATTAAAAGCAATTTCGACTACGCAGGGGCCTTACATTTAAGAAATTGATATCGAGTGTGTTGCTATTATGGGGTTATGGCAGCGGCATTGAGGCTGAAGTCGAACGTGCTCCCGATGTCATAAATATATATATATATATATATATATATATATATATATATATATATATATATATATTATTTCGTTTCAACTGTTATGAATAACAAAAATGAGTAAAACACCACTTGTGCTCGACAATGTAGAATGGAAAAGATTAAGAGAATAAATGAAATGGTATGTACACTGAACTTGTAGATGAAACTGTATACAGCCGGTTTAACCATTTATCAGGAGGTGAAGAATATGATGGAATCCACTTACGCCCTGGTTTGACCAAGAATGCACACAGAACAAGAGCAGGAAGGACGGCCAAATATGTTTGTCTATATGTATGTTTGTGCGTATGTATGTATGTATGTATGTATGTATGTATGTATGTATGTATCTAAGTATGTTTTGGCGATGGGGTACTATCTATACAATGATAGGAGTACAGGCACAGCCGGACTGTCCCTATCTTTATGGCACTGTGTAGAATTTTAACACCCAACCCTCATTTTACGCATTCAGCTTTGAATCCCCCACCCGTCCTTTGAAAAAAGAGCTAGAAATTGCTTAATTTCAGACACAAATACCACATCTGACTTAATTTTGGCCCGTGTAAATAAAAATGTATAATATTGACTCCATTTTTTTAGCAAAATGTAGAAGTGCCTTCCTCTAACTTTTGGAAAATCGTGTATGTGAAATTGGGTTTTAAGCCGTCAAGCAAGGCTGCCGATCCTTTTCAGGGGCAAGGACACCCCACACTCACCCTACGCACACATGCTTTTTGCATACAGTAGGCTAAGGAATTATTTCATATTTCATTGTAGGCCGATATATATATAGATATATAGATATGTGTGTGCTTGTGTGTGTGTATGTATATATTGTATATGACTTCAAATTATATTTCTATATAGGCCCTACCTCTCAAACAGTGTGCGTGTTGAAGGCCCTACGACACAAGACATTTTATTATACCTCAGAGGGAAATCCGTACACGTGATTGGTTAATTGGGCATGGGACAGTTTTGCCTGTCCACTTCTGTGAAAGTACTGTCCACCGCTCACTGTAGCGCTAGATGGCGCTGCATAGCCCATTTCTTGAAATGTGAACTTTTCTCCATGATTGCCATCTTGCCTTGTGTGCCAAATGTATAGAATGTGTATCATTAAAATCTATTAAATGGAAGCTTTGATGTTTTATTGTTCTTCGGTATAATAAAACAAATGGTGCCCTAGGCCTTGGGGGACAGGAAGAATTGTGAACCTTCGGGATGGACTGTCCACCCTCCGCTTTGCGTCGGGTGGACAGACCATCCCTCAGGTTCACAATTCTTCCTGTCCCCCTCGGCCAAGGGCACCAATTGTATACTGTCACAGCCGGAGCCTGGCTGGTGGTAGAAACAGAGGCAGCCGGTGCGGAAGGTGTCAATTAAGTGCTGAATACACTGGATGATGCTCGTGGGAGGGTCTTCAGCGTTTTGACAGGTTCATCACCAAATTTTGTTGCCTCAAAGTGAAACAACTCTGTAGGCCTATTTCCATTGATATTGAAGGTGAAGCACCCAATTACTATGACTATAATTAATCCATACTACAAATGTGAAGGGTTTCTTACATGGGGTACTACATTCGTACATTCACGGTTTTTTTCTTTTTCTTTTTTTTTTCAGTAATAAATAAATTTTATGTCCTGATAATAACATGCCTGGTTTCCTCTGTGTGGAGTAGAAACTACCGATGGGTTGGGAGAATGCCTCGAGCTGGGTCCCAGCCACAGAGGGTATCAGACATGTGTGTTCTTTTATTATTATTATTATTATTGTTTTAATTTTTATTTATTTTTCTATTTTATTTTATTTTCTAGCTTGACTTAGCAATTTAGATATTTGCGTAAAAATGCTTACTAGTTTAGATTGCATGTATAATTAGTAAGGTTTCAGTTTAAATACGAAAGAGAAAAGTACATGAATACATGAATGATTCCTCCAAAAGGTACAGAACCTCCCACCACCCAACCCGTAATGCATCTTAGACGATTCGAGACTGACAGTTAACATGCCTAATGACGGAAATTTGATTTGAAGGTTTCCCACGGATGACCCGTTTATTAAATTCATTTGGCTCTTTAAACCTAGAAATTTCAAAACATTTTCATCAAACGTGTTGTAATTGATGGGTTATTAATATAGAACTAGTCATTAATAGTGATTGCATTGACTGTGAAATACAGCGAGTTTACAATAAATAGGCCTATTTTTATGACTGAAAGTAGGACAACTTGATCTGACCAGTTTTCATGTGTGACGCAATTAATAGCGTGACTCTTGACGTCATGTCGTTACGTTTGCGTTTTACTTGAAGTTGAAGAACTTGTGTAATCTATTTGATTTGATCACTCCGCCAGGTAGGCCTAGTTGGGTCTGTTGTAACACCAAGCGCTGTAGGTAAGCGTGGGCTTAATTGTTTTATGATTCAATTTTGGTAGGCCTAAACATGAATGTTTGGTGTAGTTTTCATTATTTATATTTATGTAATGTGGGCTACATTTTTAAGAAGGCCTATTGACAAAGGAGCATCATATTTGCTTTATTCCGTAATACATCAGCTTGGGATGTTTGTATTGTAAATGCAAAAATGGTGCCGCCAGTTAGCAGAATGACTTGTCCGGGGATAAAATGGCACCAAAACAAGTCTTGCGCTGGTTCCCCGCTGATGACCCGATTTTATAAAGGCTAATAATGCCTAAAACTTTCTTCTAAATTTCAAATTTTATTAATATGATTTGTTCCTTTTATAAATAAATTTGCTATTATGATTTAGAACTATGCAGTTTTTCAGTGAATGGTACGGAATAGGACTTTGCTCTCAGAATATCGGACTTGATAGTGTTCAAACGGTACATGGGCTTACAGAATTACGTTTGTAAAGTTTCTGTTTGTATTAAATATTAAACAAGACAAGGAATCTCAATCAATCGATCAATCAATCATTTATTGTGTGAAGAAAAATGTACATGAAATATATACATAAAGCACACAACTTGAGTACATAAACACGATAAAAATCAGCGACGTGGCTGAGCAGGTTAACAATAATATATCTAAATCCATAATAGTATCTATGATCAGGTAGGCTGTTCCACATACAAATCACCCTGTTACTGAAAAGGTATTTTCTTAAATTGTATTTACACCTTTTGATTTCAAGCATGAAGGAATGTCCTCTTAGACCCTGACACTCCCTTCTCGTAAAACAGCGTTCAAGTTCACTGATTCAAGGCCGTTTAAAATTTTATATACTTCTATTAAGTCTCCTCTAGTTCTACGGTCTTCCAGGGTAGTTAAAGTAGGGGGGGGGGATTGAGCCGCCCGTTTACAGGAGGGTATCAGATTTGACATTTTGTCAGCATTTCTTTAAAAATAATCGATGCAAAAGTGTATTACCTATGTAAAATTAAAGTATAGACCAATATGCAGGAACCGTATTTTTTGTCTACAAATAAGATACATAATAACAGAATTATCGAATTCTTTGATCATCATTTTAAACATCAACAGTTACTTCATTTTGTGAGCTAAAAAAGTCTGGGAAGGGGACATCTGACGGGAAAAAAAAAACGGTTCCCAGATAATATATTCGGAAAACCAAAAAAAAAACGGTTCCCAGATAACATAGGCCTATTTATCTTTCGAAAGACGATTATTTGAAGCAGATCGGTCAATTAGCCATTTATTGACGCTGTCAACAAAATTGATTCATAAGCAGAAAATTTCATTCCGAGAAATCGGCGTTGAAAGGTTTGAGGCCCTTTTTTCGCACATTGTTGGCCATAATGACAATACAGCTTTCCAAATTCGGCCCGTTTCGGTCTCAGTACTTCGAAGAAAGGTCAATCAACATCTTTGATGTATAGTTTCAACATACAATGATGTTTATTGGCTTAAAAAAGCAGTTATTTACCCGAATGACATCAAATGCAGCCACACTCGAAGGCTTGCCAGTCGGGTTTCCACGCGAATGGGACAGCTTCAAAGGGGGATTCGAAAGCGGACTAGCCACGTGACCCGAAGGTGCCATCACCTTGACCCTAGCAACCTTGTTTGCATATGGCGCCGCTTGAATAAACGGGTTGCAGTTTCACAGCTTGCTCTACTAAGAAGGCTGCCCGGTAGGCAGGAGTTGGTCACTCACTTCTCATCACCTTGGATCAAAGAACAACATGGCTTTATTAACAGCATGGATGGGACATTCGCCATTCAGTGTCTTGGACTACTTGCGACCTCACTTGCTTGGTCTTGACGGAGAGAGGTGTATACATGTCGTTCTGAATGTAGCTTATAAATGCTAGATAGGCGGACAACATGGATGATCGTGACGTAACATTTAAGACAATAGTCCTGTTACTGATAAACAAACACTCCCAGGATAAATTATACTTCAAAGAAGAAACAAAACAAAAACAAAAAGCAAAGCATACGTTTTATTGTGGAGAATCCATTAGTTTCAACGTTGTATTGGTGATGAAACTGTATTGCTAGATTGAATAACCTAATCCACTGATTTGCTGAAGTAGTCTTTGATCAGACCCTGACGGTTACATAGATCAATATAATGCACCAGACCACGCTCAGATGTAAGGTGATGACCCTACACTTCGTGCGCAAGGGTAAAACTTTCTTGCCTGCCAAGACGGACTGTGTTTGCTTACCTGGCGACACGCACTTCAAGTGCAACTTAACAATTATTACGCAGAGCGAGTCTGTGTGGCAGTCAAGAAAGTTTCCTATTCCCACAAAATTGAGAAAGGGATGGGCATCGTGAGGGAGCGTGTTCTTCGTGGCCTTGGTTTTTTTTTTTTTTTTTTTGGTTTTGTTTTGTTGTTTTTTTGTTTTTTTGTTTTTGTTTTTTTGTTTTTTGTTTTTGTTTTGTTTTTTGTTTTGTTGCCGGGAGCACAATAGAATACGCAAGCCTATTTCATTGGTTCCTTCACATATTAGCGCCTTCCTTGTGATAAAGAATGCCATTCACTTTGCCATATTTTTCTCGCGTATTGCCATTCGAAACCTTGCCACTCATGTAACATATTTTTGATTTTGTGGAGATAAATAGCCCACTGAAAGATAGTTGGCTCACCCTTGAATTGCAATAAACTGATCGAGACACAAAACCGAAACTTCCTGATGGGTGAGTGGTATCGGAACATGCCGCGCACAGTGAGACAAAATAATTTTATATGACCGATCAACCAGCTAAAAGCAGAGTGCAGAGTCGCTTTTCGCAGTCATTTAACAGTAATCTGATTATTTTATCCCCCTGATGGTCAAATTTTTAAAGCTTTTTTTTCTGTCCCCTCGCTCAGAGTACTTCGAAACACCCCCGTATGAAGTGGGCAAGTCCGTGCATGTGCAATGTGCCAGTCTTCCAGTTCTACAAAATGCGACACCGCTACAGACGATACCAGTTTTAGTGGAGGCGTGTGCTTCATATAAATTTACTTCAAGGTAAACATTTAATGCTATTCACCGTTTCAAATTCAGGTAAAGTCACATATAATTATTGAAGGCAGATATAATTATTTACGCTGAATCGAATCCCCGCCTTTATAGTTTGCGGCATATTTATAGCCAAGTGGTCCAGTGTTAGGAATCCTCGATCGTCATGTGTATTTTTTGCCAGTAAACATTAAAAGCAAATTGGTCAAGACTGTAGAAAGGGTTGTAAGCCTTTATAATGTTTACAATGCCATGATTATGAGTAACGATTTACGCATAGGTTTTAATTGCCTTCATTGAAAACACACTGAGGCTCACGTCCATCGCCAGGTGCCGGTTTGACAATCGCCTTTTGTCGTCCATTATTTTTTCATTCTTTTTTTATCACACTGTGAGAAGGAAAACATGAGCCCATCGATTTAATTATCTATATGGCCATTTGATCACCACAACAAACCAATTAATCAGTCCTAATCTTGTCAAGCAGTTTATACAAGATATTGGTAGCAGCGCACCTCAAAATGTCACAGTTGGTCGCTTGTCGTTGCCACGGTCTTGGATTGTGGAAAGCAGCTATCCAAACTTTGGCGGACTAATTAGCATACATTTGTAAACAGACATGCTCATGCTGCAGCCAGCTAAAACATGGTCATGTTTTTTCCCTTTTTCATCACATAAATTTTGCTTTTTTAGTATTCATGTTTGGTGACAAGAAAGTTAAAGTGCCAAACTTTACGAAAATGGAAAAAACTCATTTTCTGTCGGGTCACGATTTTGCCGTTATAGCTCAATCCCTTCCGCTACCTTAACTTTAACTCTCTTAACCTCTCTTTATAACTCAAGTTTGCGATGCCAGGAATCAACTTAGTGGCTCTTCTTTGTACTTTCTCTTAAATAACCTTGTCGTTTTTCAGGTAAGGAGACCAAGCCTGCACACAAAACTCCAAATGTGGTCTTACATAAGATTTATACAGTAGAGAATCCTTTGAGAAACATGAAAAAGTACGTTTTATCATTCCTGATATGCTATTGGCTTTAGAGGCTGCTTTTCCTATATATTTAGAAAAAGACAAAGAATCGGTTACTAGGATACCCAGATCTTTCTCCTCTGTTACATTTTTAAGGGTGTGATTATTCATTTCATAGTTATAGTTCTGATTTTGCTTTCCAACATGTAGTACTTTGCACTTGTCCTCATTGAAACCAAGTAGCCATTCCTCCGACCACAAAGACAAGTTGCTTAAGTCACTTTGAAGTGTATCTCGATCTAATACTGATAAAATTTGGTGGTATACTTTAGTGTCATCGGCAAAAATCTTACAAGATGAGGAAATAACAGCAGGTAAATCATTTATATACAACAAAAATAGCACCGGCCGCAGAACAGACCTCTGGGCACCCCATTTGTTATTTTCGCCCATGATGATTTGGTCTTATTTACACTGTTACACTGTTTTCGGTCTCTAAGAAAATCTTCGATCCAAGCACTTAAATTTCCTTCAATACCATATTTATGTAGCTTATAAATTAGTCTACCATGTGGAACTGTATCAAAGGCTTTTCTAAAGTCCAAATATCCTGCATCAAAAGGCACTCCTTCATCATACATGGATGTCCAATCCTCCAAGGTAGTTAGCAGGTTTGTTAGGCAAGATCTAGCTTTTCGGAACCCTTGTTGTTCATCACATAACAACATATTGTTTTCAATATGTTGAACAATCCTTTGTCTATTAATCTTTTCAAGAAGTTTACATACTTGGGAAGTTAGGCTTACAGGCCTATAATTGCCCGTCACGGATTTGTCAACCTTTTTCAAAATGGGCGTAACATTGGCTTTCTTCCATATATCTGGCAATTTGCCTTGATCAATAGATTGCCTCATAATCCAATACGAAGAAAAATTAAGATTTACAGCACATTCTTTTAGCACCCTAGGATGTATCTCATCTGGGCCTAAGGCCTTGTTTGGGTTAATATTGAGTAGTGAATCTCTCACCTCTAAGGGTGTAAAATATTCATTATCTAATACCTGATCGTGAGTATTGCCGGCATAGTTAAAAGGTTCAGGTGCATCTTTGTCAAAATGTAAATGTACAAAGTCATTGAACCAAATTAAATATTTATCATCCTCTTTAACATAGACAGACTGGAAAAAACCATTCAGTTCCATAGCTGTTTCTAAGTCGTCCGAGGTTGTTGAACCATCGTTCTTGCGAAGTCCAGTTACTGTTGATCTTGATTTAATTTTACTGTTTACAAACATATGAAACGCTTTCGGGGTTTTCTTAATTCTCTTACATAGATCTTCTTTGTACTTTCTCTTGATACCTCTAAATTTCTTGGTAGCCTTGTTTCTTCTTTTAACATACTCTTTATACCTGGCATATGACCTAGTTTCAAGATACCGTTTCCGAGCAAAATATTTTCTGACTACGCTTTTTGCATTATTATTGAACCACGGTGGTTTTACCTTGGTACACATTCGTTTATAATAGTCGCAAGTGAAGTATGTAGATTGTCCCATGCATCACTTACATCTGTTGCTAATGTAACAAGACTCCAGTCTTTCTCTGCTAATAACTTATTCATTTTATCGTAGTCAGCTTTGTTATAATCATATCTATATACATCTTGATTATATTTGCTTTCAAAGTTTTGTAAGTAATTCCAAGTGATGATACTATGATCTCCCTTTCCTAGGGGGCAATGTATTTCTATGTTGGATATATCTAAGTCACTTGATGAAGTAATTAAATCTAAACAGCTTGGTACATCCTCCTCTCTCTGGCGTATAGGATCAACCATATGTTGATTTAGAAATAAGTCCTTTAACTTGTCATAAAACATTTGTGAAAATGAATTTTCACTATCAAGTACCATACAATTTTTCCAATCAATAAGGGGTAAATTAAAATCTCCAGTTACCATGAATTTACCCTTGCAACCTTTTCAAGTTGTTTAAGTACCTTATATTATGCTCTTGGGAACTATCACCTTTCCTGTATACCACTCCAAAAAGATTATCTGGTTTACCAGGGTTTTTTTCCCAAATCCATAGAGTATCTTTTACTTCTAAATTGTTTAACTTTGCAAAGATGTGCTTGTAATGTGTCTTTCACATATATTATCACCCCACCTCTCACTTCTGATGTATCAGTCCTGAATGAAAGAAAACCTGGAATATTAATGAAATCATCAGTTACGTCATTTTTTAACCATGTCCCTGTCCCAAAAATGACACCGGTTTGACTTCATGAATTTTTACTGTAAATTCATCGAACTTACTTTGTAAACTTTCAAAGTTTGTCATAAACGTGTAATGTTATTTCTTACTACTACACAGTCATTGTTATAATCTAGTTGTCGAGAGTTCGGTTTTTGAACTTCACAATCTTCAAGTCCCAGGGAGGGCCGCGCACTCGAATCTGCCAAATCAAAAACCCCTAGTTCTAATATACTGTTTCAAATAAAAAGTGTACCCCAAATTGTACAAGATTAGGAACGCCATCAGATATTATTTGTAACAATGGAGTCCTGACATAACAACATACCTATAACGATGCTTTCCAGCGTTTCAGATCTTTTAACTTGCAGTTCTGAGCTTTCCGACAAAGCACATGCCCATTTACCCTCTTAACATGTAACACTAGGTAAACTCAGAGACACCCATCGCGATTGATAAATCTTTTCTTGATAAGAACAAATAATAATTCATTTTTGACTAAGTTGATTTGTTTACATGAAATCAATTTCTTTTATCGGCCTTGTTTTATTTAACCATGTCAGCATAATTAATCATAATTTCAAGCGATCACCACACTCTTGCCATCGCACAAGAGCTTTGTTCTCTTACCACGTCCTCTTATGTCAAGAATTCTCTCGATTTTGTATGTGGTGTTTTCATTGACACTAATTTGTCGTTATCCACCCTGATACAAGGTTCCTACCACTGGTGCACCAGCTAAATCTTTGAGCGTGTAAAGTGGATTCCCATCACGCATTTTGCTGACTACGATAATGAACACTTCAATGTTCAATGAGTATTTCGTGATATATATTCTTTCAAATACGTGTCGTAAATGTGAATTGCGAACATTGTTACCAATATTGCATTTGAACTACCCTTCCTGAAAATTGTCCACTGTTCCGTTCCCATCTCCTAGATACGATCATTTCCACAACGAGACGTCGGTATCTTTAATGATTACTGATGATGGTAACTTGTTGTAAAATCTCTACCTAGTTGAAGGTTTGAGTTTAAGAAAATATTTGTATATGTTCGTTGTGTATGGTTAAATAATTCATTACTTTTCCCAGAGAAGATCTTTCATGGACTACTCAATGAATTCTGTCTGTGGCGGAGTCAGCCACAAGTGAATTGTTGTCTTTCCTATTTTAACAAATCTGAACAGGTTTGTATAAAGTTTAAGTTTCTTTAGACTTTAACCACTCTTTTTGTTGATGTTTAGATATTTCGTTTCTCTCATAGGTACCCATGTGGAAACACAATCGTTCCCAACATAAGTGTGGAACGATTTTACGACCGAAATGAAATAAAGAGAGAATCCTTTTGGTTCTTGTTTTCTTTGTAAACCATTCAGATTACGTAAGATAAAAAGAGTAAATGAAAGTTCTTTCTTGAGTGACGTACCTTAGCAACGCAATGTTGAACTGAACAAAATGGAGTCGAAACGGCTGCAGCAAGCACGCTAAACCAAGTAGGTTTTTGACAAAAACATAGGATTTAACACTCTATGGGAGAAACAAAATTCCACCTGGCCGTGTCATGGGGAATCGATTTAGACAGGACTCGTTTCAAACTGTTCACTGCTCGCCAAAGGCTCGTAGTGAACGGTTTTAAAACTCGTGTTGTCTAAATCCATTCCCCATGACACGGCCATGTAAAATTCTATATATCTTCCATCTTTCTTTATGAACTTTAGCTACTTCTGTGCTCGGCTTCGTTTTCAAAGCCCTTGTCCAGACAAAACGACAATCTACAGCCGCTGGGAGGAAATAAGCATAGTTTTCATCGTACTTCTTCACTGAAGCCATGTAGCAATATCCAAAATCCCACATGTGGTCTAACGTCCTGCTCCCGCCGCCCTGCCGTTTTAATTCGGCTGCACTAAATCTCTTCATAAAGGTTTGTATAAAGTACAAGTTTCTTTGGCCTTGGAGGAAATACGCTTCATTAGGAGGAACAATGGGAACACGCCTGATTAGGAGGAGCAATAGGAATACGCACTGACACTTTGGAAATGAGAGAAAAAGTCTACATGTATTATTTGAATTGCATCTATATTTCTCCATCTTTAAAACATTTATTTCATCCAAACTTCGACCCTTTTG
Organism: Hermodice carunculata; assembly: GCA_964020975.1. Classification (NCBI taxonomy): domain Eukaryota; kingdom Metazoa; phylum Annelida; class Polychaeta; order Eunicida; family Amphinomidae; genus Hermodice; species Hermodice carunculata. Next base: position 73,209,923 of record OZ026623.1, read on the forward strand.
GTTATAAAGTAACATTTGACTTTTTATGTGATGTGGCTAATGTTTAGGTATACCCGGGGGTTTGGGCGGAGTAGTAATGGTCGGCGAAATCCTGGCGTCTGCACTAGTTTGGACTCCACTCTGTTCTTTTACTGCATGGTCTCGGTGAATCATCGATGAGATCGTTGATCTGCTTGGGTAATTTATCAACCATGTGGTCTGCTTCCTGATGTGAAGAGCTGTCGGTAGTTGAGTTAGCTTCGTATGCTAGGGAACCATGAAACCCTAATGTGACTTTACTGTCTGTATTGGGAAATGTGATATAAATCTTTTAGATGTCGGGGGGGGGTCATGTATTGTCCTGTAATACGTCCAGTCATTTTACATTTTACTTCTTTTCACGAGAGGGGCTCATAAAGGCATTGTCTGCTCCTCAATCGTTTTTTTTTCTTTGAAGAAATGAAGTAAGTCATTAGTCATAAAAGAGTCACGTGTGGTTGCTGCTGGATGAACCCACAGTATATAGTAGGAAGTTCTGATGCCTTATCAATAACTCGCTTATATTTTGTGCAAACGCGTGTCTGTCCGTCAACTGAGGTTTTTTAGGGTGCAAATGGCGGTTGGGACAATAGCTATTCATTCTCCTTTTAAGAATTGTATATCAACATGTCTTCTCCCAGTTATATGTCTTCTTTCTCTTGAATATACGAGATCGTAGCCTGTATTTGTCGTCCCAAGTGGGGACTCAGGCCTACGAACAAATAGCCACCCTTAATTTTCATGTAGTTCACATAAGTTACCAGAAAGTTTTTTGGATTCTCCAAAAATACATGGCCAGTAGAATGTTTTATCTCACTTGCACCCCTTAAACTTTCTAAGAGAAACTGAGAATGAGTATTTAAAGCAATACTACGTGATCTGATTGCTCTGTGAAAGAAATTCCGATAAATGTATATTACTTTAGGCCTGTATGATTACCCCCTTAAGAGAGCAATTTTTCTGCTTGTTAACTGTTTGCCACTTCAGACATGAGAACACCAGTATAGTAGATGTAGAAGTGTCTGAAATCATGTCAGTAAGTGTTAATTCACTTGTAAAGTATTGATGGAATTCTATGTTGAGGATAGCTCATCCCATAATATCAAAGAGTTGTTGGTGTATGTCATACGTATAAATAATATGAAAAGGCGTTTAACCTTAAAAGAGAGTACCGCATGAATGAATGCTGTGCAGGACTCTTGTTCCACAATAGAAATGATTGTAGTTTAAACCAAAAATTGTCTAAACTCCAAACTTCGATTAAATGCATTATCATTCGTGCACTTTTCATATAGTTGGTTTCAGTAATTAACAACATTTTAGGGGGAGTATGACGTTATAAGAAATGTTATATTGACATATTGCCTGAAAGATCCCTTGCGCTTTTGTGTCTGTCGTCTGAAAAACACACATGTTAGTCCATAGTTGGTCTACGTATGTATGTATGTTTGTATGTGTGTATGTATGTATGTATGTATGTATGTATGTATGTATGTATGTATGTGTGTATGTATGTATGTATGTATGTATGTATGTTTAAAGCATCTGTTGCCAACATTACTTCAAAAACACTGGTTGACGCTAGTATGTGTCAATCGGTAAAAATATATGTAGTACATAAACAAGATGAAAGAGTGTTATACATGTTCCTGCATTTCAAGTGCCATAAAACCGTATGCAATACACGGCCACCCAAAGGCATTTTGCGGAGGAACCTGTCCTTGGCAAGACGGAGAAGTTGTGGAATAACATAACACAAGCAATTCAAATTTTGAAACCTGCACCCTCTGAAAACTAATGGTATGCCTGTATATAAAATAAATGGGGGATGAAACTGTGAAATGTAAAACTAGAGAATACACGTTGTTGGAATGTAGCAATTTAAACACTTCAACCGAGTTGGGGGTGGGGGGGTATTCTGCTGGCAGATAAAGTAGAGACCTTCCACCAGTTTTGTTTTCCTTCTAATAAATTGTTTATCTTAATATTTCAAAAAGACGTACTTTTGATGAGATTAGGTTGGGATTTTTTACATACACATGGCTGCATTTGTATTGTTCCAAATACAAGTACATGTACACAATATATAACACTTTCCTAAAATGATTTGGTGCATTTTCATTCTTGCACATGTTCAACTAAACAGAATTTCTTGCTTATACATCAAGCATATGTATTGTCTCAAATTGCATGTCATAAATATTACATTTCCGACCTACAAAAGTATGAAACCTCAAATGTTTATAATTGGGAGATGCAGGTAAAAGCGCATGAACAGATTTAAAAAGTGCACACAAACAAAGAAAAAGGACCATTGTCCATCAAAATTGCCTCATTTTAACAGCTTTTGAAGTCTCAAAAGTAGGAGACTCCAGTCAAAATCGGGAGTTGACAGGTTGGACCTGTTGACTATGGTTTCAACTGTTTGTCATTATACAATCATGGTAATAAGGGCTAACAGTATCACAGCTGTAAACTTGCTGGTGCCACCTAGTGGCAAACTTACACATCGATTCCCATCAGCTGTCAGTGATATGTGCTGCACTTGGCATTGTCCTGATGACATGATTAATACCCCAGTGGTATATATACATTTCCAGTGGTGCCGCAGGATCCACTTCTCGTAGGATCAAAGGGATCGTGTCCTGGGCTATAAGCAATGTCATCATAGGCTGGTGAAGGGTCAGCTACAAGGACAAAAATGAACAAAACTGCAGCAAATTCGTAAGCACCATCAGGAGTAACAGATGAAAATAATCCAACATATCAGGGCCAGAGGTAATTTTTGAAAAAGCCACTGGGCTAGCTAGTTGCCTACACAGACAGACTGAGTGAGGACACTGCGGTGAATCTGCTACACTTCACAAGAGGAGATGAGGTCAGTTTGCTGGCAACAGGGCCAGTGGATATTTAAAACTACTAGGCCTCTTGCAACATAAAGTTACCCCTGAAATTATTAGCCAATAGTTGTTAACTGTTTAACATGTTCAAACTGGGCTCACTTTTTCTCACAATTACTCCAGTCCTCATCATGGGTTACAGTAGTCTCCATGTTGTGAGACCACTGAAAAATCACCTGTTTGGAAAGTCAACCTTTCCAAGACTGGCATACTTTGGTTTACTTTAACCCTTTCCACCTTAAACCTGCTAAAACAGGTTTCTAGTCAAATATCGTCTCTTTCTCTGTTTTCGAAAAAAAATTCAAGTCATGAAAAACAATTTGAATGAGAATTATAGATGAGACCTATAATATGAGCTGGGTGCTGAGCACTTAAACTGTGCCAAGGAAAGCTGTTTACTGAGCCTTAATTTAAGGGGAATAATTTTGGGCACATAGTCACAAATGCTGACAAATGTGGCGCCACTAAATTTAGCATCTAAGGTACTGTGAATCTATTTTGTCAAAAGTGCATCATATATGCTGGTTGATGGGCATCTTGCCCAGGAAGCAAAGCTACCAGCGGCATAGGAGAGAAAGTGCTCTTGAGCAAGGTTTGACCAAATTGATGTTTGACTGATTCATTTGTGTGAGTTCATTGCAACTATAAATCATGTATATAGTATTTCATTGGAGATATTCAAATTTAACTTCATTAACTGCGGACCTGCTCTAGTCCCTTCAGTTAACAGGCAAGAAAAGTATGTTTGCACCATATAAGGCAGACACTTGTGACAGTTAAATAGCTTAACAGTACAGAAATAACATTTTCATCTTACATATAAGTTTGATCAATATGTATAATATCTTTTCTGTTTTAAGATTTTGCAAAGATCTTTTGTAAAGCTTTCAGTCATCTCAGGTTGTTTCTTTTATCATTCAATTGGTCGCATTCCTTTAAATGTGAGGGAAAGGGTATTGCAATTTATTTTCATTTCATATATTTCACTATAGGAGCCACATAATACTGCTGCACATTTAAACCAACAATGGATATAAAGTACTTCAATCCCTGTGAACAATAAATTTGATGTTCCAGATAGGCTACAACTGCCAGATATCCTCACCATGAAATATAATTACCATGTTTATCAGATAAATCAGCATTAGTAAACCTAAGGGAGTAGAGCAGTGATATTATCTGTACGCGGTTGACCTTGAAGTACTCCTAGGAACACTGGTAGAATTCTTAAAGAATTGAGTGTCCCAATTTGTAGAAGTTCACATGGGCCTGCTCAATACATGGATCTACATGCCTTTCTTTGACCCTTTCCCCCTCAAACCGGCCAAAACCGGCTGTTGGTCAAATGTCGTCTGCTTCAGTGTTTTCAACTAATATCAACAATAATGAAAAACAGTTTTGACCAAGAATTTTAGATGAACCCTATCAAGATCACATGCCCCAGGTCAACAACTTTCCTTGGCATGAGTTGGGTACTTAGGGCCCAACTCATGCCAAGGAAGACTGTTGACTCAAGTGTCAATTCAAGGGGGAAAGGGTTAAAGCTCTTTGCGACAGCCAAGGTGGCAGCGCAGGATCCCAGGTAATGAATACATCCTATTCCCCTTAGTACCCTGGGCAACTCCCAAATGTGGGCTGGTAGAAGCCATCTCCACTACCATCACGACCATATAAGGGTATGGACAACTAGTCGGCAACTCCCCAACCCCATTTCCGGATAAGAATGTGGGCCACTCGCCCCCTCTTTATGGCAAAATGTCCTCTAGCCGCCTACTAGCTGCCAACATAGCTGGCCATGGGCAGCCATGGCCAGCACGGGGTGGGGGGGGGGGCACCTCTATACTTATTTTTTTGTATGGGTAGGGCTAGCATGTTCAAACTTCTCACCAGGAAACATATTGCTCTGAGCAGTTGGTGTGGTCTGCCCAGCAGGGTTGAGAGTTGGCCCTCCAGGGTAGGTACTTGGTCCAGCAGGGTACATAAAAGGCCTTACAGGATTATGGCTTGCCGCAGGCTGTAATGCTTGCTGTGTCACAGGATAGTTGGCTGCTGGCTGCTGCATCACCGTGCCAATGATGTGGTATTCCCACTGTAATGTAGCTAATGTTGTGGTTGGATTCCCTGAAATTTACATGGTTTGCACATTTTTGGAACAAATAAATGCAGAAAATTCTTGAAATTGCCTTTATATAAGTTTATAATTGTAAAAAGCGATATATTTTAAACATAAATGCAGACAAAGATGGAAATTCATTTGAGCATAAAATAAATTTTATGATGGCACAACTAACATTGGAAGATGACTTCTCCTGACAATACAGTAGGTGCTACTTTAACCATTCCCCCCTTAAACCCAACAAAACTGTTTTTTGTCAAATGTTGTCTGCCTTTATATTTTACACTTACTTCAAGACTAATGAAAAATAACTGAAAGAGAGCTGTAAATGAGGCTTATCAAGATTACATGATGTCCCAAATCAACAGTTTTCCTTGTTGTGACTTGGGCACTAAGCACCCAAATTACACAAAGGAAAACTGTTGACTCGAGTTTTAACTTTTTCGCTGCCAACTGTGACTAAATCAAAGTAATTAAGATGAACATCTCTGAATTGTGAATTATCAAATGAAGACTATGTTAATACTTTTTTGTCGAAAGGCCTTTTGTTCAAGTACCAGCATGTTTATAGTCCCGTAGAATATAATGGTCCATGTTAACAGCATTTCTGGGCACACTTTGGAGCATTCAAAAAACCTGTTGACTAAGTCCAATACTTGACATTAAAAGAGTTTTTTCAAGGGAGAAAGGGGAAAGGCTTCGCTTAGTTAGTGGTTTTCACATTGCTTGCATGCCATGTCACGTCTCATCGCGTCACAAGCAATATAAAAAGAGGGCCATGGACGTCTTGTGCGCAACTGACATTACATGCACTGTCTGTAGTGGCCCTATGACTTTCAGCAGAAAATGAAGGTCGCAATTCTTTAATACCTTCATCACTGATTACAATATCAGTCTTTCCTCATCCAATTCAGGAGTCATCACCTCTTTAAATGAAGTCACAGGCTCCATTATTTCACAAGATATATGCCAAAGTGTCAGTCTGACATTTCAAGGTCATAAAACTCGAAATCAAAACACAACAGAAACCCCATAATACTTTCCTATTAGTGGTCAAAGTAACTATGGGCCTAGAAACCACCATTGCCCAGATATAAGCCAATGTGTCAAATATGCTGCAATCCCTTTCGTAAAAAAAATAGTATATATATATACCGGTACTGATTATTTCTAATAACGATATTTTGCTGAACCTCGGAAAATAAGAGAAGTGCCATCTAGTAAACAAAGTTGGTAACAATCAGGTCCAGGTACATTCCCACTGGCCTTTGATGATTCCAGTTATGGGTGGAACCGATCCAGCATGGCACATCACTTAACTACTTATATCTTTGCTTGCCTTATCTTTTCATTGCATGCTTTCTACGTTTGAACAGAATCAATTTACATACAGTTTAGCTGAAAAAGAGAAAAACCATGAAAACTTCTAAAAATTATAAGATGAATCACAGTACCCCTTGGTGAATATATAAAGTCTACAGGTACACAGAGGTGTCTCTATGCAATTTCAAAATAATTGGCAATTAACTTGGAGAAGACATTTTAACAATTGACCAAATAAGAGGGGCATCTGTAACAAAGTTCATGCCCACCCAATCTTGTTTTCTTGGCCATGTTTTTTGTCTGATGTATATTATTGTTATTTACATTTGGTGTTGTCTGTCCCACTCTTAATCAAACCATGGGCCATGTCTTTCATCGATGCTTTAAGTGCTTTTTTGTTAACATCGTCAACCTGCTTACCCTACACTTGGCTTCGTCTGTCGCAGTACTGTCCCATTCCTTGATTGCTACTCTTTTATTCTGTTCTGATACTGCCCTTATCCGGTTGTCGATGCTGACTCAAGCTTTCCACATTGTCGTAATTCAGCTAAGTTATGCATACCATATTTAGGCAGTATGCTAAATTAAGGATCCATTGCCTGTTTTACGTCACTCTCCCTTTCTACGGACGATATACTTTTCCCATTACTCTGACCACACGAAAACAGGTTAGGACGTCAACTTGTGTGAAACACATAAGTGGTGTGTGCCCCTATTGTACAATATATCGGTTCATCCAACAGCAAGATCGTCTTTCCTTATTTTGATGAAACACAACATTAAAGAGAAGTAACAATACCATGGAATTACTGGCCATGATTACAGTGCGAACATCTTTTATTCACCTGATCTTACCATTCAACCTACAATTCACCTTTCATCCTAGTCTAGGAGTACCAAGAAGAGTCTATATATTTTGAAATAATCTGCCACTTAGTTTTAGAGGAAAAGAGTGTTCGAGATTTTACCTAAAAATAAAATAGGACAAAACAAAACACACACACACACCCCAAAAAAAGAACACTGGAGCATGACCATTAAGCACCAAATGCAGGCCTTCTAAAGGCACACCCCTACCAATGTTGAAGTGGATCTGGTTGATGGTTTTGGAGAAGACAAAATGTGAATTACGGTCGCAATATCCATTGCCTTACATTGAATTCAATAGAAATACATGTAAAAGTAAATGAACTAAAAGTCAGTGATTTGGAGCATATTCACGAAGGAACAAGTTTGTTTGACCCTTCCACAAGGTCCACTTTCGCCAGTTTCAACGCAACAATACAGTTTTGTAGGGCTCAAAAATAAGCAAAATCCACAAGATAATTGTGACAGTCTTGTGCTTTGCTAACGTTACATGGAGAATCTAAAGCAGCCATGTGAACTTCAAAATGGCATCACGGGCACCTTTGTTGAAAACCATTATCTCTTTTGCTAACATGCACATACCTACTTTCCGATTTTTCCAATAATATATGATTTACAATGTCTTAAAAGTCAGAAAAAAAACAACGCCACCAGGCAGTGAGCAGTTTGGTGGAGATCAGGTCCATATACATTTCTTACAAGCCTGAAGAGTATCCAACTTATGTTTTCGGGAAAAAATGAAAAGGCACAAAAATGCTTGAAAAATAAAAATAAAAAATCAAAGCACACATCTGTTGAACAAATTGAGGTTTATGGGGTCCTCAGAAGTTCCCCTATGCACGTTCAAAGCAATTGGCTAAGTAGTTGCGGAGAAGTTTTTTACCAAAAAATAAACAAAATATTAAACGAAAAATCGTCAAATCACTGGAGTATGACCATTAATTTTGAAGAAACCTGGTGGAAACCCACGCAAAGTATAGCCCCATCAAGTTCGTTGTGTATCTGGTTGACAGTTGCAGATATATGGTAATCAGTAGGAATGCATGCCATTAATTCTCAGGTATCTGAATTGAAAACCTTAACAATGTAGGGACCCAGACTATCATCACCTACTGAAAGTTTTGTTAAACCCACCAACAAGCTACACTTCCACGAATTTAGTGAACAATCGGAGTTACAGTTTTGCGGAAGTCAATAATTTTGAAAACACACTACACTAATAAAAAGTGCAATACCACCTGTTGAATGAATTAAAGTCGGGGGGGGGGGGTCCTGAGATGTGTCTTTATGCAATTTCAAAGCAATTGGCAGAGCAGTTTCATCGAAGACTTTTGACGGTTTTGCCAAAAAATGGAAAAAACCAATTCAATTTTTAAAAATCCAAAAATCAGTGGAACGTGACCATTTGAACAAACTTTATAGATTCACCCAGGGTACACCTCCACCAAGTTTGAAGGGAATCTGGTTGAAGGCTTTGGAGATGGTGTAAAAATTGTAACTTAGCAGTCCAGCCACCATTGAATTGCCTTCTAACCAGTGACAATACTTAGGCAACAAGTACCCAAATTCAAAATTTGATCAAATCTGGAATAGATAATACCATCACCTAGTGAGCACTTTTGTGTGACCCTTCTACAAGCTACATTCACAGTAGTGTTTGATAAAAATCTAAGCGACAGTTCTGAAGAAATTAAAAATAGCTTTATTATACATTTTTTTAAATGATAAAAACAAAAACTACAGCACCAAGAGTTGAACAGATGAAGAACTAGATGTCCCCAGAATTGTCCCTATGCAATTTCAAAGCAATTTGGCAGGCAGTTTTGGAGAAAATTTGAGATTCTGACAATGAAGTAACAAGAAGAATCATAAAACGTCTGAAAATCACTGGGACATAACTATTTGAGCAATTTGGAAGAAACCCACTCAAGGTTCAGTGGAACCTGCCTATTGCGTCCATGCTTGGTGCATTCCAGATATAGTCGCAATGTACAGGGTTGGTGATTAAGCGCATAGACAATCACCATGGATACTGAGATAAATAATGACTGCACAGGAATTCACTTAAAATGGAATTATTTAAGAATGCCGACATTTCAAGTCATTGTGAACGTAAAATAACAATGGCAATTACGACAGGTTTATTGTTAAAAGATGTTTACAACAAATTTACCTTTTCATCTTTAAAACACGTTGACGCGTTCCATAGAAATGCAGCTTGCATTGGTCATGTCATGTTCCTTAACAGCCCGATTTGTTTCTTTTAAATTAAGTTCTCCTCTCTTCGGATAAGAAGTGGATGCCTTGTTCACGCTGGCACTGCCAGTAGTGAACAAAGCAATGACAGAAATATGCTGTCAAAATCAGGCTCATTCCACACAAAGAAAAATCCCATGATTCAATGTAAGGGAGCCTTATCTGACTAATTGTGAAAACTGTAGTTGCATTAGACGGGCGATCACATTAAACAGGTGAAAAACAAAAGAAATTGCTTGGTGGTATCAGAGGACAGTCGCAATAGACAAGAGGTCACATTACACACGTGGTTGTAAGGATAGGATCGACTGTATGTCCCCACCAACTTTCAAGTGAATCAAGTCAATAGTGTTTGAGAAGTTTAAAATATGAACAATTGACAGGCAGATGGCTGTCAATGGACAGAGGACCAAAGGATGAGATCATCTGACTGACAAGTCAACTGAGCTAAAAATGGAAGTGTCGTCCGTTGAACACACTTGCACTGAGATCTAATGGGTCCCCAGAAGTGTCCCTTGTCAATTTTAAAGCAATTGGCTAAATGGTTTAAGAAAGAGTTGCTTAAGCCGCCCCCCCCCTTCGAAAAAATAACATAACATGAAAACAATGATAAAAAAACTAAAATTCACTTGACCATGATCATTTGGGCAACTTGATGGAGACAACCCAAGGTGCGTCCCCACCACATTTCAAATGAATTGGACGAATGGTTTGGAGAAGTAAAACATGTAAATTGTCGACAGAGGACCATAAGATCAGGCCAACTGAGCTAAAAACCATATATAAAAAGAAATAAATGCAGCAGCACCTGTTTAACAACAGGGTCTGGGGGCCCAAGAAGTGTCCTTTTGAACAATTGAGCAAAATTGGTGGAGACCAACCCTGGATAGATTCCCACCAAGTTTGTAAGGAACAATTGCACTAGACGTTACATAGCAAAATGAAATCTCTTGACCTTTCTGAACTTCAGAGAAACTAAAGCTGGTAAGAGGAAGCAGCGTAACATCCCACTTCAATTGTGATATTGAAGGTATCCGGAATGGGAACCAGAGCAATTATTTACCTTTTACGTCTGATTTGCCCGTCTATGAACAATGTGGTGTGACCCTGCCAGCTTCATTTTTCAAATGTTGAAAATGAGGATGTTGCTTATAAAGTTCATTTGATCCACCCCAAAAAAGCTATTTGCTAGCGATCATACCCCCCCCCAAAAAAAAATATCACACTCTAAATTGATATCCCAGCCCCCACTCTATTAACCATGATCATGAATAAAGGTATTGTCACCTCCACATTTTCCCATGGCATGAGGCTGGCAGAGGCAACATCAACTTACATTAAGAAAGATCACTTACACTTAGCAAATGAGAATTACAGGCCAAAAATCAGCTTGCCATATCACGTTATTAGCAATCAGCCCACCAACATTATGGACTCAGTCTTCTCTCCCTTTTTTGTTGCCTTCTGTGATGGGTACAGCTGCAATAGTCTATTGATAAAAATTAAAGCTGGAGAAGGCAACTTTATGATAACAGTTATAGGGCTACCATCCTTTTGGATTCGCTCAGGCTTTTGATTGTCTCCCCCAAGCTCGCACCCCCTTCCCCCCCTTTACGAATGTATGCTTTAACTGACAAGTACCCGATTTGAAAAAATAGTTAAAATCAGGCATGTGGAGTGTCATCACTGGGTGAACAGGTTTGATTGGATCTCCCAAAACCTACATTGCCAATAGTATTTCATAAGAATCTAAGTAACAGTTCTGGGGAACAAGTCCAAAATAGTTTCAGCACAAAAATTCAAACAAAATGGAAAAACACTCCAGCACCATCTGTTGAACAAACGTCTAGGGGTCCTCAGGAGTGTCCTTATGCAATTATAAAGCAATTGGCAAGAGTGCTTTTGGGAGATTTTTTACGATTTACAAGTGCCTTTGGCGATTCATATTGGATGTTATACTGCCAATGGTAGGGTCTTTCATCGCGAAAGGAAAGCTTGAAAATGCCCAGTGCACGTGTCCCCCTTTTATTGGGACATACTGGCTCTTTAGCTCTACAAGTACCTGAATTGAAAAATTCAGTAAAAATCTGGGATTAGCACAATCACTACCTGGTTTGTTTGAACCGTCCACAAAGTACATTTCAATAAACATTCGGCATAATTTGAGACATGTTTTTTGAAAAAAGGTCCAAAACATCCAACACACTAAAAATATATATTTCAAAGAAGTAAAAAAAATTAATCATTAGGAGTCCCCAGACGTGTCACTGTGCAATTTTGAAGGAATTGGCTGGGAGTTTCAGAGATTCCTTGCAAAATAATAATGAAGAATAAACTTGAGGGAGACCTATCTAGGCCACAGACCACAGTTATAAATCCTTCTATTTTTCATATTAGCATTTTTCAGTCTAAATAATCAGCATTTTGGTATTTTAAGATTCCATGAAGGGCATTTAACAGATAAAAATGTCAGAAAAACATGGATTGATTTTTGTCATACAATTCCCAGCTCGTTAATTTGTGATAATTGAAATACGAAACAACACCTGGATGTCAGCTTTATACAGATGTATGAACTGTGCTCTTGCAAGGGTCACATCATTGTCCTTCCCCACCAAGAGACCCCACACTTAATAATACCTAATACTCTCATCTATGTAAGGTGCCGTTAATCATCTGAACACTGCAAATGGCACTGTTTATTGTAGACAGGTTATGCCAAATGGCTGTTCTGTGGTCAAAACACAAAAAGTTGGAATGAAAATGTTCTACATTTACTTCAGTTTTGCAAAAGAGGCCCATGGACCTAATGCTTCCTAACACATAATATATGACCATCATCAACAGCTCCTTTAGTGAAATTTATTTCCTCCGTGGCCCGACGAAAACAGTCAAGGTAATTTATATATTGCAATTCAAATATCCACGTAAACAGATATATGTGGTACATTTGACATTCTCCCCCGCCCCCCGTTTCAACATATTGAATTTAGTGTCTTTTTCTTAAGTGCTTAATGACGTTGAAAAATAGCTTAAGGTCAGAAAACATTTTACAAAATTTAACCATCGGCCAAGTATATATTTAGTGTATGTTTAGCAGTTTCATCTCAATTTATTATGTTATGGACATCACAATAAAATCATATTCTGATACGCATTCTCTTTGTAATCCTGGAGAGTAGGTCTAGGCGACCCATGTTATGCAATGTCGAACTTATATATCATAAAATTTGTGATATATTTTTTCAACAGAGTTTAGTGTTCTTTGTTACGTGCTCAGTGACCTTGAAAAAATTAAAGGTCACTCAAAACTTTACCATTAATTAAAACATATTTGCTGTAAATTTACAAGTTCCATCTCAAGTTATAATCAAAACAATGAATTTAAAATACTTTTAATAACCGTGTTGCTAGTTTCAATAATAATACCAGTGGTGACACCATGCCTTCACACACACACTTTTGCCTGTTTAGTGTTCCTGTGATCGTATATTGGTACAAGTTCAATACCTATTTTGATTTTCCCCTAAATACCGCCAGTGGTGCCACTATGACTTAACATACAGACTTTTGCCTGCATAAAATTCTTTTAATTGTATACTTAAACAGGGGCACAATTTCAGACCAAATGACCACCAAAAAAAAAATCTATAAGCCACGTTGACTTTTCAGCTGGGCATGTCCAATGAAGTTTAGCCTCTGTTTGGGAGACAAGATAGGCTTCAGTGGGCATCCTCAGCCGAGAGATGTATTTGGCTTATTCCTCAATATGGATTCCTTCCATGACCTCAAGAAAATAGGTCAAGGTCACTCATATTACGCATTATTGAACATCTATATATAATAAACATTTGTGGTGCATTTGATATTGAAAGCCTTTTTATATCTCAACATGAGGAATTAAACATTCCTCAGTACGACTTTTTAATAATGCCCTTGAAAATTAAGTCAAGGTCATTCCCATTTGACAAGATTCTACCATTGGCCAAATGCATATTTGGTGTAAATTTCAGACTCTCAGCTCAATTCATTATCACAATAATTCATTCAACGCCCTTTTTACTCCTGTAATTCTAGCTCTACGTCATACCACTAATAGAGCCACCATGATTCCACATACCAAAGACTCTTTTGTACATTCTCGTAGTGGTGTCATGTGCACAAGTGCAGATGTAGTGACCATAAAAAACATTGCCACTGTATTTCTTCCATGACCTTGAGAAATTAGCTTAAAGTCATCCCTATTATGCATATAAAACTTTTTATATGATACACACTTGTGTTTCATTTGATATCAGCAGCCTTATTCTTTATCAACTTCATTAATTTAATGTGTTTTTCAACACCTTTTGTTTCAGATCTTTCGTAACACTGCAGGTGGCACCAAAATTTTTGTGGGTGTTTTTGTCATTTTGCCCGAAAGACATTGTTACCAAGTTTCAAGAGTTAGCAGAGCCAACGAGGTACACACCATACCCCCCTCCCCGCAAAAAAAAAAAAAAAAAAAAAAGTAGTCAAATTTCGTTTCAGATTGCCTATTCTATCGATCTCCATCTACAATTCTGCAATGATGGAAAACCAGTGTCCTTAAATACATAATTCCCCTAATTCTAGCTGGGTAAACTAGAAAACTGTTAGTGGAGGAGAACAAGTTCAGTAACTGTCTGTCACATGTAGTGCTGCTCTGCCTTGGAGCCGTGCGTCTTTTGTAGAGTCGGCATTTAGATAGACACTTGCAGATAACCCCAGAGAAACCAAGGATGAGCACCACAAAGAAGATTATTCCTATCTCAAAAGAGGCGCTACAACAGTAAAATTAATGCATATCTGTGCATAAATGTGAAGACAGACCATATATATATATATATATATATCCACATTATCCAAGTACTAATTTGAAGAGCAGGGGATCTTGGAAACAGTACTATGTGCTCTGCTTAAAACTTGAAAAATACTGATGATTTTGACACCGTAACTGGATAATTCTACCTGCTAAATAAATATGGGAAAATTCTGTCAAATGTAGGAGTGGATGGATACTTACGAGTTAACACCAGTGCCATTGCAGCAGTATTGGTCACCAATCGTGCCGCAGCAGTAAATTTCATCGCTGCGATCAAAGAGTCTCGGAAAGTTTATCTCAAGGCTATCAAAGTATGATGAGCAGTTTTCACTGGAAGCAGGACTCAACACTGTAAATATTAAATAACATTGCAAAAATACATGCTCTCTTCCTTTAACATATTGCATGTGTAAGCCGGAATCCATGGTCGACATGGGCTCACTATTGTCCACCTCCTGTAAGGCCCCTAATTAAAAAAGGATAGGATTATCAAGTACAATTATGAGCTAACGGTTAATTCCCTTACAAAAAAAGGCCGTGTTGCGAAGTGTTTGTGTTAACTGGCAGATAAGCATCCGCTAGTTTGCAGCCAAGTAGTCGCTGGTTAAAATTTTACCATGCAAATGACTTTGCGGCTCAGTAGCAGGAAAAAGAGATCTAATTGGTGGAGAGTTAGGTCACAATAAGAGGCCACTGGTTAATGTTAAGTTACCACTTGTTTGCAGTTGAACTGCTGCCAGATGCTTCTATTGGAAGGTTTTCTGCCAGGTAAGACAGAAATCCTGTCGGCTGGTCTTCCGCTAACTACTCGCTAATTTGCAGCTAAGCTGTTGCTAGATGGTTGGTCTATTGCTATTTCATTGTCTAGTCTTCGTAGTAACTAACAGGCTAGAGCTAGTTGATTGTCCATTATCTTTCCTTGCCATGGTTATCTAATTTTACATATTTCCCATAAAAATAGTTTTATAAAATACGTGTTGATACTAAATGATTTTAGAGTGAGTCAGATGGAAGGCAATGGTTTCATTTCTAATTCTGATGGAATTTAAATTTTCACTTAAATTACTACTAATCCCCTTTAAAGATGCTTATCTAATATTTGTCATTATCTCGGGCTAAAATATGTAAAAAATAATCTTAATTGATACTTTCTGATGAATTCTAAATAAAAATTTCATTTCTTATACATGTTTTGGGAATATAGATTGCATTGTAAATGTTTGTTAATCTTAACATTTAAAGTGTTAATGTTTGTTAGTTAAGTCAAGCAAAGACATTGTTAATAGACCTGTGTGAGATCAATGCCCAGGTAGGCTGAAGATCTGAGATGATTGGTGCTGACGAGAAAGCAAAGAACCTCCATGATATATGCAAGATATTGCAAGAAACAGATCCTGACTGTATGCCATGCTTGGTGGTACGAGACTTGAAACAGTTGTCACAGTTTCACTTGAGTATGTTGATGTTACAACCGCGGTGAACGATCTGTGTTGTCTTAAACAGGAAATGTCTACTGTAAAAAACAACCTCAAGATCTGGGGGTGACCTAACTTTCAGTTCTGTGGACATCACTGTGTACTTCCTGGTTGGTGTGACCTCACCTGTAATATGGTATATTATTGTTAAACATTTTTCGAGTGACAATTTCCTCAAAATTTACCCGTATACATCAGTACCACCAGCGCTGGAAGTATACGATTTCATGTCTGAGCCTTGAATTGCTGACTATGGTGCTATAGATGTTTCCGTTTGATCTCTACGCTCTGTTGATACAACAATTACCCTGAAAGTGCCGTCCAATATATTTAGTCGAATTATGTTAACACTATCTTCTTCTATCTACTGAGCTATGGTGCCACAAGAGAGGGCTGGTCAGATCTGACCCCCCGTTCAGGATCAATGCTTTATCATGCCGGAACCTGACATGTGCGGTTGTATTAACGTTTTGAGCGTGGGTTCGGGGAGGGGGTGGGCGAGAGACAATAATTAGCTATTGTTCGCGCTTTTTCCTCTGTGAGTTAAGAACATGGACATAATTAATAAAGGTTATTGAAACAGGTAACAATGATATAAAGAAATATTGATTCATGACTTCATTGGAAGAAGAAAGTTGGGCTACGAATAGCTGGGAATGCAATCCCTAAAGGAAGCCCTACTCCCTTTTCCCTATCACCATACTTCAAATCCATAACGACCCAATACTACTGAGTCACCTATCTGGATTCACCTCAGACGAACATCAGTGAGTCAGCTGTAGTGAAACATAGGCTACAAACTAAACCTATCCTGAATTTTGAAATAAGACAGAAAAAAGCAAATAGACAGACAGACAGAATGTATTTACTTGGCCAAGGGTATGGATAATAATTCATAGTACATAAGCCTATACATTTCCTAAACTGGACTTGGTCAGGACACCAACTTTTTGGTTCAAAGGGACCACTAGCATGAAGTGTAGGCCACCTTTTGTAGAAATTGTTTATGATAGGTTTAAATGGGTATACATGGTTAACGGCTTGCACTAGTGAATTCAATTCAGCATGGAACGAAAGAAGGTAAGCAATCAAAAATATATTTGAAAAAGGACTGATTATACAAAGACAAAGAAGTCGGAGGTGCCGAATTAAATGCAGAGGTTCAAGTTTATATGTTATTCATAATACACGAAAGCTTTCTTGCAGAATTAGTCATTGTTTGTACAAATACAACAGCTTGCAATAAGCAATTCATCTAAATTTGATTCAAGAAGTAGTTTCTGACATACTTTAAAAAACTTTGGAGACTATGGGCAGAAATATCATCTGTTATAGGTGTAGCAATGCTGTTTAGTACTTTTGGGATGTGAAATTTTAAAGTCTGTTGGGCCAAGGTTGAATATGCTCTCTGTCAATAAAGAATCATTCGGTATGTTGTATTTTGTTGCAGATAAGGAACTTTCATGAGTGGATCAAGGAGATTGTTATTCATGAATTTCCAGTATTCCGAGTTCCATAGTAGACCCGGAACTCCATATATTTTGCTTAATTTCTCCACAGAAATTTAACAGAGCAAAACTTTTATTGCAAATATACGGGGAAATACACGGACATCTAAACTTATAAACTTTTTCACATAGAGAAAATATGGAATTTGCAACTTAACATGGAAATTATATGAAAGTAGTGTCTTCACCATGAAAAGAAAAAACGTTTACATTGTGGGCCTTCCATTTAACCAATAAATATCGTTTGTGGTGATGTTATGGGGTTACGGCAGAAGGCATTCAGGCTGAACTCGAACTTGCGCCACGCCCGATTATATATTGATAATCATTTTTATTTCATGTCGACTTCTACAAATAAAAAACAGCGCAACGGCACTAAACGAGTATTAAATAAGGCAACAAAATGTGTGGCCATACTATAAAGGCTAAAATACAAGTTATCGAGAAATGCTCTCACAGAAATACATCTCTGTATGTTGCGACTCATTCTGGAGTACGGAAGCACGATATTTGATAATTGTGGCATTGGTTTATCAAAGGCCCTAGAGGTCGTTCAGTTTGAGGCAGCCAGAATACGCACTGGAGCACTATGTCGCACATCCTGGGACAAGGAACAAACTTTTGTCTGAACTGTGATGGCCTCTGCTGGGTACCACACGCCAATTTTTCAAATATGTCACATCTGTAAAATGTGATACAAACTATGCGCCTCTTGCCTTTCTGACCTGGATCCAGGTACCCAAGGAACATGCACTCTCCGTAACACCTCAAACGTACGACAACTCGGATGTGAAACAAATTGATACTCTTCCTTCCTACTTTCTTCAACACATCTCTGGAATAATTTACCTTTAGACATACGTAACTCAACGCCGATTTCTAGATTTAAATACATTTGAAGCCAATACATTTAGCAACTGACAAAGTGCCGCCCTACTTACATTTAGCAACTGACAAAGTGCCACCCTACTACTTATATGGAAACTGCTTTGCAAATATAAGCCAGACCCAGTCGCGACTGGGATATACTCCCCTAAATCAAAACCTACTTCAGATAAACGCAGTTCCCTCCCCTTTATGCAAATGTGGCGAAGCTGAAGACACGACAATATCTGGAATTATGGGTCAGTTTCATGGTGTAGATGAAAATATATGTCTGGTTCAAACCCATAAAGCTGAAACGAAAAGATTCATGTAACCCTATGGAAACCCAACCGAAGCGGGGTGTGAGAAATATTCGTAAAAGCGATGGCCATGGGAAAAGAAGAACATTGATCCATGGCAAGCAGGGTTGAATAAAGCTTGGCTTTGAAAATTTGGAGGGAAACCGAGTTTTCGATACCAGACGGAGACTATTCTTAAGCTTTGTGGTGTCTGGGAGGCAAGATTTAACTGTTAAGGCGTTACGCTCTGCATTCGATGTTGCATATCAATCTGGAATGATGTAGGTCTCCACCTATGTTATGGAGCAGTAGGTGTTTGGAAAAATAGCAGCTAGGGTGTAAGATTGTGGGTCATTTTGAAGAATACACTCAATTTGAAGTATTCCCATCAGGTAGCCAAGTAGGCAAACCGAGTTCTTGTAGAGGATTGATGTGTGGTGTATGCCTTAACACACCAGTGCATATTTTGGCTGCTTCATATTGAAAAGATTCCAGAACATCTGCACCACAGATATGAAAAAAGGCACAACCATATTGAACAATAGGTTTAATGATTGAAAAATAAAGCGTAATAAAGCTTTACCAGAGAGTGTGAATTTAAGCTTGGGAAGTAGAGCAACGTGCTGACTAGCTTAAACACGACTTCGTGGTATGTGAGCATTCCAAGATAGATTGCTGCTAAGCGTAATGCCAAGGCGTGTGTGAAATTAAGCCTCAGGTATAGCTGACTGGCCCAAATAAAGAGTTGGCTGGTGTGGTTTTTTGATTTGGGTAGAGAACATAACACTAAACAACCATAGATTTAACAGCATTGAAGATGACACACCAGT
Organism: Hermodice carunculata; assembly: GCA_964020975.1. Taxonomy (NCBI): domain Eukaryota; kingdom Metazoa; phylum Annelida; class Polychaeta; order Eunicida; family Amphinomidae; genus Hermodice; species Hermodice carunculata. The sequence continues at coordinate 73,229,222 of OZ026623.1, forward strand.
AGTATATACACTTGCTGATATTGCAACATGGGGACTGAGACCGGGGAAAGGCTCTTAAACATCGAAACATCCTTCTGTTGCCGCATGGGTACTGGACCATGCAGAAAAGCTGAGTGCGGGTGCAAGTTGTCCGGGCCGTCGGGGACTGCTCACGTTTCTTTGCCACAGTGGAAAATCAGTCTTGCTTCAAACGAGGCATCCCAGTTCCCGTTTACGGATCTCGAAATTTAATAATTTATGGGTCTGCAGAGAAGTGGAGTAAAGATAAATTCCCTTAAAAGAACAATTTAGGACAGTATCACCACCAGTTATACGAAAGTTACAATGGCCTTCCGCGAACGTATGTAGATCTCTTGATGTCGGCCAGTACGGAGCTTTGTGCTTACTCGTGTGTGTGTCTGTGTGTGTATGAGTGTGTGTGTGTGTGTGTGTGCACAACATCACATCGGGATGAAACATTATTGAAAAGTATCGCGGAAACACCTGCAAAGAGCCCACTGCTTGAAGGGAAACAACAGTTATAGTTTTTACTTTTTTGTCATTAATGGTCACTTTTGGTGTTCATTGTTGTATTTGAGTCTTTTTTCCAGAACCACTTCCTAGTAGTCATTACCCTATTTCGCAGTCCGACCTCTTTATTCTCCATAAGCTAACCTGTCAGTGTCTAACGTATATACACATGGACGTACTACTGTCATCATTGCACACGCTCCTCTGTAGAAGTTTGACATAGCCTGTTCTGGCCCAAATTGATTAAAGGGTTTTCAGTGGGTAACTACTCAGAACATGTTTCGGAGCTTGCCCCAGAACATGCGTCTCTGAGTAGCGGCTGCTTGTCTAAGCTAAATATTCAGCAAATAATATATAATAATGAATAAATATGAAAGTGACAAAAGATGAATTTGCCAAATAAGCGAAGCTTTGCTTGAAACTGCATAGCTTTAATATGAATGCAGAATACCTATAAAACCAAACATAATTACTAAATGCTATAGAACAGGTTCAGATGATAATAAACTGACTTACCCCTAAACTACTATGAACCCTTTCTAGCTTGATATGACACATTAGTCCAACCACTTGCCAGTGTATTACTGAGGTAGAAACAAACTGGGATTATCTATTCAATCCAAGTGATCACAAAACAAACATTTACAGCCAGACATCTGCAAAAAAAGACTGTGGAATTCCTAGCAAGTACTTTAACAGTGGACATCCTGTACCAGAAATGTCAACCAAACTCCATGGATGCCCCCTACTTGGACACATTGTCAACGTTTTTGTCAATGTGATATCACTTGGACTGCTCTCCATATACAATACACAGAACTGCAGGAGGCATCAGGCTGAGATACACTACATTAGCAGGCATTTCACTTTTCTTTCCATAGTAATCATTTGAATGGGAAAAATATATCAGTTCAGTAATTTTGATTGTATCCATAAACACTGCTTCACCCATAGCAAAAGTGGAATATGCGTACTTGGTCAGGTTTCCTTGTTTTTGTCAGAGTTTCGCTTACCTCTCGTTGCATTAATTGTAGTATTTAGTCCAGGTGATATGACAACCCCTCATTTACATATCTACGAAAACGTTATATGTGCTTATGCAGTTAGGAAAAATATATTTTCTTATATGGGTCTGCATTTATGATTTAAAAACAACTCAAAAAGTTTTAGTTATCACTGTAGTGCACCCCCGGAGCTGGATTGACAATCAGGCAATGTTTTTGTTGAGGGACTTATTGGGACCAAGTCGAGCACGAGCAAGTTGTGTTGCTACATCCATTAGCAAAACTGACTGTGCCTCAAGGCCCGTACCAGTATTCACCACAACAATAAAGTTCCCACGTAAATATGTGTTCTTGTTCACATGTATGACCTGTGCCTTCATGTATATAGAACATGTTTTTTGCTTCCGGGGAGATTGGACTAAATTGGGCACAAAGTTGTCATGCCAGGAATTTTGGTAAAAAGTCGAGTCACTTCAGGTGTTTCTCTGCAAGCGAAAAGTTAGCATGTTTTTCGCCCTGCGACGTAGATGTGCGTAAGGGGACCATAATGGGCTTTCTGCCGGGGTTCAGCTGCATGCTTGATACAAAGTGTTACCTGGATATTGGCCAGGTCAAAGTATTTTTGTGGCCGGTTGCGACCGGCCACATTTGGATCCAGGTTGTGAGCAGGAAGTGGTCAGGTAAATATTCATCTTTAGTGCGTATACCAACATTTCAGTTCGCCCACCCACCCAATCATTCAGGAAGCGTTTAATTGGGAAGAAAATACAGGAAGTATAACCTCACCGTTGCTTATTACAACTACCAGATTGGCATGCTCAAATTACAAAACTTCGCCCTGGACAACCTGTCGCTATCTATCTATCTATCTATCTATCTATCTATCTATCTATCTATCTATCTATCTATCTATCTATCTATCTATCTATCTATCTATCTATCTATCTATCTATCTATCTATCTATCTATCTATCTATCTATCTATCTATCTATCTATCTATCTATCTATCTATCTATCTATCTATCTATCTATCTATCTATCTATCTATCTATCTATCTATCTATCTATCTATCTATCTATCTATCTATCTATCTATCTATCTATCTATCTATCTATCTATCTATCTATCTGTCTGCATGTCTGTCTCTCTGTCTGTCTGTCTGTCTATCCATCTATCTATCTATCTATCTATCCATCTATCTATCTGGTAGGCATCACCCTATCCCACAGTCCAAACTCTTTACATTCCACAAGCTAATGTGTCACCGTCTAACCAATAAAATATGGAATTGAAATACTATTGTCCATATTGCACACGTTCGTTTACAGTATTTTGACATAGACTGCATTACATCAAAAATATTACAGGGTCTTCAGCCGGTAACCACTCAAAACATGTTTCGGAGCCTGTACCAATGCATCTCTCTCTGCGTAGCGGCTGGTTGTCAAAGCTAAACATTCAGCGAAGATAACCCAGGTAATTATAACTACATAGGAATGTGTCAACGATGAATTAGCTAAATAAGTGAGGTTTTGCTTATATATGCAGAGCTTCAATTATGAATTTAGAATACCTATCAAACCAAACATATTAACTAAATTTGTATGGAACAAGTTCAGATAAGAATAATATGACTTACCCTTGAACTATTATGTACCCTTTCTAAGTGGATAGCTTACCTAAGTCGCACCAGCTGCCAGTGTATAACTGATATATTCAGTCCCAGGGATTATAGAATAAACGTTATACCTAGACACCTGGTTAAACCTGGGGAATTCTTGATAAGTACTTTAACAATGGACATCCTGTACCAGACATGAAGTTTTTCAATAGCAAAACTGTTATTAAGAAATATTACTCACCATAGGTCACTTAAGCTGGTCTCCAAGCACTTTAGGTGCTTTGCCACAGGTCCCATAAATTTTCGGTTGGTCCAGTGCCGATCCATGCTGTTGCAGAGACCGTGGGATATGCCCTGTGGCGTACCACAGCACCCCTGGTGGTAGTAGTGCGTGCTAGCGAGCACTCGTATTCAACTTTCCTACACAGGCGTCCATCTTTGATGGACGCGTCATGTACGAAGCTCCCGCTATTCTCTCACCTTTTTAGTACTGTTGTTGCTTCTTTGTTCGTCGTCAGATAGATGATAGGTTCCCGGGAACTGACGCTATCTCCGAATTACTTTCTTGAGGTACTGTGTACGCTGTTAGAGCCATGAACTTTGGTATGGAGGTGGATGTCCATTGGGACCCCAACCATCACACGATAGTTTATTCGAAGGACGACCCTGTGTGCCGATCCTGCATGAGTAGGGGAGGTCTGCTCTGCACTGAAGAGAGTCTATGCAACCCTTGTCATAGATGGACTCCCTATTAGTGGAAACGTTTTACATCGACGGAGAGGTTACATTTGCCTGCTTTCAGACATTCTCGGGGCGATAGACTGTTGGACCCTGCCGCTGGGGACCAATCAAAAGAAGGCAAGGTTGAGGTTTATGGAGGCGCCAAACCCATGTATAATGAGCAGAAGGGTACCGTCAGAAGCAGCAATTACAAATTTAAAACACAGTTTTGTCACTTTTTTATTTTTTCACTTTTTTTTGTACTGTTCATCTGTCTGCAAAATGTTTTTCAATTACATGTACATCCTGTTATTTATTTTTTTTTAAATAAGATCAAACATGATCAGAAATTTGAGAATGTGGAATTTAAGTTGACAATTTAATGCCTCTTTTTCACGGGCCATGGTAGCCAAAATTTGTTTCTGTGTTTGTAGTTGACAGATTACATGAAAAACTGGCACCTTGCCAAACGTACAAAAAAGGAAAAGAAATACACAAATTTTGAAATTGCTCAGGTCCTTCCATCTATCTGTTGAACTTATAACCGTAGATTTCTGCTGGCCACATGTCTTTCATCAGATGCATTGGAAAACTTTAGGGGAAATGGTTTGAATTCTCATTATCTGCCATATTATATGTCAAGTATCAAGCTAGTGTCATTTCTGTTTTTCTGAATTTTAATTACAATAAACATATACAAAACATTTTGGTTATGGTTAATTAATGGTAGGACTGTATATGAGAAAATGCTGATCTTGAGTACATCCACAACTGTTCCTAGTGCTGCGGATTCATTTCCCAGTTTGAGCAGTTGAAGGGCAACCTTTTCTTCAGCCTTCATCAGATTTATATCAATTTTGAAGAGTTGATTGATGCTCATCATTAGGGCTAAATCATATTACCGTGACAACATTTATTTTCAATGGAACTAATTTTACTTTTTGCATTTTGGACCTTTCACTCAGACTTTACATTCACTATTTTATTTATATTTCCAACCAGTACCATGTTACAACTTTTTTCGCTTTCTAAAACATGATTTTGAAGCACGACCAAAATAAGCGAAAATAAGAACACAGCGAAATTAAATGAATTCATGTTAGATTAACATGTGGCGCACAGCTGTTTATGTAATAAATAGACGATTTCCTAAAGATACCAAATTTTATCGTATGGCATCTTTTATCAGAAACATTTCATTGCAAGTTGAGGCGCATGAGCGCCACATCAAAGTACGTGCACATTTATGTGACCATGGTGCTGCTTTTTTTTCTTGATGAAATATTACATTAATTATTTGAAATGATTATATTTGCATATTGTAAGCACAAGAATGTATGTGTGCACAAAAGAACACTATACAAGAATATGTCTGGCAAATCTGGTTCAAACGTGATAGGAATGAACTGGAGGTTTTATTTTTACTCTTTGTGGTACAAAAATTCACACAGCCACAGTGTGTCCCATGGACATGATGAAGTAAAGCAAGGTCAATATTTAAACTATCTTGGTCACAATAACATTATCATGTATTGATACTCTATGGAGAAGTTTTTGTTTTCGTTGTGAAGCCGTGACAACAAACAACAAAACAAATAAGGCATCAAATGTATTGTCACATTTTCTTTTTTTTCTTCTTTTTTTGGTGGTGGTGGGGGGGGGGGTCCACAGGGTACGCTCATTCTGATCAAACCTAAATTTTAAATGATATAGCTATTTTCTTTTTGCCTGTCATATTTGTACATATTCTTGATCTATAGAGCTTCACTTGTACCTGTCAAGAATTATCTGTACTCATATGAAATAAATCAACCAAGGCTGAAAAATCCTGACACGTAGAATTACAAACTACTCACTCACAAATGTGGTGGGGTTATCATGAAACAGACCTCTTGTGCTAATATTAGATGTTTAATCAGTTTGGCTAATCCCCTTTTACTGGAGCGGAAACAGAAAAGATACAGTTTGGTTTGCATAAATAATAGCCATGATTTCAGCTTCTGACATTGTGTGAGCCAACATATTGATTTTGTTCGTACGTCCCACTGAATCTAGCTCCTGCTGATATAGTGCCGGTTTACCTTTTGACATCTTCGTGATCCCAAACATTTTGTGCACATATTCCGTTGCTTTTGTCAACTGCCAAGCTTGTTCACACAATATATAAATTTGAAGCGACGACAAAGTTACATATTTTGGGATGTTTTATCCCAGTGTCACAATGTTGATACATGTACTAAGTTTAGCAGGTCAGGTATGTTTCTAAAAAACAAAACAAAACAAACAAAAAAAAACATTTTGCAAGACATTTTCCGATTTTTTTTGTGCGTACGCAAAGCATCACAACACAATTTACTTCAGTGAGTTAATATTTACTATTAATATAAGCAGTGGAAATTATATTGATTTAACCTGTCAGAGTTTATCCATGAAGAACAGCTACATTGATAGTTTGGTTATGATTTTGCAACAGCCAGAGATGCATTCTCCTGTCCCTTGATAAATGGTAACACAGAGTCTCTTTTTTTTCTCTTTTTTTTTATTCTGCAACAAGGCGCAGATTGGTACATATAAATATTTACATTCGCAACTTCTGGAGATCTATTTAGAATACAAAAGTCCAATGGAATGGAAGAACATTTGGTAAGTCACTTTCCAACACAGTTAAGTATGTAATGCTTTTGGCTGATCAGATTTCAGCTTAAATTTTTCTTTCAAACTGTGCAACATCATTATTGTTTCCATGTCATATCGCAAAGTTACTTATTGATCTTTCACTCTTTAGACCAGGGACTGACTGGGGAAACATAAACGAAAAGTCACTTCATCCCCTGCTGTGAAGTCTCTTCGCCAGAGATATCCAGACGGGACTGGAAATTATCAACGATTTCGGGAATATGAGAAAGACTTATATGTGTTTGCTACTGTTTTGGACAGACTGTTTCAACCATTAAAATGTGCATACAAAACCAAAAACCAAACAAGCACCTGGCCTGTACCCCAATCCCGTGGTGGTCTCTTCCTTTGACCTTACATATGTTTGTTCAGACACCCAGAAACTAAATTTGCTTTATTTCACTTTTTTTTTAATCGATCAATCAGCTATACAGTCATAGAAGATAAAAATGAAAGTTGATAGTGGGGTCTAACACTTATATTTTGTATGACAGCATCGACATTCAGACTCTATTGGGTTTTTACTTTTTTCTCGCTGGGTGTCACCATCTATTAAAAAGCTGAACAAATATTTCCTATGCGCATACTTTTGAAGATGATGAAAATTCGAAACTCCAAATGCCCTTAATCTGCATAATTGAAATTTATGCAGTCTTCGTTACGAATTCATCAGTTGCATACTAGTCCATAATACTGGAGTAGAAGTTGGAATGGCATCTCTATCTATTATAACTTTGAAGTTATTCAAGATTTAGAATTTCAAAAGCTGCTAAATACCATAATCTGAATTGCTACAACTTTTGTTTTAAATTCATAAGATGCGCAATGATCAATAACCCTCTAGTAGAAGTTGGAATGACATCTGTATGAAGCCGATAGGATGCAGACCACTTTTTGTGTAAATTGTTTACGATAGGTTTAACTCATTCCATTCTATGCTCACGGACCTTGGTTAGTTCATTTGCCACTGCCTGGCAAGTCATGTTGCAGCTGCCCTTGCGGCGCTGCAGCATGACTTGCTAAGCAGTGCCAGAACCACTGACTTGGGACTATAGGCATGTGGGTACTTGAACGAATGCTCTTTTCATGAAGAATTTAAAGTCGCAATTGTTGCTTGAAATCAAGGTGAATATACAGAAAAATCAGGGGCTTGTATGGAATGAGTTAAAAAGTTACATATGGTTAATGATTTGCACTAGCGAATTCATTTCAATATGGCGAAAAGGCTAGTAAGTAAGCAAATATATATTTCAAACAGGAATTCAAAAACAAAGCAATGGGAGGCGACAAATTAAATGCAGAGGTCCAAGTTTATATTTTATGAATAATACACAAAAGTTTTCTTACACATTCAGTTTTTGTATGTACAAATTAAAGTTCATTAGTTCATCTAATAACCATTTAAGTTTTTTTGACATATTTTGAAAAACCTTGGAGACCAAGGTCAGAAAGCTTATCTGTTATAGGTGTTGGCATGCTGTTTAGGACTTTGCTGATGTCAAATTTTAAAGTCTGCTGGGCCAAGGTTGATTATGCATTCTGTCAATAGAGAATCTTTTAGTATTTTTGTACTTATTTGCAGATAAAGAAATTTCATAAGTGCATGAGGGAGATTGTTATTCATGAATTTCCCGTACCTCAAATTCCCATTGGAGGCCAAGAATTCCATATATTTTTCTTAATTTATTCACGAAAGCTTAACAGAGCAAAACTTTTAATGAAAACGTGTGGAAAAAAGACGGAATGTCAACATAGATTTTTTCACATGGAGAAACTATGGAATTTATGTCTAAACATTGAAATTATATAGAAACGATTTTGTTCATACTAAAAGATATTACGATTGCATATTGCGCTTTACAGTTAAGAAAAGAACCTCGTTTCTGTTGGTGTTACGGGGTTATGGCAGCAGGTATTGAGGCTGAGCTCGACTGTGCGCCACGCCTGATGTTTTTTTTTTATAAAATAATTATTTTCATGTCGTGTTGTACAAAAAAGCCACGTTAGCGCAACCAACAGCAATATTGTTTGACAATGAAGAATAAAACAAAAAGAAAACAGATGGTATGTACAATTAAATGAACTCGCAGGTGAAAATGAATACAGCCGGTCTAACCAGTTATCAGGAGCTGAAGAAAGTTATGGGATCCGTTTAAGCCCTGGTTTGACACAAAATGCACAAAGAGCAAGTCATGCTTTTATAACCTTCTTAAAGTGGTTAATATCCGTGGATGTGACTTGTTCCACAGCTTGGCTACATGGTATCAGAGAAAGTTATTACAGTAAGTCATGGTTTTTTAAGCAGGCTCCTGACTTTATTATTGTCTGACAGATCACAAAAGTTTCCTTTGTTATGAACATATAATTTAAGAAAGGTGGACTAATATTGTTCAAAATTTTGTAGATTTCTATGTGGAACGTGTTCGAATTCTACTTCCTTTTCTTATAAACATATCTCTAAAGAAAAGTGGACCAATATTATTGAAAATTTTATACATTTCTCTGCAAAGCGTTCGAATTCTACTGAGATACAAGAGGGGTGTTTAGCTCGTTCTAGTAAATTTGAGTAATTAGGTACATGGTTATCATGTACTAAGCGCAAGTCTCGATCTTGGGTCTTTTCCATTTCTTTTGCAGTCTGTAGGCCAATATAGGTGTCATATAATACGAGCGGTCAAAAATTGAAGTTAGAGATAAATGCATCCTAGGTTTGGAGCTTCTCCTTTTCATTCAGAATATGAAAGGCCCTTTGTAAAACGTATGTGCTACGCAGCCTGCTTAAAAACATAAGAAATATATATAAAGTCAGAACTTAATTGGTGTATAAAAATCTTTATTAAGTTTAATATTGGAGAGCCACTTATGGTATTATTCAATATGTAGGTCAAAATGTGAAAATCTTGAAAACATTCTTTTGTCTAATAATGTGTGGTCGATCATAAAATATAGTGGGATTGTAGCAGGAGCGGAATCATCATCATTGCCATTGGATATGATACTAGTCAGGCCCCATTATCCAGATGGTCACCTGAGCAGGTTCTTTGCCTTGAACTTGAATTCACCCAGGTGTATGGCAGCGGCCCTTGGACCATGGGGCCCTTATTTACTCCCACGTCTTTGGACAGTGATCTTACATTCATTAACAAGATCGACACCCACCTCCAGTCTGTTACGGCATCTACCAAATGCAGGTGTCACAGTGAATTATATAAAACCTATTTAGCAACAAAATAATTATCTTGAAAAATCAAATTTGTTAAAAGTTTGACAAAGGCCCATTGTTTGCTTTTTTTTTATTACAAAAAATTGGAAAATTAATATCTGAGAGTTTTCATCGTTCATTAACTCATAGCCATTTATATTCGTGCCAAAACTAGTGAATAGGTGTGCATATATTTTTTCATTAATAGAGTAATTACTAACATTCCCCGTTTTGAGCTCCCATTGGTTAAAAATACTTATATAAATATTATTCCCTGTGAATGTGTGCATGTGTCAAAAAAATAACGGAAGTCACGTGACTGAATTTCGGGTACAGAAACCAAGTTAAATGTTTTATTGGTTTAATGAGCAGGTCACAAGCAAAATCCCATTTTGCATAGAGCACAGCCATTGTATCATTCAAAAAATACTTACTACTAGTACTACATCTTGAATAGAGTGTCTAAAATACTTACTACTAGCACCACATCTTGAATAGAGTGTCTTGGATAATCTGAATGTAATCTTCGCACCTATTTAAAAACTGTTAAACTGGATATTCATGTGACAATGTAAAGAATATACCGTGCAGTTTAGTAAAAAGGTGATACAAACTTACTTTGCTGTCAGAAAAATTTAAAAGCATATCACAGATTTTCAATAAAAACAAAGGTTCACGATAGAGGGGAAGGTAACACCCCAAGTGCAATAAAGCACTTGCGTCTATACATTTATGTGCCCCCTAATACTAAATTGTCCGGTTCTCACTTGGGTTGGAGGTGCAAGTTGGTATTTTCTTTTGTCCTGTTTCTAACTTTGATATCAATAAATTTGTCAATTATCAGTCATTCATCACATCTTTTGTGACAATACAAGTTACTTTTGATGTATGCGGAGGCACATTTACATGTGAAAACTTATTGTTCTTTGTTCCCGAAAGTATGTATTTTTGTGATCTTCTTACCTCTAGCACTAGAGAGTTACCGGATAGTTTGGCAATTGGGGGCCAATGTGTGATATAGGGATGGAAATTTTGGTCACCACATGTTTAAGGTGACCTGCCTATACCAGAGAAGAATACGTCCAAACAACCACTTCCTTCCCATATAAGACTTACCCTTCCATGGTAACAATATCCTGGAACAGAAATACATGCATAATTGACATACAATTACATACAAGTGAGCAAAATGACCATGTTGCGCTGTCGTTGGTTCTTAGCCAATGATTTAGAATTTGATTCTACCAGTTGTCATTTAAACACAAATATGTGCACAGTCACCCCAGGTAGGGATCAGTACAGCAGAATGCTTTGAGCACTCGCTTTTAAGCAAAGCAAAATACAGAATCCAGGCCAATATTTTGTCCAATGAATGCACTGTGAATTCTTTCTCATAGAACATCATTAGTACAATTAAAATAAAATTTGTTGAATGATTCCACATTTTAGTATTGCGGGGGGGGGGGGGGTCAGTATTGACCATCACATTTCAAACAATGTAGATGCATGGGTCAATAGATTCCAGATTATGAAGCCGGAAACATGACAATGGAGTATGTGACCTGTAGGTGTAACACTGCAGGCAACTTGAACCAGTATTCACCTGTTGTTAGTGGAGGCACCTGGGGCAAAAAGAAAGCCTGCCTCATTCATTGGTTGAAAATGTCATGTGACCCAAGTAGCAGGTGCTGCAGCCATACAGAATAGTGTATCTGTCTTGCACTGTTCTCATGGGACATCAAAGTACCTTAAACATGTTAAGGGGCCGTCTCTAAAGCTAGATGTATCACTTTTAGAAAATCAAGGGTTTTTTCTAATTAAGGCGTTTAGCTGCCAATCTACAATACAGCCAAATATTGAATTTGAAAAATGTCAATTATTGTGGTAATTATGGAGCTAACGAAATCATGGTTTTTGGCCAAACACCCTCATGGTTTTGTATTTACAACAACAGAATGTAAATGAGCTGTCCATCAGACTTGGGTCTGCTAGGCAAGGGGCAGTGATTAAGCTGCTCATTGGTTGGGGAGAAGAATGAGCCAGTGGGCTAGGGAGAGAACAATGGACACTCCTGATATGTTATTTTGGTGACTGAAACCAGCTATTAGAAAATCACATCTTTATGACTTTCTCCCTGTAAAACTTCAAAGATTCCAATTTAAACATAAATTTACGAGATACATTTTCATGACAACACATCAAACGTATAGTATTATAAAAGTACTAATCACAAGATAAGTATTGATCAGAGTGAGTGGGTACATTTTCCACAATGGCCAGCTTACCGCTACAAGGGAGCCAATTAGACCTAAATTGTATTTTCTCACAGCTCTAATTTTCGTCCGACTTCTCAGAGGTTATGCAAGAGATTGCTTGTGAATGGTTTAACCGATTTTGATGAAATAAAAAGCTATTGAAAAGATACATTCTTGCCTAGGAGCGGTATGCGTCATTTGTAAATATTTGTATATTTTGTGTAGGTTTTTCTCCATGTTGAATTACGCAAAGTGGATAATTGAAATGGTATCTCTTTATTAATTAAAAAAATATGTTCATTTTTGCTTGTCAAGAAAAAACAAACAAGCCACTCCTGAACATTACATCAAAGTTTTATTACACCAAATGTGAAGATTTTATGTTAAATATTATGGTTTGTAGACCCAAAAAAATTCTGAAGGGGACCCGTTTGTAATATTTCACTTATCATCTGAAATAACGAGAAAAATATTCAATTTCGATTAATATCTAAAGGAAAATGTATAGTTTTGGAGGGCTAACAGCAATATTTCAGACAGTAGAGTAAAATGAGATACCACAGCACTATATACACTGAGCTGTACACACAGCCCCTTAGACATGAAAAATGGTTGTAATGACACGGGCGTTATGATGACTTTTGATTGCCAAATTCACAAGTCAATAACTGAATGAATAGTACTAGGCCATTCCCAATGATAAATTTTGTATTGCGGATTACACAAGTCTATAGATAAATCTATGGCATAAGATCGCTACCAGTAATGTCTTTTTATTGCCAAATATTTTTAGTCAATAAACAAATTTATATCACACAGAATGAGTCTTTGTTTTACATTTAAATGGATTGTCTGTGTGATGGAACAGGTCATATGCTGTAAGACAGAGATGTTAAAGCTTTGAGTCACATGAAATACCTCTGGAAGAAAATTTTGTATTGCCTGCAACAAAAATGCAAATATGGAAGTAGTCCCATACTCCACATGCTTTAAACGGAGCTACATGTATATAAATTGGTTACAAATGCACACATTATACTTTTGTGGCCAATCTGCACCTGCACCTGCCTCCCGCCGCCCAAATAATTATAATCTTTGCACAGAAAGTGTACCAGTAAGAGCAGTCTTGAAACGCCATTTGTCGGAGATACTTTGCATAAGACTTTAATCTCATATTGATCTTTACTTTGACAGACCAGCCATGTGACTTATCACTTGACCAGCCGTGCAAGATACATTGCTTGCAACTTTTCACATTGTTTATAGCTCCTATGGGACACAACAGTAGGGTTATTCTCATGGGTAATTTTCGAAGACAAGTAGGGTTTTAAAACAGACTGTGCATAAAGTGCAAGTTTTTTGTTGTCTAAACATTAAATGCAAATTTCAAAAATTTCTTCCATAAAATATCCGTATCAGGATATAATTTGTAGCCCCAAATTTGATAACTGTATATCATAACTATTAAACCTGAAGTGTTAAATAATTATGTTTGTAGATTGGCAGGTGAATTGAGCCTCCTACATTTATAGTACCAGATACCTGTTTGATGATGCACTTTGACAGTTTTTAACAGCTGTACAGCTGAATGTCATACCAAAGTACGTAAATTCTCAAACAATTTCTATAACACAAATGTTCATTATGCTTTCTGTACTGCCACATAATTTTCCAAATTGTTCAAATTCTTGAACAATTTCTACAACACAAATGTTCATTTTATTATCAAAGGGATCTTTAGCCCCTGACATTCTCTGCTTGTGGTATGAGAAAATAAGTGCTTTTAAGTAGTGATATACCTGGCTGGTATGAAACTAGTTTTTGCATTGCCTGCAAAGCCTTGCATTTGCTACAACGCATGCTGAAGCATGACTTGCAGACAATGCAAAAATCACTGAGCCAAATCCCTTGCTTCTGTGGAAAGAGATATTAGATTATTCAAACATGAGCAACAGTGCCACATTCTTGTCTAGTTCTGAACTGAAAAAAATCCATAATAGAACCTTACCATGCTCAATATCTAATCCAACCACTGTTTATATCTAAACATAAAACTTAATCTGTCATTGGTATCATCTGTGATTTAATTGTTTAGAAAATTCAAGGCTTCTCCAGCCAAATAAATTTATCACTGGGTTATCAGAAGGAAACCACAAAGCATCTCCTGCAGCCTTTACTTCCCAAACTCAGGTTGACACCAGTGTGTGTCAATCAGTAAAACTATACAGTATACATAACCTAAGGGCTGTGTGAACAGCCCATGCTCAGCTGATCTAAGCTTGTTCACAACATCAGAGCTGCAACTGAATAAACCTATGTTGACCTTTTGCTGAGTGCATATAACATTAAGAAGTATTTTTGAAATTTTGGCCAAAAAAAAAAAAATCATCAAAAATACAGATATTTAAAGAAAACTTTAAAAAGAACAGTGCTACTCGGTGGAGAAAATCCGTGATGTTGAGCCTTACAATGCCCATTGACTTACATAGCAATCAAAAGGTAAGGTACATTAACCGATAAATTACCCCCAAATTAGAAAAAAAATGGTTGAAAATCAGAAACCAACAGCAGTGCCACCAAATGAGCAACTTTGTTTGACCCTTACACAAAGAATATTTAAGTTTTATATATCTAAATTTTAGCTTAATGAGAGTTACGGTTCTGGAGATGTCAAAGAAGCAAAAGCACACACACAATCATTGAAAATAATAAAAAGAAATTGCAGCGCCACCTGGTGAACAAATTTAGAACTAGGGAAAAAAGACTTGCGCGCGGCCATTTGAACAAACTTAGTACAGACCTGTGCAAGGTATCTGGGCACATAGTTTAAAGTGTATCTGATCGACGGTTTTGGAGAAGAAGTCGTAAATATATATGTCAATGGAGGGACGAGTGAGTCTCGTGAAAGCTCAGCCTGACTAGGATGTCAGCTGAGCTGACAATATAGAAGAGTATTATACATGTACCTGCATGTCAAGTGCAATTAAGCTCTATGGAATACATGGCCGACAATAGCCATTTTGTGGGAGGACCGACCATTAGCAAGACAGCGAAGTTGTGGCATAAAATGATATAAACATTTTAAAATCTTTACACATCATCACCCTTTGAAAGCTGGTGTTACACTTATGTATAGTGTATATGTGATGAAACTGTGTAGTGTATAACTAAAGTATATATGTTGTAAGAATGTTGAAATTATACACTTCAACTGATTGGGGAGGGGTGCACATAAAGTTGAGAATTCCACTAGTTTAGATTTCCTGCTCATAAATTGTATATCTAACAAATAATTCAAATGAAAAATAAACTTTTGTTCAATATAAGTTGAGATTTTTGGACTACAGGGTTGCATTAGTACTTTTCCAACTACAAGCACCTGTAAATGAGCATATATATATATATATATATATATATATATATATATATATATATATATATATATATATATATATATATATATATATATATATTTGTATGTATATATATATATACAGTCAACCCTTGTTACAATGACCCATGGTGCCATCTATTGTTGTCATTATAATGCTATTTTCGTACCGATCGAAGCATTTCAGCACAAATTGTGATATAGTCAAGTGAACATCAAAGCAAGCATACACACCTTTTTTATCTCTTGTAAAGTTAATAAAATATATATCCCTTAAAATTTCCCTGGTAAAACGCATTTCTCCGCTTAAAAATCGGGAGGGCTGACAGGTTGGACCTTAAGACGATTGCTCTAACTGTTTGCTATTATACAATCATGTTAAAATGAGGAGTAACAGTATCACAGCTGTCAACATGCTGGTGCCACCTAGTGGCAACTTACACATCAATTCCGATCAGTTTTAGGTGATATGTGCTGCACTTGGCATTCTACACATACATTTCCATTGGTGCTGCTCGATCCACCTCTCTAGGCTCAGAGGTGCTGTATCCAGGGTTATAAGCAATGTCATCACAGGCTGGTGGAGAGGCAGCTACAAGGACGAAAATGAACAAACCTGGAGCAAAAATTTGCACACCGCAGAAAAGGTGTGAACAATCCAACACATCAGGGCAAGGGAAATTTTCAAAAATTAGTTGCCGGCATATACAGCCTCAGTGAGGACACACAGCACTGAGTCTCTTAACCTTCAATGGTAGAGAGAAGGTCAGTTTGCAGGCAACAGGACCAGTGGGTATTGAGAAACTACTAGCCCCTGGAACAAAATGTCATCTCTTAATTATAAGCCAATGAATATTATTGTTTAAACATGTTAAAACTGGGCTCACTCTTTTTATAGATTATTTCAGTCTTCAGGACAAGTTACAGCAATCTCTGTGTTGTGAGACCACTGGAATGGTAAACCACCTGTCTGGAACAACAAATTTTCCGGATAGCTCAACTGTGCTTTAATTAAACCCTTTCCACCTGAAGCGCCAAAAAAGGCCTCGATTAAATATCTCCTGCCTCTATGTTTTAGAAACAAAAATTCAACAGTGATGAAAAACAATTTGAATGATATTTAAAGATAAGACCTATCAATATAATATGATCAAGCTCAACAGTTTTCCTTGGCACAGGCTGGGTGCTGAGAACTCAACCTGTGCCAAGGAAAGCTGTTGACTATGCCTTCATTCACGGGAAGGGCTATGGGCACAAAGTCACTGACAAATTTGAAGCCACTACATATAGAATCAACAGCACAGTGAATACATTTTTTCAAATGTGCATCTTGCATATTGGTTGATGGGCATCTTGCCTTGAAGCAGAACAACCAGCAGCACAGGAGAGCCACCACTCTTGAGAAAAGTTTGCAAAGAAGTCTAACCAACATGTAGAAGGTGATCTAGGCCTGCTGAATAGTAAGAGCTGCATGCCTCCCTTTAAAGTTCTTTGCTACAGCCTAGATGGTAGCACAGGATTCCAGTTAATATTAATACCTCCTATTCCCTATAGGACCCTCATGTCACAAAGAAACAGTCGCCTCTTTCAGTACAACTGCAGCTAATGTCAAACTAACAAACTGCTCTGAATTATTAAAAGGAGTGTTGGCTGCAAAAATACCTTTGATTCAAGTACAAGCATGCCTATAGTTACACAGGAAGTGTCCAGGTCAACAGCTTTCCTCAGCATGCTTTGGGTACGACGTGTCAAAGTGTGATGAAGAATCCTGTTAACTCAATCCAAAATGTGGCACTTTATGAGCATTTACATATAAAGACCAGAGTCTAAATGAAGATTCCATTTTGGTTTTGCATCAGATATGAGTCAGCAGCCAAGAAACCCCTAACTGGGAAACAACTCTCTTTGTGAGTTTAATTAACTGCTATAAGTAAACACCAGGCATTTGAGCCACGGTTTAATCTCTACAGCCAAGTTGGATCATGTGTATGTACAGAACTTTGATCTTTTTTCTTTAATTTTTAGAAAAGCTTTCATTTTTCTTCTCTTTCCAATGAACAAAGAATGTTCTTAAAGCAATTAGATCTCATGCAAAAGGGGCAATGTTGGCAATACAGCATGCAGAGACTATGGCTAATATGTCAAAACATCTCACCAGGTGCCGCTATTGACCTGCCCAGCAGGGTCAAGAGTTGGCTCTTCATGGTAGGTATTTGGTCCAGCAGGGTACACAGCAGGCCCTACAGGATTATGGCCTGGAGCATATGGTAATGCTAGCTGTGTCACGGGATAGTTGGCTGCTGGCTGCTGCATCACCATGCCAGTGCCGGGGTATGCTGTCTGAGGGCTTATTGTTGTCATTGTTTTTCCTGAAATTTACATAGTTTGGAAATTTGGGAACACATAAATGCAGAAAATTGTTGCAATTGCATATATATAAGTTTGTATTTTATGAAAAAGTGATATATTGTTAAACACAACACACATGCAGACAAACATAGAAATGCAAAGGTGCATAAAATGTACATTATGATTTGCATTAATAACATTGGAAGATGAATTCATATGACACTACAGTATGTGCTATTTTAACCTTTCCTCCCCCTAAACCCATCAAAACTGGCTGCCTCTCAAATGCCCTGTGCTTTATTGTTTTACACTAACTTCAAGAAGTACTTAAAATGAGACCTATCAAGATAAAATGAAGTCCCAAATCAACTGCTTTCCTTGCCATGAGTTGGTTACTGCACACCGAACTCACACCAAGGACAGTTGACTTGAGTCTTAACTTTTGACCTGCCAACTGTCACTGAAGTCAGAGTACTTAAAATGAACTTGTCTCAAGCTGACCGTGGCAACCCTGTGCTCCACTGACATTGGATGCACAGACTGAAGTGGCCTGGTGATCCTCAGAATATAATAAAGGTCATGATTCTTTAAGATCATCTCCGTTTACAATATCAGTCTCCCCTCATACAGTTCTAGAGTCATTGTGTTTTAAATGAAAAGTGACAGGCTCCACTAGTTCCCAAGATACATGCCAATATGTCAGTTTGACATTTCAAAGTAATGAAATCTCAAAATTAAAAAAGCAATAGAAACCTTGTTATACTTTCCTATACGTTTTTAAAAGTAGCAATGGGCCTAGGATCCACCATCATCCAGATATAAGCCAATGCGTCAGATTTCATGCTGTTCCTTTTGTTACAATTCTAACATGTATACCCGATTCATTCCAGTAGTAACATGCTGTGCTGACGGAAAGATTTCCTGGAGAACACATTGTTTTTGTGGTGTTTTGCGATAATGGTATGTCTTAATTTACAATACCACAAGCAATTACGCTTATTATAGAATCCATAGAGCCTAAAATAACAACTATGAACCTCTTCTTTCGTAAGAAATATTCAACTATATTTTAAAAAATTTGTGTTCAATAAACCCCCCAAGATTAAAAAGTAGGGTTTGGGCTTCTTTAGGGTGTGTGCTACAGTGTACTATTGGAATGAATATGGTATATACCAGTAGTGAATTTTTTTAATTTTGATACTTTGTAAATTTTTCCGAAAATGACCACAGTGCCATCTTGTGAACAAGGTTGGTGACAATCAGGTCCATGTACATTCCTACTAACCTCTAACTTCTAATGAGTCTAGTTATGGATGGACCCATTCAGGCATTCTGGCACATCAGCCGCCTACTAGCACCAATGCTTGCCTTGACTTTGTATTGCATCCCTACTATATTTTAACTGGATCAGACATACAGTTTGGGAGAAGTAGAAAAACGTGAAAGAGCACAAATATTCTTAAAAATTACAAAATGAATCACAGCTTCCCCTTGTGAACAATTAAAGTCTGATAACAAAAATTACACTTGTTTCAGACCATTGTCACTGTTGCCAACATGAAAAATCCTGCTTTCCGATTCTTCCAAATTTTGATAATTTGTTAAAAATTAAAAAAAGAGAACGCCACCATGTAGGGAAAAAATTTGAAGATCAAGTTAACGTACATTTTCAATAAGTCTGAAAAGGTTCCAACCGATGGTTACAGAGAGAGGTGAAAAAGGCCACAAAATGCTTTAAAATGAAAAAAAAAATAATAACCATAGCACCACCTGTTGAAAATCTTTAGGGTTGGGGGTCCCAGGAAGTGTCACTATGCAAGTTCAAATTAATTGACCAAGTGGTTTGGGAGAAATGTAAGGTTTTACCAAAACGTGAACCATAAAAAAAAAAAGATAATACTAAACTAGACATACCTTCAAAACAAAGTGTAGACTTAAGTATTCAGCACAATACTCGATAGCAACACATACATCAACTGACAAGTACCCAAATAGAATAATTCAATGCAAATCAGGGATTTGCGCCATCACCACCTAGTTTGTTTGACACTACCACAAGGTACATTTCAGTAATATTTTAGCATAGTCCGAGACATGGTTTTGGAAAAAGGCCACAAATGGTCAACACACTCAAACATTCATTTTAAAAAATTAGAAATGGCGTGCCACCTGTTGAACAAATAAAGGTTAAGGGGTTCCCAGACGTGTCAGTGTGCGAGTTTGAAGCAATTGGCCGAGCAGTTGTTTTTCTTCATTTAAGATTTTGCAGAAAAGAAAATGAACAAAAATTAATACAAAAATTAATGGAGAATGAACTTTGGTAGAGACCCATCTAAGATACATTCCCACAAAGTTTGAAGTGAATGTGGCATACGGTTTCAGAGAAGTCTAAAATGTAAATCGTGGACAACATATCCGCAACTTAAGTTAAAATCACTGGAACGTGTCCATTTGTGCACACTTGGAACAGACTCATCCAAGGTACATCCCCAGAAAGTGTAAAGTGGAGCTGGCTGACTGTTTTGGAGCTGGCTGACCTTTTTGGAGAAGTCCAAAATGTAAATTGATGGATGGATAACAGCTGAGAGATCGATGGACGACAGACAATCGATATATGGATCACAGACAATCGATGGATGGATGACCGACAAACAACAGCAAGATAAGTTCACTTAAATGACAAGACAGCTGAGCTAAAACCACTGATTTTATATTTAATCGCATTGCTACTCCAAGGAAAGTTTCTGTTATGATGAATGTGAAAATATAAGGGGGATGGGGAGTTGGAACACTTCAGAGAAAAGGCCTTGTGTCTTCAGAAGTATTAAATCACTGTTTTCTTAAGATAACATTTAAACAAAAAAGGGTCTTGCAAAAATGGACACTGTCTTGTTCAGATAATTTGGAACATTATCAAGGTATGTATTGAAAATTATCGACGAATGAAATGTTTCATATAGCCCCATACAAGGGGTACGAAGAAACATGCAATGGGATAATAGTCGAAACATTCTGAATCAAATGAAATATAATTAGCCTACCTTTACAAGTCACTTAATGTTCATTTTAGCCAGACCCATCTGCCATTTAAATGTAACAACAGAATATCTTACAGAATATATTTGATGTTACAGGACCTCGACTGTTACATGTTCTAACTCTCCCCCGTCTCTCTTGGTGTAAATTTTCTTAATTCTTGAAATATGAACGCTTATGTGTTTGCTAATCTTAATTGTATATTTGTGTACTACTGGATGCATGTGTCTGTAAATTAGTGTATGTGTACATGAATAAAAGTCGACTGTAACCCAGCGGTGAATGTCCCATCCGACTCTAGGGATAGGTTGAAAATGTTTATTCTAAACCCAGCGGCAGCTTGAACCTGTTCCATCTTACCCCAGGGGTAGGTTGAAACTGCTTTATCTAACCCCAAGGGCAAGTGGAAACATGTTCTATGTTTCTCTAGGACAAGTTGAAAATGAGGAAGAGCTTAAATATGTCTCTGCACTTTCCTTGCACTATGTTTCAACTCACCCCTTTGACTCTTCATGTACATTTATCCATACTGCAGGAATACACCTTAACGAACCACTATTACATTTTGTTGTGCTATCTCGCTGCCACGTGCGGGTTTTATACCACTAGGTAAGTCAGCTTAATACTTTGTTGCGTAAAGAATTTTACAAAAACGTTTTATAAGAAATATTTACTGGACAGGGAGAAAAACAAAAATTGTGTTCCCAATCCAACGCATAATTTGATACCAAACTTAGCTTTACATGGTCATGTAGGCTTAGAACTAAAGATGCTACCCACGAGTACAAAAATTGGAAATTCATTTATGGAGAGCAGTTATCATTTAAGTTTCATCTTACCTCGCGTTCCAATTCTGCCTTAGGGATACTGATTGTCTGTTTCAGTAAAATCAATGATTCTGTTCCTTTTTAGCTCTGTTAACCTAGGGTCGGCAGAGCTGTGCAATGCCACAATGTTATGTAATATCAGTGACCTTGACATATTTTCATGAGGTCATCATGCATGTAAAGTTAAAAGAGGTGATTTTGTAATGGCAGAGTGTTACTTTGCCATAAATGGCAAAGTGAATTGAGCCTCAAGATCGAAATTGCACTTAATTACATAGTTTACTGTACTTGGTGCCCTGCTTCTTGGGTCACCTAAGCCACTAATTGAGTTTGGCGCTTGTCCAAATTTATTGTTTTTCTTCAAAACTCCAAAGGTTATTACCTGAATGGAACCAAAAGACCATATATGGAAAGCTGGCTTTGAGGCACATATTTTAAACAATAACAATTTTAATTCCAATTGAAGGTCGTGGTCAAATAGCCAGTTTGAATATATGGGTCATCTCTTGAATGCTCTGCACCCCACAATTTTTCAGTAAGCCCATATCACGTTTAGAAGTTATAAAGCATGTGAATCTTTGGGGCCATCAATGTTGGGGGTGACGCCTATATTATTATGTAATATACAGGTCAAAAAGTAACAATCCTGTGACCGTAATACTGTCCAATGTTTTCAAGTTATACCAATATAACTTTCAGGACTGAAAGGGGTTATAAAAATATGGTTCCTGTCTATATCGGTTACGCCACCTACAATATTATGCAATATTCGGGTGAAATCTTGTGGAAACTCTAGCATCTTTATTTATTTTTTTTTTTTTTTTTGGCAGATCTTTACGGAATTTGGTGGGATTGTGGATGAAGTCAAAGTCTAAGTTGCTAATGATACAAGTGGCACCACCTATACTTAGACGAAAATATAAGCCAAAATGTGCAAGTTTTATGATATAAAATTTCATATCTGGAAAATTAATTGGGTCAGACTTGCCAGCTTTATAGGATATATAAACCATGTCCAATGCTAGGACGTTATATAACATCAGTGACCACAGATTTCAAGTTATACCAATGGGAAATGGGTGTACTGTGTCGGATGAGGAAATACATGGACCAACAGTTGCCATGTAAGGGCCTCTTTAGAAATCTGTTTTTACTGTAAGAGCTACCTGGTAAAAGATTTCTGACTTTGACTTTGACCTTCACCTTTATTTGTGAGGTCACCATAAAGTTGAAAAAGTGATATACTATATCTCTCTTTCTGCACAGCTTCCCATATAAATTCGCTGGTCTCCTTCTTCTTTACTCTTTATTTCATCATTTATCCCTATTTACGTCAGCAGAGCAACAGGCCCATGGGCTTCCTGCTTTCATGTTCTTATAAAAGTGTTCTATAAAATGCAATTTCAAGCTGGTCTCCCTCTCTGAGAGACAGAGACACTATTATGGATTTTGTTTACCTCACAATAGGAGATCCCACACTTAATAATACCTAATATAATCATTTGTGTCAGGTGCCTTTAGTCAACTGAACATTGAGAATGCCATTTTTGACACACCATTCAAAATGGCTGTTCTGATGTCAATGCACACCAAAAAAAAAAAATACTTGGAATGGAAATGTGCTACAAAAACTCATTTCTTTTTTACAAACAAGAGCTCCATGAGCCTGTACTCTGCTAACATGTAGTCTATGAGCATCATCAAAGGCTCGCTTCTGAAATGTATTCCCTCTGTGGTCCTGAGAAAATAGTCAATGTCATCAAAAATACAACATAAAATTTTGACATGAACACGCATTTGTGGTACAATTCACATTGTCCCCTTATTTCAACATATTAAATTTAGTGTCCTTTTCTTCAGTGCTTTATGGCCTTGAAAAGATCAAGGGCACAAAACATTACAAAATTTGACCATTGGCTAACTACATATTTGTATAAATATGTATATCTTCAACTGTATCTCAGGGTGGCTAATGTGTGAGCGTATTTTTCTATGTGATAACGTCGGTCTCCCATGCCACCTACATCAATGTATACAACTTACTTATCCTGTAATAATTGGTTGAATAAAGCGTTCTGAATCTGAATCTAGTGCAATATCAGTTTCATCGCAATTTATTACGCTATGGACATCACAATAAAATCATTTTTCGATATACATTCCTTCTGAGATCTTCCAAAAGAAAGTCAAGGTGACTCATATTATACAATATTGAATGGATCTATAATACACATTTGTGGTACATTTGGTGTTGTCATAGCCGTCTAATTTCTCAACATGCAAAATATAGTGTTCTCTACCACATGTTTAATGACCTTGAATTAAGAGAAGATCACACAAAATTTTGGCATTGAACTAATGTACATGTATATTTCTTGTAAATTTACAAGTTCTATCTCAACTTATAATCAAAGCAATGAATTTAATGCACTTTTCATACGCATGTTGCTTGTTCCCTTTAATACCACCAGTGGTGCTACCATGACTTCACACACTGATTTTTATGGATAATGGTATATTCATGAGGTGAACAAGTTCAGACCCCATGACAACAACAAAAAGTCAAAAAGGCAAGTTAACTTCTCAGTGGGGCATGCCCAGTGATGTTCGGCCTGAGTTTGGGAGACAGATCATTAGGGACAAGAAATGACCTTTCCCCCACTTATTCAGTTACCCTGGTGATCAGAATCAAACTCTGTTTCATCACTTTCCAGGGTTAATTTTTGTGAAAAAAGTACACAGTATAGTCTATTGACAATAAAAAACACATGGAAACCACTGAATGAAAAAAACTTCCATCCATATCAGTTCTTTTTCTTAATTAAAGTTTGACTTCTGTACATGACTGTTAAGTGAGAGAAAGTTATGCCTAATGACATGTGGCCCATATAGAGCATGCGCAGCTGAGACGTCTACGTGACTTAATTCTGATATGAATTCCTTCCACGAGCTTGAAAAAGTAGCTCAAGGCCACTGATATTATGTTATATCGAACATCAAAATATGATACTCATTTGTGGTACATTGGGTATTGCTTGCATGACCTTGAGAAGGTAAGTCAGGTCATCCATACTTGCAAAATAAATTTTCTATATATCATACGTATTTGTGGTACATTTGGTATCGTTAGCCGTATGTATTTTTTTCAACACAGTGAATTTAATTCGTTTTTTTCAACACCTTATATTCCATACCTTCTGTCGTACTGCGCGTGGCACTGCCAAAATTTTTTTTTTTTTTTTTTTTTTTTTTTTTTTTTGTTGGTCTTCTTGCCTGAGTGGCATTGTCACCAAGATTGAAGATGCTTCATGAAAATCTTTCCAAAAAGCATTCTCGAAGTTTCAGCCCAAATATTACAAATACGACGGTTGGTGCCACTGATATCTAAGTCGAAAAAGATTTGTATACACTTGAAAGTTATATGGGGCTAACAGAAAACTGTTGACTGTGTTGCTTTCACAAGCAAAAGTTTTAAGATGCAGACGCACAGAGTGATGGAGGGAGAGGCATAAAGGATTGCATAAGAACTGCAATCTAAAGTTATAAGCAGAGCTAAAAAGGTACAATAAGTCACATTTTCAAAAACAAAAAACCTATCAAGAGTTAAATTCCGTTTCAGATTGCCTATTCTAGAGATTTTCCATGTACAATTCCGCACTCATGGAAAACCAGTGTGCCTAAATATATAATGCCCCTATTATTATCTGAATAAGCAGGAAAAACTTTCAGTGGAAGAGAATGAGTGCAGTGATTGGCTTTCACCTGTAGTGCTGATCTGCCCAGCTGTGCGTCTTTTGTAGAGCAGACAAGAGGAACAAACACAGCAGACAATCAGGGAGACAATGATGATAAACAAGATGATCCCAAAGAATCCTGCCACTATAGCAACCCTACAACAGCAAAACATATACATATTTGTGCAAAGATGCGATGACAGACCATACATTATAAGTGCATATATATATATATATATAATTATCAGATGCCGAAGGCTGAAAACAACATTTAACCTCCATGGTTCGGCTGAAGGGTCTACACATTCTCCAATACGTATTGCTGTATTACAAGCTCAACCACTTTAAGTGGTGGAAAATCCTCATGCCAAGAAGAGTAAATACATCATACAAACTAACATTAAACATAACATCAACTTTAATGCAGCAGTGATGAGGCATTTCATAGGAAAATAGTTAACACAGTCATTTGTACATAAATGCATATTGGGGCAAAGTTCTAGAGGCATTCATTTTGTTTTGGTAACAGTCATGTCTATTCACTGCTATTTACCTACTTGACGGCAAATAATACAGCTAGTAAGATACTAAGCCATCTACTAATTCTTGCGTCCAATCCATCTACTAATTCTTCATTTTGCATTTCTTCATCATTATGAGTGGCGTCACTTTCAGCCAATTGTCGAAATGTCCTCGGCGCATACTCGCTGGCCATGACAGCACTGTCTAATGTTGAGTTCCTTTTTTGTAGCCTTTTTCAATGTAATTGATTGGGGCAAATCGTTTGTTCTATTTTCAGAAATTAGAGCTAATGACACACTGTATGAATTGACATCTAGAAAGACAAGACATTAAAAAGAAATGCAAAGACATGGTTGTTACCATAACTGTACAATGTTGGCATTTGCTCTACCGAGAGAGTGCCTATAAAGTTCTGGGAGCTGCCGGGACTACCTTCTGTAGGCCCGACGCTCGTCCATTCCAGCATATATATAAATATATATCCACATTATATAATTGCTGATTTGAAGAGGGACAGGGTCTCGGAAATAGTACTTGTGTACTGCTTAGAAACAATGATAATTTTGACTGCCCCTTATTCGGATTATTGGTCTTACTAAATATATATGGGATGATTCTGTCAAAACAATGAGTGGATTGATACTTACAGATAAACAGAGGAACTGCAGCAGTATTTGTGCCTACTGGTACCGCAGCAGTGAATTTCATCGCTGCTATCAAGGTCTCTTGGACAGGAGAAGCCTTGCTTGTATGTGCCAAAGCTATCATAATGTGATGCGCAGTAAGAGCTGGAAACTGTACTGACCACTATAGAATAGATAGGCCGACGACAGCAGTATTTGTGCTTACTGGTACCACAGCAGTAGATTTTATCGCTGCTATAAAGGCTTCCTCGGCAGAAGAACCCTGGCTTGTATGCCCCAAGGCTATCATAATATGAGGAGCAGTAGGAGCTGGAAACTGCAGTAGATGAGGCTGTACTGGCCACTGTAAAATGGGGAGCCCGACGACAGCAGTATTTGTAGGTACTAATACCACAGCAGTAGATTTTATCGCTGCTATAAAGGCTTCCTGGGCAGAAGAACCCTGGCTTGTATTTCCCAAGGCTATCATAATATGAGGAGCAGTAGGAGCTGGAAACTGCAGTATATGAGACTGTACTGGCCACTGTAAAATGGGGAGCCCGACGACAGCAGTATTTGTAGTAACTGGTACCACAGCAGTAGATTTCATCGATGTTCTTTAGGCTTCCTGGGCAGAAGAACCCTGGCTTGTATTTCCCAAAGATATCATAATATGGTGAGCAGTAGGAGCTGGAAGCTGTAGTAGATGAGGCTGTACTTGCCACTGTAAAATGGGAAGGCCAGCGACAGCAGTATTTGTGGGTACTGGTACCACAGCAGTACATTTTATCGCTTCTATAAAGGCTTCCTGGGCAGAAGAACCCTGGTTTGTATCTCCCAAAGATATCATAATATGGTGAGCAGTAGGAGCTGGAAGCTGTAGTAGATGAGGCTGTACTTGCCACTGTAAAATGGGAAGGCCACCGACAGCAGTATTTGTGGGTACTGGTACCACAGCAGTAAATTTCATCTCTGTTATTCAGGAGTCTTGGACAGGAGAACCCTGCCTTGTATGTCCCATGGCTATTATAATATGATGAACAGTAGCTGGAAGCTGGACTGACCACTGTAAAATAACATAAGACGGAAAACATGTTCACTTATTCTATGATATCAAAGGGACCCATTCCATGTACTCAGCAAGGTCACTCACAGACAAAAAAAAAAAACATGGGAAACCCAGAAAAAGCCAGGGTTATGCTGGAATCCACTTACAGTCATCATGGGATCACTATTCCTACAGTAGTTCCTCTACGATGATGACAACAAATGTTTGAAGGTACAAATGCTCCACAACCGTATCAGATGACAAGCCCACGGAGGTACAGTGGGTGTCCAGATTTAGCTTTTATCTGTTGGATGATATTTGACAGTGATCAGATTTCTCTCTCAAGATAAGATATATAGTTAAGACATGAATGACTAGATATGAGGGCTTCAACAACACTTCATCCACGAAGGGTAAAATAAGTGAACTTTCCTATACCTTTATTCAGGCCAAACCAACCATTACATATCATCAGGGTTGCAGATTTGCATAAATTTAGCAATTCGTTTCATATTTTCCATCTTTGTTTTGACTCGGGACCAGGTAGGAGGAATATACTTCTCATATGGACCAGAAGTATTAGTGATAGGAAAAATAATGACAATGGATTAAAATAGATTTTGAATATATATTGTTGCACTCAAATTTTGTCAAAAACATCTTTAACATATTAGATTATGATGACAATATTCTTTTCCATTCTTTTTCATTAATGTGATAAGTTGCAGATATTTATATAACTCTGCTGGACTCAGCTTGTATTCTAATTATAAAATATATTGTTATTTTGACACAATAGTTTTGATTTCTGGTCCATCTGTACCCTTCTGTAGGTTTTTCCTTGTTCCTTTTCAATTACATGTCATGAAAGTTGGTTTGAACCACATAACCTGACCAAAGAAGTTGCATGCTGAACACTTACAAAAAGAAAATGCAATTTTGTGGAATATTCTTTGATATTTGACGCAGAATAGTTTTTTCCATTTCGACCATTTTTCCTACCAAATTTATGGCATCTAATGTATTCCACCGAGGTTATTTAATACTATTCACATTTTGTGGTAGTTACCATGGATGCTCTGGAGGCCTCTATACTACAACATCGCCATTGGCTGGATTTTTTTTTTGTTATTGTTGCATCTTCTGGAAGACACCTTGTTATTGAATGTAAATGTATTTTCAGTTGTCCCTGGCAATTAATAGTTATTAGTGTATAATTATTCAGCTGAATGTCCCACCGAATATACAAAATTAGCTTATAGCTTCGTTTCAAACCTTTCTATATAGGAGCTCCATGTGACGAAGTTGTGGTTTTAGGCCCATCCGCCACATCTTTTTAGCACAATAAATTGACTGCACAAATAAATACACAATATTTTATTGCTGATATGGCCCTATGTGGGTTAATGAACACATAGATGTTCCAAGTCCAA
Organism: Hermodice carunculata; assembly: GCA_964020975.1. Taxonomy (NCBI): domain Eukaryota; kingdom Metazoa; phylum Annelida; class Polychaeta; order Eunicida; family Amphinomidae; genus Hermodice; species Hermodice carunculata. Next base: position 73,258,175 of record OZ026623.1, read on the forward strand.
CCTCTTTACCCACTCCCCCCTCCCCACCGCGTATATTAGGACCAAAGCTTGACTGACTGAACGTTACAAGCGCCTGTGCTTGGGGTGCTGTGTGGTGTGTTATGCTCACTTAGTGTGGTGTTCGGCATGCTATATTCACTGAGTGGGGTGTGCAGCATACTGTGTTCACCTAGTGGGGCATGAAGCATGCTATGCTCATCTAGTTAGGCATTCAGAATGCTAGGGTAGGCTGTGGTGTGCCATGCTCACATGGTTGGGCGTGAGTAGTTAGCAGCCACTCGCTGCCTTGTCATGTGTGGGACTGATAATCACACACAATGTGTTACTCAGAAGAACACTACCTACTTGAATGGACTCAATAAATATGTTCCCCACATTGACTCTGAACTTTCAATGGTACCCAGTAGGTCTCACACTGCCTGCAGCTTATGGAATTCATACATAACACGTGGAGCTGGTGAACTTGGAATTATTGATTGCAATGATTAGTGAAATGAACAAAGCGCTGCTTCTAAATACATGTTACCTGATGATGGTGGATATGGAAACAAGAGTGCTCCAAGAAGCTTTATATGCTGAGGTTTAAGAGGCAGTATTGGTGTGGCTGACAAGGCAACTACCTACCATACTGTGCTTTTGTGTAAATCTGTTGCTTGCTTTTTAATTAGTGACATCTGAATACAATTATGGGTCCAATGATAAACAGATCGTACAGAAAAAGATGATCCACATTCATTAATTCCAAACCCAACAATGACAGCAAAGAGATTCCAGACTTGCCAAAGCATCAACATTTCTCTTCCAATACCAATGCGAAGAAACAAATTTCACTCCTGACTTGAGACAGGCAGTCACCCATGAAAGGCAACTGGTGGTTTTAAAAAGACAGTCAAGCTGGAGAGAGACAGTCTTCGGCAGCCAGTGCAGATAATGGGGTTACTCCAGAAATGGAGGCAGAACACGAAATTATACAATTGAGGCAATAGTAGCAAGTTGCATAGTCAGCTGCTGCTGAAGATTTAGAAAAGGCAGACCAGTCTGATAAAATGGCTGCATAGTTCAAGAGAAAAATGGATGAGGTTATGTTTACAACAGTAGATGCACAGATGAAGGCTATGGAGAGCAGACTAATGTCAATACACCAAGATACTACCTGTGGGGAATCACAAACATACTAGGCAGTATTCAGCTCAGATCCTAGATTCCAACTATTTGAACCAGCATTCACTTCTTCCAGGCCTTGGCACAATAGACCCAGAGATGCAGTTCTGGAGGTTGTAGATGCAGTGCAGCAGCATCTCTGGAAATACCTCTACATACTCCAAATGTGGATTTGTTCACAGCACCTCACAAGTTTTCACTAAGGAAGGGTACCCAGCCTGAAAGAAACATCTATGCCTACTCAAAACGTGGATTTATTCACTACACATCCAAAATCTTCAGTAAGAAGGCCTGGTACCAGGTAACAATATGATATTCGCCTGCCAAGTCAAACTTTTTATGATGATACAACATCATGCAATGGATTTATGAAACATCTTCAGTCATTAGCAGAGGCATGCAATCGGTCCAAGTAAGAAAACCTGTTTTGCTTGACAAGTAGTTTAAGACCAGATACAGCAGATTATGTTTTCAGCCAGCTGGCAGGTGAAACAGTACGGTCTCATGACATATTGATGCACGCTTTCGAAAACAGATTTCAAGAAAAGCACACCACTAGTTCATAGGACAGCAGGGAGTTGCGGTCAAACGAAGAACCCTATCTGGATATTTAACATACATCAAGAAGCTGCCGATTAAGTTGGTCGAGCTGGGTGCAATAATCCCGCAACTTTGATGTTTCATATATGAACTTTGTTTCACATTTTGCCCACAAAACTGCTTTAACACTTTATTTACTGTGCAGAAACATAGATTTGTTAGAAACAAGTTTCAAATCGCCTCAATTATTTTTAACGATTTAATAATCCAGTTTACAAGAAGGTATCATATCACACATTTTGTCTGCTTTAAAACAATAATAGATGGTAAAGTGTTTTACATGTGCAAAATAAAAGTATAAAGCAATATGCGGGAACCGCATTTTTTGTTTACAAATGAAATACATAACTACACAATAATCGAATGTTTTGATTGTCATTCTAAACATCAGCAAATAATTCATTTTATAGGCTACAAAAGTCTCGGAAGGAGACATCTGACGGCAAAAAATAACGGTTCCTAGATAATATATTTATCTTTCAAAAGACAATCATTTAAAGCAGATCGACCAATAAGCTTTTAATCCTCGCTGTCTACAAAATTGATTGATAAACAAAAAATTTCATTTTGAGAAATCGGCGCTGACAAATTTGAGGCCTTTTTTGCCTACATTGTTGGCCATAATGACAATATTGCTGTCAGCCCTGGTCAGTTTTGGTTGAAATTCTTTGAAAGCCTCTCAATCGACAAATATGTAGTGTCAACTTTGTCAAGGGTTGCAATTAATTTTAAAGTCTCTCAGAACAACACCATTGTTCAAAATATTGACCAACGCCCTTAAGACCACCTCGGCACCAAGATGTCGGCCCTACTGACCTAGAAAATAAATCAAGAATGTCAAACTCACCACAGGTCTTCAGAAAATGCTTCATGTGTATAAGTTTGACGATTGTAGCTTCTTGTGTTCAAAGATATTGCAGCCAGAAGGGTAACGAACGCACGGACATGACGATGACAATATCCCGTCGGCCGGAAGGGCCGAGGGGGTAAAAAACAGACTGAATTATGCACATGTATAATGCCAATTAATCAGGTAACCTAAATATATATGTACAAATCAGAAGTTACTGCAGAAACAACTCACACAATCAGCGGGCTACTTTTGGCATGTGTGTATAAAACTTAATGCTAATTTTAAGGGATGGTTCAACATTTTCAAGAGTGTAGAGAGATTACTCTTTTTCTTCACCCCCCCCCTCCCCATAAAGAGTACTTGTCAACATTTAAAAATGACGACCACCTGGTATGGGTATACAAAAAGAAAGCAAAAATCAAGGCCAATTGCCTCATGCTTAGCATTATATGAAGTCAAACTGTGTCAGCAACATGTATTTAGTTCTCAATTTAAGTATATAACCTGTGAAAAACAGAAAATTGTTTGAGAAAACGTACTCATCGTTTTATTGCAAATTAATATGTACTCCAACTTGCGCCCCTCCCCTCCCCTTCCCTCCCCTCCCCCCAGCGTATGTTTGGTACTCTTGTGAAAATATTGAAACATCCCTAAGTGACTTTAAAAGTGGTCTCTTATCAGTCTCTCCCTGACGAGTACTCCTTGCTCCTCAAGAGTAGCTGCAGGATCAACTGGTGGGTCATCATCTGGCATATCATTATTGTCATCAAAATGAGGATCTCCATCATGATAGCAATGTTGTGCAAGACTGCAACAGCTACTCGGACTGCAATTGTTGTCAGCAATTTCACCCTTAGAGTATAGTGGAGACATGGAAACCTTCGCTTCCACATCCCAAAGACCCTCTCGACAAGTGATCTTGTGCGGCGTTGTACCCTATTGTAGTTTATCTGTGCCTGGGAAACAAAGTTATTCATTCTTGTCATGAGATATCTCAAGCAAGCATAACCAGAGTCACCAAGTAAGTGAACTGAAATTAGACCTGCCTCAAAATCAGCCTTAATCGGGATTCATTGAATATCCTGGAATCATGAGATCTCCCAGACCACCGGGCAACTGTGCTTATAGTCATAGACTTAGCATCACATCTCACCTGTGTGTTTATGGAAGGATACCCTTTCCTATTGAGAAAACGGGCAGCATCCTCTCCTCCAGGGTTAGCTATTCTGACGTGGGTACAGTCAGTTAGCGATAGTTGATGTATTGCATAAAATGTCTCTTGTGTAGTACGGGTCTCTCATTGACTGCGTGTCATTTTTATGAGTTGAGCTCTCCTATTTGCCAAAGCTATGCTGACTGACTTTACTGTCCTGCTGGCTGTTGCTTGGTTAATTTTAAAGTGGCCACCCACAGTCATTTGAAAAGCTCTAGTCCCATAAAAGCGTACAGCTAGAAGAACTTGTAGATGAGGAGGTAGTGCCCTATTTCTACCTGTGTCGTACCTGTTGTCATCAGCCAGTAGGTCAACAATATATGTCACATTATGCTGAGCAAAGCGAAATCTTTTCCTGAATTCCTCATCTCCATACAAATTAAAAGGATTTTCACAATCCCGGAAAATACGCTCCCTTCGCAGATGCCTGCGTTGCACAACATGTTGTAATTGGCATGGTTCTCTGATTGTATCTAATATGTCTGCCATTGTGCAACTAAGTACACAAAGCTTACCATAAACATGAATAAGCTTGGCGGGGAAAATTTGGGATACTTTTTGGAACTGAAACAATGAAATTATGACCAAATCTGACTCGCCCCAAGTGTAAATTTATGAGATTTGGCCATCCATTAATCTCTGCATCTGGTGTGACAAGAACTTTTGTTACATTTGGAAGGATGTTAACAAATTTGTTGATGGTACGTGCAGAAACTTCACTCATGTACTCTGAACTAAATTTGACCAATTCGGGCAAGGCTTTTGCAAAGACAATAAGATCTGAATCGGTGATTTCCTTCACACCTCTCAGATGTGAGGCTTGTAAGTGGCTACATTATTTCTAACTAGATGGGCACTCAAACTGAAACATTGTACTTCAAAGCCAGTTAAGACTAGTCATTGCACATTTTTCAATTTCACAAGGAAATCTAAAGATGAAAACTGCTCAAGTCTTACAGAAATATCAAATGCTAGTGCAGCAAAACAGTCGCCTTTCCACACAAGTTATGTGTAGATGGTCTGCAGTGGTCAAATCTATGGTTATGAGTCTCTGCCATAATCCTGGCAAAGCAATGGTAGAATCAAGTACTATACACACATATTTCACCGTAGTTAGCAATTCTACTGGATGTATGTACGAATGCATCTGGTACAACAGTTCAGTAGGTAGGCCACGTAGGTTTGTTTCACTGCCTGTAAATGGAAAAACAAATAAGAAAAAGAAAACATAACATCTTCTATTGCACCTTGTGTGGCAAACCGTGTAAATCTAAATTGAGACATGGGTTCCTCATTTATCTGTTTTCACAAGTCAGGTTACACTAAGTGAAGATAGAAAAAAGAGGACCATGATGGTCCTGTGTTCAGCTGACAGGCAGTTGGAACATCACAACTGAATTTGCACTGTAACAAGGCTTGAGCTACCCTTCATTAATAGGATCAAAGTCATGGTGCAAATTAATCTTAACTTATCATGTGTACAGTCAAATTCACGCAAGACAAAGAGCATGGAATGTAGACATTCCAACGGAGACATTTGCGTAGACCAAACCTGACCAGCGATCTAAATGGACGGACATTAGACAATGTCGCATGTATAAAGTTACTTGGAGTAAAAGTAGACCACGCATTGTCGTGGAAAACCATTGCCATAAGGTGTACAAGTATGTGCGTGGCAATATTGCTATGTTTAGGAGAATTAAGTGGGTTTTTTATACTGACTCAGAACCTAAATCATTTTCTAATGCTAAAATGTTACCACATTTTTATTATTGCAGTACAGTATGGGATGGATGTTGTGACATTTAAAAGTTTGTAAAACTGGAAAATCGCTTCATCAGATTAATGACAGACGCTGACTGTACAGCTCCTACTGCTGCCTGCTTTTAAACCCTCGGTATTATGCTCCTAACAGATCGTTTTCGATACAGAAAGGCCCTAGTGGTATACATATGACAGACATGTTTGGTTACGTAAATGATGCACACAATAGAATAACCAGTTCGACAGAATGTGGCCTCCTCCAAATTCCTTGCGCTAAGAAAGCAGCATGCCAGAACTCTATAGGAGCATGTGGTGCCAAATTATGTAATTCACTGCCGGAAAACATTAGAGAAAGCCAACACCTTCAAATTTTAAGTCTGCATATATGAGCTCTTTTGTGGTAATTGACGCTTTTTAATCTGTCATTTTAAAGTTTGTGTAATAGTAGCAGAGCGCCGGGCATGTACTTATATCATAATCTGTGCCAACAGCCTTATATCTGGCATTTATTTTATTGTACTTGTATTTACTGGAGGGCCATGAGGAAGATAAACAATTTATTAATCAGGTCACCTTCCTTAAATTCTATCTATCTATCTATCTATCTATCTATCTATCTATCTATCTATCTATCTATCTATCTATCTATCTATCTATCTATCTATCTATCTATCTATCTATCTATCTATCCATCCATCCATCCATCTATCTATCTTGCTATCTATCTATCTAGCTATCTATCTATCTATCTATCTATCTGTGTCAGTCTGTCTGTCTGTCTGTCTGTCTGCTGTAAGTGGCCCTGTTACCTTTGGAATGAGGTTCAGGTCACCCATGTATCGTGTGGCCTTTCCTTTGAACAACCATCTTGTGCAACATCAAGGGTTAAATTCAAATAGTTATCAAGTAATTAGGTAAACAATAAAATTTGACTAAGTGGCCCCATGACCTTGGGACTGGGGTCAAGGTAACTCTAATGCTGTCTAAGAATGGCCCTCATTTAGGACAATCTCAATGTGCAATATGAATGTCCTAGGTCAAATATTTATGAGGTTATTATACGAACAGCGAATATCACGTCACTAGTCCTGTGACCCAGGAAATGAGGTCAAGGTCACTCATCTACTGTCCATATCTCATCCTCATCCCCAGAAGTGTCTTTTCTTAATTTTCCCCAAAAAACGTAACAAATGAATCATAAAAATTCCGAAAACCATCGCATCGTGAACCTCTGAAAAAATATTGGTAGAGACCCACCCAAGGCACATCCCCACCATGCTTGAGGTGAATCTGGCCGACAGTTTCGTAGATGTGAATTGTTGACAGACGGATGGAAGAAACCATGGATGACGGATCACCTACCCATCGTATAAGTTCAGCTGACTCACGAGTCAAATCAGCTAAAAATAACCAACAAGTGTCAAAAAGACTTTGCCTCATGGACACATACAGGATTGTGTGTATGCATACCGCATTTATACAGTTGCACTTGAAGCCTAAATTACCCATGTGATGCCATTTGGCTCATCACACCGATAAATGCCGACAATAGAAGGTAGCCAATTTGGGTAGAATTTTACAGATATATTTTAGCCAAAATTAGCTTCCATTTGTTGAAAACAAAACTGTATAATACTTGATGTGCATAATTTCAATTGAAATGAAGCAAAAGTTCAAAGTTTTAAAAAAAACTACCAAAAAAAATCAATAAATTCCTTTCACCAATTTGGCTATAAGACAAAAAAAATTTAGCCGAATCCTGATTCCTTTAGCCCATGGCTAATTGGCTAATGGCTAGCGCCAAACCAGCAAAGCACTAACAGTCAAATGGCATGTGACACTTTACATATAGCATGACCGCATACATTACTAATAAAAGTACATCAATATAAATGCCGTTATGGTAGATGACAGCAAATACCTTTCTTTGAAATTAACATAACTGCTGATAACATGGCTCTTCTTATCATTATCATAGCTTTTTGCCATGCTTACCTCAAACTGTCTCAACTTAGCTGTTGCCAATTTTCTATTAATGTTCAGAATTTCCATCTTTGCAATGTGTTCATCTTCAAGGTGTCTCATTTTCATTTTATGCTCTGTTTTTGCATACGACAATAACTGAGTTTCAGCATTGGTAACCTTAGCATTGGTTGCAATTGGTTTCTGGTTTTGTTTGCGATTTCCTACAGAATATGCACTTGTAGACAGCACAGGTGCTCGTGCCACAGATCTAGCTTCCTGTGAACGTGTAGACAGCACAGGTGCTCGTGTCACAGGTCTAGCTTCCTCTGAACTTGTAGACAGCACAGGCGTTCGTGCCACAGGTCTAGCTTCCTCTACAATTGGGGCTGCATTTTCTGCAGATCTTTCCCCATCATTGCTGAGAGGAAGAGTAAAACAACAGATATAATGGATTTGTAAGGGGTGGGGACAAGAGGTAAGAATAACGACTTGTCAAGAAGGGAGTCGGGGGATCGTTCTGTAGATAATATAGAAAGTTAATGTGTAAATGGTGCATTTTTGGGCCATTCTGGACCTAAAGTTTAGGAAATGCACCAATGATTTGAAGAAAAGTCAACAGAACAAAGAGGCTGACTGAAAAAAATGAGCGTTGAGTTAGAGGGAGGGGCATGGCCTCGTTGCCCCCCCCCCCCCCATCCGCCCCTGTTGGACATAGACATATCTCGTAAAGAAATATGGCTATGATGTTAACAGTTTCTGTGACAATGGTAATTTTTTTCAACTAGATTAAGAGCCTAAGTCACGTTACCATAGCAATGCATCTATAGTCCGGATTATAAGTTCAAAGCTAAAGGTCTACGTCAGCTTAACTTATGGTACAAATCTACATACCAAGTTTGGTATCAGTAATTTAGTGTCACACTATAAGAAATATGGCACAAGCAAGAGTTTTCCATGACATAGGTCAAAGGTCATAGGTCAATGGTCAAGGTAGATGATTTCGGTAAGTGATGCACTCCAATTCCAAGAAGTATCCCCACACCAAGTTTGGTATCAGTGGGTGTTACAGTATAGGGTATATGGCTTGTACAAGCCTTTTCTATGACAGTGTTAAAGGTGGTCAATAGTTTGGTATCTGTAGGTATTATAGTATTGGAAATATGACCTGAGAAGGCATTTTCTATGATGGGGTCACAGGTCAAGATCAATGGTCGAGGTGGCAGATTTTGGTATGCAACACACCCGTATCCCAACAAGTATCGCCCATCAATATGGGATTTGAACGTGTTGAAATATAGGAAATATGGCCCAGACAAGCATCCCGAATTGAGCCAATGGATGGACTGACAAACGGAGTGGAAACCTGCATTTTGATTGTTTTCACAATGAAAAAGTTATATTTGTGTATAATCTTTGCATTAAACACGTTATAGAGACATGTATTGGAAGGCTATGATGTGTATTGGGAGGTGGTGGAACTTTTGCACTTAACTGTTTCAGTGGCAAGTTTAGTCTGAGTCAACAGCTTTCCTCGCCGCCCTTATCTTGCCCAAAGTGTGGCAAGAAAAGCTGTTGACATGGACTCTTGTTTTCTTTGGAAGAAAGTCATGCTGGTACTTGACTGCAAGGGCTTTTTATAATAAATCATTGCATTGATTTAGATTCATCTGTGTGACTTAAGTCGAAATTGGCAGTAAAACAGTTAATGCAGTTGATGGGGAGTGAATGTCGTCAGCTTCATTTTGAATATTTCAAAGAAAATGTTACAAGTGACATTTACATTAAAGATCTACCATTTTTATATGTCCCTAGTCAACAGCTTTTGTGGGTATGTTTTTGGCCTGAGTAAAACTGTTGACTTAAATATGTTACATATAGCACACACTCTAAAATCGTTTGCCCACATAAATGCTTCAATGGGGATAATTTTGTTACTGGTACTAACCAAGTAGTCTTATTTGTGAAGAAATGTTACTTCTCATGAACTGAAAAAGCTGGCCTGTATATCCATAGTTGAATCTTCCTTAATCTTTGTTAAAATTAGATTTTGCAAGATCTTATGGGTATAACTAATGAAAAGCTTACATACCACGAGGTTGTAAATCTTCACCATATTCCAGCCCCGCTTCATGGTCATCATCATATGGGTTGTGTAGTTCACTGAACTCTCCCGGTAGTTTACATATGGCCAGGCTTATCACCTTAGGGTCTTTGGGTGGTCGACCTCCCCCTGTTCTTCTTGTTTCACTCCGGAAGTCTGATATTTCTTTCTTTGCCTGGACCTTCAGCTGCTTCCACTGCCGTTTCAATTATAGAAGAGTCAGTTTTGTGCCGTGTTTCACTGCAAACGATTCATGTACTTTATGCCAAGACTCTTTCTGTTTATCCCGGCATCAGGTGTTTTTTTTGTTTTGTTTTGTTTTGTTTTGTTTTGGGGTTTTTTTTTTTTTTTTTTTTTTTTTTTTGTTGTTGTTGTTTTTTTTGGGGGGGGGTGTTTTTGGTGTGTTTTTTTTGTTTTTGTTTTGTTTTGTTTTTCCGGGTCTGGCCTCCAAATTCCGCTGCTTCTCGGCTTTCGTGCTTGTGACAAATCTGTCGGTCAGGGTCTGTTCTAGGTCCAGCACCGGGCCTCTGTCAGCTTCGTTTGGCAAGATGTTTGCAATAGCTTCCTTGAGCGTCTGGATGCTTTGGTCTAGAGACTGTATCTCTTGATTGTGTTTCTCAATTAAAAGGATCAGGAAGGTCTTCTGGCACTCGTTAGCTGCGGCTGTCCACTTATTGAGGAAGTTGGGGTCCCCCTTTCCGATATTAGGCTGTGCTTGGATTTGAAGACCTCTCGGCATTTTGTCTTCCAGATGGAACCGTTCCAAGTACTCGAGATTGAGTTTGTATTTTGCCCGCTTCTCTTTCTGATTTCTCAGCTTCCGGAAGGTGGCTTCAGCAGCCACTGGGACTATTTTGGCTTTCTTTGGGTTTTTCTCTTGGTTATCGTCCGTTCGGCAATGTTTATGTCACTGTAGAACTTCGTCCCTGTTGACTGTGTTGATGTCTGTCGCCTGGATAGCTGTATCGGCAGACGCTTTGGCGGCCAGGGATATATCAGACTGGATCGTGCTAGGTGCTGGGGTATCCTGCTGCCTGGTCGCATTGACGTTTAGCCACTATTGGATGTTAGTGGTGAGGGAGTCAGTGCTGCTGGACGGGCCCGCCTGTTTTCCCGCTGAAGTAGTTCCCGCATCACATACAGACATATCAAAAGGAACAAAAATGGAGAGCCGAAATCTGCTACTGAGAGAAGTCCTGAGCGCTTTTGCAATTTGTGTTGCTTCATCAAAGGACAAAGTCGAACTGAATCAGGAGGGCTGGTGGGCCTTTGTATACCCTGGAGTTCAGGGTATACTTCTGGCTTGATTTGTCTTTCATTAGGTACATTGTGACGTCACTAGTAGAGGCCACTTCTATTGGAGCAGTCTTTATTGGGTCGTCGATTGTTGGACTTGTCTGTGGTTTTCATTGGAGAACGACAGTTCATTGTTGGGTTCAAAGGTTATGTGGGGTTGAGTGGGCATAATGGGTACACCCACTTAAAAGGTTTGTGTGGGTTGGAACTGCCCAGTTAATTTGACCGGTTTTATATGAACCGTTGTGTGGTTGCAGGGCAGTTCAGTTGTGAACTGTTGGTAGGCTGGTGACAAGAAATGATGAGGGAAGGTCGGGGGTGGTTCATAGTGAGCCGTTCTTGGGTCTTTGGGTGGTTCATTGTGAACCGTTGTGGTCAAACAGTAGGTCGGTTCATTCACATCGGTGTGTGAACTGTTGGAGGATCAGTAGGCCAGGTTCAATGTGAACCTTAAAACAACTCGGCGGTTCGTGGTGAACCGCTAAATTCCTAGATGGATGCTTTTAGTGAGCCATGTCGGTAGGTGATTACGGTCGGTACACTGTGAACCGGTCGGTCCTCCAATTGACGGTTCTTTGTTAACCGTTTGGAGTCAAAGGTCGAGTTACATGAACCGTTAGATACCTTGTGTGTTGGTTTACTGTGGGCCGATGATGGGTCGCTAGGTCGGGTTCTTTGTGAACGCAGTGAAATTCTATGGGCGATTGGGGAGTGAAGAGTTGGAGCGTAAGCCTACACAGAAAAAGGTTCATGGTAAAACACCAAGGGGTATTGTCAGTGGTTGTTGTGTAAGGAGGGGGTATGTTTGGTGCTACATGGTGGGACGGGTGGTTCACAGTGAAGCGTTCATTGGGTCCTGTAAGCAGTTCATTGTGAACCATAGAGGTCGAACTGTAGGTCGGTTCATTGTGAACCGGTAGTTGAATATCTGACGGTTCTGAGTGAACCATCTGTCAGGCTCTGTAGGTCGGCTCATAGTGGACCAGTGGCTTTTTGTAGGTCAGTTCATTGTTAACCGGTAGTTACATGTTTGGCGGCTCAATGTCAACCGTCTGTGGGGCTCTGTAGGTCGGTTCATGGTGACCCGTTGGGTTCTCGTAGGTCAGTTCATTGTGAACCGGTTGCTTATCGTTCAGGCGGTTGGGTATTGACACTCCTATTGGATGAACCTGATGTTATAGGTCGGTTCTATGTGAACCGAGGTGAGATTTGGCGTTTCATGTGAACTGATAAATGTAGTTTGTTGTTCGTTGCGAGCCGTTTATAGTCGGAAAGGAGGGTTCACATGAACCGCCAAATCTCACCTCAGTTCACACTTACTTCCGACCAAAAACACATAAAACAAATAATAATAATAATAATAATAATAATAATAATAATAATAACAATAACAATAATAATAATAATAATAATAATGATTATATAATAATAAAATAAAAACACCTACCTTCCCAAAATTGTGGAATATTTAACAAAGAAAACGTACTGCCCATCCAAATTGTGAGACTGAAAAAAAAAATTACCCACCTACCTACCCCAAAAATTTGGTCCATAAGGGGAAACATACATTTTTTTTTTTTTTTTTTTTTTTTGCCTGATGCACAACTTGTTCTCCTTACAACTGTACATGTGCATGCAAACTGTTTCCCTGTGAACCCAAAACATTTTGTTTTTCTTATTAACTTTAAACCTATTTTCCCAAGTTTCAAGGACAGAGGTCAATGTAATATCCAACCTGGAAAAGTGATTTCACTTCTAGGCCAACAAAGAAATCATGTGACCATTATACCACAATATATTTATTCCAATAGTAGCATGCTGTGCTAATGCAACGATTTGCTGCAGCAGACATGGTTTTCACAGAGTTTTGTGACAATGATATGTTTTAACTTATAATGTCACAAGTAATTACACTTATTATAGAACCCACACAGCATAACAACAATGAACCTATTTCTTTCCTCAGAAGCCGTTAATTTGGAAAAATTTTGAAAAAAATACTAAATTTTTTAAAAAACCGCCAAGATTAAAAAAAAGTAGGGGTGTGCTACAATTGGAATGAATACAGTATTTTCACAGACCAAACAGATGACTGGGTAAGATATAAAAAAATGTTAAGATAAGGTAACTACTATAGTTTGTAATGCCAAAACCACCTTTTATAGGAATGGTATTAACACATGTAATCGTAACAGTAGGGGAATGTGGAAGCTTTTTAAAGGTCTTTTGCCTAAATGTTTACAAACTAGTAGTATCCCATCTTTATGAATGGATGAATCCCTCATTTCCAACTTTCAACAAATTGCCAATTCTTTTAATACTTTGTCAACAGTGGTGAAGAACTATCCTAAAACATTCCGTCTGTTGTCTCTCCCCCCTTAGATTATGTATGCAAATATCTCCCACATTTCCCCACTCATTCCACATTCTCGACAATGAGTTTCTGAACATGACATTTCAAAGCTATTGGCTGCTCTATCTCGTGAAAAAGCTACTGACTTGGAGAACATACAGGCCAGGCTGCTGCAGGCTGTGTCTCCAACACTCTTGGGCAGCCTGGCCTACAGTATTCAATTTATCCATGACCACTGGTGCTATTCCAGCCCTTTATGATGGCTAAAATACCCACAATTTTAAGAGAGGCTCAATAACAGATCCTGGCAATTATAAACACGTCTCTAATTTACCAGTGATATCGAAATTACTTGAACGTATTGTTCACAACCAGGCATACAAGTTTTGTGCCATGAACAGCATTTTATGTCCAAAGCAATCAGGTTTTAGACCCAATATTCCACACAGACTAGTTTACATTGCTTGACGGAGTCAGTTTGCGATGAGATCCAAAGAAAGAAATCTGTTGGTATCATTACACTTGATTTAAAAAAAGGCTTTTGATACGGTGGACCAGGACAGTCTTCCCTCTAAACTCAACCATTACAATTTCAGAGGTGCTGCTCAGCTTTGGCTCCGGGACTACCTCACTGACAGCAGGCAAATTGCCTGCATTAATGGTAATCTCTCTGACCCATTGCTGTTAAGCACCGGTGTCCAACACAGGGATCTAATTTGAGACCCTTATTGTTTATCTGTTAACAACATCTGCAGTAGTCTTATTGCTGTACTGTTTACATGTGTACTGATGATACAGTTTTCTATACTGCTGCCCCAGACCCAAATTTCCATATCGACAGACTTACGAGAAGACCTCCAATGTATAGGTTCCTAGCTACATGCCAGTGACCTTAGTCTGAACATTAGTAAAACCCACACTTTGCTAAATTTCTACTCAGAATTTCTTTTTTAATTTGACCTGTCTCTCAATAATGAAAATTTAAAATAAAGTGGGTGATCATTTTAAGTACCTTGGAGTGACCCTGCATTCGGAAATGAGATTTCTACACCCTATTGACACCCTTGTTGCTAAACTTAGAGTTCTGGGTATTTTTTCCAGGGCAGCCAGACATTTACCAACAAAAATAAAGATTACACTGTACAATTCTCTCATCCTTCCTCATTTTGACTATTGTAGTACCGTCTCGACTGGCTCAATCAGAAGTAAAGACTAGAAACATGTGCACCGAATCGAGAGTTGCACCACAGTGAATCACTTTAGGCTGCTCTATATCCTAGAACACCCACCATGGATAGACTCGATAATCTACTATGGATGAGTATGAAACAAAGATTTCACTACAATACACGTGGGGGGTTTTTTTTGTTTTTTTTTTGTTTTTGTTTTTTTTTTGTTTTTTTTTTTTTTTTTTGTTTTTTTTTTTTTTTTTGTTTTTTTTTTTTGTTTTTTTTGGGGGGGGGTGTTTTTTTTTTGGTTTTTTTTTTTTTTTTTTTTTTTTTTTGTTAAATTTCCAAGAACTTAACTCCTCCTACTGTTTTCTAATTTCTATCACAGAGATCTCTACTTATACTGCTAGATCTTCTAATAAAGGAAATTACTACATCTTTGGAACTACAGAAAAACATCTAAAATCCCTCAATAAAAATAGCACATCCATTTGGAACTCCATCCACAGCGTATTCATGATGTTCACTCTCTTCAAAAGGAACATAATAATTGATATTTTTGAAACAGAGGAGCAGTTTTGAGCTTCATGCTCACAATTGTTCTATTGTTTTTGATTTATTCTTTCTTATTGTATGTCATCTTTTCTTCATTTTATACACATTTTTATTTTTCATCTTGTTGACTTTTATTAGTGTGCAGCAAAGTGTCAACAGATTTTCAATCTGAACATGGTTTGTTTATTAAGACTTGTCAAATTGTACACACTGATTTATGATGCCTGCCAATCTGATGGACAGTCAACAAATAAAAGTTGGAGAATTTTAAATTATGTCAATCACGGGCACTGAACAATTTCAAAGTTGAATGTATCTCCAAGACTATTATACTATAGATGCAGGTGCCATTCCAACTTCAATTTTACAGGTTTATAACTAAGCTGTATCCAATTAATCATACACCAAAGATGTGGGATTTTAATTTCTGCAAATTAGACAAGTATAGAAAATTTAAATCTTGCATAGTTTAAAAACTAATATACATAATGTTGCAAATCCAACTTCAATTTATAGGCTTGTGACACATCCAATAAACCATAAACAAGAGCTGTAGCATTTTAATTCATGGATATTATGTGAGTACAAAAATTTTAATCTGTGTATATTTTCAAAGTGATTATAGATAGAGGCGTCATTCCAGCTTCAGTGTGTAGGTTTCTGACTTAGCTGCATCCAATAAATCATCAACCAAGATTGTAGCATTTTGATCTATACAAATAAGGCAAACACACAAGATTTGAATCTTGAATAACTTATAAACTAGTGTAGATAGAAGTGTCATTCCAACGTCAATTCATAGGTTTGTACCATAGGCACACCCAATGGACCACAAACAAAAGTTATACAATTTTAATTTATGCAAATTAGGGGTAATTGAAAAGTTTAAATGTTGAATGCATGTATATTCAAAATTGTTAACGGTAGAGGTACCGTTCCAACCTTAATTCACAGGTTTGTGCCATAGGTGCATCAATGAACCACATGCAAAAGTTGTAGAATTATAATTTATGGTAACTAGGTGCAGTTGAAAAGTTTAAATGTTGAACATGTCGAAGATCTTCAAAATAAATGCACGTAGAGGTACCACTACAAAGCCAATTTCTAAGTTTTGCCTCTGGTGCCTATACTGAACCACAGGCACAAGTTGTGGTTTTAAATTATGCAAATTAGGGGTAATTGAAAAGTTTAAATGTTGAATGCATGTATATTCAAAACTAATGAGCCACAACCACAAGTTGTAGTTTTATTTTATGCAAAGTAGGAGCACTAGAAAAATAAAAAGTTGAATATCTTCAAAACTACATGTATTATATGTAGAAGTGCCAGACCAACTTCAATATATAGGTTTGTGCAATAGACATACCTAGGGAACCACAAACAAACCTATAGAATTATAATTTATGCTAATTAGTGGCACTTGAATATTTTAAATGTCAAATATCTTCAAAAGTATTAAATGGGGAGGCACCATTCAAAATTTGATGTTTACATGTTTCTGCTATTGGCACATCTAATTAACCACATCCAAAAGTTGTAGAATTTTAATTTGTGCAAATCAGGAGAACACACGAAATTGAGATTTCGAACAACTTCACAAATGTTACAGATTGAGGTGTGATTCCAACTTCAATTGCTAGGTTGGAGACACAGCTGCATCTAATGCAATGTGAATCAAAGCAATTTAATTTAGGCAAATTAGGCAAATTCACAAAATTTAAATCTTGAATAACTTCAGAACTATTACAGATAGAGGTGCAATTCCAACTTAAATTTATAGGTTTGTAACAGAATTCCATTGTTTATGTCTCTTTTCTACAGTTCCATAAAGTTATTGTTGCAGGATATAATATACAGTGAATAGGTAAGTAAGCCTTAAAAAGTTTTCCAGCCACACAGATTGATTTGCTGACAACGAAATCAAATTTATCTAGTTTATTTCTTCTTTACAGCCAATTTGAGTTTTTCTCTGACACCATTTCACCAAGAAATACAAAATTTTGCACAATTATTGAGACAGGAGTGCAATTAGGCACCTGGTTTAGAAAAGTCAACATGTTGAAAATTTTCCAACTTAGAGCCATTGGTAACTTTAAATGTTTAACATCTTAAGAACTATTGATGCCAGAGGTAGCAATGCAACTTAAATTCATAGGTGTGTGCTGTGGACACATCCAATGGCCCACAACCAAAACTAAAAGTTGTAGAATTTCATTTTGTACAAAATAGGGGCACTTGAAAACTTTAAATGTCTAATAACTCCAAACTAGTAATGGGCAGAGGTGTCATTGTAACTTAAAGTCATTGGTTTGCTATATAGGTACATCCAATTGACCATAAAAAATGTAGAATTTAGAGTTATGTTAATTAGGGATATTAGCCGAAACAAGCTAAATAAAGTACCAGGGTCTTTCATCAGTTAACTCCTTAGGTTTGTGCTACAATAGCATCCAATGAAGCTTTGAAAGCAAACAGAAATTAAGATTTGCTTTTGAAGCAAATCTCCTTTTCTTTTTAAAAGCTATTTCCATGGTCAACAAGTAAATACCTGTGCTTTTCTCTAAGGATACCGGTACAAAAAAATATCAAACATAGGATTCGTCGATTCCATTCAATCATTTCTCTGCTACTACTAATAAAAGTATTTCTCTCGGGCATGTAGTACACGTACACATGTATTTTTAGGCATTTCGCTTGATTACTCCCGGAGGCTCTTAAAAAGTGAGTGAAGTACAGTGTCATTCCCACACCGGCAAAGTACAGTGTCATTCCCACACCGGTGTGCGGAACATCGCGTGTGTGACGTGCACCACCTTTCTTCTCCCTCGCAAAGTCCCAGCAAGGAGCCTGCAACGTGGGCTCCTTGGTCCGTGGCGGCAACCTATGCAGGCAGCACAGGCAGAATCTTTCTGCCGTGCTCCTTCCAAATTGTTATCCCTAAAAAGACACTTTTCGCCAAAAGTCCTAACTTTTAAAAGCCTATACCTTGATATTGACTTATGCCGTCAATTTCCTGAAAAAAGTAAAGTACGTAATGTTCAGCTTTCAGTTACATATTTAACGCTGCCCACAACGCGCGGAGTATCAGTCTGAGGGGAAAGCATGGTCAGTTTCCGTGTTAATTGAAACCTGTCTCGCCTCATTTACATCGCATCAGATACATTTATCTTGGCGTTCATGTCTGTCCATCATTTCATTAAAAGTGGGATTGCACAGTATCTTATCAGGACAGGTAGTACATGAAATTCCATTGAGTTGAAATATTTGATTCTGGAGTGGAATGATAAATAATAACCTATATAACTTAAGAAAAGCGCACGAGAGAGAAAGAGAGAAGTAATCACAAAAAAGTTTGAAAACCCGATAAGCCTCAATGTCTTTCACTTCAAACTTATTGTCGGCTCATAATTTATTAAGAACTGTATAAACTGTTAACATAATTGTATACTTCCTGGTTGGTGCCACTGCACCTACAAATATGGTATATTATTGCGAAACCCGAAACATAGTCAGTTTCAATGATAGTTTCCTCCAAACTTACCCGTATACATCAGTACCACCAGCACTGGAAGTATATATGATTTCATGTCTGAGCCGTAAATTGCTGACTATGTTGTTATATGTTCTGTTTGATCTATGCGCTCTGTTAGCGGGTATTTCAGATCCAATTATGCCAGCGCCATCTTCTTCTTGAACAAGAGATGGCAGCACCAAAGCGCGCGGTCAGATGACACTCGGTTCCAGATTAACGATTTTTCACACCGGAACCTAGCAAATTAAATGAGGTTGTATTGGGGTTTTGAGCGTTGGAGAAGGAGGAGAGGGCGAGTGAACGAGAAAAATTGGCAATCTTTAACACTTTTTTCTCTCTGGGAGTAAATAACATATAGATCTAATGAAAGTTCGTGAAACAGGCAGCGATGATCTGAGCAAATATTGAGTCATGACTTCATCGGAAAAAGAATGTTGTTTTACGAATGTCTGGGAACACAATCCCTAAAAGGAGCCCCAGTCCTTCTTCCCCGTCATGCTCGCAAATTGAGGACGACCCATTATTGCTGAGTGACCTACCTTGATTGACCCCACATGAACATCAGTGAGTCCCTTGTTATGTTCGTGAAACCATGAAGCTACTATAGAAGCTCCATGGTGAAACATAGACTGCAAACAAAACCTGAATTTTGAAATAAGCAGAAAAAAACAAACAAACAAATATGGTCAGACAGAGAATTCATTTATTTTGACCCATGAATGGTAAAGATATATAATTCATGTTACACAGGCCTATACATTTCCTAAACTGGACCAGGTCAGGAGACCCACTGCATGGTTCAACGGAGCCCAGGTCACGTACCTTTTATACAAATTGTTTTCAAAAGGCAAGAACTGCCTACAAGAGAACACTGCAGTCATTGGAGGGCTAGGGTTGTATATTCCCATTACTTTGCATGGTTTGCAACTTAATAACTAGAAAACTACAGCACATACAAATACCAAATTTCGGACAGTTAATTTAAAGGCATAACTAAATATCTCATAAAAATCATGAAACCACAGCTACAAAAGTGACTGGTTTATTTAAGGTTGCTTTAACATACAAACTAATGGGAATACACAGCTCTAGCCCTCCAAATGTTTGTGTTTTCAGTTGTGTATAAGGGCGAATACACACCTTAGAGCTAATTCATCTGACCTTTCCTATAGGCTTAAATGGTTGTACATGGCTAACGGTGTGTAGTATAGGTAGTGAATTCAGGTCAGTGCGACAAAAAGGCAGGTAAGTAAGCGAACATATGTCCAAAAAAGTAAAGATTACAGAAAAATCAAACAAACAATCAAAGAGCTAGGAGGTGCCGCGTTAAATGCAGCTCGGTCCAAGTTTATGTTGTAAATAATACACTTAAGTTTTTTCACATATTCAGCTATTGTTTATACAAACAGGCTGTAACAGTTTGCAATAAACAGTTGACCTAATAACCATTTAAGAAGTAGTTTTTGACATATTCTGAATAACCTTGGAGACTATGGGTAGAAAGATTATCTGTTATATGTATTGGCATGCTATTTAGCACTTGATCACATGGTCGGCCTGACACAATAAAAAGTGCATATCGTTTGTGTTTGTTGTGGGGATATGGCAGCAGGGATTGAGGCTAACCTCGAACGTGCGCCACGCCCGATGTCACGTAGAAAACAATCTTTATTTCATGTCGACTTGTACCAATAAAAAGTATTATTAAATAATCTTAGAATAAGCAGTTTATGATTGGATAATTCCCGTCACATGAGGCTTTACTATTAAGTGATGTCTGTTGGCCAGTTAACATTAATTGTGTGTGTGTGTGTGTGTGTGTGTGTGTGTGTGTGTGTGTGTGTGTGTGTGTGTGTGTGTGTGTGTGTGTGTGTGTGTGTGTGTGTGTGTGTGTGTGTGTGTGTGTGTGTGTGTGTGTGTGTGTGTGCCGGTGCCTCACCATCGACTGCCACTGTCCAAGGAAAATGGCAAAGGCGGATGTCGACATTGGTTTTTCTGGTCGATATCCACAGCATGTCTATCATTCTTTTATTTGAATAACTATTTTAGAATTCATCACTTTTTAGCAGTAAAAAAAAATCATGTCCTCATAAATTAATAAAATAATTATGGCCTTTTTCAGTAGATAGAAATGCTGCGGATATCAACATGTAACCGGAAAAACCAATGTCGACCTCTGTTTCATTGGTTGTTCGGGTCGATATCACAGCATGTCTATCCCGTGAAAGGTCCATAATTGTATATCAACGCAACAGCACTATTGTTCGACACTGAAGAATGGAAAAGAAGAAAAAAAATTGCATGTAGAGTCTATGTACAATGAACCCGCAGATGTAACTATACACAGCCGGTCATCAGGAGCTGAAGAAGATCATGGGATCTGCTTTAGCCCTGGTTTGACATAGATTGCACATAAAACAAGTAGGAGGGACCAAGCCATGCTTTGATTAACTTCTTCACCGTTTCAATGCCAAATGCCACTTTAGTCGAAGTGCTCTGAATATAAATAGCGACAACAGATTCATATTCCTTGTAAGAAGAGCTTTCGAATCTCAAGTCCCAACATGCCTGGTCTGAAATCAGTCATTCTTGTGGAAAAAATGTGCAGGTCAGCGTGCCGAGGAATGCTGTTGACTCAGTCCAGGGGCCGTATTCACAAAGAAATAATTTTGGACTTAAGTTCAAAAAACCACCTTATCTTTACAATTGAACTTAAGTTCAGGTTTGTTGGTATCCACGAAGAAATAAAGAATCGATTTTTACCTTAAGTCGAGTTTGTTGAGTTCAATTTTCAAGTCCGATTTGTACCTTGCTTCAGTCGAATTTTGAGGAGACAAAATGGCGGCCGTGCTACTGCTAGGACTCCACAGACGCTAGCGGCGTCGACTGCTAGGCCTTACGGTGGAAAGGCCACTCGCAGATAGGACAAACCCGCTGGAGATGCAGCGGCCTGAGGTCATCCGGCAGTTCTACCGGTTCAGACCGGAAACCATTCTACATATTGCCGGCGAAATTGAGAATGCCTTGGGGCATAAAAAAACGAAAAGATCAAATGCCCTGCCCCCTCTGGTACAAATTCTAATGCCCCTGAGGTATTTGGCATCAGGATATTCCCAGTCCTTTGTCGACGAGGTCCTCCACATTTTCCAAAGTTAAACTTCCCCGACAGGGACCAATTTTTTGGCAGCTATGATGGAAACCAATCAAATAAACTTTCCAACCGGAGATGAGGCCAACACAGTTAAATTGTCAAATTGTGTGGGTGTTTTATGCTTGTGCAATATTATTTGCTTTCTCCCAGGCTTTCTGGCGGCGTCTGTTGTGAACTTGTGGATGTATAGGCTTGCCCACCATTAATTGTTCCTTACAAAGATTCTCGGAGCATAAAGTGCATGCTCTCAAGTCCCCTTGGCTTAATAATGGAGCTGTCTTTCTCCCGCAATTCACATATGTTTAATGTATCTCTCTCTCTCTTTCTCTCTTTTCTCCTTCTCTTTCTTTCTTTCTTTCTTTCATTTTCTCTTTCTTTCTCTCCTTCCTTTCTTTCTTTCTTTCTTTCTATCATTCTCTCTCTTCTTTCCTTCTTTCTCTCTTTATTGCTTTATGAATACAGTACATTCCTATTGATTAGGCCTACTTTGTGAGTCCAAGGGGATTGCGATGGTAATTCACCTTTTTTCATCTTCAAAACCGTGAGCAAAATCCATTTCAAACTTGGTACGTATGTACCTTGTAGCGTTCTATATTAAAATCCTAGCAATATCCTTATAGCGTTCTATATTAAAATCCTACCAATATCCTTATAGCGTTCTATATTAAAATCCTAGCAATATCCTTATAGCGTTCTACATTAAAATCCTAGCAAATGTCAGGTGCCTTGATGGTTAACTCCTTCTCCCTGATCACACAAAACATTAATGTAATATGAAAATGATAAAATGATGACCTCATTCAAAACGATTCCTTTTGTAAATCGAGTCACTGAGCACACGCACAAGTGAAGTCTGTTTTGCTTTGAAACGAGCTGCGACACACCTCGATTGCAGAATGGATCAACAGGGGAGTCACTCTCTGTGCACATTCACAAAAACAGTTTCTCGAGTCAACGTATCAGTATCCCAAAATGTGAAATTAAAGATTAAATTTGACATTGATTATATGATAAGGAGGAAGATATGTTTGTTAGGATTTTGTTAAAACTTTTATTTTCGGAGCAATTGCCCCTCCCCCGCTGCCATCTCTTGGTAAATTTTAATGATTATGATCAAATTGGTTAACGATTTCGTTCATATTTGTAAAGATTACAATCATATATTTCCCAATTATTGGATTTTTTTTACTATGTCTAAATTATTATTATAATAATATAATTATTTTGTTGAAATCGCAAAGTATGACTTTTTGTAAGATAAATGTAAGATGTAGGCCTACCTATTTTTCGCACCTTGCAAGATTTTGAAACCGTGGATTTTAGTGATTTTTCCCTGTAATGACAGACGACTTCTTCCTGTAGTGTGATAATAATCTTTTACGATATTTTACATAGAAAAAATACCCACCCGTACTCGTTTTACCTAAAAATACGTAATTTTTATAGATATGTCTTTTTGTATTACGCGTCTTCCGCTAACAAGAGCAGGGCAGAGGAGATCGTGAATGTTTTGTTGTCATTTGTAAATGTGTGTACAAAATTTTAGTTCCTGTGTTGGATTAAAAAATATATATAATACAAATGTTTTATTTTTCATTTCTCTCTTAAAATGAAAATATTTTAATTTTCTGCTGCGTTGGACAATAAAAATAATAAGCATATTTACCTTTTATTTTAACATATATGAATGTATGTGGGGGCTGACCATTATTTTTGTTTGGGGGTGGGGAGGGAGGATGGGAAGTTATAAAATTGGAATAACCCTTCCGTGCTTTTATGATCCCCAAAACTTTACGAGTACAGCCGGATGTGAGCATATAAATGGATATCGATGTATTGTGACCCCCCCCCCCCATGCCTGTTGATTTTTCTGATAAAGGCACCTGTTGTAACTCAACCATCTGAGATAACTTTTAATCAACAATACATAAAAATAAGTTAACATAAAATGTGTAGCAAGTGAATAATAAACTGCATGCAAGTAGACTTGTGACTGGGAGAAAAGCAAACAATATTGAACAAGCATAAAACACCCACACAATTTGACTACAAACAAAACATTACAACCTTTCAAGATATTTATCTTTAATTTAATTCAAAATTTGCATGTTATAGAACATATCCAGAGTGACAAATTTACAACAATTGGTTGAAAACAAACTTCCATTGTTTCACCTGAAAACTGAACATATCATATTCATCACAGTTGAAATTTAGAAGAAAGTTTTAGGTGTCATTAGCCTTTATAAAATCGGGTCATCGGCGCGGAAGATTTGTTTCGGTGCCATTAATCCCCGGACAAGTCATTCTGCTAACTGGCGGCACCATCATTGTTTGCATTTCCAATGCAAACATCCGGAGCTGATGTGTTACGGAATAAAGCCAGTATGATGCTCCTGTGTTAATAGGCTTACTAAAAAATGTGGCCCACATCACATAAATATAATGAAACTACTTTTATAAAGAATAAGTCTACATCTAACATTCATGATTAGGCCTACCAAAATTGAATCATAATTATTGCATCAAAGCGAATTTCCACTTCCATTAAGAGCCTGAATTGCTCCTCGATGGATCAGTTACTTCCTCGCTTCTTCCCCTCCATGCCCGCAAGTCAATTGCAATGTTTATTTCGCGCCCGAATAATGTGGTTAGCAGACAATCTTTATTTACATTCATTGTTCATAAAGTTCCCCCAAAATGGCGCTAAAATAGTTTGTGATCTAACCGACAGATTTAATATAAAGAGAAACTTAACAAACCTTAACAAAGATGTCATAAACAGCAGTCTCGCACTAAATACCGCTCACATTTTCGACTTGGCAAAGTTCGACTTTAGGTCGCTTCGTGTATACCGATTTCGAGGTGTTTTTGCTGAGTTCGATTTTCGGACTTAAGGTGGAAAGATGAACTTCAGCTTAAGTCGGTTTTCGTGAATACGGCCCCTGAACTTGGCACTGAAAGAGTTAAAGTGGTCGACATGCGGGGATTCTTGAATATGAGGGGGCATGTCGAAAACTTTCGACAAGTCCATTAAAATCACACCTACATATTCATGGTTATCCAAAGCATATTTTCAGTCTTCTATGGTTTTAAACAGCAGATTTTCGTTTTGTTTAGACATATATATTTCACCTTGATTGCCAAGTAGTACAAAAACACAAAATGAATGGCTCTCCAGACACAGAGAGACAAACATCAAATGTATAAAACACACAGGGCAAAACAATATCTGATACTAGACCAGTGGCCAACCCTAAAAAGTGGCTCATTTAAGGATGTACCCCTCCCTATGGTAGAACAAATAACAACCTGTTTTTTATTAAAGATTGGCATATTCTGCATTGGATTATGATGGTTGTGGTCTTTTAATCTGACGATAGGGGTATTTTATAGCCATGTCTTTGAAAATAGTAGTCATCACTTTAACTATCATTAATCCTCTAACTTTTGAAAGTGCGTGATTTTTAGCATGAGGTACTGTTCAGACTTAAACTTTTGTTATCAATACTGACTGATATTTCGCCACAGAGTTTCGTTTACAATTTATTACTATTATCTAACTTTTTGTAGCATTATTGTTACACAACCCTCACAGAAAAATGCTTCCCCCCCCCCCCCCCTTGCCTGCTCAACCCGGTCGCGGGATTCGTGTGTCCTCTGCTCCATGAGTGAGGGGACATGGGGCTGGTGCCTGTTCAGAAGGCAATGCCCACCACACACGGCATCGCTTGAATGATTATTGTATACTGTATTGGGGGTCCAAAATTAGGCAGTTGTATTATCACGTGCATATTGTGTTTTTTACTGCATGTGAACTATGGTCGTCGTTCACACTTCCAAGCCTGTTGCATCGCCTCCGCGTTCTTTAAGCTCCACACCGTGGGTTGTCTGAGGTAAACTAATATAATGATATCTATATATCCCATATTACCCATGAATCTAAATTTCGGGGAGGGGGTGTTTTGTTTTGTTTTTCTCCAAATTAGCAGCCCCCAAGCGTATGCACTGCATTTGCATGTCTTTCGTAATATCTGTGCCGGCATCCATGGCGGATTGGACTCTGCGCCCTCATAACTCCAGAGAGGGAACGGAGTGCGCAGAATCGGGGCTACCATGGGTCTACTTAAAAGACTGCATGCGAGCAAAGCACATACTACTCATTCTTTTTCTTGCCCATTATACAGTTAAAATGCACGCATTAGACATAATATCGGTTATTTTTGCAGTGTTGTTGCTACTATGGTGAAATACGCTTAGGACTAGCAGTGTACGTGTACTACAGTACCGTAATGTTTCAAGAAGATTGTACACCGATGACGCTTATATACGTCCTATTTACCTTTTATGTACTTTTGTACTGAATTTACTGTTGTATTCTATGTTTTGTTATATGTTTCTATGTCATTATACATGTCACTCTTAGTGGTTCCCATGGCAGACTCTTGGCCCCCTTTGGCTTACATGCGTGCATACTGCATAACCTTCGTGAACTTTATGTCTACTCAACGGGCAAATATTGTAAAATTATAAATTTATCCAATTATTACATTGAACTGTCATTATACGTATGTTTAAACCTAGTTCTGGGTATATATCCAAGAATAGGCATGGTATTTCGGCTTCTGTATCATCATGTTTTCAATTATATTTCAAATGCTAGTATGTATCGACCTATTGTTGGTCTTATGCTGAGTGATGAATGAATTGTACAGACACTTGTTTACTTTGTGTATGGTATTGGTGGACTCTACATAACTTACTTTACAGGAACGTCGGTCACTTGTAACTATAATTTACTGAAACTATGGTCTTGCTTGTTCTCTCCCTCTTTTGGAGATAGAACAATATATCAGATTTACCTCTACTGCTTATTTTATGTAGTACATATCGTAGTCTCCCGAGGAACTCTTGCCATCATGCATTTTGTTATTAATGTTTTCACCAACATTGTTTGCGAAACACTATTTCGATATAGACATATCACGGAAATTGTATTATGTACTGACAGATTTCCCAACATGTATCATTTTGAACTGTGTATTTACTACTGGCAATGCTCCTATGTCTGCTTATACTTGATTGCAATATCATTATTACTTGTAACTCGGAAAAGTAAAGGGACAAAGACCCACCAGTACTCCCTACAGCAGGTATATCTTCTCATTAGGCTATACCAAAAAATTACTTCGTGTAGCGAACTTTTTCTGATATTCACATCTCTTCTTATACTAATGTCTGGTGATATACACCCTAACCCAGGGCCACGTGCCCAACTCTCGGACCTATCTATTTGTCAGGCAAATGTCAGAAGCCTGTCACGGGACAAGTACAGAGACATCAAAACCAGTTGTGCGAACACTTACGACATACTAGCTCTTACAGAAACATTTCTTTCCTCTAATGATATCAGTAGCAACTGCGATCTCCCGGGCTATTACTTAATCATAAGACGTGACCGCCCTGGGAGAGCAGGGGGCGGACTGGCCTTGTACGTTTCCCGGGCGTTAAATAATAATAATAATAATAATAATAATAATAATAATAATAATAATAATAATAATAATAATAATAATAATAATAATAATAATAATAATAATAATAATAATAATAATAATAATAATAATAATATATTCGGAAAACTACCCCTTTAGAGCGGGGGCATCAATGGAACGGGGTTTATTCCATGATGCGTCCAAGTTTATTACAAGAAGCCGTCTATATTACAAAGTAAGGATTTGTGTGTGGTAGGGCTGTATCTACGTTCAGCATTGAGCCGTACGTGGAACAGCATCCATTTACCATTTGAAATTTACTTTTTACATGCGCATGCAACCATAAATAGACTTCTCATAGTTCCATGTATATATACATATATATTGTCCATTACATTCTTTTGACAAATTAACCTTCCCTTAACACTAATCACACATACATTTTAGATGCTACCCCTTCAAAATACCAAATCGCAAATTCCGCACCCAATGCCAAAGGTTTGTAAATAATAAATAAATAAATAATTTTATCAGGAAAACTACCCCTTTACACCGGGGGTATCGATGGAACAGGGTTTATTCCATGATGCGTCCAAGTATCTTACCCATTTAAAGAATGCTTTCAACCGGTGTAACCAATCATCAATATCATAATTTAGTCCCCCGCGCTAAAACTAGAGATAAACCACTCATTGGGAGAAAACTCTAGAAAGCGTAAGGACAAGTACATCGTGCACTTTTGGTTTGCAATGTAGAAAATAAATGTTTATCATCGTCATATTTACAATGTATAAAATTAAAGTACATTCAAAATAGATAAAACTTATATACAATATAGGAGCTCCATTTAAAATCTATGGAATCTGCACCTTACAGGGAACTGTACAACTCTATTTCTTTACTGTGAACAGGCACAGTTGAAGATATATATATAAATATACATATATATATATACATGTGTGTATATATACATACACACATACACATTAGCTTATATATCACAGTTAATTTTTTAAGAATCTAAACTGAAATGTCACAGCCAGCACCTTCAAGAGCTACCATACGGCAACGCCATGCATCTTTTAGGAAAGTTTTACAAGCACTGTCAAATATATCATTAACAGCATGGTCATAATTGAATGATATTCCAAACAGTAGCGTAAATTTCGTAGTTAAGGAAGAGCGAGTAAAATGTTCCCATACATGGGTATAACCATGTTCCAACAGGCATTTTTCCAAATTTCGCCGAATCTTAATTCTTAATTCCTTGGAGTGTTCACATGTGAAAGTGAAATGAAATAAATCTTCTATACCTTGATTACATAGTTTACAAATTCCGTTGGACAAATTCCATCTCTGTAATGTTTCTTCCAATCCTAGACATCTGGTTCTAGCCATAAATTTTAGTCTAGTGCCCTTGAAGTCATTTACCTGGAACATGTATCTCTCCCCAAGCGTGGAATACTTTATCAATTTGTAATATGACAAGGACATTTCATCGATATCTTAAATAAAGTCATATACGTAGTTTTGCGTGGACAACTTACAAAAAGGATAGATCCAGTCACCAGTATCTCTGCAATTTACATTATCTAATCCAGCCTCGGACAAGATTGTGGATATCTGTGACATGTATGGCCAGCAAGATTTATGACCGGACTGAAAATTTGTTTCTAAGTCACAAAGTACTCGTTTACACAGTCTGTTTGCTGGAATGTTATACTTTACATGATGATAATATTTTACTCTCTGTTTATTCAAGATGGTTATCTGTGGTAGCCAGCCAAATTCCCCTAGTGTTGCCAGCATTGCAAGGGTACCTCTTACTTGTAGAATAGCTCGTGCCACTGTGTACTGGAATGATCTTACAATACTTGTGCTTTCCTTTGTATTGTTAAACCGTACTGCACTGCCATGTGAGAGTGAAGGCATTATTAGGCTTTTCCAGAGACTGTCACCAAACGTTACTCTATTTTTGAGTTAAATGTTAAGCGCCGACAGGACCTTGAAAACCCCGATATTGAAATTCTTTGGTCAGAAATTCGTTTTCACAACAACAAGTTTCTTGTGGCAGTAGTATACAGACCGCCGAACCCTCCCGTCTCATTCTGGGACAAGCTCCAGGAGAGTCTAGATCTGGCCCGAGCAACAAGGATACAAAATGTTGTAATTGTGGGTGATCTGAATCCGGATCGCAGAACTAACCCTGCTGAAAAATTAATAAGTTTATGTTCGACGAATTATTTAACTTTTCACATCTCTGAGCCCACTCGTATCACTGAAACCACCTCGTCATGCCTAGACCAGATTATTACAAATATCCCAAATTATATTCGTAATATATCTATTCTGCCACCACTTGCGAATTGTGACCACTGTATGATAACTGCAAATTTTTTATTCCGTATTAAAAAAGACCCACCTTATGAGAGGTTTATCTGTATGGGATTACAAGAAAGCTAACTTTGAAGACTTTCGCCTCAAATTAGATCAAATAGACTAGGACACATGTTTTGAAACGGACGATATAAATACTGCTTGTCATTTATGGACGAGTACTTTCCTTAACGTGGCACGAAACTCATTCCCCAAACAAAACTATTACTGTCAGACGTGACATTGCTCCGTGGTATAATTCAAAACTACGTATGCAAAAACGTAAAATATTTCGAATCCATAAGAGGGCCAAAACGAAAGATAATGCCCACACCTGGAGATATTACCGCCAACTCAGAAATGCATATATTGACAGCCTAAGGCTGGCAGAAAAAGATCATTACAATAAACAATGTGAAGAAATTAACAATGCTAAAGCCACAAGTAAGGGCTGGTGGAGTAACGTAAAGTGTTTTATGAAGGATAACCAAAAGCCCCTTATTAGCTCTATAGAAAAGGACGGCATTTTATACTCAGATAATGCATGAAATGCGGAAGTCATCAACTCTTGTCTTTTAGATAATGCTAAAGTAGACTCGTCAGGATTTCCTCATTTTAGAAAATCCTCATTCTGAAAAAACTTTAAGTAGTCTGGTAATAACAGAAGATTATGTTTAAGACATATTGAAAAGCCTTGACACAAGCAAAGCTAGCCGTCCCGACGGTCTCAGTCCAAAAATGTTGAAAGAGGCTGCACCTTGTATTGCGAATTCTCTATGCAAACTTATAAATTTATCAATCACAAAAAGCGTATTTCCCTCTGAGTGGAAGAACGCAAACGTGACGCCAATTCACAAAGGCGGTAGCACAAACGACTGTAACAGTTATCGTCCGATATCTTTAATAAGTTGTGCTGGCAAAGTTATGGAAAGGGCCATCTTCTAACATGTGTTTAACTTTTACTGGGATAATTTAGTCATCACAGACAAACAATCAGGTGTCACGCCAGGGGACGGGGCAATAAATCAATTAATATATTTATACCATCAGTTTTCTAAAGCAGTCGACGAACAAAAAGAAGTACGGGTTGTATTTTGCGACATAACTAAAGCATTTGATAAGGTGTACCTCAAAGGATTCCTCCACAAACTATCGAAATCTGGTATTTCTGGTCAATTATTATCTTGGTTTCGAAATTATTTAAATAATAGAATGCAACGAGTTGTTATAAATGGAGAATCCTCCAGCTGGGGCAACATCGAAGCTGGAGTTCCCCAAGGTTCTGTTTTGGGGCCCTTACTTTTTCTCATTTACATTAATGACATAGTTGATATAATTCATACAAATGTTCGCTTGTTTGTAGATGACACCACACTTTATGTTAAACTCGACGACCCTGTAACAGCTAGCAATGAAATGAATTCTGACTTGCAGGCTCTCTCCGAATGGGCCCGTGACTGGCTTGTGACGCTAAACCCAGGTAAAACCAAAGAAATGTTACTAAGTAGGAAGCGTCAGAGTGTACATCACCAGGATTTGGTGTATGAAGGAACAGTCATTGAAAAGGTTCAGGAACATAAGCATCTTGGTCTGGTTCTCAAATCTGACTTATCATGGTCAGCTCATGTTAAGATGGTAACAACAAAAGCCATGAAGCTGGTATGCGTGTTGCGAAGCCTTCAGTAAAAATTGAACAGACATGCACTTGAAACCCTTTACTTTTCTTTTATTCGCCCAGTGTTGGAGTATGGTAACATAGTCATGTGTAATGGCACACGACCAGACGAAACTGATCTAGAAAATGTCCAATTAGCAGCAGCTCGAGTTGCTACAGGGGCACGTAGATTCTCTAGTCATTCTAAATTGTATGAAGAAAGAGCATGGGAAACTTTGGGTCAACGTAGGGATAAACAAAAGTTAATATTGATGTATAAAATTGTAAATGATATTGCCCCTTATTATCTTAAGGAACTACCGGTACTACCTGATACAGTCCAAAATAGAGTAAGATATGGTGTTCGGTCCCATTCTAAATTTACCCATATAAAAGCCCGAACAAACATCTATGGCGATTCGTTTTTTCCGTCAGTCGTACATCTTTGGAACAGCCTGCCCATTGAAACAAGGAAATGCGAATCGCTGCAAGAATTCAAATCCAAAATCAATAGTAACAAGGATAAAGCAAAGGAACTTTTTTATGCTGGAGGTAGAAAAATTAATGTTATACTAGCTAAATTACGGATGGGCTGCAGCGATCTAAAGGCTGACCTGTATAAAATAAGGGTAGTCAATACACCGACTTGTGTCTGCGGCCTAGGAAACGAATATGTATTTCACTACTTTTTCAAATGTCCCCGTTACTCTGCACAGCGTAGTATCTTGCGAACCAAAATCATCCCCCATGCTCAATTTACATGCAAAACGTTGCTATATAGACCCATCAATTGCCCTAAACAAGTAAAATCAAAGATTTATGATGCTGTTATCGCCTACGTCAAAGACACAAATCGGTTTCCTTAATAACTGTCATGGGAACAACTCTGTTTAGCTAGCCATACTATACCTATCTGTCCTGTCAAATTGATGTCAACTTCTCTATGTATGTCCTTGTACATGTATTGTCCTGTTATTCCTGTATTTGCACCCTCTCTTCACTGGATTGTACTTCACAGCTTTTCTTCTTTTTTTTCGCGAGAGGGGTTCATATAGGCTTTGACTGCTCCCCAATCGTTTTTGGAAATTAAAAAAAATATGTTTAAACCAACTATCCTTCCATACAAGACACTACTGAGCATAACTTCAAAAGTAAATTCAAGAAACATACCAAATATGACTCATAGCATAATTGCTCATTAATTCTGAAAGTGAACTTTTGACTTCATCTATAGGTAGATTTGTGTGCAGTGTAGAAAAATCAAAACATTTGATATTTTTTATTTTTACATCTATGATTTTAGATACAAACTCGGAAGAATTGCTAATACTCCAAAAACAATTTAATTCACTGTTTCTAGAAATTGCATTACAGTATTTACGAAAATGATTCCTAATTGCAGTCAAACACAATGTTCCTTCTTTTGATAATTGTTTTCTTGTACATTTTGCAGCACCGTCTATGAATCTAGATTTAAAAGAGTTTTTATGTAATATGGGTATCCAGAACAAAAGTGGAATAGAGGAGTCCTCTTCAGAAATTTTGATATTATAATTCCTTTTCATCTCATCTTTATGTGTATCTATCAAATTATCAATGGATTGTTTGTGTAATTAATATACGTCATTTCCTCTCATGTCTGAAATTTTGTTTATACCAAGTTCTTTTTTCAAAACATCCAGATAATATTTTTTGCAGATGATCCCAAGATTGTTCCCTGCCTTATCTATGTTAGGGACTACAAAACTTTCTTGTAGTTCTTTGACTGCTTTTGAAACTTCAGGTTGTTTTAGATTAACCGTATTGAAATTCGTAATGTGGGATTTGTAACAATAAATTATTTTTCTAGAGACTTTTTTCAAGTTTGATACCCATCCTTTAAATTTCTGAAATTATATTTTTTCTTTCTTTGCCCATTTCATACAGTAGGAATCCAAAGCATCACATGTATCCTGAAAAATACTGTCAGTGTTCAACTTGGGACATATCCGAAATTTGGTACCCTTTTTCATAATTTCTTTTAAACTTGAATTTTGTATGATATCCAAATTACCTGTAAATACATGTTTGTGGTATGCATCAACAAAATCAGAATATTTACTGTTAGACATACAGTCACAATTTTGATTCGCTGCGATATCTTTAAGAGTAATTGAAGCCAGAAATTCCTTGTAATTCATGATACTTTGTCCAATATTGTTGCCATATTTAATTGAAATCATGGGGGGGGTTCTTTTATTTTGCACTCCTTTGGAATCATGTTATGAACAAATTTCAATTTGAAAAGGGACTGAATGTTAAGTGAATCAATAATTTTGTGTTTGAAAGGAACGCTGCAGAACATTTGATCTAACTTTTTCTTATTAGAATCTGGTTTCCGAATAGTTGTTGTGTAAGCGTACACAATTTCACAAATTTTTTGCGGAAATGTGTGTTCTGAGTCAGTAAGACCCAAATATTCATTAATTTTTGTCATGTCTCGAAATGATAGTGCTTTAAGAGATGTATGCAATTGATCAATGCCATTGTGGCACCAGATGGCACATTGGTATTGTGCCCTTTTCACATGTTGCTCAAATGCATCCTCAGTAGGCGGTAGTTGAGCAGCTGATCGGTCTGTGGTGGAGGCAAGCGTATATCGTAGCTTGTCCAAAGTAGTTTTGTAATCAGTCCCTTTTCCTGTGTTGAGAACTTTGCTACATAAAACACAGGTATGGAGATTTAGCTTGGCTGGGGGTGGCTTCCTGGATGACGGTTCCAGGTTCATGATTTCAGGTTCACGGTACAAAATTATCTAACCTGCGAATACATTAAAATGTGGGTGTTCTTACCAGGTCCGAGCTTCATTTTAGAATATAATCCAGTTCACCATGTGCATATTATCAATCATGCAACACATTTTGACAATATGCACAGTCATTCTCAATAACACTGATAATGAGAAAATCACATAGCAGAGTTAGAATCCGACATGGACTCTGGAAGTTAAAGAAATGTGCCCAGATTTGTGCTTTATGGTGCCCTACAACACAACACATAAATTATAAAATCCTAATTTCAAGATGACATCATTTGCATAAATTTAATGATAGGGTTTCTAAATTGTCTTCACTTCATATTTTTTTTCGGTAATATATATGCTAAATTTGCTCAAATTCCAACAATGCGTTCTGGAGAAAGCACTTTTGCACGAGCTAGCCAGACCAGACAACCCATAAACATAATGCCCCCTCCCGCCCCCCCCCCCCCCCCAGTGGCGGACCCATAAAATTTCAGTAAAGCTGTGAACGAAAAATGTTGATAAGAAGATTAGGATTCTACGTTCTATATGCTTTGAAGCACTTTTCAAGGAAATGTAACTTTTTGCATTGGTACAGCACATAATGTGTGATAAACATCTCTAGAATGGCTTCAAAAGCCCCAACATTTGAAGCCTAATTTGCATACATGTAATGGTGTCCACTTCATATACTCCAGTAAATTTGGTATCAGTATATCCCTGGAAATATATTACCTTCACCATTTAACATTTACCCCCATTTTTGGTAATTTGGCAACTGCCGCAAACAACATCAACAAATAGAGGTATTTATATTGCCAAATAGATGACAAAATTTTGCATATAATTATAATAATAATGATGTTAATCAAATAATTTTTTGAAAGCTTCACGCCTGTTGAAAGAGTAAGGTTAGTGCTACCTTCTGATGAAATTTGGAGTGCTTATCTTTAAAATTAAGGCAGATATTAAAAAATTAGTGAAAAGTAGTCATTTTCCACAAAAATAGAGGTTGCCATAGAAACGGGCGTGTAAACATACCAAAAAACGCTTTTCGGACTCCACAACCTATTTTTCTGTAAAGAAGAGACATGTGCGCACATTTTGATATAGGTTGTGTTTTGTTATACCTTTGGTTGGGGTTGCGCCATTTTTTAGGGCACTTTTGAAGCATTTGCCGCTAGCCTATGAGGACTATAGGTCAGACTTTGATCGGTCCAGCAAACTCAGCTCTATACATAGTCTATTTTTAACAAAGGGTACATTCTGGCTTATTCTGCCTAGAATTCCAATTCCTCTGATCCCCTGGGACTGATAAGCCTAGCAGACTCCTAGCCTCAGTTGCACTTACAGCTCTGTCCAGCATTAGTGTGAACATGGATCAGATATGTTTCTTTGCATAAACAGAAAGAGATTCTCTGTATTTTATTGAGAACCTCATTACACAGTGGTTGGAAGTTCCCCCACCCCACCCCACCCCACCCCTACCTCCCATTTGCATTAAGACCCAAACTTTTCACACCATAAACCCAGCAGGCATGGCTACAAGGCTGCCTATGAAGGTGTTACGCTATCAATTCAACCCGCAAAAAATGTAAACAAGCCAGGTTGCAGTCTGTACCTTCCAAAATAACTTATAAACCCAAACATATCCCATGCAAAATTGTTCTTTACAATATTCTGAATCATCTGAGAACAAGAAAACCAGGGCATCATGGGGAAAAGTTTAAGATATTACCATTTGCTGCAGCCAAAGTACTGACAGCAGTTACGCCGCCTTGCGCGGTGAGCCGAAGTACTCACATTGTGGCTATGTGTATTCAGTCACTGCGGTGGTTTGTTGAAAACTGACCTGTCAATAAATACTGCACACTGTACCTGTCAGTTTCAAAAAAAAAAAAAAAAGATGTGACTGTGGTCAAAATTATGTAAGAGGCAGCCCCTCGTACCTGTAAGGGTCATTTCTAATATGCACTCTACAACCCTTCTACCCAGAAGCCGGACGAATTACTCAAGTAATAGCTGAAGCGAACAAGTCAACCCCACAATTATCAAATAAATGATCTTTGAAGGTTGGAAATATTGTTTTGTGTACAAATCATATTAAAAAGTTTGAAATGGGGCCACTATTTTTCCCTAACAGCCATATGTAATGCAATAAACCAGAATGCATATGAGCAAAAACTGAAAAACTGTATATGCATGTTGCAGGGGTATGCTGCCAAAAGTTTTTCCAATGATGCGTACAGTAAATTGTGTTTTTTATGAGGTAAATATTGTGAACATCCATAAAAATTACATGTCATGTTGGTTTTACACTTTGGAATTGAATACGGTGACTGTAACTGAACCTCCATACCCTCTCAGATACAGAATTTTGCCCATTGTTGAAAT
The DNA here is from genome assembly GCA_964020975.1 of Hermodice carunculata. Classification (NCBI taxonomy): domain Eukaryota; kingdom Metazoa; phylum Annelida; class Polychaeta; order Eunicida; family Amphinomidae; genus Hermodice; species Hermodice carunculata. The sequence continues at coordinate 73,294,586 of OZ026623.1, forward strand.
CGCCATCCATCTAAACTGAGCTTTCTGTTCTCTTTAACAGTAATATCCTATTTTTGGAGTTTTCATAGTCATGAGTGTGCTCTCCATGATAAAATTATGACACCAGAAACCAATGGCATCAGTTAAAATTGTGTGAGACATGAATCACAAAGCAAATTAGTTGCTGACCTCCCTCATTTTGTACAATTGAGTGCTAATTTTGGGCATAAATGTGATTTAAATTATCTAAATGCACTTTCATGTGTTTATTCATTCATAGAATGTAATATGCAAAGTAATTAAATGAACTAATGATACTACAGACCTGATAATGGGTCTTTCTCCTGCCCAAAGTAGTCACCTGCAGTGCCCATTAAGGTGTTACGTTACTAATTCAACCCGCGAAAAATGTAAACAAGCCAGGTTGCAGTCTGTACCTTCCAAAATAACTTATAACCCCAAACATATCCTATGCCAGATTGTTCCTTGCAATATTCTGAATCATCTGAGAACAAGAAAACCTGGTCATCATTGGGAAAAGTTTAAGATATTACCGTTTGCTACAGCCAAAGTACTGACACCAGTCACGCCGCCTTGCGCGGTGACTCGAAGTACTCACATTGTGGCTATGTGTATTCAGTCACTACGCTGGGTATGTTGAGAACTGACCTGTCAATAAATACTGCACACTGTACCTGTCAGTTTCAGACCCAACAAAAATGTTACTGTGGTCAGAATTATGTAAAAGGCAGCCCCCTGAACCTGTAAGGGTCATTTCTAAGATGTACTCTATAATCCTTCTACCCGAACGCCGGCCGAATTACTCACGTAATACCATGAGACAGGTTCAAGTATGATGAATGCAAAAATGGTTGCCTGGCACCATGGAGGCTTATAACATGCAGTACAACAGAAGCCCTAGACAAAATGTGGATTGTTGGGAAATTCACTGAATTTAGCATACATTAAAATTCCCCAACTTTTATTTGCCTGCATTTGGATTTGCCAGTTGTCTCAAACCTATATGTGTAAGTTAGAATTTTGTGTCTATCTCCAATAATTTAGAAGAATTAGAGCTTTTAAAATTTTAATTGCCCCTCATTTGTATAACTTTAATCATCATGACTATTCCAAGTCAGGTGCCTAATTTCACTGGTAGGGCAGTCACCGTGGCAAGTTTGGTGGTTTTCGGAATAGTAGGGTCTGAAAAAACTCCGGACAAATCTGGTCGTAAAGAAAGAAAGAAATAAAGAGAGAGAGAGAGAGAGAGAGAGAGAGAGAGAGAGAGAGAGAGAGAGAGAGAAAGAAAGAAAGAAAGAAAGAAAGAAAGAAAGAAAGAAAGAAAGAAAGAAAGAAAGAAAGAAAGAAAGAAAGAAAGAAAGAAAGAAAGAAAGAAAGAAAGACAAAATACCTGGGTTGGCACCCAGACATAATAAATCACATAATGGAACTTACTTTCTCAACTGTGCGACGCTGCTCCCGACACCGCCAGGCTTGTCAAAGCCCAGTGGTGTCGGGCGCAACATCGCACAGTTGAGAAAGTAAGTTCCAGTATGTGATCAATTTTATGCTTTGGCTGCAAATCATATAACACAACCCTGTGTCATCAAATACAAACAGACAAACAGGCAGATATAATCTGTGGCAGTGTTTGGGTAAGTTCCATGTACTATGCTTCCATCTCCTAAGGTTATAATAGATCATGGGATATGGATAAATTCACAAATGATGGTGCCATGATGAGTCCTGGGGAAAAAGTGGGTAGCTAATGTGTATTAGTATATGGCATTCATTGCCAGCATTGGCAAGCTATTTGGAGATGGTGAACGTGGACTATGTGACAAGTTCTTTTTTTTTTTTTTTTTTTTTGCAAAAATTGCAAAATACTAGTATGTTGATAATTTCTGTAACACAGAGTCATTTTCCTTTTAATCAAAGTACATGCAAATGCTGATATAAGGTTTTTAACTGCAAAATTTTGATAGAAAATTTATCAGTGTTTTGGACGAAATAATAGGTTTGATCTTCATTCCATATCCAAACTCAAAATTTTAATAGAAGGTGACATTAAATTCACTTGCACTGGATTAATTAGTTTGTTCTTGTGTCAAGCTTTAATTTTATCAATGAGTAAGTATTATCAATTGAATAATAGCGTCGTATAGCGAAAAAGCAGTGAATTTTCTTATTTCCAAAAATAAGGGGGTAGGGGTAATACTTTTTGGTGCTTATAAAATTTTGAGAAACTTGGGATAATAATTTCCATGTAACCTCGTAGCCTTATGGCTAAGGTAATTTTTGGTGTATAAAAATGCAATATTGGACAAGAATTATAAGTTTTTTGACATTTTTTGGGGAGATAAAAATGTCAGAATTAAAAATAATTTTTCATAATTGTGCAGTTTTCTACATTTTGTCCCATCTTTAGGTTCTTAAATGTCTACTATAATTATTTTCTTTCTTTTTCACATAAGTTTTCATTAATGCAAGCCTAATGTCATCAAGTTTCAGCATATATTGCTGATTTTATGCAAAAAAAACATCAAAGTGAGAATTTATTGATTTTTAGAGTGATTCTTCATTATAAATGGTGATCAGATACACCTGTCACTAAAACAAATTACCACAACCATCATTTTCTTATGTCTCACAAACCAATCTTCAATAAAAATATGGGTTGTGTCTTGTTCAACCATGGGGAGGGGTATCCGAGTACTTTTGGGCTTTGACCACTACCCTATAAGGACAAATAAATTGATCAGTATACTGACATGATATTCCCCTCGTATCAACTCAAGATATAAACCGCCTTGTATCTATAACAAACTTTGGGACAGCATCAAAAATTTCGAAGTTCTCGCTTGATACAATATTGTCATTACGTGTGTCAGACAAGTGAGCACTATATCAGCTGCTAAGTGAACAACTAGGTTTGGATTAACTCCTGGTGCCAAAATATTGCATACTGTTTTCAGTGAGGATACTCTATGGTATAAAAAGAGGGGGCATTTGAAGAAGAAATGGTATGTACTCTCATTAGGATATGACCAATTGCATGCAGCAGACGCAAGAATATTTAATCTATGAATGTGAGAATTGAAACGACAACGATCCAAACGTCGTTGTGCATGTAAGTAAGAAATTCTTTTATTGACTGTAAAGATCATGAATTACCTATTTGTCACAATACATAAGATACAATACATAAAGCAGTAAATATGTAGAATAGCAACTTTAAATAAGATGCTGTAAATAGTGGTCCTTATTCTAGAGCAAGTTTTTAAGTGAAACTACACTACGTGAGTTACATGTTTGCACCACAGATACAGTGTGCACCAACATGATACTTTGCATGAAAGTACAAAGCTGCGTGCACAGTATTAAAACTCTTGTAAAAGGCGCCATTTTGGTGGTATGTACCAGAGTACAGATATATGCCTATACACCATCACAAGGGTATCATACAAGTAAATGCATCTGTTTGTGCAACTCCTTCCTAGCGTGTCCCATTTGCAGAGTCAAAATATTTAAACAAGAATTTTCCCAAAGAAAGCAATACACTTGGTTCTTTGGTAGACATAAGACTAATAAATTAATCATCCAGTGGCATTGAACTAAAGTTTCAAACTGTCTATTCTGCAAGTCAAATTTCATGAAGAATAAAGAATTTCACAGCAACGTTATTTATAAAGAATTCAAATTGAGAAACCCGATCGGAAAATTTGGTATTGTCTTGTGAATCTTCCAATATCATTTATTTGATATTCTGCATCAAATGTAAATCACAATATGTGGGCCTAACTACTCAATCAGTTAAAAAAGGGATTTAGTGGCCATAAAACTAAAAAAAAAAACATAAATTAAACACTTTTTTGTGTAACCATTTCAATTCGGAGGAACATTCACATTTATATTGCCGGATACAAATTATTGACAACATAGAGCAAAATTTGTTAGACCAAGATAGTTATGTTAACACATGGAAATTACAACAAATGTAAGATTTTTGGATTAAAACACTTAATTCAGCTTTTCCTTTTGAACACAATAACAAATTTTAGGCTTCGGTGATGTTAAGAATTTGGACTTTGCAACTCTTGATAGCAGTCACAAACTTTTTCATAATAATCAGTTTGGTATTCAAAGAAGAAGAAATCACGGACAAAGAAAATCACGGAAAAACAGGAAATTTCGGGAAGTGGATACAAAAGACCTTGTCCAAAGTTTACTATAGGATTTCTCCAATGGCATTTATCAATTACATATAGCTCTTAAAGCATTGTCATTTCGAGACATAACAAGAATCAATGAATATATGGGTCTTACTGATTCAGAACACACATTTCAGCAACATTTTTGTGAAATTGTGTGTAGTGTGCTCACACAACAGCTATTCGGAAACTATATTCCAATAATAAAAAATTTAAATCAAATCTTTTGCAGCATTCCTTTCAAACACAAAATTATTGATTCACTGAATATTCAGTCCCTTTTCAAATTGAAATTTGTTCGTAACATGATTCCCAAGGAATGCAAAATAAAAGATCCCCCATTATTTCCTATAAATGTATGGCAACAATATTGGACAAAGTATTATGAATTACAAGAAATTTTTGGCTCCAATTACTCTTAAGGATATCACAGTGAATCAAAATTGTGATTGTATGTCTAACAGTAAATATTCTAATTTTGTTGATCCATAGCACAAGCATGTAAAGACGTATATACTTTAAACTCATTCTCTTCTGCAAAATGTATCAAAATTGACGCTTTTTTATCTTTCTGACCTTCTACCCCGTGCCCCTTCTGCCCGTGTTTTACTTCAACCTGGAAATATTCGACATATTAAATGCAGAACTCAACGCATGGTAAGTTACTTTGTACCTGATGCCATCAAGCAATGGAACAATGTCCTGCCCGACATCAAAGACTCAATTTCTCTTCAAATCTTCAAATCGAAACTGAAACAAACCTTGCTCGGGGTACATATTGTTCCCCACTTCTATTCACACGGAAATGGGTTTCCTTGCATATGCCACACACAACTGCGCCTTGGTTTCTCTAAGCTGAACAATGATCTTTATGTAGTTAACATATTACATCATCCAACTCGCCTGTGCACTCATCCCTGCGAAAATCCTATACACTTTTTCCTGTTCTGCCCACTCGTCTGTCGATTTAAAATGATCTTAGTGGTCACTGTCACCCCCAGTTTAGTTCCTGGTGTTCACGTGCATCCCCATTTAGTTCGTGATATTACGCATATAAAACCAGCCATATTGAGATAACTGACATGTTTGGTCTTCACTACATTGTGTTTACTTTATACATGTTATATGTATGTGATATGAAATTTTGCAGCAGGATGTTCGCTTAGATTTTAACTTTGGATGTCTAAAATGCTGATATTATTGCCAAATCATTGCACATTTCTTAAAGTGAATTGTTAAAGAATAGTTTTGTTTAGGTATATAAACGAATTTTCTGATTTGGAAAAAAAGGACCATCAATGGAAGGCTTGCAAGAGGGTGCACCTTTTAAACACTGACGATTTTTAAATCAGAGTTGCAGGTCAGGTTTTGTTTTCAACTAGAATTAGAGGTCAAATTTGTACCCCTCCCCCCCCCCGAATGTGGGTCAACTTTAGACAATCTTGTGAAAACTCTGGCATCTTCAAATCATCAATATTTCGTGGATCTTAATTAATTTTGGTGGGCTTTTGGAGGTTTAAATCTTAATTGCGATACAAGTCTCAAAAATAATTCAGGTTGACATAACAAATTCGTGTACCGATATATATACAGACCATGTCATGCTTTAATAATTTCTGCAATACGGATAACTAGGCACCAAATAGCTGTCAGGACTTTATAAATAGATTTATTTCAAGATCAGGTTTGATATTGGTAGTGCCACATATATTATGTAATTAGTAGGCAAAATTCCTGAGAACCCTCCATTGTTTTTAATTTGTGGTGGATCTTAAAGAAAGTAAGTGCGACTGTAGCTGAAATCAAAATCATCATTGGTTGTGATACAAGTCATGTCCCATTATCCAGATGGTCACGTCAGCAGGTTGGGTCGATGCCTTGAATTTGAATTAACCCATGTATGTGGCAGCAGCACTGGTCCCTTGGGCTTCTGATTTACTCCCAAGTCTTTGGCCAGTGATCTTACTTTATTAACATGGACACCCATTTTAAGTCCGTTGAGGCATCTACTACATGCAGGCGTCACGGTGAAGTCTATAAAAGCTGTATAACCAATAAGATACCCATCTCAAAAAATAATATCTCTAAAAACCATTGACAGAAAGCCTATGTTAGCTATAAGGGAGCTATCTTTTTTATAAACAGAAAGGAAAATGATATCGGAGTGTTTCCATGGGTGATATGAACTCATAGGCATTAATATTCTTACCAGTCCTTGTGAATAGATGTGTATTTTTGATAACTGGGGTTACTACTTGAAATTCCCCATTTTCAGCTGCCATTGGCTACAAATGCTGTTAATTATGTATTATTAATTTACATAATGATTATAAATGGTATTCCTGGTCAACAAACAAAATGCCTATATTAGCTATAGAGGGGCTTTTTGATCAAGAAAATTTGAAAAAAATAACATTTAAAGTGTTTTCATGGGTTATATGAACTATAGGCTATATACTTACCAAACCTAGTGAACAGGTGTGTATGTATATAAATAGGGTCATTACTTGATATTCCCCATTTTTAGGTGCCAATGGTAAATGAATACTGTAAATTATGCATTATAAATGGTAATGAATACTGTAAATTACACATTATAATGTTATTTCTCGTGTGTGCATGTGTCAATAACAACATGAAATTAGCAAACGTGTATAAAAAAAGACAGAAGCCATGTGAGTGGATATCTGGTATACAAACCAGGTGAAACATTTTATTTGTTTTCTTAATACGCATATCACAAGCAAAATTCCATTTTGCATACAGCAGATCCATTGTATCACTCAAAAAGGTACATACTACCAGTACCTCATGTACATCTTGAATAGAGTGTCCTAGATTAATTTAATGTAATCTTTGAAACTATCTAAAACATGTTTAACTGAGTATTCATGTGACAATATCAAGAGCCATACCATGCAGTTTAGCAGAATGGTGATACACACATACTTTAAAGTCAGAAGAAATCTTACACCATATCACAGATTTGTAATAAAAACAAAGGATCTCCACAGAGGGGAGAGTACAACACCCCAAACTGCAATAAAAGACTTGTGTTTACAGCCATGGACCTTTCAGCCACATATTTAAGGTGATCTGCCTCTGCCAGTGAAGAATAAGTCCACACAATCACTTCCTTCCTGCATGCGAATTATTACTCTTCTAGGGTCACAATTTGCATGATTTGAAAATACATGCACAAAGTGATATACAGTTACATACAGGTGAACTATGACCATGTTGTTCTGTCCCTGGTTCTGAGCAAATAATTTAGAATTTGAGTACATGTATACCAATTGTCATTTAAACACAAATATGTGCACAGTCACTCCAGGAAGAGTTCAGTACAGCAGAATGCCTTGAGCACTAGCTTTTAAACAAAGAAAATTGCAGAATCCTCAAAAAATATGATGTCCACTGAATGGATCAACTCTTTCTCACAGAACATAAATAACATTTGTTGACTTTACACATTTTAGTATTGCTGGTTATCAGCATAAACCATCACCTTTCAAACAATGTAGATATTTGGATCAATACTTTTCAGATCATCAAGCCACACAAATGGCAATGAAGTGTCACCTGTTGGTGTGACACTGCAGGTAACTTGCCCCTGGTGTCCACCTGCTGGTGTGGTGGAGACACCTGGGGGATAAAGAAAACCTGCTTCATACATTGGTTGAAAACGTCATGTGACACAGGAAGCAGGTGCTGCCACCTAGAAAAATAGTGTATCTGCCTTGCCCTGTTCTCATGGAGCATCAAATTTCCTTAAACATGAAAAGTGGTCGTCTGTACAGAATGACACAGGGCTTCATGATGACTTTTTATTGCCAAATTCACAAATCAATAACTGAATGTATGGTACAGGGTCATTCTGAATGATATATATTTTTTACTGCTGACTTCACAAGTCAAAAAGGAATCCACATCACACAAAATAGTCTGTTTTACATTCAGATGAATTTTCTGTGTAATGCAGCAAGTCCTATATTGTAAGTTATTGATACACGTATAAAAAACTTTAAGTCAAATAAAATACCTCTGAAAGTTAACTTTATAGTGCCTGCAACATTAATGCAAATATGGAAGCAGCCCCTTATTCCACTTGCTCTAAATAGAGCTCTCTAAATGTTTTAAAAAATAATAAAAGCACGCAATATGCCTTTCTGTCCAATCTGCACCTCTACCTTCCCCCCTCCAATAATTATAAAATGATAATTGTGACCCATATATTCATCATTTTTGCACAGAAAGTGTATAGTAAAAGCTGTCTTGAGAGATGCATGTGCCTATCTTCAATTTAGGCCACCTGTATGAGATAGGCCATACTTTCCATATAACTTTTGAATCCTAAATTAATCTCTACCTTGAAAGACCAGTCATGTGACTAATCACCTGACCACCTGTGCAAGATACATTGCTTAGAACTGATCACATTATTTATAGCTCCTTTGGCAGATAACAATGCGGCTATTCCCATGGATACTTTTTGAAGACAGGTATGGTGTTTAATCATGTCTGGAAGAACAAGCAAGCTTTTGGTTGTTTTAACATTAAATACAAATTACAAAAATTTCTTGCATAAATTATCCAAATGAGGATATAATTTGTAATTTTCACAACTGTATGTTATAACTTGTGAATCCAAAGTGATAAATAATTCTGTTTGCAGATCAACAGGTCAATGTCAAACTCCCTACATTTCAAGTAATAAGGCTATACATAGCCCTAGATGTCTGTTTGATAATGCACTTTGGCTCTTATTAAAGTCATCTGTACAGCTAAATGATATACCAAGGTACTTAAATTCTCCAACAAATAATACAGCACAAACATTCATTATGTTTACTACTTTCAAACATCAGAACTTTCATCTTACTACTATTAACTTTAAGTTTCCATTTCTTACCATAATCCTCTCAGACAACTGGTCCTTTCTACAAATCATGGCTAGTATTAGCCAGAATAACAGTGTCATCTGCATACATTCATGTACGCACTTTAAATAAGTCTTTGAATTCATGATAGCCACAGTCTAGGAAGTTGCAGCTATTCTGTAGTAGACTTTCTTCTTTATCATTAACATTGCAAAGAGCAGTGGCAACAGATTTTAACCTTGCCTCACACCTCTAAAACTAATGAAAAATTCATTAATTTCACCATGTACTATCATACCAGACTTAAATATCATACATGTACATATTTACTATGTCTTTGAGGACTTTACCTTCAACACTAAATTCTCTCAACTCAACACGATATGCCTTCATATGTTTTTACATTTATACTTTGTGATTTCATATTCACACAGGACCTACTTAAAAAGTGACAAACTGTGACCTTCATGCATAGGATATCTCTTTGTACTTAGTTTTTTTCCTTTTGTATCTTTTGGATTTACATGTATTTTCATCAAGCTATCGCCTTATCGGTACAGTAAATTTTTTATACATCAACATATGGGTATTAGGTATACACTGTTTCCACTTTTTGGAAACATTTTGCTGGTGACCCTTAAGGTACATGATGACCTTGCAGTCTCTTTCTGAAGAGCGGCTCTGAGATACACCCACTTAACACCAGGGTCCTCCTTAGTCTGCATGCATAAACCTATAGAGTTGTGTATGTGCATAAACGACTGAAGTGTTAATACACAAATACTTTCAGGAATAAAGGAATCATATTCGTTCCAATAAGGGCACCCCCATGTGTCCTATGAACCATACTCATTCCAATAAAGACCTCCAAAGGACGGCCTTGGAAGCTGAATGACCAGACCAAAAATTCCACATTTATTGATCTTGTTAACAGTATTTCACTTATAATTCCAATTACAGTACATGGTCAGCAGCATGGTAAGACCTCGCTGTCAGCCCTGAATAATTTCAGTATGTTGGTACTTTGTACAAATTCTTTCAAATTGGTACATAAATATCTGATTGTGTTAATATGAAAAATTATGCTTGTCCAAGTGACCTGCTGAATGAGTGCCAGAATGTCACCTTCTTCAATTTGCTTTTTATTGCAAACAAAACATATTTGGAACATGAACTGTACACAAGGTCTGTGATGACAGCATGTCTTGGGGACACAAGTTTGGTAAGAGGGTGGGTAAGGGGTTTCCCGTATTGGCGTGCTGGGGCTTTTTATTTACCGTACTGGCATACTGGTAGCCCTCTTATTTTGCGTACTTCGTACTATCAAAAATTTCCAGAGATTTTTATTTTCCAAACTGCGTACTGCAGAAAAATAATAACCTGTACCAGCGTACTGACCCCCCCCCCCCCTTTCTGGTGACTCTGCAAGTGGAACTGAACCTTGCCAAGGATGATGTTGAAAGTTCCAGACCAGTTTTGTGGAGTCCATAAATTGTCACCTTCCATACTACAAGCTGATGGCACTGTGCCTCATGTTTTTATGCCAGCCCTCACTCTGGCATAGCAACCAGAAATAAGACTGTCCATGCAGAGTGAAGTCTCCCTTAAATTGCGCAATTTGTATACAATTGATGTGTTCTTCACCTTCATCAATTTAACCCTTTCCCCCTTGAATTGACACTTGAGTCAACAATTTTCCTTGGCATGAGTTGGGTACTCAGTGCCCAACTGATGCCATGGAAAGTTGTTGACCTGGGGCATGTGATCTTGATAGGGATCATCTTCAATTCTCAGTCAAAATTGTTTTTCATTACTGCTGAGATTAGTTGAAAACACTGAAGCAGACGACATTTGACCACCAGCCGGTTTTGGCTGGTTTGAGGGGGAAAGGGTTAAATAAGTGCAGTGAGCATCATTTAGGTCAAAGAGTATTTTCAAATTAATGTTAAAATGTATATTAAAGAATACAAATGTTTGGCCTTACATATAGAGCCACATAGTAAAAAAATACTCCTGTTACAGAAAAGAGCATTTATTTTGCTTAAATGTGGATACAAAAATAGGGGACAAGCCTTAGTAATCTTTACACTACGTATACATGTGTATCACTTTCAAAACATGCTCGTCACCCAAGCAGACCAAGTGTGGTGATTTTTACTTGTCCACTTGGGAAGCTTATTTTGCTCAGCAGCCAAGTCATATGCCCAGCAAAATACATGTACGATGATGGAAGTATCACATCTGATCAGGGTAAGCAGGCTCTATCAGATGGCATGTGGCATGTGTATGTTACACACGCAGCGTGAGACATGTGTCAACTGTGGGGTGATGATCCTGAATTAAATATCATGGGCTGTCCTAATAAAATGGCCTTGTACCCATGTTGATTTGAAACAAAGCTTGGAAATAGATAGGGAGGAGGAGTTGTGTGCCAGTGTGCTTGGAAATAGGTAGGAAGGAGTAGTTCACAACATAATTTTACAGTGTCCTTTGGAACTTGTAGGGGGGGGGGAGTTCACAATATTGTCTTGCAGTGTCTTTGGGAATGGGTAGGGAGGGAGAATTCACAGCATTGTGTTACAGTGTCCTTGTGACTGGGTTAGGAGAGGGAGCTCACAACATTGTGTTGCAGTGTCCTTGGGAATGGGTAGGGAGAGGCAGTTTACAACATTGTGTTACAGTGTCCTTGTGAATGAGTAGGGAGGGGATTCACAACATTGTGTTCCAGTGTCTCTGTCCCCCATGTGGCAGCTCTGTTTGTTATTGTGACAAGTACAAGTATATGTGGCCTGCAGGGATGGCTTTGTACATCCCATGTCTCACTTGCAACTTTGAGACATTTTATTCTTTTGCCATTACATAAGATTGCAATTTCTGTTGAATATTGTATGTGATTCATCTGACTGTCTGTAGTGAAACAATGATATTATAGAATGCTATTAGAATGCAGTTTTATTCAATATATCAAATATCATCTGAATATCTGCATAATCCATCTGAGTATCTATTATTGGTTTGAATATATGTACAATCTGTTTGAATATCTATAACCAAGCATAGATACTACAGAACCATGGAATATTTAGAATACTATTCAGCAGTGCTGTTGTGAGGTATTTATATTTATAGTCTGATTATAATGCCAGTAGATGTGTGTGTATATGTGTGTCAATTATTGTAGCTGCTTGCTTTGATTACCATATATGGTCAACAAGTAAGTAAAGATCGACCTTGATAATTACTACGACTTCTACTACGCAGAGGAGTAAGAGATCTTTAGTCACTGATCTTTAGTCACTGGTCTTTAGTCACTGATCTTTAGTCACTGATCTTTAGTCACTGACATTCTTTTCTAGTGGTATGGGAAAATAAGAGCTTTCAAGTAGTTGACTTGCTCGGCATGAAACCAGTGGTTTTTCCACTTTCTGTGGAAAGAGGTGATCACAAATTATTCAAACAGAAGCAACAGTGCCACATCCTTGTTTAGTTCTCAATAGAACAAAAAGTACTTCAATTCAATATTTCCATGCTCAATATCTAATCCAGTCACTGTTTATGTCTAAACTTGTAACGCAATTAATCATTATTTTCATGTGTGATTAAAAAAAATGAAATATCAGGGCTTCACCAGCCAAATGAATTTATCACTGTATCAAGAGGAAACCACAAAGCATCTTTTGTAGCTTTACTTCCCGCACACAGGTTGACATCAGTACTAGTATGTGTCAATCACTAGAAATTCAGTTAGTACACAAACAATATAGACAAGTATTAAAATTGTACCTGCATTAAAAGTGACATAAATCTATGCATTATACAGCCAACAAAAGGCATTTTGCAGGAGAACACATCCATCTCAAGACAGAAAAGTGGTGGCACAAAGTGATATAAACATTTCAAATCTTTAAACCAACACCCTTTGAAAACAGATGTTACGCCTGTATATAAAATATGTATGTGATGACACTGTAAAATGTAAAACTAGAGTATATATGTTGTAGGAATGTTGAAATTTATACACTTCAACCGATTGGTGCCTTTTTTTGGGGGGGGTGCACATGAAGTTGAGACCTTCCCCCATTTTGGCTTTGTTCTCATAAATTGTTTATCTAAACATAACAAATATTTCAAAAAGATGAAATCTTGTTGAGAGTTAGTTGAGATTTTTGGACTACACATGGTTGTGTTTGTACTTTTCCAACTACAAGTGTATGTACTTGAGCATTAATATATGTAATACTATACAAACTTTCCTAAAATGATTTGGTACGTTTTCCATCATAAACCAAACAGAATTCTTCCTCATACATTAAGCATATGTATTGTTTCAAAATTGCATATCATTGAAATAACATTTCAGACCTACATATAGAGTAGGTGTCAGTCCCCAAATGTTATTAATTGGGAGATCCAGGTAAAAAGTGCATCGGGGGACAACCATCATTGTGGGCCTTGCCCTTATCTAATTTGCTAAAAAGGGCATAAACAGAGGTAAAAAGTGCACACAAACAAAGAAAGTGGACTATTTCCCTCAAAATTGCCTCATTTTAACAACTTTTGAAGTCTCTGAAGTGGAAGACTCCTGTCAAAATCATGAGGGTTGACAGGTGGGACCTTTAGACTGTTGCTCTAACTTTCTGCCATTGTACAATCATGTTAATGAGGGGTTACAGTATCACAGCTGTCAATTTGCTGGTGCCACCAAGTGGAAAACTTACACATCAATTCCCATCAGCCCTCAGTGATATGTGCTGTATTTGGCATTCTCCGGATGACACAGTTAATGCCTTAGTGGTTTGTATATATATTTCCTGTGGTGCTGCTGGGTGGAGCTTTCTCAGGCACAGAGGTGTCATATCCAGGGTTATAAGCATTGTTATCATAAGCTGGTGGACCAGCAGCTGCAAGGACAAAATGAACAAAACTGCAGCAAAAATGTGCACACCATAAAAAAAGGGTAGAAGGTGAGAACAATCCAACACATCAGGGTAAGAAAAAATTTCCAAAATCTGCTGGGCTAGTTGCTTGCATAGACAGACTCAGTGAGGACACACAGCACTGACTCTGTTCAACTTCACTGGAGGGGAAAAGGTCAGTTTGCAGGCAACAGGACCAGTGGATATTGAAACCTCCTGGGCCTCTTGGAACAAAAAGTCACCCTTGAAATTATTAGCCAATGAATGTTAATATTTTAACTCATTCCACCCTGATAGAAGACCAAGTCAACAGCTTTCCTTGGTGCGCACTGGGCATAATGCCCCCAGAGCATGCCAAGGAAAACTGCTGACCATGGGCACATAATTAAGAATGATCTTACATACAAGTTTCATAAAAAATTTGAGAAATAATCCCTAAATTAGTAAAATAGAATTAGCACAACATTTTGATATTGGCGGGGAAAAAAGCGTCATTAGGGTGGAATGAGTTAATCCAGTCTTCATGATAGATTACAGCAGTCTATGCGTTCAACTTGAGACCAATGCAATTGCAATAACAAAAATAACATTAATAATAATAATAATAATAATAATAATAATAATAATAATAATAATAGTAATAGCAATAATAATAATAATAAAAATAATAATAATAATAATAATAATAATAATAATAATAATAATAATAATAATACTAATAATAATAATAATAATAATAATAATAATAATAATAATAATAATAATAATAATAATCCTGTGGCTCTGCACTTTTCTGCCGTGCTCCTGTGTGACCAAATCAGTCACTGACTGCCGTAATTTTTCCGCAAAAATTTAAGATTGCCAAAGTTCTCCCTTTACACAAAAAAGATGGTGCCATGCTATTGGATAATTACAGGCCAATTTCTTTACTGCCTCCTTCATCAAAGGTTTTGGAAAAGTTGTTTATAAACAAATTTATGATTACTTTGTATCCAAAAAGTTGTTTTACAAAAGTCAACATGGCTTTAAAAGTTCTCATTCTGCAGAGACTGCTGCTTTAGAATTCGTCAACAAGATTCTTAAATTTTTAGATTCTGGAAAATTATCAATCAGTGTCTTTTAGACCTGTCCAAGGCCTTTGACTCTTTACACCACCAAATGCTGTTCCACATCGATTTTTTTCCTCCATTTTGATTGTGCATCAGATGTGAGTGGGCAACCAAAAGACCTTGACCTGGGAAACAACTGTCCTTGTCAGATTAATAAACGAGTATAAGCAAATACAAGACATAAGAGTCAAGAATCAATTTGTATAGCCCAGTTGGCTCATGTGTATTTACGGATTTTTGATATTTCTTTTAAATAATTAGAAATTGATTTTCATTTTTTCTGTCTTTTTTGCCTGAACAAAGAGACCTAGTTCTCAAAACAATTGGACCTCGTGCAAAAGGGGCAAGGTTGGCATTACAGCACGCAGAAAGTAGGGCTAACATGTCTTAACTTCTCACCTAGTGTGGTCTGCCCAGCAGGATAGGGAGCTGGCCCTCCAGGGTAGGTAGTTGGTCCACCAGGGTACGCAACAGGCCCTACAGGATAATAGCCTGGAGCCCCCTGTGTCACAGGATAGTTGGCTGCTGGCTGCTGCATCACCATGCCAGTGGCGGGGTATGCCGCCTGAGGGCTTATTGTTGTGGTTGTGGTTGTCATTGTATTCCCTGAAATTTACATGGTTTGCAAATTTTGGAACACATACATGCAGAAAATTGTTGCAATTGCATCTATATAGATTAGTTAATGGGGTTTTTTTTTTAAGAAAAAGTGGTATATTTTTAAACAAACATGCAGACAAACATGGAAATACAGTTGTGCATAAAACATATATTATGATTTGCACAATTAACATTGGAAAATGAATTCACATGACAATACAGTATGTTCTTCACCATCACCCCCTCCCTCACCCACTTAATGTTTTACCATAACTTCAACAGTGATGGTAAATAATTGGAATGAGAATTGTAGATCCCTCTCAAGATAACATGTTCCAAGTCAACTGCTTTCCTTGGCATGAGTTCAGCACTGAACTCAGCAAATGAATCACACACTCCCCTGCTTTCACGTCTAGGAGTACCCAGAAGCAGCTCTACCAGACTATGCAAATTAAAAATAATTGGCCAAGCAACTTGGCAAAGATATTTGAAGATTTTACCAAACAAAAGGGCTGTGTTGTGATAAAATTATGCCCACCCAGTACTTTTTTCTTGGTCATGTTTTTTGTCCAGTGAACAAACTTGGCGATAAAGTCCATGTACATTCCCAATAAGTCTGAAGAGGATCCAACTTATGATTTGCGAAAGAAGTGAAAAGGCACAAAAATACTTAAACAAGAGGGCTGTGTGACCAGCCCATCCTCAGCTGACCTACAGATTCGTCACACTTGTGGCTCTGTGAGCTTGGGATAGGACCAAGGTCACCCATTTCCGGAATATGTTTGAACTCTATGGAAGAACACTAACATGTGCAACATCAAAGTCCTGGCAGTTCAAGTAGTTCCCAAGTTAAGGTGAAGAGTAAAATTGATGTATGTTGCACTGTGACCTCAGAAATGAGGTCAAGGTCGATCTTCTTAGAGAAACATTAACACATGTGCAACATCAAGACCCTAACTCAATACAGTTCTCTTTATCAAGTGAAGACTAAATTTCATGTCAGTTGTCCTGTGACCTTGGGAATAAGGTCAAGGTCACTCATGTATTGTCAGAGTGTGGCCCTCAAAAAGAATCATAACCTTGTCCAATATCAAAGTCTAGGCTCAAATAGTTCTCGAGTTATCATCTGTCAAGTTAAATACACCTAAGTGACCCTGTGACCTTAAGAATGAGGTCAAGGTCACCCATGTACAGTGCAACTCCTGCTGTCGTGCCCTCAGGTGCAATTTTAAATCAATTGACCGAGTCGTTTTGGAGAAGATTTTAAAAAAAAATTTGGCCCAAAAATGAACACAAAAAAATCATAAAAAAAATCCAGAAATCACTAAACTAGGACCATGATAAAGATAAAGTCTTGTAGACACCCACTTAAGGTATATCCCCACCAACTTTTTTAAAAATCTGGCGACTGGTTTTGGAGAAAAAGTCAAAAAAGTTCCTTACCATTGCAAGCCCCATTGACTTGTATAGTAATCAACAGGAATGTGAACATTTACCGGTAAGAACCCACACTGAAAAATTCATAAAAAATCAGGACTCTAGAGCAACACCACCTAATGTACATGTACAGCTTTCTTTGACCCTTCCACAAGGTACATTTCCACCAAGTTTCAGCATGATCTGAATTGTGCTTTTGAGTAGATGTCCAAATTAGCAATGATTTGCCCCCCTATTAAACCAAAATGTCATAAAAATCCAAAAATCACTGGAGTATGATCTATTGCTCAAAATAGGTAGACACTTATCAAAGGCACATCCCTGTTTTGCAAAAATTATTTAAGTAATAACCATTACAAAAAAGTCCCATGTTAAAGATTCCTATTAAAACTTTTTAAAGACTTAAAAAAAATCATCAAAATCCAAAAATCAGTGGAACATGACCATTCGTACAAACTCGTTGGAGGCCCACCCAAGGTACATTACCACCAAATTTAAAGTAAATCTGACTGATAGTTTTTGCGGAGAAGTCCAAACTGTGAATTAGCATTAGAGTGCTCACTGACTCGCATTGTAATCAATATAAAAGGGTCATCTACCGACAAGTGCACAAATTGAAGAAATCATCTAAAATCAGGAATCCAAAGCAGTGCCGCCTACTGAGCACCTTTGTTTGACCCTTTCACAAGAAACATATCCACCAACTTTCAGCTTAATCTGAGTGACGGTTCTGGAGGAGAAGTCAAAAATAGCACAAACACACAAAAAATCATAAAAAATAGAAAAAAAACCGCAGCGCCACCTGTTGAACAAATTGAGAACAAGGAGTCCTGGGAGTGTCCCTGTGGGATATCAAAGAAATTGGGTGAGCGGTTTCGGAGAAGAAGCTTTTTTAAGATTTGCCCCAAAAAGTACCAAAAATTTCACAAAGAATCCAAAAATCCATGGAACGTGACCATTTGAACAAACTTGGTAACGATCCACCTAAGACATATCCCCACCAAGTTTGAAGTGAATCTGACTGACGGTTTTGGAGAAGAAGTTGAAAATATGAATTGTGGATGGACGAAGGACGTCTCTACTATGATACCCTTATGCAGAAAAACATGACTCATATTCATAAATATCAAACATAACAATGACAGCAAAGAGATTCCAGAGTTACCAAAGCATCAACATTCATCTTCTTATACAAATGTGGACGGACGACGGACCATAAGATAAGCTCAGCTGACTGACAAGTCAGGTGAGCTAAAAATTACTGGAGCATCACCATTTGAACAAACCTGGAAGAGACCTATCCAAGGTGCATTGCCACCAAGTTTGAAGTGAATGTGGCTGACGGTTTCGGATAAGTCGAAAATGTGAATTAGCATTAGAATGTCCATTATTTTACAGGCTACATACTAATCAATAGGGAAGGTGTATTAAACAATAAGTACCTGAATTTAAAGTATCGTTAAAAATCATGACCAGTTAAACAAACTTGGTAGAGACCCAGCCAATGTACATTCCCACCAAGTTTTAAGTGAGTCTGGCCGATGGTTTCAGAGAAGTAAAAAATGTAAAATGTGGAAAGCAGATGGACAACAGATGTCTAACCAGCACATAAACTCAGCTGAGGTAAAAAAAAAATAAAACCACTGAACAGGACTACTTGTACACACCTGATACAGACACACCCAATGTACATCCCCACCAAGTATAAAGTGGAGGTGGTCCCACTGTTGTTGATAAGTTCAGAATGTGAATTGATGGATGGATAGCAGATGACAGATGGATGGACGACAGACAGATAACCACATGAAAAGTTTACTTAAGTGACAAGTCAGCTGAGCTAAAAACCACTGATTTTGCATTCAATCATGTTGCTACTTCAACGAGAGTTCCTGTTATGATGAAATTGAAAATATAGGGATACTGATTTTTCACTGTGGTATTCTGACATTACTGATAACTTCTGATTCGAATAAAACCAATGATTCTGTTCTTTTTTTCATGTTTTTATAAAACTCTTCTATAAAATACAATTTCAAGCTGGTCCTGCCCTCTGAGAGACAGACACCATAATGGATTTTAAAATAAATGTCTTATGTTGATATGTGAAATTTTCAGTAATTTGGGTTTTAGTCAGTAAGCTTACCTCTAGACTACAACTGCCAAGACCTCTGTGTCTGGACATAATGCCCGAGACAATCAAGTTGAGTTCACCCATTTGATTGTTCCCAAAACCTCAAGTGTTGACGCCAGGTCCAGCGAGTCTCGCACAGCCTCTGTGATATGCACAGAGCCCTCAAGCTCATCAATAAAAGACCTCAAAGAGACATAAAAGTACAATGCCATAAGGACGGATCCACTGGCATCCTCCTCAAGTCCCATAAAGGCCTCCGTAGATGCACTGATAGACTTTGGTAGCCAAGCATCAAACTCCTCCCAATCCAAATCCGCTGGAAGAGGATGGGACAGAAAAATCTGTCCAGGCACCGAGTACCATCTGCCCTGAATGTCTGGTGGGGGAGGAGTCGCCCTTGCCACAAGTAGCTACACGTCAGCGGCTCAACGGGTACCTGTGTGCCGCGAGCTCATCCTCCACCTCAGAATCGAGGTTCGAAGACTCACTAGCGAGGGGCGGGGGCAATAATTCCCAAAGCCTCATCAAACAAATTATCATCAGCAGGCAATAGGGCGGCCACCTGTGACAGAAAAAAATCTGTCAGCATGCCATACAAGGGGATAGCAACGACTTCTGTGGAAGTCATTGCAGTACCCATCACTGCCCCCACCTACTTGGCTCATGTGAGGCTAGAGAGGGTGTGGGACTACAGCTGCCACCACCTCAAGAGTCTGCTGGCTGGAGGGCACCTGCTGGAATTGTGAAAATGCCTGAGTCTATGGTGAGGACTGAGAACAGGAGTCACAGCCGTCACTGACTGAGAAATCTGCAGAGGGATCTTGCTGGCATATTCAAAGAAGTCCAGAGCCCTCAGGATTGCCAGTTGCTCTGTCTGAAGAGAAAGGGCAGAAGGCAAAAGTGATACTGAAGTGGGGGCTTCAAAGGTTGCACCTGGTTCACGGAGGGGCAACCACTGGATAAACCAAGGGCTCACTCAGGGCGGAAGGAACAACCAGATCTGGGTGCCTTCCTCTAAGGTCCAGCATGCCTGCTTATGAAGTGAGCTCTCGGATCCGGTAGCTTGGGAGGTCTGTCCCAGCTTTGGTGTTCCAGGACGCTTGGACTTGCAATGGGAGCACTCGGACTGGCCAAGTTTCCAGGCTGCCTGGACAGGAACAGGTAGGTTTCCACTCAGGCTTCACTGACTTGCACTGTTTGGACTCCGAGCACTCTGAGCAAGGGGACAAAGATCTAGGAAGATCCAACTTGCGCTTAGCCTGCTTCTTCAGGTGAGAATCCAAAGTGGTGGGCTAGGGGGAGGAAATCAGTTGCTGGATTATATCTACAGCATCTGCTAGGTCCTGGCTGACATCTTCAAGACTGACGAGAGTCCTGGATTAGACTTGGCCAACGATGGAGCGACAGTCATCACATAGGTGGTGCTGAGAGCTCAAGATCTCCATGAGGTGATCTCCATGAGGTGATCTCTTGCTACCCAACTTGTGACTATACTAACCCCTCTCTCAATGCCCCTGAGGGGGTTTGGGGTGAGGTGACAGTGACCACTTGGGCATATGTCCGAGCTGTGTGGGTACGCTTCCTGAAGCATTATCTCATACAGTGATGGTGAGCAAAAGTTCACAGAGTTCCCAGCTTGAACGATCAAGCCAGTAATGGCGCCCAAAAGAGGAAGAACGATCGGGGAGCATGCACACTAGATGTCACCACCGGATCCATAGAAACCAAGAGATGGCGCCATGGTACTGTCAGGTTTTGGGAACAATCAAGTGAGCAAACTCAATTAAATTGTCTTGGGCATTATGCAGCAACACACAGGTCTTGGTAATGGTGGTAGAGAGGTAATAATGCATAACTATAATCTCCATAAACAATTCCACAATCGTGGAGAATCAGTGTGCTTAAAAATAGAATTCCCCTTATCCTACCTGAATTGCCTAGAAAAGCTATAAGCCAAAGAGAATGAGTTCAGTGACTGGGTTTTCACCTGTGGTGATGATCTGCCCAGCCGTGCGTCTTCTGTAGAGCGGACACGTGGAACAAACACAGCAGATAATCAGGGAGACAACGATGATAAACACGATGATCCCAAAGACTCCTCCCACAATAGGGCCCCTACAACAGCAAAATATATACATATTTATGCATAAATGTGAGGTAGACCATATAAATGTGTGTGTATGTATATGTTTATACATGTATATATATACTGTATACATATTGTATATATATATATATATATACATATTGTATATATATATATATATATATATATATATATATATATATATTAAGGCTGATGATTTACCGTTTTCATGGAAAATCCGACAGAATCGCGGAATGAGTAACAAAAAACCGAAAAGTAATTTTTCGGTGGAATTTAATGGAAATGGGTTAAAATTTCCTAGTAAAAGAAACAAATCAATTAAAGCAACACAAAATGTAGAAAAATCTGCATATTTCCTCTTTTAAAACACTGAAATTAAAGCTCTAAACCATTTCCGTTCTACAAATGCGCTTTTACCAGGGTGCCGCCATTAATCTCGCAACTCAAGACTCTCGTGTGAACTTGAGTTCCAACAGGAAAGATGGCTGCCACAAAGCCCAAGTGTGGTCGCTCTGACGACCAACAAGGCTTTTGGAAAAAATCCGTAAAAACATCCAAATGATGATAGGGCAAAAACGGAAAATCCTTGAACCAAAAATGGAAAATCATCAGCCCTAATATATATATATATATCTACATTATCTAAGTACTAATTTGAAGAGGGAGGAGGTCTTGGAATTAGCTGTGTATGCATTTGACAATACTGAGAACTTTGAATGACCACCCCCCTCCTTCCAGGATTATTCTTCCTACTCAATATATATGGGAAATACAAAGATTCTGTCAAAAGTAGGGCTATTAATGGGTTGATACTTACACATATATTCTTCCATAATACCTACAGCAGTATTTGAATTGTCTGCTACCGCAGCAGTAAATTTCATCACTGCTATCAAGGAATCGTGGACAGGTGAACCCTGGCCTGTATGTCCCATAGCTACCATGATATGATGAGCAGTAGTCGCTGGAAGCTGGACTGACCACTGTAAAATGTAAAGTCATGCAGCACAGTAAACATTTTTTCTTCTTTTATGATATCAAAAGGACTCATTCTATGTACTCAGGAAGGTCACTTCACAGACAAAAAAACTATGTCAAACCCAGAAAAAGAAGGGCTAATGCTTGGATCCACTTACAGGAACCATGGAATCACTATTCCTGCAGTGGTCCTCCTCCTGTAAGGCCCGCACCCTGACAAGATGCTATACCTCCTGTTGGACCACTTCGCCATGAAGGAACGATGATATCTAGATCTGTGTGTGACTACACACACATATTCTCTCTCTCTCTCTCTCTCTCTCTCTCTCTCTCTCTCTCTCTCTCTCTCTCTCTCTCTCTCTCTCTCTCTCTCTCTCTCTCCCCTTGCATGTGTGGCATAAATTGTAGTTATTGCAACACTGCATATTATTTTTTAATTTACATGTAGCCTCTACAGGTCAAAGATCAAGGTCATTTGGATTTTTGAAATTGTCATCTAGTCTCATTTAGTTTACTAAAAAGAAAATAAAAATGTGTCAATTTGGAAACTGCTTCAACAGCTTCCATATGTAAAAATTTAATGCACCATCATAATGTAAATACATTTTAACTATCTCTCTCAAGGGCAAACTTGTCAGCTTTTTTTGACGTAAATCAACAGGATTATCTGGACATGCTCAGCTCTGACAGTAATGTTCACATTTCAGAAAAAAAAAACCTGAACAAATACCCTTACTCAGAGAAAGAATTTAGTCTCAGTCCTTCCTTTCTGTGAACTCAATCAAAATGTGCAGTACAAACAGGGAAACTTGTACTAGTACTAATACAATATTATCCCTCTTTTGATATTGTGCTGCACATATTTATTATTTATATTCATTAAAACTGACTTATAAGCCCAAAGGGCTGGGTACTTTAAAATATGTTTTATAATGATACACAAATGATTGTGACTATGTATAGTACAAGTCAGTATAATAAAGATATATACATACTAGTGCATACTCAACACAGCAAATATCATGGCAAGAGGACAAACATACGACACATATGGACTTAACTAAGTGTATTTCTATGAGGCCAAAAAAATAATTGTTTGTTTCCCTTGAAACCCGACCGCTCTATCTCTAACCCCCCAACCACCCACCACACACACACACACACACACACACACACACACACACACACACACACACACACACACACGACCCCTTGGTAACTTATTTCCAACCAAAAAAATAAATATATAATAACATTAATAATAAAAATAATAATAATAATAATAATAATAATAACAACAACAACAACAATATTAACAATAAAATAAAATAAAATAAAGACACCCACCTTCCAAATATTGTGGAATATTTAACAAAGAAAACATACTGACCCATCCAAATTTTGAGACCAAAAAAAAAAAAAGTACCCACCTACCTACCCCAAAAATTTGGTCCATTAGGGGAAACATACATTTTTTTTTTGCCTGATGCACAACTTATTCTCCTTACAACTGTACATGTGCATGCAATCTGTTTCCCTGTGAACCCAAAACATTTTGTTTTTCTTGTTAACTTTAAACCTATTTTCCCAAGTTCCGAGGACAGAGGTCAATGTAATATCCAACCTGGCAAAGTGACTTCACTTCTAGGCCAACAAAGAAATCATGTGACCATTATACCACAATATGTTTATTCCAATAGTAGCATGCTGTGCTAATGCAACGATTTCCTGCAGCAGACATGGTTTTCACAGAGTTTTGTGACAATGATATGTTTTAATTTATAATGTCACAAGTAATTACACTTATTATAGAACCCACATAGCATAAAACAACAACAATGAACCTACTTCTTTCCTCAGAAGCAGTTAATTTGGAAAAATTTTGAAAAAAATACTAAATTTTTAATAAAACCGCCAAGATTGAAAAAAGTAGGGGTGTGCTTCTATTAGAGTGTGTGCTAAATTGGAATGAATACAGTATTTTCACAGACCAAACAGATGACGGGGTAAGATATAAAAAATGTTAAGATAAGGTAACTACTATAGTTTGTAATGCCAAAACCACCTTTTATAGGAATGGCATTAAAACATGTAGTCGTAACAGTAGGGGAATGTGGGAGCTTCTTAAAGGTCTTTTGCGTAAATGTTTACAAACTAGTAGTATCCCATCTTTATGAATGGATGAATCACTCATTTCCAACTTTCAACAAATTGCCAATTCTTTTAATACTTTGTCAACACTGGTGAAGAACTATCCTAAAACATTCCGTCTGTTGTCTCTTCCCCCTTAGATTATGTATGCAAATATCTCCCACATTTCCCCATTCATTCCACATTCTCGACAATGAGTTTCTGAACATGACATTTCCAAGCTATTGGCTGCTCTACCTCGTGAAAAAGCTACTAACTTGAAGAACATACAGGCCAGGCTGCTCCAGGTTGTGTCTCCAACACTCTTGGGCAGCCTGGCCTACATTATTCAACTTATCCATGATCACTGGTGCTATTCCAGCCCTCTAAGATGGCTAAAATATCCACAATTTTAAGAGAGGCTCAATAATAGATCCTGGCAATTATAAACCCATCTCTAATTTACCAGTATATCGAAATTACTTGAACGTATTATTCACAACCGGCTATACAAGTTTTGTGCCATGAACGGCATTTTATGTCCACAGCAATCAGGTTTTAGACCCAATGTTCCACACAGACTAGTTTACATTGCTTTACAGAGTCAGTTTACGATGAGATGCAAAGAAAGAAATCTGTTGGTTTCATTGCACTTGATTTAAAAAAGGCTTTTGATACTGTGGACCATGACAGTCTTCTCTCTAAATTCAACCATTACAATTTCAGAGGTGCTGCTCAGCTTTGGTTCCGGTACTACCTCACTGACAGCAGGCAAATTGCCTGCATTAATGTTAATCTCTCTGACCCATTGCTGTTCAGCACTGGTGTCCAACAGCACACCCCTTTCTGCACCATTTCAGAGGGGCGGCCCACCCCGCCCCTCTTCAGTAGCACCCCTTTGCCCTTTTTTAAATTTCTCCAGCACCCTGCCCCTATTTATTAGCTGAATTAAAGGATATATGATATTGTACGCTCTTTTTGATAAATTTTGCATTGAAACCTCTCAAAAACAGAGCCAGTTGTTACATTCTACCAAATGAATAATCAGAAGTAGAATAAGATTTATACTATTTGTTGTTACACACCTGTAGGCTTAAGGCATAGCTGCCCTTTTTCAGTGAGTTTTAAGCTAAAAAAAGCCCTTTTCACATATATTCTGCTGGAATAGCGCCCTTTTTAAATGATCTACGTTCCCCTTTTCAAATTCTGACTAAGGGTCTGAACAGGGATCTAATTTGAGACCCTTATTGTTCATCTGTTAACAACATCTGCAGTAGTCTTATTGCTGTACTGTTAACTTGTGTATTGATGACACAGTTTTCTATACTGCTTCCCCAGACCCTAATTTCCATATCGACAGACTTACGAGAAGACCTACAATGTATAGCTTCCTAGCTACATGCCAATAACCTTAGTCTGAACATTAGTAAAACCCACACTTTACTAAATTTCTACTCAGAATTTTTTTTTTTAATTTGACCTGTCTCTCAATAATGAAAATTTAAAATACAGTGGGTGATCATTTTAAGTACCTTCGAGTGACCCTGCATTTGGAAATGAAATTTCAACACCCTTTTGACACCCTTGTTGCTAACTTAAGAGTTCTGGGTATTTTTCCAGGGCAGCCTGACCTTTACCAACAAAAAGAAAGATTACACTGTACAATTCTCTCATCCTCCCTCATTTCGACTATTGTAATACCGTCTGGTCTGGCTCAATCAGAGGTAAAGACTCGAAACGTACACCGAATCACGAGTTGTACCACAGTGAGGGCTGCTCTGTATCCTAGAACACCCACCATGGATACACTGCATAATCTACAATGGATGAGTATGAAACAAAAGTTTCCCTACAATACACATGGGGGTTTTTGTTGTTGTTTTTTTGGGAAAATTTCCAATAACTTTACTACTCCTACTGTTGAAAATTTCTTCACTCCTGTCACAGAAATCTCTATTTATAACGCTAGGTCTTCTAATAGGAAATTACTACATCTTTGGAACTGCAGAAAAACATCTAAAATCCCTCAATAAAAATGGCACATCCATTTGGAACTCCACCCACAGCGTATTCATGATGTTCACCCTCTTCAAGTGTTCAAAAGGAACATAATAACTCATATTTTTGAAACAGAGGAGCAGTTTTGAGCTTCATGCTCACAATTGTTCTATTGTTTTTTATTTATTCATTATTATTGCATTTCATCTGTCCTTCATTTATACATTTTTATTTTTCATCTTGTTGACTTTTATTAGTGTGCAGCAAAGTGTCAACAGATTTTCAATCTCAATATGGTCTGTTTATTAAGACTTGTCAAATTGTACACACTGATTTATGATGCCTGCCAATCTAATGGACATTCAACAAAAAAAAGTTGGAGAATTTTGAATTATGTCAATTACGGGCACTGAACAATTTCAAAGTTGAATGTATCTCCAAGACTATTATACTATAGGTACAGGGGCCATTCCAACTTCAATTTTACAGGTTTATAACTAAGCTGTATCCAATGAATCATACACCAAAGATGTGGGATTTTAATTTCTGCAAATTCGACAAATATAGTAAATTTAAATCTTGCATAGTTTAAAAACTATTATATATAATGTTGCAAATCCAACTTCAATTTATAGGGTTGTGACACATCCAATAAACCATAAACAAGAGCTGTAGCATTTTAATTCATGATTATTATGTGAGTACAAAAATTTTAATCTTTATATGTTTTCAAAGTGATTATAGATAGAGGTGTCATTCCAACTTCAGTGTGTAGGTTTCTGACCTATCTGCATCCAATAAATCATCAACCAACATTGTAGCATTTTGATTTATACAAATTAGATAAACACACAAGATTTGAATCTTGAATAGCTTAAAAACTATTGTAGATAGAAGTGTCATTCCAACGTCAATTCATAGGTTTGTACCATAGGCACACCCAATGGTCCACAAACAAAAGTTATACAATTTTAATTTATGCAAATTAGGGGCAATTGAAAAGTTTAAATGTTGAATGCATGTATATTCAAAATTGTTAAAGGTAGAGGTACCGTTCCAACCTGAATTCACAGGTTTGTGCCATAGGTGCATCAATGAACCACATGCAAAAGTTGTGGAATTATAATTTATGCTAACTAGGTGCAGTTGAAACGTTTAAATGTTGAACATGTTAAAGATCTTCAAAATAAATGCAAGTAGAGGTACCATTACAAAGCCAATTTCTAAGTTTTGCCTCCGGTGCCTGTAATGAACCACAAGCACAAGTTGTGGTTTTAATTTGTGCAAATTAGGAGCAATAGAAAAATTAAATGTTGAATATCTTCAAAACTACATGTATTATATGTAGAAGTGCCAGACCAACTTCAACATATAGGCTTGTGCGATAGACACACCAAGGGAACCACAAACAAAAGCTATATAATTATAATTTATGCTAATTACTGGCACTTGAATGTTTTAAATGTTGAATATCTTCAAAACTATATAATGGAGAGGTACCATTCAAAATTTGATGTTTACATGTTTCTGCTATTGGCACATCCAATTAACCACATCCAAAAGTTGTAGAATTTTAATTTCTGCAAATCAGGAGAACACACGAAATTAAAATTTCAAACAACTTCACACATGTTACAGATAGAGGTGTGGTTCCAACTTCAATTGCTAGGTTGGGGACACGGCTACATCTAATGAAATGTGAACCAAAGTTGTAGCATTTTAATTTATGCAAATTAGGCAAATTCACAAACTTTAAATCTTGAATAACTTCAGAACTATTACAGATAGAGGTGCAATTCCAACTTAAATTTATAGGTTTGTAACAGAATTGAATTGTTTATGTCTCTTATGTACAGTTACATAAAGTTATTGTTGCAGGATATAATATACAGTGAATAGGTAAGTAAGCCTTAAAAAGTTTTCTAGCCACACAGACTGATTTGCTGACAACCAAATCAAATTTATCTAGTTTATTTCTTCTTTACAGCCAATTTGAGTTTTACTCTGACACCATTTCACCAACAAGTAAAAACTGCTTTCCTCTTAGGATAACGCTACAAAAGAATATCAAACATAGGATTCGTCCATTCCATCCAATCATTTCTCTGCTACTACTAAGAAAAGTATTTCTTTCGGGCATGTAATACACGTACATGTGTATTTTTTAGGCATTTCGCTTGATTACTCCCGGAGGCCCTTAAAAAGTGAGTGAAGTACAGTGTCACTCCCACACCGGTATGCGCAACATCGCGTGTGTGACGTGCACCACCTTTCTTCTCCCTCGCAAAGTTCCAGCAAGGAGCCTGCAGCGTGGGCTCCTTGGTCCGTGGCGGCAACCTATGCAGGCACAGGCAGAATCTTTCTGCCGTGCTCCTTCCAAATTGTTAACACCTAAAAGACACTTTTCGCCTCAAGTCGTAACTTTTAAAAGCCTATACCTTGATATTGACTTTTGCCGTCAATTTCCTGAAAAAAGTAAAGTGCGTTATGTTCAGCTTTCAGTTACATATTTAACGCTGCCCACAACGCGCGGAGTATCAGTCTGAGGGGAAAGCATGGTCAGTTCCCGTGTTCATTAAAACCTATCTCGCCTCATTTACATCGCGTCAGATACATTTATCTTGGCGTTCTTGTCCGTCCATCATTTCATTAAAAATGGAACTGCACAGTATCTTATCAGGACAGGTAGTACATGAAATTCCATTGAGTTGAAATATTTGATTCTGGAGTGGAATGATCAAGAAAAACCTACATAACGTTAAAAAAAAGCGAGAGAGAGAGAGAAAGAGAGAGAGAGAAAGAGAGAAGTAATCACAAAATAGTTTGAAAAACCGAAAGGCCTAAATGTCTTTCATTTTAAACTTATTTTCCGCTCATAATTTATTAAGAACTGTATAAACTGTTAACATTATTGTATACTTCCTGGTTGGTGCGACCGCACCTACAAATATGGTAATGGTATATTATTGCGAAACCCGAAACATAGTCAGTTTTAATGATAGTTTCTTCCAAACTTACCCGTATACGTCAGTACCACCAGCGCTGGAAGTATATATGATTTCATGTCTGAGCCGTAAATTGCTGACTATGTTGTTATATGTGTGTCTGTTAGATCTATGCGCTCTGTTACAGTGTTAGTACCACAATCAACTTAAAAGTGCCAGCGGGTATATCAGATCCAGTTATGCCAGCGCCATCTTCTTGAACTAGAGATGGCAGCACCAAAGCGCGCGGTCAGATGACAATCGGTTCCAGATCAATGATTTTTCATACCGGAACCTAGCAAATTAAATGAGGCTGTATTCGGGTTTTGAGCGTTGGAGGAGGGGGAGAGGGCGAGTGAACGAGAAAAATTGGCAGTCTTTTACACTTTTTTCTCTCTGGGAGTAAATAACATATAGATCTAATAAAAGTTCGTGAAACACGCAGCGATGATCTAAGCAAATGTTGAGTCATGACGTCACCGGAAAAAGAATGTTGTTTTACGAATGTCTGGGAATACAATCCCTAAAAGGAGCCTCAGTCCTTCTTCCCCGTCATGCTCGCAAATCGAGGACGACCCATTATTGCTGAGTGACCTACCTTGATTGACCCCACATGAACATCAGTGAGTCACCTGTGTTAGTGTTAGTGAAACATAGACTGCAAACAAAACCTACATTTTGAAATAAGCAGAAAAGAAAAAAAAACAAACAAACAAATATGGTCAGACAGACAGAATTCATTTATTTCGACCCATGAATGGTAAAGATATATAATTCATGTTACACAGGCCTATACATTTCCTAAACTGGACCAGGTCAGGAGACCCACTGCATGGTTCAACGGAGCCCAGTCTGAAGGTCACGTACCTTTTATACAAATTGTTTACAATAGGCAAGAACTGCCCACAAGAGGGCACTGGTGTCATTGGAGGGCTAGGGTTGTATATTCCCATTACTTTGCATGGTTTGCAACTTAATAACTTGAAAACTACAGCACATACAAATACCAAATTTCCGACAGTTAATCTACAGGCATAACTAAATATTTCATAAAAATCATAAAACCACAGCTACAAAAGTGACAGGTTTATTTAAGGTTGCTTTAACATACAAGCTAATGAGAATACACAGCTCTAGCCCTCCAAATGTTTGTGTTTTCAGTTGTGTATGGGGGCAAATACACACCTTAGAGCTAATTCATCTGACCTTCCCTATAGGCTTAAATGGTTGTACATGGTTAACGGTTTGTAGTATAGGTAGTGAATTCAGGTCAGTGCGACAAAAAGGCAGGTAAGTAAGCGAACATATGTCCAAAAAAGTAAAGTTTACAGAAAAATCAAACAAACAATCAAAGAGCTAGGAGGTGCTGCTCGGTCCAAGTTTATGTTATAAATAATACACTTAAGTTTTCTCACATATTCAGCTATTGTATATACAAACAGGCTGTAACAGTTTGCAATAAACAGTTGACCTAATAACCATTTAAGAAGTAGTTTTTGACATATTTTGAATAACCTTGGAGACTATGGGTTGAAAGATTATCTGTTATATGTATTGGCATGCTATTTAGCACTTGAGGAGGCCAAATTTTAAACTCTGTTGGGCCAAGGTTGAATATGTAGTCTGTCAATCAAGAATCTTTCAGTATGTTGTCTTTTTTGCAGATGAGGACATTTGATGAGTGCATCAAGGACAGTGTTATTCCTCATTTTCACATGGAGAAAATACGGAGTTTTCGACTGAACATGTAAATAATACGGAAACAGAATTTTTAACATTGCAGGATATGTTACGATCACATGGTCGGCCTGACACAATAAGAAGTGCATATCGTTTGTGTTTGTTGTGGGGATATGGCAGCGGGGATTGAGGCTGAAGTCAAACCTGCGCCACGCCCGATGTCACGTGGATAATAATCTTTATTTCGTGTCGACTTGTACCAATAAAAAGCATTATTAAATAATCTTAGAATAATCAGTTTATGATTGGATAATTCCCGTCACATGAGGCTTTACTATTAAGTGATGTCTGTTGGCCAGTTAACATTAATTGTGTGTG
The DNA here is from genome assembly GCA_964020975.1 of Hermodice carunculata. Lineage (NCBI taxonomy): Eukaryota > Metazoa > Annelida > Polychaeta > Eunicida > Amphinomidae > Hermodice > Hermodice carunculata. Next base: position 73,326,104 of record OZ026623.1, read on the forward strand.
TGTGTGTGTGTGTGTGTGTGTGTGTGTGTGTGTGTGTGTGTGTGTGTGTGTGCGGGTGCCTCACCGTCGACTGCCACTGTCCAAGGAAAATGGCAAAGGCGGATGTCGACATTGGTTTTTCTGGTCGATATCCATAGCATGTCTCTCATTCTTTTATTTGAATAACTATTTTAGAATTCATCACTTTTTAACAGTAAAAAAAATCATGTCCTCATAAATTAATAAAATAATTATGGCTTTTTTCAGTAGAAAGAAATGCTGTGGATATCAACCTGCAACCGGAAAAACCAATGTCGACCTCTGTTTCATTGGTTGCTCGGGTCGATATCACAGCATGTCTATCTCCTGAAAGGTCCATAATTGTATATCAACGCAACAGCACTATTGTTCGACACTGAAGAATGGAAAAGAAGAAAAGAAATTGCATGTAGAGTATATGTACAATGAACCCGTAGATGTAACTATACACAGCCGGTCATCAGAAGCTGAAGAAGATCATGGGATCTGCTTTAACCCTGGTTTGACATAGATTGCACATAAAACAAGTAGGAGGGACCAAGCCATGCTTTGATTAACTTCTTAACCCTTTCAATGCCAAATGCCACTTTAGTCGAAGTGCTCTGAATATAAATAGCGACGACAGATTCATATTCCTTGTGAGAAGAGCTTTCGAATTTCAAGTCCCAACATTCCTGGTCTGAAATCAGTCATTCTTGTGGAGAAAATGTGCAGGTCAACAGCATTCCTCGGCACGCCAAAAGCGTGCCGAGGAATGCTGTTGACTCAGTCCAGAACTTGGCACTGGAAGAGTTAAAGTGGTCGACATGCGGGGATTCTTGAATATGAGGAGGCATGTCGAAAACTTTCGACAAGTCCATTAAAATCACACCTACATATTCATGGTTATCCAAAGCATATTTCCAGTCTTCAATAGTTTTAAACAGCAGATTTTAGTTTTGTTTAGACATATATATTTCACCTGGATTGCCAAGTAGTACAAAAACACAAAGTGAATGGCTCTCCAGACACAGAGAGACACACATCATATGTACAAAACACACAGGGCAAAACAATATCTGAGGACAAATACATTGATCAGTATACTAACATGATATTCCCCTCGTATCAACTCAAGATATAAACCGCCTTGTATCTATAACAAACTTTGGGACAGCATCAAAAATATCGAAGTTCTCGCTTGATACAATATTGTCATTACCGTGTGTCAGACAAGTGAGCACTATATCACCTGCTAAGTGAACAACTAGGTTTGGATTAACTCCTGGTGCCAAAATATTGCATACCGTTTTCAGTAAGGATACTCTATGGTATAAAAAGAGGGGGCATTCGAGGAAGAAATGGTATGTACTCTCATCAGGATATGACCAATTGCATGCAGCAGACGCAAGAAAATTTAATCTGTGAAGATGAGAATTGAAACGACAACGATCCAGGCGTCGTTGTGCATGTAAGTAAGAAATTCTTTTATTGACAGTAAAGATCATGAATTACCTATTTGTCACAATACATAAGATACAATACATAAAACAGTAAATATGTACAATAGCACCTATAAATAAGATGCTGTAAATAGTGGTCCTTATTCTAGAGCAAGTTTTCAAGTGAAACAACACTACGTGAGTTACATGTTTGCACCACAGATACAGTATGCACCAGCAAGATACTTTGCATGAAAGTACAAAGCTGCGTGCACAGTATTAAAACTCTTGTGAAAGGCACCATTTCGGTGGTATGTACCAGAGTACAGATATATGCCTATACACCATCACAAGGGTATGATACAAGTAAATGCATCTGTTTATGCAACTCCTTCCTAGCGTGTCCCATTTGCAGAGTCAAAATATTTAAACAAGAATTTTCCCAAAGAGAGCAATACACTTGGTTCTTTGGTAGACATAAGACTAATAAATTAATCACCCAGTGGCATTGAACTGAAGTTTCAAACTGTCTATTCTGCAAGTCAAATTTCATGAAGAATAAAGAATTTCACAGCAACTTTATTTATAAGAATTCAAATTGAGAAACCCGATCGGAAAATTTGGTATTGTCTTGTGAATTTTCCAAAATCATTTATTTGATATTCTGCATCAATGTAAATCACAATATGTGGGCCTAACTACTCAATCGGTTAAAAAGGGATTTAGTGGCCATAAAACTACAATAAAAAATCATAAATTAAACACTTTTTGTGTAACCATTTCAATTCGGAGGAACATTCACATTTATATTGCCGGATACAAATTATTGACTACATAGAGCCAAATTTGTTAGACCAAGATAGTTATGTTAACACAAGGAAATTATTACAAATGTAAGATTTTTGGATTAAAACACTTAATTCAGCTTTTCCTTTTGAACACAATGACAGAATTTTAGGCTTCGGTGATGTTCAGAATTTGGACTTTGCAACTCTTGATAGCAGTCACAAACTTTTTCATAATAATCAGTTTGGTATTCAAAGAAGAAGAAATCACGGACAAAGAAAATCACGGAAAAACAGGAAATTTCGGGAAGTGGATACAAAAGACCTTGTCCAAAGTTTACTACAGGATTTCTCCAATGGCATTTATCAATTACATATAGCTCTTAAAGCATTGTCATTTCGAGACATAACAAGAATCAATGAATATATGGGTCTTACTGATTCAGGACACACATTTCAGCAACATTTTTGTGAAATTGTGTGTAGTGTGTTCACACAACAGCTATTCGGAAACTATATTCCAATACTAAAAAATTAAATCAAAACTTTTGCAGCATTCCTTTCAAACACAAAATTATTGATTCACTGAACATTCAATCCCTTTTCAAATTGAAATTCGTTCGTAACATGATTCCCAAGGAATGCAAAATAAAAGATCCCCCATTATTTCCTATAAATGTATGGCAACAATATTGGACAAAGTATTATGAATTACAAGAAATTTCTGGCTCCAATTACTCTTGAGGATATCACAGGGAATCAAAATTGTGATTGTATGTCTAACAGTAAATATTCTAATTTTGTTGATGCATAGCACAAACATGTACAGACGTATATACTTTAAACTCATTCTCTTCTGCAAAATGTATCAAAATTGACGCTTTTTTTTTATCTTTCTGACCTTCTACCCCGTACCCCTTCTGGCCGTGTTTTACTTCAACCTGGAAATATTCGACATATTAAATGCAGAACTCAACGCATGGTAAGTTACTTTGTACCTGATGCCATCAAGCAATGGAACAATGTCCCGCCCGACATCAAAGACTCAATTTCTCTTCAAATCTTCAAATCGAAACTGAAACAAACCTTGCTCGGGGTAGATATTGTTCCCTTCCTTACATATGCCACACACAACTGCGCCTTGGTTTCTCTAAGCTGAACTATGATCTTTATAAAGTTAACATATTACATCATCCAACTCGCCTGTGCACTCATCCCTGCGAAAATCCTATACACTTTTTCCTGTTCTGCCCACGCGTCTGTCGATTTAAAATGATCTTAGTGGTCACTGTCACCCCCGTTTTAGTTCCTGGTGTTCACGTGCATCCCCATTTATTTCGTGATATTGCGCATATAAAACCAGCCATATTGAGATAACTGACATGTTTGGTCTTCACCCTTGCTCATCCTACATAGTTTGCCAATATTTAGTAATTGTAAAGGATGTGTACCATTATAAAGTAGGCAGGTTGATGCAGGAACTTACACAGATCATACTGGTGGAGAAGGTATGCAATTACTCCCATACTTGATTCACAATTATGGTAAGAGTTTAAGATTCATTTGCCCATCTTCTTGTGTAATCATTCTTTTATAATTTACACTTGATATGCTTGGTGGACATTTCTCACACAGATATACAAGTATTTACACTTATGGATGTAACTTTATGAAATGAAATTAGACCTGGGTGGTCGAGTCACCTATTCAATGAACAGTAAGGCAGGTAGTACATTGTGTTTACTTTATACATGTTATATGTATGTGATAAAAAAATTTGCAGCAGGCTGTTAGCTAAGATTTAAATTTTGGATGTCCAAAATGCTGATATTATTGCCAAATAATTGCACATTTCTTAAAGTGAATTGTTAAAGAATAGTTTTGTTTAGGTACATAGCTCAAAAACGAATTTTCTGATTTGGAAAAAAGGACCATCAATGGAAGGCTTGCAAGAGGGTGCACCTTTTAAACACTGACAATTTTTAAATCAGAGTTGCAGGACAGGTTTTGTTTTAAACTAGAATTAGAGGTCAAATTTGTACCCCCCCCCCGAATGTGGGTCAAATTTAGACAATCTTGTGAAAACTCTGGCATCTGCAAATCATCAATATTTCGTGGATCTTAATTAATTTTGGTGGGCTTGTGGAGGTTTAAATCTTAATTGCGATACAAGTCTCAAAAATAATTCATGTTGACATAACAAATTCGTTTACCGATATCTATACAGACCATGTCATGCTTCATTAATTTCTGCAATATGTATAGCTAGGCACCAAATAGCTGTCAGGACTTTATAAATAGATTTACGAAAATCAAGATCAGGTTTGATGTTGGTAGTGCCACATATATTATGTAATTAGTAGGCAAAATTCTTGAGAACCTTCCATTGTTTTTCATTTGTGGTGGATTTACATGAAAGTAAGTGCGACTGTAGCTGAAGTCAAAATCATCATCGGTTGTGATACTAGTCATGTCCCATTATCCAGATGGTCACGTCAGCAGGTAGGGTCGATGCCTTGAATTTCAACTAACCCATGTATGTGGCAGCAGCACTGGTCCCTTGGGCTTCTGATTTACTCCCAACTCTTTGGCCAGTGATCTTACTTTAACAACATGGACACCCATTTTAAGTCCGTTGAGGCATCTACTATATACATGCAGGCGTCACGGTGAAGTCTATAAAAGCTGTATAACCAATAAAATACCCATCTCAAAAAATCAAATCTCTCAGAAACATTGACAGAAAGCCTATGTTAGCTATAAAGGAGCTATCGTTTTTATAAACAGAAAGGAAAATAATATCGGAGTGGTTTCCATGGGTGATATGAACTCATAGGCATTAATATTCTTACCAATCCTTGTGAATGGGTGTGTATTTTTGATAAACGGGGTAACTACTTGAAATTCCCCATTTTCAGCTGCCATTGGCTACAAATGCTGTTAATTATGTATTATTAATTTACATAATGATTATAAATGGTATTCCTGGTCAACAAACAAAAAGCCTATATTAGCTATAGAGGGGCTTTTCGATCAAGAAAATTCGGAAAAAATTACATTTAAAGTGTTTTCATGGGTTATATGAACTGTAGGCTATATTATTACCAAACCTAGTGAACAGGTGTGTATGTATATAAATAGGGTCATTACTTGATATTCCCTATTTTTAGCTGCCATTGGTAAATGGTAATGAATACTGTAAATTACACATTATAATGTTATTTCTCGTGTGTGCATGTGTCAATAACAACATGAAATTAGCAAATGTGAGTGGATATCTGGTATACAAACCAGGTTAAACATTTTATTTGTTTTCTTAATACGCATATCACAAGCAAAATTCCATTTTGCATACAGCAGCTCCATTGTATCACTCAAAAAAGGTACATACTACCAGTACCTCATGTACATCTTGAATAGAGTGTCCTAGATTAATTTAATGTAATCTTTGAAACTATCTAAAACATGTTTAACTGAATATTCATGTGACAATATCAAGAGCCATACCATGCAGTTTAGCAGAATGGTGATACACACATACTTTAAAGTCAGAAGAAATCTTACACCATATCACAGATTTGTAATAAAAACAAAGGATCTCCACAAAGGGGAAAGTGCAACACCCCAAACTGCAATAAAAAACTTGTGTTTACAGCCATGGACCTTTCAGCCACATGTTTAAGGTGATCTGCCTCTGCCAGTGAAGAATAAGTCCACACAATCACTTCCTTCCTTCACGCGAATTGTTACTCTTCCAGGGTCACAATTCGCATGATTTAAAAATACATGCACAAAGTGATATAGAGTTACATACAGGTGAACTATGACCATGTTGTTCTGTCCCTGGTTCTGAGCAAATAATTTAGAATTTGAGTACATGTATACCAATTGTCATTTAAACACAAATATGTGCACAGTCACTCCAGGGAGAGTTCAGTACAGCAGAATGCCTTGAGCACTAGCTTTTAAACAAAGAAAATTGCAGAATCCTCAAAAAATATGATGTCCACTGAATGCATCAACTCTTTCTCACAGAACATAAATAACATTTGTTGACTTTACACATCTTAGTATTGCTGGTTATCAGCATAAACCATCACCTTTCAAACAATGTAGACATTTGGATCAATACTTTTCAGATCATCAAGCCACAAAAATGACAATGAAGTGTCACCTGTTGGTGTGGCACTGCAGGTAACTTGCCCCTGGTGTCCACCGGTGGTGGAGACACCTGGGGGATAAAGAAAAATCTGCTTCATACATTGGTTGAAAACGTCATGTGACACAGGAAGCAGGTGCTGCCACCTAGCAAAAAAGTGTATGTGCCTTGCCCTGTTCTCATGAAGCATCAAATTACCTTAAACATGAAAAGTGGTCGTCTGTACAGAATGACACAGGGCTTTATGATGACTTTTTATTGCCAAATTCACAAATCAATAACTGAATGTATGGTACAGGGTCATTCTGAATGATATATATTTTGACTGCTGACTTCACAAGTCAATAAATGAATCTATGGCACAAGATCATTGGCAGTGATGTCCTTTTATTGCCAATTGTACAAGTCAAAAAGGAATCTATATCACACAAAATAGTCTGTTTTAAATTCGGATGAATTTTCTGTGTAATGCAGCAAGTCCTATATTGTAAGTTATTGATACACGTATAATTAAATTTAAGTCAAATAAAATGCCTCTGAAAGTTAACTTTACAGTGCCTGCAACATTAATGCAAATATGGAAGCAGCCCCTTATTCCACTTGCTCTAAATAGAGCTCTCTAAATGTTTTAAAAAATAATAAAAGCACGCAATATGCCTTTCTGTCCAATCTGCACCTCTGCCTTCCCCCCTCCAATAATTACAAAATGATAATTGTGACCCATATATTCATCATTTTTGCACAGAAAGTGTATAGTAAAAGCTGTCTTGAGAGATGCATGTGCCTATCTTGAATTTAGGCCACCTGTATGTGATAGGCCTACTTACCATATTACTTTTTAATCCTAAATAAATCTCTACCTTGAAAGACCAGTCATGTGACTAATCACCTGACCACCTGTGCAAGATACATTGCTTAGAACTGATCACATTATTTATAGCTCCTTTGGCAGATAACAAGGTGGCTATTCCCATGGATACTTTTTGAAGACAGGCATGGTTTTTAATCATGTCTGGAAGAGCAAGCAAGCTTTTGGTAGTTTTAACATTAAATACAAATTACAAAAATTTCTTGCATAAATTATCCAAATGAGGATATAATTTGTAATTTTCACAACTGTATGTAATAACTGGTGAATCCAAAGTAATAAATAATTCTGTTTGCAGATCAACAGGTCAATGCCAATCTCCCTACATTTCAAGTAATAGGGCTATACGTAGCCCTAGATGCCTGTTTGATAATGCACTTTGGCTCTTATTAAAGTCATCTGTACAGCTAAATGATATACCAAGGTACTTAAATTCTCGAACAAATAATACAGCACAAACATTCATTATGTTTACTACTTTCAAACATCAGAACTTTCATCTTACTACAATTAACTTTAAGTTTCCATTTCTTACCATAATCCTCTAAGACAACTGGTCCTTTCTATAAATCATGGCTAGTATTAGCCAGAATAACAGTGTCATCTGCATACATTCATGTACGCACTTTAAATAAGTCTTTGAATTCATGATCACCACAGTCTAGGAAGTTGCAGCTATTCTGTAGTAGACCTTCTTCCTTATCATTAACATTGCAAAGAGCAGAGGCAACAGATTTTAACCTTGCCTCACACCTCTAAAACTAATGAAAAATTCATTAATTTCACCATGTACTATCATACCAGACTTAATAATATCATACATGTACATATTAACTATGTCTTTGAGGACTTTACCTTCAACACTAAATTCTCTCAACTAACACGATATGCCTTCATATATTTTTACATTTATACTTTGTGATTTCATATTCACACAGGACCAACTTACAAAGTGACAAACTGTGACCTTCATGCATATGATATCTCTTTGTACTTATTTTTTTTCCTTTTGTATATTTTGGATTTACATGTATTTTCATCAAGCTATCGCCTTATCGGTACAGTAAATTTTTTATACATCAACATATGGGTATTAGGTATACACTGTTTCCACTTTTTGGAAACATTTTGCTGGTGACCCTTAAGCTACATGATGACCTTGCAGTCTCTTTCTGAAGAGCAGCTCTGAGATAAACCCACTTAACACCAGGGTCCTCCTTAGTCTGCATGCATAAACCTATAGTGTTGTGTATGTGCATAAACGACTGAAGTGTTAATACACAAATACTTTCAGGAATAAAGGAATCATATTCGTTCCAATAAGGGCACCCCCATGTGTCCTATGAACCATACTCATTCCAATACAGACCTCCAAAGGACGGCCTTGGAAGCTGAATGACCAGACCAAAAATTCCACATTTAATGATCTTTTTAACAGTATTTTACTTATAATTCCAATTACAGTACATGCTGGGTACATACTGCAGGTTTATAACACTTAAATTCTGCAGATGCCCCTGATGCTTATAGTGAAAAATTCATGTAGAGTAGAAACTCGTTATAATGACACCATCTGCTCCGTCAGAAATGTGTCAGATAACTGAATATGTCAGATAAATGAGTCAAATAACAAAGAAAATAAACGTTTTTCCATGAAAATTTGTTCCATATTTTGAATATGTTGGATATCTGAGTGTCGTTATTACGAGGTTTTACTGTACTGTATTTTGCTTTTTTGCATTCTCTGTGACCATATTAAGAGAATGTGAAAACTTTGTGAAGTGTGATCATGACAATACTGTTAATTTTATGTAACCTTAAGTTGAAAATACAAATATATTTTACCTGCAAAACAGTCTACAAGCAACACATATATTATGACTATGGTCCAACATCTGGGCAAATAGTAGCAAAACAACACCACCTTATAATGTTTTTAAGTTTTAAATGTAACAAAAACACAGTAGATGCTTCTAAGACCTCCCCAAACCATGGTAAAATATAGATCTCTCCAAATGTGTCAACCCCCAAAGATGCGTGACCGGGAGGTTCTTGCAAAAAGTGCATGATAATAAAGAAAAATTGTCAATTTTGCTTCAAAATCCCTGTCATTTTAAAAACTTTTTGAGCCTCTAAAACGGGAGACTCCTGGTGAAAATGGGAGAGTTGACAGCTATGTCTCTTATGTACCATCAATGCAGCTTTATAAGTCAAAAAAGTGATGTTGATATAATACATTGAAACCTGTTTTGAGAGACCACTGTGTTGAAAGACCACCTGCCTTTTCAGACCATGTTTTCTATGTCCCTTATGCTATCTTTCCCATGTTATACCTTCATTGAGAGACCACCTGCCTTACGTGACCATTTTTGGCTTGCTCTAGGGGTGGTCTCTCAAAACAGGTTTCACTGTAATTGTGTGCAAGCTCCTTTACATAATGTTAATCTCTTTGTCCCTGGCATGCAAATCATGTACTTCAAGGCATCAATTTGCACACTAACACATGAAATAAAAATCCTTAAAAGCTCTTTAACTTCATATCCTCAAGGCCTTGAAATTCACTGTTGGTTGTTGAGGGTCCTTGGAAAAATATTTTGAAGTTAATACTTTGCTCAAATACACAAATGTTTCCTTTTCCAAACTTCTACTGATACTACAACCATATGTGAAAGTACCACAGGTACTGGAATTTTGGATATTTTACCCAGGAAAGTCCTAAAAAAAATCCTTGAAATGCACAGTTGCCAGCATAAGTGAACATTTAATTGGCAGTGAAGTGTTTGTGGTTTTCCTTCAGGTACCAGCATTACCATATGAGAGCAGAGACAACTAGAAAAAAGATCTGCTACAAAGCAAATCTGTCTTTGTGCCTCCAAAATTTGCATGAATTCTAATGTTCATTGCATGCACCTACAGCTGAAACCTACAAATTGAAGTTGGAATGGCATTTCTTCCTACAATAGTTTTGAAGATATTCAATATTTAAACTTTCAAAGTGCCCCTAATTAGCATTAATAAAAATTCTAAAACTGTTATTTGCGGTTCATTGCATTCACCTACAGCACAAACCTATAAATAGAGGTTGGAATGGCACCTATATGTACAATAGTTTTCCAGACATTCAACATTTTTTAAACTTTGTAAAGGCCATAATTAGCATAAATTACAATTTGACAACTTATGTCTGTGGTTCATTGGATGCACTGAGAGCAGTTTGTCTTAGGTAGTTTGAGTTAAGTTGTAGTTGGCATTGCGAGAGTTAAGCAACCACAGACGTGTCAGCAGCATGGTAAGACCTCGCTGTCAGCCCTGAATAATTTCAATATGTTGGTACTTTGTAGAAATTCTTTCAAATTGGTACATAAATATCTGATTGTGTAAATATGATAAATTCTGCTTGTCCAAGTGACCTGCTGAATGAGTGCCACATCTGAGGCTGAATGTCACTTCCTTCAATTTGCTTTTTATTGCAAACAAAACATATTTGGAACATGAACTGTACACAAGGTCTGTGATGACAGCATGTCTTGGGGACACAAGTTTGGTAAGAGGGTGGGTAAGGGGTTTCCCGTATTGGCGTGCTGGGGCTTTTTATTTACCGTACTGGCATACTGGAAGCCCTCTTATTTTGCGTACTTCATACTATCAAAAATTTTGAGAGATTTTTATTTTCCGTACTGCATACTGCAGAAAAATAATAACCTGTACCAGCATACTGAACCCCCCCCCCCTTTTCTGGTAATGGTAATGGACTCTGCGAGTGGAACTGAACCTTGCCAAAAATGATGTTGAAAGTTCCAGACCAGTTTTGTGGAGTCCATAAATTGTCACCTTCCATACTACAAGCTGATGGCACTGTGCTGCATGTTTTTATGCCAGCCCTCACTCTGGCATAGCAACCAGAAATAAGACTGTCCATGCAGAGTTAAGTCTCCCTTAAATTGCGCAATTTGTATACAATTGATGTGTTCCTCACCTTCATCAATTTAACCCTTTCCCCCTTGAATTGACACTTGAGTCAACAACTTTCCTTGGCATGAGTTGGGTACTCAGTGCCCAACTGATGCCATGGAAAGTTGTTGACCTGGGGCATGTGATCTTGATAGGGTTCATCTTCAATTCTCAGTCAAAATTGTTTTTCATTACTGCTGAAATTAGTTGAAAACACTGAAGCAAGCGACATTTGACCACCAGCCGGTTTTGGCTGGTTTGAGGGGGAAAGGGTTAAATAAGTGCAGTGAGCATCATTTAGGTCAAAGAGTATCTTCAAATTAATGTTAAAATGTATATTAAAGAATACAAATGTTTGGCCTTACATATAGAGCCACATAGTAAAAAAATACTTCTGTTACAGAAAAGAGCATTTATTTTGTTTAAATGTGGATACAAAAATAGGGGACAAGCCTTAGTAATCTTTACACTACGTACACATGTGTATCACTTTCAAAACATGCTCGTCACCCAAGCAGACCAAGTGTGGTGATCTTAACTTGTCCACTTGGGAAGCTTATTTTGCTCAGCAGCCAAGTCATATGCCCAGCAAAATACATGTAAGATGATGGAAGTATCACATCTGATCAGGGTAAGCAGGCTCTATCAGATGGCATGTGGCATGTGTATGTTACACACGCAGCGTGAGACATGTGTCAACTGTGGGATGATGATCCTGAATTAAATATCATGGGCTGTCCTAATAAAATGGCCTTGTAGAAATGCTGATTTGAAACAAACCTTGGAAATAGATAGGGAGGGAGAGTTCACAATATTGTGTGCCAGTGTGCTTGGAAATAGGTAGGAAAGAGTAGTTCACAACATCGTTTTACAGTGTCCTTTGAAACTTGTAGGGAGGGGGGGGGGAGTTCACAACATTGTGTTGCAGTGTCCTTGGGAATGGGTAGGGAGAGGCAGTTTACAACATTGTGTTACAGTGTCCTTGTGAATGAGTAGGGAGGGGATTCACAAAATTGTGTTCCAGTGTCTCTGTCCCCCATGTGGCACCTCTGTTTGTTATTGTGACAAGTACAAGTATATGTGGCCTGCAGGGATGGCTTTGTACATCCCATGTCTCACTTGCAACTTTGAGACATTTTTTCTTTTGCCATTACATAAGATTGCAATTTCTGTTGAATATTGTATGTGATTCATCTGACTGTCTGTAGTGAAAATGATATTACAGAATGCAATTAGAATGCAGTTTTATTCAATATATCAAATATCATCTGAATATCTATTATCTTTTTGAATATCTGTAGCTAAACATAGATACTACAGAGCCATGGAATACTTAGAATACTATTCAGCAGTGCTGTTGTGAGGTATTTATATTTATAGTCTGATTATAATGCCAGTAGATGTGTGTGTATATGTGTGTCAATTATTGTAACTGCTTGCATTGATAACCATATATGGTCAACAAGTAAGTAAAGATTGACCTTGATAATTACTACGACTACTACTACGCAGAGGAGTAAGAGATCTTGAGTCACTGCTCGAGTCACTGATCTTTAGTCACTGATCTTAAGTCACTGATCTTTAGTCACTGACATTCTTTTCTAGTGGTATGGGAAAATAAGAGCTTTCAAGTAGTTGACTTGCTCGGCATGAAACCAGTGGTTTTTGCAATGCCTGCCAAGCCTTGCATTGGCTACAAGGCATGCTGCAGCATGACTTGTCAGCAATGCAAAAACCACTGACCCAAATCCCTTGACCACTATTCTGTGGAAAGAGGTGATCACAAATTATTCAAACAGAAGCAACAGTGCCACATCCTTGTTTAGTTCTCAATTGAAAAAAAAAGTACTTCAATTCAATATTTCCATGCTCAATATCTAATCCAGTCACTGTTTATGTCTACACTTGTAACCTAATTAATCATTATTTTCATGTGTGATTAAAAAAAAATGAAAATTCAGGGCTTCACCAGCCAAATGAATTTATCACTGTATCAGGAGGAAACCACAAAGCATCTCTTGTAGCTTTACTTCCCGCACACAGGTTGACATCAGTACTAGTATGTGTCAATCAGTAGAAATTCAGTTAGTACACAAACAATATAGACAAGTATTATACATGTACCTGCATTAAAAGTGACATAAATCTATGCATTATACAGCCAACAAAAGGCATTTTGCAGGAGAACACATCCATCTCAAGACAGAGAAGTGGTGGCACAAAGTGATATAAACATTTCAAATCTTTAAACCAACACCTTTTAAAAACTAATGTTACACCTGTATATAAAATATGTATGTGATGACACTGTGAAATGTAAAACTAGAATATATATGTTGTAGGAATGTTGAAATTTATACACTTCAACCGATTGGTGCTTTTTTTGGGGGGGGTGCACATGAAGTTGAGACCTTCCCCCATTTTGGCTTTCTTCTCATAAATTGTTTATCTAAACATAACAAATATTTCAAAAAGATGAAATCTTGTTGAGAGTTAGTTGAGATTTTTGGACTACACATGGTTGTGTTTGTACTTTTCCAACTACAAGTGCATGTACTTGAGCATTAATATATGTAATACTATACAAACTTTCCTAAAATGATTTGGTACGTTTTCCATCATAAACCAAACAGAATTCTTCCTCATACATTAAGCATATGTATTGTTTCAAAATTGCATATCATTGAAATAACATTTCAGACCTACATATAGAGTATGTGTCAGTCCCCAAATGTTATTAATTGGGAGATCCAGGTAAAAAGTGCATAAACAGAGGTAAAAAGTGCACACAAACAAAGAAAATGTACCATTTCCCTCAAAATTGCATCATTTTAACAACTTTTGAAGTTTCTGAAGTGGAAGACTCCTGTCAAAATCATGAGGGTTGAGAGGTTGGACCTTTAGACTGTTGCTCTAACTTTCTGCCATTGTACAATCAATGTTAATGAGGGGTTACAGTATCACATCTGTCAATTTGCTGGTGCCACCTAGTGGAAAACTTACACATCAATTCCCATCAGCCTTCAGTGATATGTGCTGTATTTGGCATTCTCCAGATGACACAGTTAATGCCTTAGTGGTTTGTATATATATTTCCTGTGGTGCTGCTGGGTGGAGCTTTCTCAGGCACAGAGGTGTCATATCCAGGGTTATAAGCATTGTTATCATAAGCTGGTGGACCAGCAGCTGCAAGGACAAAATGAACAAAACTGCAGCAAAAATGTGCACACCATAAAAAAAGGGTAGAAGGTGAGAACAATCCAACACATCAGGGTAAGAAAAAATTTCCAAAATCCGCTGGGCTAGTTGCTTGCATAGACAGACTCAGTGAGGACACACAGCGCTGAGTCTGTTCAACTTCACTGGAGGGGAAAAGGTCAGTTTGCAGGCGACAGGACCAGTGGATATTGAAACCTCCTGGGCCTCTTGGAACAAAAAGTCACCCTTGAAATTATTAGCCAATGAATGTTAATATTTTAACTCATTCCACCCTGATAGAAGACCAAGTCAACAGCTTTCCTTGGTGCGCACTGGGCATAATGCGCCCAGAGCATGCCAAGGAAAACTGCTGACCATGGGCACATAATTTAGAATGATCTTACATACAAGTTTCATAAAAAAATTTGAGAAATAATCCCTAAATTGGTAAAATAGAATTAGCACAACATTTTGATATTGGCGGGGAAAAGCGTCATTAGGGTGGAATGAGTTAATCCAGTCTTCATGATAGATTACAGCAGTCTATGCGTTCAACTTGAGACCAATGCAATTGCAATAACAAAAATAACAATATTAATAATAATAATAATAATAATAATAATAATAATAATAATAATAATAATAATAATAATAATAATAATAATAATAATAATTCTGTGGCTCTGCACTTTTCTGCCGTGCTCCTGTGTGACCAAATCAGTCACTGACTGCCGTAATTTTTCCGCAAAAATTTAAGATTGCCAAAGCTCTGCCTTTACACAAAAAAGATGATGCCATGCTATTGGATAATTACAGGCCAATTTCTTTACTGCCTCCTTCATCAAAGGTTTTGGAAAAGTTGTTTATAAACAAATTTATGATTACTTTGTATCCAAAAAGTTGTTTTACAAAAGTCAACATGGCTTTAAAAGTTCTCATTCTGCAGAGACTGCTGTTTAGAATTCGTCGACAAGATTCTTAAATTTTTAGATTCTGGAAAATTATCAATCAGTATCTTTTAGACCTGTCCAAGGCCTTTGACTCTTTACACCACCAAATGCTGTTCCACATGGATTTTTTTCCTCCATTTTGATTGTGCATCAGATGTGAGTGGGCAACCAAAAGACCTTGACCTGGGAAACAACTCTCCTTGTCAGATTAATAAACGAGTATAAGCAAATACAAGACATTAGCGTCAAGATTAAATTTGTATAGCCCAGTTGGCTCATGTGTATTTACGGAATTTTGATATTTCTTTTAAATCATTAGAAATTGATTTTCATTTTTTCTGTCTTTTTTGCCTGAACAAAGAGACCTAGTTCTCAAAACAATTGGACCTCGTGCAAAAGGGGCAAGGTTGGCATTACAGCACGCAGAAAGTAGGGCTAACATGTCTTAACTTCTCACCTGGTGTGGTCTGCCCAGCAGGATAGGGAGCTGGCCCTCCAGGGTAGGTAGTTGGTCCACCAGGGTACACAACAGGCCCTACATTATAATAGCCTGGAGCCCCCTGTGTCACAGGATAGTTGGCTGGTGGCTGCTGCATCACCATGCCAGTGGCGGGGTATGCGGCCTGAGGGCTTATTGTTGTGGTTGTGGTTGTCACTGTATTCCCTGAAATTTACATGGTTTGCAAATTTTGGAACACATACATGCAGAAAATTGTTGCAATTACATCTATATAGATTACTTTATGGGGTTTTTTTTAAGAAAAAGTGGTATATTTTTAAACAAACATGCAGACAAACATGGAAATACAGTTGTGCATAAAACATATATTATGATTTGCACAATTAACATTGGAAAATGAATTCACATGACAATACAGTATGTTCTCCACCACCACCACCACCACCCTCCCCCACCCACTTAATGTTTTACCATAACTTCAACAGTAATGGTAAATAATTGGAATGAGAATTGTAGATCCCTCTCCAGGTAACATGTTCCAAGTCAACTGCTTTCCTTGGCAAGAGTTGAGCACTGAACTCAGAAAATGAATCACACACTCCCCTGCCTTAATTGTAGGAGTACCCAGAAGCGGCTCTATCAGACTATGCAATTTAAAAATAATTGGCCAAGCAACTTGGAAATGATATTTGAAGATTTTACCAAACAAAAGGGCTGTGTTGTGATAAAATTATGCCCACCCAGTACTTTTTTCTTGGTCATGTTTTTTGTCCAGTGAACAAACTTGGCGATAAAGTCCATGTACATTCCCAATAAGTCTGAAGAGGATCCAACTTATGATTTGGGAAAGAAGTGAAAAGGCACAAAAATACTTAAACAAGAGGGCTGTGTGACCAGCCCATGCTCAGCTGATGTAGAGATTCGTCACAATTGTGGCTCTGTGAACTTGGGATAGGACCAAGGTCACCCATTTCCGGAGTAAGTTTGAACTCTATGGAAGAACACTAACATGTGCAACATCAAAGTCCTGGCAGTTCAAGTAGTTCCCAAGTTATAGTGAAGAGTAACATTGATGTATGTTGCACTGTGACCTCAGAAATGAGGTCAATGTCGACATTCTTAGAGAAACATTAACACATGTGCAACATCAAGGCCCTAACTCAATACAGTTCTCCTTATCAAGTGAAGACTAAATTTCATGTCAGTTGTCCTGTGACCTTGGGAATAAGGTCACGGTCACTCATGTATTGTCAGAGTGTCTCAAAAAGGATCATAACCTTGTACAATATCAAAGTCTAGGCTCAAATAGTTCTCGAGTTATCATCTGTCAAGTTAAATACACCTAAGTGACCCTGTGACCTTAAGAATGAGGTCAAGGTCACCCATGTACTGTGCAACTCCTGCTGTCGTGCCCTCAGGTGCAATTTTAAATCAATTGACCAAGTGGTTTTGGAGAAGATTCAAAAAAAAATGGCCCAAAAATGAAGACAAAAAATCATAAAAAATCCAGAAATCACTAAACTAGGACCATGATAAAGATGAAGTCTTGTAGACACCCACCTAAGGTATATCCCCACCAACTTTTTAAAAAATCTGGCAAGCGGTTTTGGAGAAAAAGTCAAAAAGGTTCCTTACCATTCCAAGCCCCATTGACTTACATAGTAATCAACAGGAATGTGAACATTTACCGGTAAGTACCCACACTGAAAAATTCATTAAAAAAATCAGGACTCTAGAGCAACACCACCTAATGTACATGTACAGCTTTCTTTGACCCTTCCACAAGGTATATTTCCACCAATTTTCAGCATGATCTGAATTGTGCTTTTGAGTAGATGTCCAAATTAGCAATGATTTGCCCCCCTATTAAACCAAAAAGTCATAAAAATCCAAAAATCACTGGAGTATGATCTATTGCTCAAAATAGGTAGACACTTATCAAAGGCACATCCCTGTTGTGCCAATATTATTTAAGTTAAACCATTACAAAAAAGTCCCATGTTAAAGTTTCCTATTAAAACTTTTTAAAGACTTAAAAAAATCATCAAAAATCCAAAAATCAGTGGAACATGACCATTCGCACAAACTGGTTGGAAGCCCACCCAAGGTACATTACCACCAAGTTTAAAGTAAATCTGACTGATAGTTTTTGCGGAGAAGTCTGAACTGTGAATTAGCATTAGAGTGCTCACTGACTCCCATAGTAATCAACAGAAAAGGTGCATCTGCCCAAATTGAAGAAATCATTTAAAATCAGGAATCCAAAGCAGTCCCGCCTACTGAGCACCTTTGTTTGACCCTTTCACAAGGAACATATCCCCCAAGTTTCAGCTTAATCTGAGTGACGGTTCTGGAGAAGAAGTCAAAAATAGCAAAAACCCACAAAAATTCATAAAAAATAGAAAAAAAATCGCAGCGCCACCTGGTGAACAAATTAAGAACAAGGAGTCCTGGGGAGTGTCCCTGTGGGATATCAAAGCAATTGGGTGAGCGGTTTCGGAGAAGCTTTTTTAAGATTTGCCCCAAAAAGTACAAAAAAATTCACAAAGAATCCAAAATTCCATGGAACGTGACCATTTGAACAAACTTGGTAGAGATCCACTTAAGACATATCCCCACCAAGTTTGAAGTGAATCTGACTGACGGTTTTGGAGAAGAAGTTGAAAATATGAATTGTGGATGGACGACGGACGTCTCTACTGTGATACCCTTATGCAGAAAAACATGACTCATATTCATAAATATCAAACATAACAATGACAGCAAAGAGATTCCAGAGTTACCAAAGCATCAACATTCATCTACCAATACCAATGTGAACGGACGACGGACCATAAGATAAGCTCAGCTGACTGACAAGTCAGCTGAGCTAAAAATTACTGGAGCATCACCATTTGAACAAACCTGGTAGCGACCTACCCAAGGTACATTGCCACCAAGTTTGAAGTGAATGTGGCTGACGGTTTTGGATAAGTCGAAAATGTGAATTAGCATTAGAGTGTCCATTATTTTACAGGCTACATACTAATCAATAGGGAAGGTGTATTAAACAATAAGTACCTGAATTTAAAGTATCGCTAAAGATCGTGACCAGTTGAACAAACTTGGTACAGACCCAGCCAAGGTACATTCCCACCAAGTTTGAGGTGAATCTGGCCAGTGGTTTTGGAGAAGTAGAAAATGTGAACTGTGGATGCAGACAGACAAACAGACGAGGGATGGATGGACAACAGATGCCTTACCTCTACATAACCTCAGCTGACTGAAAAGTCAGCTGATCTAAAAATTAATTTTAAACAATTACAGAGGTACCTGTTGAACAAATTAAGGTCTAGGGGTCCCAAAAGTGTCAATGTGAAATTTTGAAGTAAATTGCACAGCAGTTTTTGGACTCTTTTCAGATGTAAAAAAAAAACAAACAAACAAAAAAAAAATGCTTTAATTTCTAAATTGTTAAAAAATCAATGGAGAGTGAACTTGGTAGAGATGCATCCAAGGTACATTCCCACCAAACGAAAACGCCTGAGTCTATGGTGAGGACTGAGAACAGGAGTCACAGCTGTCACTGACTGAGAAATCAGCAGAGGGATCTTGCTGGCATATTCAAAGAAGTCCAGAGCCCTCAGGATTGCCAGCTGCTCTGTCTGAAGAGAAAGGGCAGAAGGCAAAACCGATACTGAAGTGGAGGCTTCAAAGGTTGCACCTGGGTCACGGAGGGGGCAACCACTGGATAAACCAAGGGCTCACTCAGGGCGGAAGGAACAACCAGATCTGGGTGCCTTCCTCTAAGGTCCAGCATGCCTGCACTTATGAAGCGAGCTTCGGATCTGGTATCTTGGGAGGTCTGTCCAGCTTCGGTGTTCCAGGACGCTTGGACTTGCAATCCGAGCACTCGGACTGGCCAAGTTTCCAGGATGCCTGGACAGGAACAGGTACAATGTAGGTTTCCACTCAGGCTTCACTGACTTGCACTGTTTGGACTCCAGGACTCTGAGCAAGAGGACAAAGATCTAGGAAGATCCAACTTGCGCTTAGCCTGCTTCTTCAGGTGAGAATCCAAGGTGGTGGGCTAGGGGGAGGAAATCAGTTGCTGGATCATATCCATGGCATCTCCTAGCTCCTGGCTGACATCTTCAAGACTGACAAGAGTCCTGGATTAGACTTGGCCAAGGATCGAGCGACGGTCATCACATAGGTGGTGCTGAGAGCTCAAGATCTCCATGAGGTGATCTCTTGCTACCCAACTTGTGACTATACTAACCCCTCCCTCAATGCCCCCGAGGGGGTTTGGGGTGAGGTGGCAGTGACCACTTGGACATGTGTCCGAGCTGTGTGGGTTCGCTTCCTGAAGCATTATCTCATACAGTGATGGTCAACAAAAGTTCACAGAGCTCCCAGCTTGAATGATCAAGCCAGTAATGGCGCCCAAAAGAGGAAGAACGATCGGGGAGCATGCACACTAGATGTCACCACCGGATCCATAGAAACCAAGAGATGGCACCATGGTACTGTCAGGTTTTGGGAACAATCAAGTGAGCAAACTCAATTAGATTGTCTTGGACATTATGCCGCAACACACAGGTCTTGGTAATGGGGGTAGAGAGGTAATACTACATAACTATGATCTCCATCTACAATTCCACAATCGTGGAGAATCAGCATGCTTAAAAATAGAATTCCCCTTATCCTAGCTGAATAACGTAGAAAAGCTATTAGCGAAAGAGAATGAGTTCAGTGACTGGGTTTTCACCTGTACTGATGATCTGCCCAGCCGTGCGTCTTCTGTAGAGGGGACAGGTGGAACAAACACAGCAGATAATCACGGAGACAACGATGATAAACACGATGATCCCAAAGACTCCTCCCAAAATAGGGCCCCTACAACAGCAAAATACATACATATTTATGCATAAATATGAGGTAGACCATATAAATGTGTGTACATGTGTGCGTATATACATGAATATATATATATATGTATATATATATATATGTATATATATATACACATTATCTAAGTACTAATTTGAAGAGGGAGGAGGTCTTGGAAATAGCTGTGTACGCATTTGACAATACTGAGAATTTTGAATGACCCCCCCCCAATATATGTGGGAAGATTCTGTCAAAAGTAGGGCTATTAATGGCTTGATACTTACACATATATTGTTCCACCATAATATCTACAGCAGTATTTGCTGTAACTGCTACCGCAGCAGTAAATTTCATCGCTGCTGTCAAAGAATCTTGGACAGGAGAACTCTTGCCGGTATTTCCCATAGCTAGTATAATGTGATGGGCAGTAGCCGCTGGAAGCTGGACTGACCACTGTAAAATGTAAAATCATGCAGCACAGCAGACATTTTCCCTTCTTTTATGTCAAAAGGACTCATTCTATGTACTCAGCAAGGTCACTTCACAGACAAAAAAAAACTATGTCAAAACCAGAAAAAGCAGGGCTAATGCTTGGATCCACTTACAGTCACCATGGAATCCCTATTCCTGCAGTGGTCCTCCTCCTGTAAGGCCCGCACCCTGACAAGAGGCTATACCTTCTTTTGGACCACTTCTCCATGCAGGAACTATGATATCTAGATCTGTGTGTGACTACTCTCTCTCTCTCTCTCTCTCTCTCTCTCTCTCTCTCTCTCTCTCTCTCTCTCTCTCTCTCTCTCTCTCTCTCTCTCTCTCTCTCTCTCTCTCTCTCTCTCTCTCTCTCTCTCCCTCTCCCTCCCTCCCTCTCTCTCTCTCTCTCTCTTGAATTTTGATTCTGTGAATACTCAACAGGTTGAAAATTATGCAAATTAAGGTCATTTTATGGCCACCTGAAAATTAGAGATCCCATGAGGGTTGAAGGTGTGAACAGTGGCAAAGGTGTGCATGCAAAGGCATCAGTAGCAGATAGTCCGTCAGGAGCAAAATGAGGTTGAGCAGGCTGCCAATGCCCTTCCAAGCACGAGTTTGGGCACTGCCCACCTTCATCCTGTGGAGGCAAGAGACTTGAAGGCTCTGACTGAGCCACTGAAGTACAGATAACGTGCAAAACTATGCACAGTCTCAGTGTTTCTGTTAACCCCCAAATGGGGGTATATTACCCTTTCAAAGTCTAAAATACCCTTTGATAAAATTCTGAAGGGTCACAGGGTTTGTTTATATACAAAATTGTTGAAATTCCTGTCTCCTCCCCTGAATTTCCCTTCTTGTGATCCTCTGAAAAAAAATCATAACAGAAACACCGAGTCTGCAACAGAACCAAAACAAGAAATTACCCAACTACTATCATAGAATTTTGATCCCTTCTGGCTCCCAAAGTACTCAACATAGAGGCCCAAAAGTTGGTTATACTGGTTTATTTGTTGGGATTGTGCATCTGTTGAGTATATTGCATCAATTGCAGAATTTAAATTCATGCTGGTTATGGACACTTCAAAATTTTAAACCTGAATATATTAAAAACTTTTATAGAGAGGGGTGCCATATCAACTTCATTCATGGGTTTAAAAAAAAAAAAGTATAGACCCGTATCTTTTACATGGATTGCGAAACAGGCCAAGCCTATATTAATCACTCTCCATGGCACAGATGGTGGCGTATACTTTCCTACCAACATGTGTGGGGGAGGAAACTGAAGGACTCGGAGAAAACCACCGTGCACAGTCAGAGTGGCAGGAACTCTTTCCACATGGTTCCCCAGCCGTGAATCGAACCCTGACCAAAGAGGTAGAAGGCGAGCGTGTTGCAGCTCCGCCAACCGTGCACCCTGGGTTTGTGCTGGCCACTGAACCACAAACAAAGGTTGTAAAATTCAAATTTTATGAGAACACATATGGGGGCACATTTAAGGATACATTAGCATCTAAAAATTGAATATGTTCTTAACTATTATGGACAGAGGTGCGATTCCAACTTCAGTTCATAGGTTAATCTGGCAATGGCTGAGTGTCAACTGCATGGATGTATAAAACAATGGTTGATTGATCACTGCATGTAGAGGGTGTTCCTTAAGATTATGGTGTAACCTGTTTTGAGAGACCACTGTGATGAAAGACCACCTCCCTTTTCAGACCATGTTTACTATGTCCCTTTTGCTATCTTTCCCATGTTATTATACCTCTACTGAGAGACCACCTGCCTTATGTGACCACTTTTTGGTTTGCCCTAGCGGTGGTCTCTCAAAACAGGTTTCACTGTATATTATACTGCCATGACTTTGTATCTGCTTTACTTATCAAGGGTAGACACCTGATGTTAAAACTACACAAATTTCTGACACTGTCCCCAAAAATGTGATACCCCAGGTTGTTACCCTGAGGAACTTGGACAAACCTTTTCAATAGCAACTTAATTATGGTATGTGACATGCATACACAATTTATACATGTCTGTAGCTGTCTTACAAAATGTAGACTTATCTTATATAATATTACTTTAAATTTCACCATACTTTATAACATAGAATAAAGTTCAACCCCAGAATGTTCGACATTAACTAAAATGTTCAGGTTTGAAACCAAGAGCAAAACTAAGTTTTGTCCACTGTGACATATGCCTACCTACTCCTAGAAAAAAAGAGGAACATAATCCTCGGGTCTTAATACATGAGGATAACCAAATTAGTGAAGTTTACTAAAAAGGAAATAAAAATGTGTCAGTTTGGAAACTGATT
This sequence comes from Hermodice carunculata, assembly GCA_964020975.1. Classification (NCBI taxonomy): domain Eukaryota; kingdom Metazoa; phylum Annelida; class Polychaeta; order Eunicida; family Amphinomidae; genus Hermodice; species Hermodice carunculata. Next base: position 73,349,577 of record OZ026623.1, read on the forward strand.
CAACAACTTCCATATGTAAAAATTTAATGCACCATCATAATGTAAATGCATTTTAACTATCTTTCTCAAGGGCAAACTTGTCAGCTGAACAAATACCTTTACTCAGAGAAAGAATTTAGTCTCAGTCCTTCCTTTCTGTGAACTCAATCAAAATGTGCAGTACACACAGGGAAACTTGTACTAGTGCATACTCAACACAGCAAATCTCATGGCAAGAGGACAAATATACGACACATATGGACTTAACTCAGTGTATTTCTATGAGGCCAAAAAAATAATTGTTTGTTTCCCTTGAAACCCGACCGCTCTATCTTTACCCCCACCCACCCACACACACACAACCCCCTGGTAACTTATTTCCGACCAAAAAAAAAAATAATAATATTAATAATAAAAATAATAATAATAATAATAAAGACACCTACCTTCCCAAAATTGTGGAATATTTAACAAAGAAAACATACTGACCCATCCAAATTGTGAGACTGAAAAAAAATGTACCCACCTACCTACCCCAAAAATTTGGTCCATAAGGGGAAACATACATTTTTTTTTTTGCCTGATGCACAACTTCTTCTCCTTACAACTGTACATGTGCATGCAAACTGTTTCCCTGTGAACCCAAAACATTTTGTTTTTCTTATTAACTTTAAACCTATTTTTCCAAGTTCCGAGGACAGAGGTCAATGTAATATCCAACCTGGCAACATGACTTCACTTCTAGGCCAACAAAGAAATCATGTGACCATTATACCACAATATATTTATTCCAATAGTAGCATGCTGTGCTAATGCAACGATTTCCTGCAGCAGACATGGTTTTCACAGAGTTTTGTGACAATGATATGTTTTAATTCATAATGTCACAAGTAATTACACTTGTTATAGAACCCACATAGCATAAAATAACAACAATGAACCTACTTCTTTCCTCAGAAGCAGATAATTTGGAAAAATTTTGAAAAAAATACTAAATTTTTAATAAAACCGCCAAGATTGAAAAAAGTAGGGGTGTGCTTCTATTAGAGTGTGTGCTAAATTGGAATGAATACAGTATTTTCACAGACCAAACAGATGACTGGGTAAGATATAAAAAAATGTTAAGATAAGGTAACTACTATAGTTTGTAATGCCAAAACCACCTTTTATAGGAATGGCATTAACACATGTAGTCGTAACAGTAGGGGAATGTGGGAGCTTCTTAAAGGTCTTTTGCGTAAATGTTTACAAACTAGTAGTATCCCATCTTTATGAATGGATGAATCACTCATTTCCAACTTTCAACAAATTGCCAATTCTTTTAATACTTTGTCAACACTGGTGAAGAACTATCCTAAAACATTCCGTCTGTTGTCTCTTCCCCCTTAGATTATGTATGCAAATATCTCCCACATTTCCCCATTCATTCCACATTCTCGACAATGAGTTTCTGAACATGACATTTCCAAGCTATTGGCTGCTCTATCTCGTGAAAAAGCTACTAACTTGAAGAACATACAGGCCAGGCTGCTCCAGGTTGTGTCTCCAACACTCTTGGGCAGCCTGGCCTACATTATTCAACTTATCCATGATCACTGGTGCTATTCCAGCCCTCTAAGATGGCTAAAATATCCACAATTTTAAGAGAGGCTCAATAATAGATCCTGGCAATTATAAACCCATCTCTAATTTACCAGTATATCGAAATTACTTGAACGTATTATTCACAACCGGCTATACAAGTTTTGTGCCATGAACAGCATTTTATGTCCACAGCAATCAGGTTTTAGACCCAATGTTCCACACAGACTAGTTTACATTGCTTTACAGAGTCAGTTTACGATGAGATGCAAAGAAAGAAATCTGTTGGTTTCATTGCACTTGATTTAAAAAAGGCTTTTGATACTGTGGACCATGACAGTCTTCTCTCTAAATTCAACCATTACAATTTCAGAGGTGCTGCTCAGCTTTGGTTCCGGGACTACCTCACTGACAGCAGGCAAATTGCCTGCATTAATGGTAATCTCTCTGACCCATTGCTGTTCAGCACTGGTGTCCAACAGCACACCCCTTTCTGCACCATTTCAGAGGGGCGGCCCACCCCGCCCCTCTTCAGTAGCACCCCTTTGCCCTTTTTGAAATTTCTCCAGCACCCTGCCCCTATTTATTAGCTGAATTAAAGGATATATGATATTGTACGCTCTTTTTGATAAATTTTGCATTGAAACCTCTCAAAAACAGAGCCAGTTGTTACATTCTACCAAATGAATAATCAGAAGTAGAATAAGATTTATACTATTTGTTGTTACACACCTGTAGGCTTAAGGCATAGCTGCCCTTTTTCAGTGAGTTTTAAGCTAAAAAAAGCCCTTTTCACATATATTCTGCTGGAATAGCGCCCTTTTTAAATGATCTACGTTCCCCTTTTCAAATTCTGACTAAGGGTCTGAACAGGGATCTAATTTGAGACCCTTATTGTTCATCTGTTAACAACATCTGCAGTAGTCTTATTGCTGTACTGTTAACTTGTGTATTGATGACACAGTTTTCTATACTGCTTCCCCAGACCCTAATTTCCATATCGACAGACTTACGAGAAGACCTACAATGTATAGCTTCCTAGCTACATGGCAATAACCTTAGTCTGAGCATTAGTAAAACCCACACTTTACTAAATTTCTACTCAGAATTTTTTTTTTTAATTTGACCTGTCTCTCAATAATGAAAATTTAAAATACAGTGGGTGATCATTTTAAGTACCTTCGAGGGACCCTGCATTTGGAAATGAAATTTCAACACCCTTTTGACACCCTTGTTGCTAACTTAAGAGTTCTGGGTATTTTTCCAGGGCAGCCAGACCTTTACCAACAAAAAGAAAGATTACACTGTACAATTCTCTCATCCTCCCTAATTTCGACTATTGTAATACCGTCTGGTCTGGCTCAATCAGAGGTAAAGACTCCAAACGTACACCGAATCACGAGTTGTACCACAGTGAGGGCTCCTCTGTATCCTAGAACACCCACCATGGATACACTGCATAATCTACAATGGATGAGTATGAAACAAAAGTTTCCCTACAATACACGTGGGGGGGGGGTTTTGTTGTTGTTTTTTTGGGAAAATTTCCAATAACTTTACTACTCCTACTGTTGAAAATTTCTTCACTCCTGTCACAGAAATCTCTATTTATAACGCTAGGTCTTCTAATAGGAAATTACTACATCTTTGGAACTGCAGAAAAACATCTAAAATCCCTCAATAAAAATGGCACATCCATTTGGAACTCCACCCACAGCGTATTCATGATGTTCACCCTCTTCAAGTGTTCAAAAGGAACATAATAACTCATATTTTTGAAACAGAGGAGCAGTTTTGAGCTTCATGCTCACAATTGTTCTATTGTTTTTTATTTATTCATTCTTATTGCATTTCATCTGTCCTTCATTTATACATTTTTATTTTTCATCTTGTTGACTTTTATTAGTGTGCAGCAAAGTGTCAACAGATTTTCAATCTCAACATGGTCTGTTTATTAAGACTTGTCAAATTGTACACACTGATTTATGATGCCTGCCAATCTAATGGACATTCAACAAATAAAAGTTGGAGAATTTTGAATTATGTCAATTACGGGCACTGAACAATTTCAAAGTTGAATGTATCTCCAAGACTATTATACTATAGGTACAGGGGCCATTCCAACTTCAATTTTACAGGTTTATAACTAAGCTGTATCCAATGAATCATACACCAAAGATGTGGGATTTTAATTTCTGCAAATTCGACAAATATAGTAAATTTAAATCTTGCATAGTTTAAAAACTATTATACATAATGTTGCAAATCCAACTTCAATTTATAGGTTTGTGACACATCCAATAAACCATAAACAAGAGCTGTAGCATTTTAATTCATGAATATTATGTGAGTACAAAAATTTTAAACTTTATATGTTTTCAAAGTGATTATAGATAGAGGTGTCATTCCAACTTCAGTGTGTAGGTTTCTGACCTATCTGCATCCAATAAATCATGAACCAACATTGTAGCATTTTGATTTATACAAATTAGATAAACACACAAGATTTGAATCTTGAATAGCTTAAAAACTATTGTAGATAGAAGTGTCATTCCAACGTCAATTCATAGGTTTGTACCATAGGCACACCCAATGGTCCACAAACAAAAGTTATACAATTTTAATTTATGCAAATTAGGGGCAATTGAAAAGTTTAACTGTTGAATGCATGTATATTCAAAATTGTTAAAGGTAGAGGTACCGTTCCAACCTGAATTCACAGGTTTGTGCCATAGGTGCATCAATGAACCACATGCAAAAGTTGTGGAATTATAATTTATGCTAACTAGGTGCAGTTGAAAAGTTTAAATGTTGAACATGTTGAAGATCTTCAAAATAAATGCAAGTAGAGGTACCATTACAAAGCCAATCTCTAAGTTTTGCCTCCGGTGCCTCTAATGAACCACAAGCACAAGTTGTGGTTTTAATTTGTGCAAATTAGGAGCAATAGAAAAATTAAATGTTGAATATCTTCAAAACTACATGTATTATATGTAGAAGTGCCAGACCAACTTCAACATATAGGTTTGTGCAATAGACACACCAAGGGAACCACAAACAAAAGCTATAGAATTATAATTTATGCTAATTACTGGCACTTGAATATTTTAAATGTTGAATATCTTCAAAACTATTAAATGGAGAGGTACTATTCAAAATTTGATGTTTACATGTTTCTGCTATTGGCACATCCAATTAACCACATCCAAAAGTTGTAGAATTTTAATTTGTGCAAATCAGGAGAACACACGAAATTAAAATTTCAAACAACTTCACAAATGTTACAGATAGAGGTGTGGTTCCAACTTCAATTGCTAGGTTGGGGACACGGCTACATCTAATGAAATGTGAACCAAAGTTGTAGCATTTTAATTTATGCAAATTAGGCAAATTCACAAAATTTAAATCTTGAATAACTTCAGAACTATTACAGATAGAGGTGCAATTCCAACTTAAATTTATAGGTTTGTAACAGAATTCAATTGTTTATGTCTCTTATGTACAGTTACATAAAGTTATTGTTGCAGGATATAATATACAGTGAATAGGTAAGTAAGCCTTAAAAAGTTTTCTAGCCACACAGACTGATTTGCTGACAACCAAATCAAATTTATCTAGTTTATTTCTTCTTTACAGCCAATTTGAGTTTTACTCTGACACCATTTCACCAACAAGTAAAAACTGCTTTCCTCTTAGGATAACGCTACAAAAGAATATCAAACATAGGATTCGTCCATTCCATCCAATCATTTCTCTGCTACTACTAAGAAAAGTATTTCTCTCGGGCATGTAATACACGTACATGTGTATTTTTTAGGCATTTCGCTTGATTACTCCCGGAGGCCCTTAAAAAGTGAGTGAAGTACAGTGTCACTCCCACACCGGTATGCGCAACATCGCGTGTGTGACGTGCACCACCTTTCTTCTCCCTCGCAAAGTCCCAGCAAGGAGCCTGCAGCGTGGGCTCCTTGGTCCGTGGCGGCAACCTATGCAGGCACAGGCAGAATCTTTCTGCCGTGCTCATTCCAAATTGTTAACACCTAAAAGACACTTTTCGCCTCAAGTCGTAACTTTTAAAAGCCTATACCTTGATATTGACTTTTGCCGTCAATTTCCTGAAAAAAGTAAAGTGCGTTATGTTCAGCTTTCAGTTACATATTTAACGCTGCCCACAACGCGCGGAGTATCAGTCTGAGGGGAAAGCATGGTCAGTTCCCGTGTTCATTAAAACCTATCTCGCCTCATTTACATCGCGTCAGATACATTTATCTTGGCGTTCTTGTCCGTCCATCATTTCATTAAAAATGGAACTGCACAGTATCTTATCAGGACAGGTAGTACATGAAATTCCATTGAGTTGAAATATTTGATTCTGGAGCGGAATGATCAAGAAAAACCTACATAACGTTAAAAAAAAAGCGAGAGAGAGAGAGAGAGAGAGAGAGAGAGAGAGAGAGAGAGAGAGAGAGAGAGAGAGAGAGAGAGAGAGAGAGAGAGAGAGAAGTAATCACAAAATAGTTTGAAAAACCGAAAGGCCTAAATGTCTTTCATTTTAAACTTATTTTCCGCTCATAATTTATTAAGAACTGTATAAACTGTTAACATTATTGTATACTTCCTGGTTGGTGCGACCGCACCTACAAATATGGTAATGGTATATTATTGCGAAACCCGAAACATAGTCAGTTTTAATGATAGTTTCTTCCAAACTTACCCGTATACATCAGTACCACCAGCGCTGGAAGTATATATGATTTCATGTCTGAGCCGTAAATTGCTGACTATGTTGTTATATGTGTGTCTGTTTGATCTATGCGCTCTGTTACAGTGTTAGTACCACAATCAACTTAAAAGTGCCAGCGGGTATATCAGATCCAGTTATGCCAGCGCCATCTTCTTGAACTAGAGATGGCAGCACCAAAGCGCGCGGTCAGATGACAATCGGTTCCAGATCAATGATTTTTCATACCGGAACCTAGCAAATTAAATGAGGCTGTAGTCGGGTTTTGAGCGTTGGAGGAGGGGGAGAGGGCGAGTGAACGAGAAAAATTGGCAGTCTTTTACACTTTTTTCTCTCTGGGAGTAAATAACATATAGATCTAATAAAGTTCGTGAAACACGCAGCGATGATCTAAGCAAATGTTGGGTCATGACTTCATCGGAAAAAGAATGTTGTTTTACGAATGTCTGGGAATACAATCCCTAAAAGGAGCCCCAGTCCTTCTTCCCCGTCATGCTCGCAAATCGAGGACGACCCATTATTGCTGAGTGACCTACCTTGATTGACCCCACATGAACATCAGTGAGTCACCTGTGTTAGTGTTCGTGAAACATAGACTGCAAACAAAACCTACATTTTGAAATAAGCAGAAAAGAAAAAAAACAAACAAACAAATATGGTCAGACAGACAGAATTCATTTATTTTGACCCATGAATGGTAAAGATATATAATTCATGTTACACAGGCCTATACATTTCCTAAACTGGACCAGGTCAGGAGACCCACTGCATGGTTCAACGGAGCCCAGGTCACGTACCTTTTGTACAAATTGTTTACAATAGGCAAGAACTGCCCACAAGAGGGCACTGGTGTCATTGGAGGGCTAGGGTTGTATATTCCCATTACTTTGCATGGTTTGCAACTTAATAACTTGAAAACTACAGCACATACAAATACCAAATTTCCGACAGTTAATCTACAGGCATAACTAAATATTTCATAAAAATCATAAAACCACAGCTACAAAAGTGACAGGTTTATTTAAGGTTGCTTTAACATACAAGCTAATGAGAATACACAGCTCTAGCCCTCCAAATGTTTGTGTTTTCAGTTGTGTATGGGGGCAAATACACACCTTAGAGCTAATTCATCTGACCTTTCCTATAGGCTTAAATGGTTGTACATGGTTAACGGTTTGTAGTATAGGTAGTGAATTCAGGTCAGTGCGACAAAAAGGCAGGTAAGTAAGCGAACATATGTCCAAAAAAGTAAAGATTACAGAAAAATCAAACAAACAATCAAAGAGCTAGGAGGTGCCGCTCGGTCCAAGTTTATGTTATAAATAATACACTTAAGTTTTCTCACATATTCAGCTATTGTATATACAAACAGGCTGTAACAGTTTGCAATAAACAGTTGACCTAATAACCATTTAAGAAGTAGTTTTTGACATATTTTGAATAACCTTGGAGACTATGGGTTGAAAGATTATCTGTTATATGTATTGGCATGCTATTTAGCACTTGAGGAGGCCAAATTTTAAACTCTGTTGGGCCAAGGTTGAATATGTAGTCTGTCAATCAAGAATCTTTCAGTATGTTGTCTTTTTTGCAGATGAGGACATTTGATGAGTGCATCAAGGACAGTGTTATTCCTCATTTTCACATGGAGAAAATACGGAGTTTTCGACTGAACATGTAAATAATACGGAAACAGAATTTTTAACATTGCAGGATATGTTACGATCACATGGTCGGCCTGACACAATAAGAAGTGCATATCGTTTGTGTTTGTTGTGGGGATATGGCAGCGGGGATTGAGGCTGAAGTCGAACCTGCGCCACGCCCGATGTCACGTGGATAATAATCTTTATTTCGTGTCGACTTGTACCAATAAAAAGCATTATTAAATAATCTTAGAATAAGCAGTTTATGATTGGATAATTCCCGTCACATGAGGCTTTACTATTAAGTGATGTTTGTTGGCCAGTTAACATTAACTGTCTGTGTGTGTGTGTGTGTGTGTGTGTGTGTGTGTGTGTGTGTGTGTGTGTGTGTGTGTGTGTGTGTGTGTGTGTGTGTGTGTGTGTGTGTGTGTGTGTGCGGGTGCCTCACAGTCGACTGCCACTGTCCAAGGAAAATGGCAAAGGCGGATGTCGACATTGGTTTTTCTGGTCGATATCCATAGCATGTCTCTCATTCTTTTATTTGAATAACTATTTTAGAATTCATCACTTTTTAACAGTAAAAAAAATCATGTCCTCATAAATTAATAAAATAATTATGGCTTTTTTCAGTAGAAAGAAATGCTGTGGATATCTACCTGCAACCGGAAAAACCAATGTCGACCTCTGTTTCATTGGTTGTTCGGGTCGATATCACAGCATGTCTATCTCCTGAAAGGTCCATAATTGTATATCAACGCAACAGCACTATTGTTCGACACTGAAGAATGGAAAAGAAGAAAAGAAATCGCATGTAGAGTATATGTACAATGAACCCGTAGATGTAACTATACACAGCCGGTCATCAGAAGCTGAAGAAGATCATGGGATCTGCTTTAACCCTGGTTTGACATAGATTGCACATAAAACAAGTAGGAGGGACCAAGCCATGCTTTGATTAACTTCTTAACCCTTTCAATGCCAAATGCCACTTTAGTCGAAGTGCTCTGAATATAAATAGCGACGACAGATTCATATTCCTTGTGAGAAGAGCTTTCGAATTTCAAGTCCCAACATTCCTGGTCTGAAATCAGTCATTCTTGTGGAGAAAATGTGCAGGTCAACAGCATTCCTCGGCACGCTTTTGGCGTGCCGAGGAATGCTGTTGACTCAGTCCAGAACTTGGCACTGAAAGAGTTAAAGTGGTCGACATGCGGGGATTCTTGAATATGAGGAGGCATGTCGAAAACTTTCGACAAGTCCATTAAAATCACACCTACATATTCATGGTTATCCAAAGCATATTTCCAGTCTTCAATAGTTTTAAACAGCAGATTTTAGTTTTGTTTAGACATATATATTTCACCTGGATTGCCAAGTAGTACAAAAACACAAAGTGAATGGCTCTCCAGACACAGAGAGACACACATCATATGTACAAAACACACAGGGCAAAACAATATCTGAGGACAAATACATTGATCAGTATACTAACATGATATTCCCCTCGTATCAACTCAAGATATAAACCGCCTTGTATCTATAACAAACTTTGGGACAGCATCAAAAATATCGAAGTTCTCGCTTGATACAATATTGTCATTACCGTGTGTCAGACAAGTGAGCACTATATCACCTGCTAAGTGAACAACTAGGTTTGGATTAACTCCTGGTGCCAAAATATTGCATACCGTTTTCAGTAAGGATACTCTATGGTATAAAAAGAGGGGGCATTCGAGGAAGAAATGGTATGTACTCTCATCAGGATATGACCAATTGCATGCAGCAGACGCAAGAATATTTAATCTGTGAAGATGAGAATTGAAACGACAACGATCCAGGCGTCGTTGTGCATGTAAGTAAGAAATTCTTTTATTGACAGTAAAGATCATGAATTACCTATTTGTCACAATGCATAAGATACAATACATAAAACAGTAAATATGTACAATAGCACCTATAAATAAGATGCTGTAAATAGTGGTCCTTATTCTAGAGCAAGTTTTCAAGTGAAACAACACTACGTGAGTTACATGTTTGCACCACAGATACAGTATGCACCAGCAAGATACTTTGCATGAAAGTACAAAGCTGCGTGCACAGTATTAAAACTCTTGTGAAAGGCACCATTTCGGTGGTATGTACCAGAGTACAGACATATGCCTATACACCATCACAAGGGTATGATACAAGTAAATGCATCTGTTTATGCAACTCCTTCCTAGCGTGTCCCATTTGCAGAGTCAAAATATTTAAACAAGAATTTTCCCAAAGAGAGCAATACACTTGGTTCTTTGGTAGACATAAGACTAATAAATTAATCACCCAGTGGCATTGAACTAAAGTTTCAAACTGTCTATTCTGCAAGTCAAATTTCATGAAGAATAAAGAATTTCACAGCAACGTTATTTATAAAGAATTCAAATTGAGAAACCCGATCGGAAAATTTGGTATTGTCTTGTGAATTTTCCAATATCATTTATTTGATATTCTGCATCAAATGTAAATCACAATATGTGGGCCTAACTACTCAATCGGTTAAAAAGGGATTTAGTGGCCATAAAACTACAATAAAAAATCATAAATTAAACACTTTTTGTGTAACCATTTCAATTCGGAGGAACATTCACATTTATATTGCCGGATAAAAATTAATGACTACATAGAGCCAAATTTGTTAGACCAAGATAGTTATGTTAACACAAGGAAATTATTACAAATGTAAGATTTTTGGATTAAAACACTTAATTCAGCTTTTCCTTTTGAACACAATGACAGAATTTTAGGCTTCGGTGATGTTCAGAATTTGGACTTTGCAACTCTTGATAGCAGTCACAAACTTTTTCATAATAATCAGTTTGGTATTCAAAGAAGAAATCACGGACAAAGAAAATCACGGAAAAACAGGAAATTTCGGGAAGTGGATACAAAAGACCTTGTGCAAAGTTTACTACAGGATTTCTCCAATGGCATTTATCAATTACATATAGCTCTTAAAGCATTGTCATTTCGAGACATAACAAGAATCAATGAATATATGGGTCTTACTGATTCAGGACACACATTTCAGCAACATTTTTGTGAAATTGTGTGTAGTGTGTTCACACAACAGCTATTCGGAAACTATATTCCAATACTAAAAAATTAAATCAAAACTTTTGCAGCATTCCTTTCAAACACAAAATTATTGATTCACTGAACATTCAATCCCTTTTCAAATTGAAATTCGTTCGTAACATGATTCCCAAGGAATGCAAAATAAAAGATCCCCCATTATTTCCTATAAATGTATGGCAACAATATTGGACAAAGTATTATGAATTACAAGAAATTTCTGGCTCCAATTACTCTTGAGGATATCACAGGGAATCAAAATTGTGATTGTATGTCTAACAGTAAATATTCTAATTTTGTTGATGCATAGCACAAACATGTACAGACGTATATACTTTAAACTCATTCTCTTCTGCAAAATGTATCAAAATTGACGCTTTTTTTTATCTTTCTGACCTTCTACCCCGTACCCCTTCTGCCCGTGTTTTACTTCAACCTGGAAATATTCGACATATTAAATGCAGAACTCAACGCATGGTAAGTTACTTTGTACCTGATGCCATCAAGCAATGGAACAATGTCCCGCCCGACATCAAAGACTCAATTTCTCTTCAAATCTTCAAATCGAAACTGAAACAAACCTTGCTCGGGGTAGAGATTGTTCCCTTCCTTACATATGCCACATACAACTGCGCCTTGGTTTCTCTAAGCTGAACTATGATCTTTATAAAGTTAACATATTACATCATCCAACTCGCCTGTGCACTCATCCCTGCGAAAATCCTATACACTTTTTCCTGTTCTGCCCACGCGTCTGTCGATTTAAAATGATCTTAGTGGTCACTGTCACCCCCGTTTTAGTTCCTGGTGTTCACGTGCATCCCCATTTATTTCGTGATATTGCGCATATAAAACCAGCCATATTGAGATAACTGACATGTTTGGTCTTCACTCTTGCTCATCCTATATAGTTTGCCAATATTTAGTAATTGTAAAGGATGTGTACCATTATAAAGTAGGCAGGTTGATGCAGGAACTTACACAGATCATACTGGTGAAGAAGGTATGCAATTACTCCCATACTTGATTCACAATTATGGTAAGAGTTTAAGATTCATTTGCCCATCTTCTTGTGTAATCATTCTTTTATAATTTACACTTGATATGCTTGGTGGACATTTCTCACACAGATATACAAGTATTTACACTTATGGATGTAACTTTATGAAGTGAAATTAGACCTGGGTGGTCGAGTCACCTATTCAATGAACAGTAAGGCAGGTAGTACATTGTGCTTACTTTATACATGTTATATGTATGTGATAAAAAAATTTGCAGCAGGCTGTTAGCTAAGATTTAAATTTTGGATGTCCAAAATGCTGATATTATTGCCAAATAATTGCACATTTCTTAAAGTGAATTGTTAAAGAATAGTTTTGTTTAGGTACATAGCTCAAAAACGAATTTTCTGATTTGGAAAAAAGGACCATCAATGGAAGGCTTGCAAGAGGGTGCACCTTTTAAACACTCACAATTTTTAAATCAGAGTTGCAGGACAGGTTTTGTTTTAAACTAGAATTAGAGGTCAAATTTGTACCCCCCCCCCCCGAATGTGGGTCAAATTTAGACAATCTTGTGAAAACTCTGGCATCTGCAAATCATCAATATTTCGTGGATCTTAATTAATTTTGGTGGGCTTGTGGAGGTTTAAATCTTAATTGCGATACAAGTCTCAAAAATTATTCAGGTTGACATAACAAATTCGTTTACCGATATCTATACAGACCATGTCATGCTTCATTAATTTCTGCAATATGTATAACTAGGCACCAAATAGCTGTCAGGACTTTATAAATAGATTTACGAAAATCAAGATCAGGTTTGATGTTGGTAGTGCCACATATATTATGTAATTAGTAGGCAAAATTCTTGAGAACCCTCCATTGTTTTTCATTTGTGGTGGATCTACATGAAAGTAAGTGCGACTGTAGCTGAAGTCAAAATCATCATTGGTTGTGATACTAGTCATGTCCCATTATCCAGATGGTCATGTCAGCAGGTAGGGTCGATGCCTTGAATTTGAATTAACCCATGTATGTGGCAGCAGCACTGGTCCCTTGGGCTTCTGATTTACTCGCAACTCTTTGGCCAGTGATCTTACTTTAACAACATGGACACCCATTTTAAGTCCGTTGAGGCATCTACTATATACATGCAGGCGTCACGGTGAAGTCTATAAAAGCTGTATAACCAATAAAATACCCATCTCAAAAAATCAAATCTCTCAGAAACATTGACAGAAAGCCTATGTTAGCTATAAAGGAGCTATCGTTTTTATAAACAGAAAGGAAAATAATATGGGAGTGGTTTCCATGGGTGATATGAACTCATAGGCATTAATATTCTTACCAATCCTTGTGAATGGGTGTGTATTTTTTATAAACGGGGTAACTACTTGAAATTCCCCATTTTCAGCTGCCATTGGCTACAAATGCTGTTAATTATGTATTATCAATTTACATAATGATTATAAATGGTATTCCTGGTCAACAAACAAAAAGCCTATATTAGCTATAGAGGGGCTTTTCGATCAAGAAAATTTGGAAAAAATTACATTTAAAGTGTTTTCATGGGTTATATGAGCTGTAGGCTATATTATTACCAAACCTAGTGAACAGGTGTGTATGTATATAAATAGGGTCATTACTTGATATTCCCTATTTTTAGCTGCCATTGGTAAATGAATACTGTAAATTATGCATTATAAATGGTAATGAATACTGCAAATTACACATTATAATGTTATTTCTCGTGTGTGCATGTGTCAATAACAACATGAAATTAGCAAATGTGAGTGGATATCTGGTATACAAACCAGGTTAAACATTTTATTTGTTTTCTTAATACGCATATCACAAGCAAAATTCCATTTTGCATACAGCAGATCCATTGTATCACTCAAAAAAGGTACATACTACCAGTACCTCATGTACATCTTGAATAGAGTGTCCTAGATTAATTTAATGTAATCTTTGAAACTATCTAAAACATGTTTAACTGAATATTCATGTGACAATATCAAGAGCCATACTATGCAGTTTAGCAGAATGGTGATACACACATACTTTAAAGTCAGAAGAAATCTTACACCATATCACAGATTTGTAATAAAAACAAAGGATCTCCACAAAGGGGAAAGTGCAACACCCCAAACTGCAATAAAAAACTTGTGTTTACAGCCATGGACCTTTCAGCCACATGTTTAAGGTGATCTGCCTCTGCCAGTGAAGAATAAGTCCACACAATCACTTCCTTCCTTCACGCGAATTGTTACTCTTCCAGGGTCACAATTCGCATGATTTAAAAATACATGCACAAAGTGATATACAGTTACATACAGGTGAACTATGACCATGTTGTTCTGTCCCTGGTTCTGAGCAAATAATTTAGAATTTGAGTACATGTATACCAATTGTCATTTAAACACAAATATGTGCACAGTCACTCCAGGGAGAGTTCAGTACAGCAGAATGCCTTGAGCACTAGCTTTTAAACAAAGAAAATTGCAGAATCCTCAAAAAATATGATGTTCACTGAATGCATCAACTCTTTCTCACAGAACATAAATAACATTTGTTGACTTTACACATCTTAGTATTGCTGGTTATCAGCATAAACCATCACCTTTCAAACAATGTAGACATTTGGATCAATACTTTTCAGATCATCAAGCCACAAAAATGACAATGAAGTGTCACCTGTTGGTGTGGCACTGCAGGTAACTTGCCCCTGGTGTCCATCGGTGGTGGAGACACCTGGGGGATAAAGAAAACCTGCTTCATACATTGGTTGAAAACGTCATGTGACACAGGAAGCAGGTGCTGCCACCTAGCAAAAAAGTGTATGTGCCTTGCCCTGTTCTCATGAAGCATCAAATTACCTTAAACATGAAAAGTGGTCGTCTGTACAGAATGACACAGGGCTTTATGATGACTTTTTATTGCCAAATTCACAAATCAATAACTGAATGTATGGTACAGGGTCATTCTGAATGATATATATTTTTACTGCTGACTTCACAAGTCAATAAATGAATCTATGGCACAAGATCATTGGCAGTGATGTCCTTTTATTGCCAATTGTACAAGTCAAAAAGGAATCTATATCACACAAAATAGTCTGTTTTAAATTCGGATGAATTTTCTGTGTAATGCAGCAAGTCCTATATTGTAAGTTATTGATACACGTATAATTAAATTTAAGTCAAATAAAATGCCTCTGAAAGTTAACTTTACAGTGCCTGCAACATTAATGCAAATATGGAAGCAGCCCCTTATTCCACTTGCTCTAAATAGAGCTCTCTAAATGTTTTAAAAAATAATAAAAGCACGCAATATGCCTTTCTGTCCAATCTGCACCTCTGCCTTCCCCCCTCCAATAATTACAAAATGATAATTGTGACCCATATATTCATCATTTTTGCACAGAAAGTGTATAGTAAAAGCTGTCTTGAGAGATGCATGTGCCTATCTTGAATTTAGGCCACCTGTATGAGATAGGCCTACTTACCATATTACTTTTTAATCCTAAATAAATCTCTACCTTGAAAGACCAGTCATGTGACTAATCACCTGACCACCTGTGCAAGATACATTGCTTAGAACTGATCACATTATTTATAGCTCCTTTGGCAGATAACAAGGTGGCTATTCCCATGGATACTTTTTGAAGACAGGCATGGTTTTTAATCATGTCTGGAAGAGCAAGCAAGCTTTTGGTAGTTTTAACATTAAATACAAATTACAAAAATTTCTTGCATAAATTATCCAAATGAGGATATAATTTGTAATTTTCACAACTGTATGTAATAACTGGTGAATCCAAAGTAATAAATAATTCTGTTTGCAGATCAACAGGTCAATGCCAATCTCCCTACATTTCAAGTAATAGGGCTATACGTAGCCCTAGATGCCTGTTTGATAATGTACTTTGGCTCTTATTAAAGTCATCTGTACAGCTAAATGATATACCAAGGTACTTAAATTCTCGAACAAATAATACAGCACAAACATTCATTATGTTTACTACTTTCAAACATCAGAACTTTCATCTTACTACAATTAACTTTAAGTTTCCATTTCTTACCATAATCCTCTAAGACAACTGGTCCTTTCTATAAATCATGGCTAGTATTAGCCAGAATAACAGTGTCATCTGCATACATTCATGTAAGCACTTTAAATAAGTCTTTGAATTCATGATCACCACAGTCTAGGAAGTTGCAGCTATTCTGTAGTAGACCTTCTTCCTTATCATTAACATTGCAAAGAGCAGTGGCAACAGATTTTAACCTTGCCTCACACCTCTAAAACTAATGAAAAATTCATTAATTTCACCATGTACTATCATACCAGACTTAATAATATCATACATGTACATATTAACTATGTCTTTGAGGACTTTACCTTCAACACTAAATTCTCTCAACTAACACGATATGCCTTCATATATTTTTACATTTATACTTTGTGATTTCATATTCACACAGGACCAACTTACAAAGTGACAAACTGTGACCTTCATGCATATAATATCTCTTTGTACTTATTTTTTTTCCTTTTGTATATTTTGGATTTACATGTATTTTCATCAAGCTATCGCCTTATCGGTACAGTAAATTTTTTATACATCAACATATGGGTATTAGGTATACACTGTTTCCACTTTTTGGAAACATTTTGCTGGTGACCCTTAAGCTACATGATGACCTTGCAGTCTCTTTATGAAGAGCAGCTCTGAGATAAACCCACTTAACACCAGGGTCCTCCTTAGTCTGCATGCATAAACCTATAGTGTTGTGTATGTGCATAAACGACTGAAGTGTTAATACACAAATACTTTCAGGAATAAAGGAATCATATTCGTTCCAATAAGGGCACCCCCATGTGTCCTATGAACCATACTCATTCCAATACAGACCTCCAAAGGACGGCCTTGGAAGCTGAATGACCAGACCAAAAATTCCACATTTAATGATCTTGTTAACAGTATTTCACTTATAATTCCAATTACAGTACATGCTGGGTACATACTGCAGGTTTATAACACTTAAATTCTGCAGATGCCCCTGATGCTTATAGTGAAAAATTCATGTAGAGTAGAAACTCGTTATAATGACACCATCTGCTCCGTCAGAAATGTGTCAGATAACTGAATATGTCAGATAAATGAGTCAAATAACAAAGAAAATAAACGTTTTTCCATGAGTATTTGTTCCATATTTTGAATATGTTGGATATCTGATTGTCGTTATAACGAGGTTTTACTGTACTGTATTTTGCTTTTTTGCATTCTCTGTGACCATATTAAGAGAATGTGAAAACTTTGTGAAGTGTGATCATGACAATACTATTAATTTTATGTAACCTTAAGTTGAAAATACAAATATATTTTACCTGCAAAACAGTCTACAAGCAACACATATATTATGACTATGGTCCAACATCTGGGCAAATAGTAGCAAAACAACACCACCTTATAATGTTTTTAAGTTCTAAATGTAACAAAAACACAGTAGATGCTTCTAAGACCTCCCCAAACCATGGTAAAATATAGATCTCTCCAAATGTGTCAACCCCCAAAGATGTGTGACCGGGAGGTTCTTGCAAAAAGTGCATGATAATAAAGAAAAATTGTCAATTTTGCTTCAAAATCCCTGTCATTTTAAAAACTTTTTGAGCCTCTAAAACGGGAGACTCCTGGTGAAAATGGGAGAGTTGACAGCTATGTCTCTTATGTACCATCAATGCAGCTTTATAAGTCAAAAAAGTGATGTTGATATAATACATTGAAACCTGTTTTGAGAGACCACTGTGTTGAAAGACCACCTGCCTTTTCAGACCATGTTTTCTATGTCCCTTATGCTATCTTTCCCATGTTATACCTTCATTGAGAGACCACCTGCCTTACGTGACCATTTTTGGCTTGCTCTAGGGGTGGTCTCTCAAAACAGGTTTCACTGTAATTGTGTGCAAGCTCCTTTACATAATGTTAATCTCTTTGTCCCTGGCATGCAAATCATGTACTTCAAGGCATCAATTTGCACACTAACACATGAAATAAAAATCCTTAAAAGCTCTTTAACTTCATATCCTCAAGGCCTTGAAATTCACTGTTGGTTGTTGAGGGTCCTTGGAAAAATATTTTGAAGTTAATACTTTGCTCAAATACACAAATGTTTCCTTTTCCAAACTTCTACTGATACTACAACCACATGTGAAAGTACCACAGGTACTGGAATTTTGGATATTTTACCCAGGAAAGTCCTAAAAGAAAAATCCTTGAAATGCACAGTTGCCAGCATAAGTGATAAGAACATTTAATTGGCAGTGAAGTGTTTGTGGTTTTCCTTCAGGTTCCAGCATTACCATATGAGAGCAGAGACAACTAGAAAAAAGATCTGCTACAAAGCAAATCTGTCTTTGTGCCTCCAAAATTTGCATGAATTCTAATGTTCATTGCATGCACCTACAGCTGAAACCTACAAATTGAAGTTGAAATGGCATTTCTTCCTACAATAGTTTTGAAGATATTCAATATTTAAACTTTCAAAGTGCCCCTAATTAGCATTAATAAAAATTCTAAAACTGTTATTTGCGGTTCATTGGATGCACCTACAGCACAAACCTATAAATAGAGGTTGGAATGGCACCTATATGTACAATAGTTTTCCAGACATTCAACATTTTTTAAACTTTGTAAAGGCCATAATTAGCATAAATTACAATTTGACAACTTATGTCTGTGGTTCATTGGATGCACTGAGAGCAGTTTGTCTTAGGTAGTTTGAGTTAAGTTGTAGTTGGCATTGCGAGAGTTAAGCAACCACAGACGTGTCAGCAGCATGGTAAGACCTCGCTGTCAGCCCTGAATAATTTCAATATGTTGGTACTTTGTAGAAATTCTTTCAAATTGGTACATAAATATCTGATTGTGTAAATATGATAAATTCTGCTTGTCCAAGTGACCTGCTGAATGAGTGCCACATCTGAGGCTGAATGTCACTTCCTTCAATTTGCTTTTTATTGCAAACAAAGCATATTTGGAACATGAACTGTACACAAGGTCTGTGATGACAGCATGTCTTGGGGACACAAGTTTGGTAAGAGGGTGGGTAAGGGGTTTCCCCTTACTGGCTTACTGGGGCTTTTTATTTACCGTACTGGCATACTGGAAGCCCTCTTATTTTGCGCACTTCATACTATCAAAAATTTTGAGAGATTTTTATTTTCCGTACTGCGTACTGCAGAAAAATAATAACCTGTACCAGCGTACTGAACCACCCCCACCCCCCTTTTCTGGTAATGGTAATGGACTCTGCAAGTGGAACTGAACCTTGCCAAAAATGATGTTGAAAGTTCCAGACCAGTTTTGTGGAGTCCATAAATTGTCACCTTCCATACTACAAGCTGATGGCACTGTGCTGCATGTTTTTATGCCAGCCCTCACTCTGGCATAGCAACCAGAAATAAGACTGTCCATGCAGAGTTAAGTCTCCCTTAAATTGCGCAATTTGTATACAATTGATGTGTTCTTCACCTTCATCAATTTAACCCTTTCCCCCTTGAATTGACACTTGAGTCAACAACTTTCCTTGGCATGAGTTGGGTACTCAGTGCCCAACTGATGCCATGGAAAGTTGTTGACCTGGGGCATGTGATCTTGATAGGGTTCATCTTCAATTCTCAGTCAAAATTGTTTTTCATTACTGCTGAAATTAGTTGAAAACACTGAAGCAAGCGACATTTGACCACCAGCCGGTTTTGGCTGGTTTGAGCGGGAAAGGGTTAAATAAGTGCAGTGAGCATCATTTAGGTCAAAGAGTATCTTCAAATTAATGTTAAAATGTATATTAAAGAATACAAATGTTTGGCCTTACATATAGAGCCACATAGTAAAAAAATACTCCTGTTACAGAAAAGAGCATTTATTTTGTTTAAATGTGGATACAAAAATAGGGGACAAGTCTTAGTAATCTTTACACTACGTACACATGTGTATCACTTTCAAAACATGCTCGTCACCCAAGCAGACCAAGTGTGGTGATCTTAACTTGTCCACTTGGGAAGCTTATTTTGCTCAGCAGCCAAGTCATATGCCCAGCAAAATACATGTACGATGATGGAAGTATCACATCTGATCAGGGTAAGCAGGCTCTATCAGATGGCATGTGGCATGTGTATGTTACACACGCAGCGTGAGACATGTGTCAACTGTGGGGTGATGATCCTGAATTAAATATCATGGGCTGTCCTAATAAAATGGCCTTGTAGAAATGTTGATTTGAAACAAACCTTGGAAATAGATAGGGAGGGAGAGTTCACAATATTGTGTGCCAGTGTGCTTGGAAATAGGTAGGAAGGAGTAGTTCACAACATCGTTTTACAGTGTCCTTTGAAACTTGTAGGGAGGGGGGGGGGAGTTCACAACATTGTGTTGCAGTGTCCTTGGGAATGGGTAGGGAGAGGCAGTTTACAACATTGTGTTACAGTGTCCTTGTGAATGAGTAGGGAGGGGATTCACAAAATTGTGTTCCAGTGTCTCTGTCCCCCATGTGGCACCTCTGTTTGTTATTGTGACAAGTACATGTATATGTGGCCTGCAGGGATGGCTTTGTACATCCCATGTCTCACTTGCAACTTTGAGACATTTTTTCTTTTGCCATTACATAAGATTGCAATTTCTGTTGAATATTGTATGTGTTTCATCTGACTGTCTGTAGTGAAAATGATATTACAGAATGCAATTAGAATGCAGTTTTATTCAATATATCAAATATCATCTGAATATCTATTATCTTTTTGAATATCTGTAGCTAAACATAGATACTACAGAGCCATGGAATACTTAGAATACTATTCAGCAGTGCTGTTGTGAGGTATTTATATTTATAGTCTGATTATAATGCCAGTAGATGTGTGTGTATATGTGTGTCAATTATTGTAAATGCTTGCATTGATAACCATATATGGTCAACAAGTAAGTAAGGATTGACCTTGACAATTACTATGACTACTACTACGCAGAGGAGTAAGAGATCTTGAGTCACTGCTCTTGA
Source organism: Hermodice carunculata (assembly GCA_964020975.1). Lineage (NCBI taxonomy): Eukaryota > Metazoa > Annelida > Polychaeta > Eunicida > Amphinomidae > Hermodice > Hermodice carunculata. The sequence goes on from OZ026623.1 coordinate 73,370,692, forward strand.
GTCACTGATCTTTAGTCACTGATCTTAAGTCACTGATCTTTAGTCACTGACATTCTTTTCTAGTGGTATGGGAAAATAAGAGCTTTCAAGTAGTTGACTTGCTCGGCATGAAACCAGTGGTTTTTGCAATGCCTGCCAAGCCTTGCATTGGCTACAAGGCATGCTGCAGCATGACTTGTCAGCAATGCAAAAACCACTGACCCAAATCCCTTGACCACTATTCTGTGGAAAGAGGTGATCACAAATTATTCAAACAGAAGCAACAGTGCCACATCCTTGTTTAGTTCTCAATTGAAAAAAAAAGTACTTCAATTCAATATTTCCATGCTCAATATCTAATCCAGTCACTGTTTATGTCTACACTTGTAACCTAATTAATCATTATTTTCATGTGTGATTAAAAAAAATGAAAATTCAGGGCTTCACCAGCCAAATGAATTTATCACTGTATCAGGAGGAAACCACAAAGCATCTCTTGTAGCTTTACTTCCCGCACACAGGTTGACATCAGTACTAGTATGTGTCAATCAGTAGAAATTCAGTTAGTACACAAACAATATAGACAAGTATTATACATGTACCTGCATTAAAAGTGACATAAATCTATGCATTATACAGCCAACAAAAGGCATTTTGCAGGAGAACACATCCATCTCAAGACAGAGAAGTGGTGGCACAAAGTGATATAAACATTTCAAATCTTTAAACCAACACCCTTTAAAAACTAATGTTACACCTGTATATAAAATATGTATGTGATGACACTGTGAAATGTAAAACTAGAGTATATATGTTGTAGGAATGTTGAAATTTATACACTTCAACCGATTGGTGCTTTTTTTTGGGGGGGGGGGGGGTGCACATGAAGTTGAGACCTTCCCCCATTTTGGCTTTGTTCTCATAAATTGTTTATCTGAACATAACAAATATTTCAAAAAGATGAAATCTTGTTGAGAGTTAGTTGAGATTTTTGGACTACACATGGTTGTGTTTGTACTTTTCCAACTACAAGTGCATGTACTTGAGCATTAATATATGTAATACTATACAAACTTTCCTAAAATGATTTGGTACGTTTTCCATCATAGACCAAACAGAATTCTTCCTCATACATTAAGCATATGTATTGTTTCAAAATTGCATATCATTAAAATAACATTTCAGACCTACATATAGAGTATGTGTCAGTCCCCAAATGTTATTAATTGGGAGATCCAGGTAAAAAGTGCATAAACAGAGGTAAAAAGTGCACACAAACAAAGAAAATGGACCATTTCCCTCAAAATTGCCTCATTTTAACAACTTTTGAAGTCTCTGAAGTGGAAGACTCCTGTCAAAATCATGAGGGTTGACAGGTTGGACCTTTAGACTGTTGCTCTAACTTTCTGCCATTGTACAATCAATGTTAATGAGGGGTTACAGTATCACATCTGTCAATTTGCTGGTGCCACCTAGTGGAAAACTTACACATCAATTCCCATCAGCCTTCAGTGATATGTGCTGTATTTGGCATTCTCCAGATGACACAGTTAATGCTTTAGTGGTTCGTATACATTCCCTGTGGTGCTGCTGGGTGGAGCTTTCTCAGGCACAGAGGTGTCATATCCAGGGTTATAAGCATTGTTATCATAAGCTGGTGGACCAGCAGCTGCAAGGACAAAATGAACAAAACTGCAGCAAAAATGTGCACACCATAAAAAAAGGGTAGAAGGTGAGAACAATCCAACACATCCGGGAAAGAAAAATTTTCCAAAATCCGCTGGGCTAGTTGCTTGCATAGACAGACTCAGTGAGGACACACAGCGCTGAGTCTGTTCAACTTCACTGGAGGGGAAAAGGTCAGTTTGCAGGCAACAGGACCAGTGGATATTGAAACCCCCTGGGCCTCTTGGAACAAAAAGTCACCCTTGAAATTATTAGCCAATGAATGTTAATATTTTAACTCATTCCACCCTGATAGAAGACCAAGTCAACAGCTTTCCTTGGTGCGCACTGGGCATAATGGGCCCAGAGCATGCCAAGGAAAACTGTTGACCATGGGCACATAATTTAGAATGATCTTACATACAAGTTTCATAAAAAAATTTGAGAAATAATCCCTAAATTAGTAAAATAGAATTAGCACAACATTTTGATATTGGCGGGGAAAAGCGTCATTAGAGTGGAATGAGTTAATCCAGTCTTCATGATAGATTACAGCAGTCTATGCGTTCAAATTGAGACCAATGCAATTGCAATAACAAAAATAATAATAATATTAATAATAATAATAATAGTAATCCTGTGGCTCTGCACTTTTCTGCCGTGCCCCTGTGTGACCAAATCAGTCACTGACTGCCGTAGTTTTTCCGCAAAAATTTAAGATTGCCAAAGCTCTGCCTTTACACAAAAAAGATGATGCCATGATATTGGATAATTACAGGCCAATTTCTTTACTGCCTCCTTCATCAAAGGTTTTGGAAAAGTTGTTTATAAACAAATTTATGATTACTTTGTATCCAAAAAGTTGTTTTATAAAAGTCAACATGGCTTTAAAAGTTCTCATTCTACAGAGACTGCTGCTTTAGAATTCTTCGACAAGATTCTTAAATTTTTAGATTCTGGAAAATTATCAATCAGTATCTTTTAGACCTGTCCAAGGCCTTTGACACTTTACACCACCAAATGCTGTTCCACATGAATTTTTTTCCTCAATTTGAGTGTGCATCAGATGTGAGTGGGCAACCAAAAGACCTTGACCAGGGAAACAACTCTCCTTGTCAGATTAATAAACGAGTATAAGCAAATACAAGACATTAGAGTCAAGATTTAATTTGTATAGCCCAGTTGGCTCATGTGTATTTTCGGAATTATGATATTTCTTTTAAATCATTAGAAATTGACTTTCATTTTTTCTGTCTCTTTTACCTGAACAAAGAGACCTAGTTCTCAAAACAATTGGACCTCGTGCAAAAGGGGCTAGGTTGGCATTACAGCATGCAGAAAGTAGGGCTAACATGTCTTAACTTCTCACCTGGTGTGGTCTGCCCAGCAGGATAGGGAGCTGGCCCTCCAGGGTAGGTAGTTGGTCCACCAGGGTACACAACAGGCCCTACATTATAATAGCCTGGAGCCCCCTGTGTCACAGGATAGTTGGCTGCTGGCTGCTGCATCACCATGCCAGTGGCGGGGTATGCGGCCTGAGGGCTTATTGTTGTGGTTGTGGTTGTAACTGTATTCCCTGAAATTTACATGGTTTGCAAATTTTGGAACACATACATGCAGAAAATTGTTGCAATTGCATCTATATAGATTACTTTATGGGGGTTTTTTTAAGAAAAAGTGGTATATTTTTAAACAAACATGCAGACAAACATGGAAATACAGTTGTGCATAAAACATATATTATGATTTGCACAATTAACATTGGAAAATGAATTCACATGACAATACAGTATGTTCTCCACCACCACCACCACTCCCCTCCCCCACCCACTTAATGTTTTACCATAACTTCAAGAGTAATGGTAAATAATTGGAATGAGAATTGTAGATCCCTCTCAAGATAACATGTTCCAAGTCAACTGCTTTCCTTGGCAACAGTTCAGCACTGAGCTCAGAAAATGAATCACACACTCCCCTGTCTTAACGTCTAGGAGTACCCAGAAGCGGCTCTATCAGACTATGCAAATTAAAAATAATTGGCCAAGCAACTTGGAAGAGATATTTGAAGATTTTACCCAACAAAAGGGCTGTGTTGTGATAAAATTATGCCCACCCCATACTTTTTTCTTGGTCATGTTTTTTGTCCAGTGATCAAACTTGGAGATAAAGTCCATGTACATTCCCAATAAGTCTGAAGAGGATCCAACTTATGATTTGGGAAAGAAGTGAAAAGGCACAAAAAAACTTAAACAAGAGGGCTGTGTGACCAGCCCATGCTCAGCTGACGTAGAGATTCGTCACACTTGTGGCTCTGTGAACTTGGGATAGGACCAAGGTCACCCATTTCCTGAGTAAGTTTGAACTCTATGGAAGAACACTAACATGTGCAACATCAAAGTCCTGGCAGTTCAAGTAGTTCCCAAGTTATAGTGAAGAGCAAAATTGATGTATGTTGCACTGTGACCTCAGAAATGAGGTCAATGTCGACCTTCTTAGAGAAACATTAACACATGTGCAACATCAAGGCCCTAACTCAATACAGTTCTCCTTATCAAGTGAAGACTAAATTTCATGTCAGTTGTCCTGTGACCTTGGGAATAAGGTCAAGGTCACTCATGTATTGTCAGAGTGTCTCAAAAAGAATCATAACCTTGTACAATATCAAAGTCTAGGCTCAAATAGTTCTCGAGTTATCATCTGTCAAGTTAAATTCACCTAAGTGACCCTGTGACCTTAAGAATGAGGTCAAGGTCACCCATGTACAGTGCAACTCCTGCTGTCGTGCCCTCAGGTGCAATTTTAAATCAATTGACCAAGTAGTATTGGAGAAGATTAAAAAAATGGCCCAAAAAATGAACACAAAAAATCATAAAAAATCCAGAAATCACTAAACTAGGACCATGGTAAAGGTAAAGTCTTGTAGACACCCACTTAAGGTATATCCCCACCAACTTTTTTAAAAATCTGGCAAGCGGTTTTGGAGAAAAAGTCAAAAAGGTTCCTTACCATTGCAAGCCTCATTGACTTACATAGTAATCAACAGGAATGTGAACATTTACCGGTAAGTACCCACACTGAAAAATTCATTAAAAAATCAGGACTCTAGAGCAACACCACCTAATGTACATGTACAGCTTTCTTTGACCCTTCCACAAGGTATATTTCCACCAAGTTTCAGCATGATCTGAATTGTGCTTTTGAGTAGATGTCCAAATTAGCAATGATTTGCCCCCCTATTAAACCAAAAAGTCATAAAAATCCAAAAATCACTGGAGTATGGTCTATTGCTCAAAATAGGTAGACACTTATCAAAGGCACATCCCTGTTTTGCCAAAATTATTTAAGTTAAACCATTACAAAAAAGTCCCATGTTAAAGTTTCCAATTAAAACTTTTTAAAGACTTAAAAAAATCATCAAAAATCCAAAAATCAGTGGAACATGACCATTCGCACAAACTGGTTGGAAGCCCACCCAAGGTACATTACCACCAAGTTTAAAGTAAATCTGACTGATAGTTTTTGCGGAGAAGTCCGAACTGTGAATTAGCATTAGAGTGCTCACTGACTCCCATAGTAATCAACAGAAAAGGTGCATCTGCCCAAATTGAAGAAATCATTTAAAATCAGGAATCCAAAGCAGTCCCGCCTACTGAGCACCTTTGTTTGACCCTTTCACAAGGAACATATCCACCAAGTTTCAGCTTAATCTGAGTGACGGTTCTGGAGAAGAAGTCAAAAATAGCAAAAACACACAAAAATTCATAAAAAGTAGAAAAAAAATCGCAGCGCCACCTGGTGAACAAATTAAGAACAAGGAGTCCTGGGGAGTGTCCCTGTGGGATATCAAAGCAATTGGGTGAGCGGTTTTGGAGAAGCTTTTTTAAGATTTGCCCCAAAAAGTATAAAAAAATTCACAAAGAATCCAAAATTCCATGGAACGTGACCATTTGAACAAACTTGGTAGAGATCCACTTAAGACATATCCCCACCAAGTTTGAAGTGAATCTGACTGACGGTTTTGGAGAAGAAGTTGAAAATATGAATTGTGGATGGACAACGGACGTCTCTACTGTGATACCCTTATGCAGAAAAACATGACTCATATTCATAAATATCAAACATAACAATGACAGCAAAGAGATTCCAGAGTTACCAAAGCATCAACATTCATCTTCCAATACCAATGTGAACGGACGACGGACCATAAGATAAGCTCAGCTGACTGACAAGTCAGCTGAGCTAAAAATCACTGGAGCATCACCATTTGAACAAACCTGGTAGCGACCTATCCAAGGTACATTGCCACCAAGTTTGAAGTGAATGTGGCTGACGGTTTTGGAAAAGTCGAAAATGTGAATTAGCATTAGAGTGTCCATTATTTTACAGGCTACATACTAATCAATAGGGAAGGTGTATTAAACAATAAGTACCTGAATTTAAAGTATCGCTAAAGATCATGACCAGTTGAACAAACTTGGTACAGACCCAGCCAAGGTACATTCCCACCAAGTTTGAGGTGAATCTGGCCAGTGGTTTTGGAGAAGTAGAAAATGTGAACTGTGGATGCAGACAGACAAACAGACGAGGGATGGATGGACAACAGATGCCTTACCTCTACATCACCTCAGCTGACTGAAAAGTCAGCTGATCTAAAAATTAATTTTAAACAATTACAGTGGTACCTGTTGAACAAATTAAGGTCTAGGGGTCCCCAAAAGTGTCAATGTGGAATTTTGAAGTAAATTGCACAGCAGTTTTTGGACTCTTTTCAGATGTAAAAAAAAAAAAAACAAACAAACAAAAAAAAAAATGATTTAATTTCTAAATTATTAAAAAATCAATGGAGAGTGAACTTGGTAGAGATGCATCCAAGGTACATTCCCACCAAACGAAAACGCCTGAGTCTATGGTGAGGACTGAGAACAGGAGTCACAGCTGTCACTGACTGAGAAATCAGCAGAGGGATCTTGCTGGCATATTCAAAGAAGTCCAGAGCCCTCAGGATTGCCAGCTGCTCTGTCTGAAGAGAAAGGGCAGAAGGCAAAACCGATACTGAAGTGGAGGCTTCAAAGGTTGCACCTGGGTCACGGAGGGGGCAACCACTGGATAAACCAAGGGCTCACTCAGGGCGGAAAAAACAACCAGATCTGGGTGCCTTCCTCTAAGGTCCAGCATGCCTGCACTTATGAAGCGAGCTCTCGGATCTGGTAGCTTGGGAGGTCTGTCCAGCTTCGGTGTTCCAGGACGCTTGGACTTGCGATCCGAGCACTCGGACTGGCCAAGTTTCCAGGATGCCTGGACAGGAACAGGTACAATGTAGGTTTCCACTCAGGCTTCACTGACTTGCACTGTTTGGACTCCAGGACTCTGAGCAAGAGGACAAAGATCTAGGAAGATCCAACTTGCGCTTAGCCTGCTTCTTCAGGTGAGAATCCAAGGTGGTGGGCTAGGGGGAGGAAATCAGTTGCTGGATCATATCCATGGCATCTCCTAGCTCCTGGCTGACATCTTCAAGACTGACAAGAGTCCTGGATTAGACTTGGCCAAGGATCGAGCGACGGTCATCACATAGGTGGTGCTGAGAGCTCAAGATCTCCATGAGGTGATCTCTTGCTACCCAACTTGTGACTATACTAACCCCTCCCTCAATGCCCCCGAGGGGGTTTGGGGTGAGGTGGCAGTGACCACTTGGGCATGTGTCCGAGCTGTGTGGGTTCGCTTCCTGAAGCATTATCTCATACAGTGATGGTCAACAAAAGTTCACAGAGCTCCCAGCTTGAATGATCAAGCCAGTAATGGCGCCCAAAAGAGGAAGAACGATCGGGGAGCATGCACACTAGATGTCACCACCGGATCCATAGAAACCAAGAGATGGCACCATGGTACTGTCAGGTTTTGGGAACAATCAAGTGAGCAAACTCAATTAGATTGTCTTGGATATTATGCCGCAACACACAGGTCTTGGTAATGGGGGTAGAGAGGTAATACTACATAACTATGATCTCCATCTACAATTCCACAATCGTGGAGAATCAGCATGCTTAAAAATAGAATTCCCCTTATCCTAGCTGAATAACGTAGAAAAGCTATTAGCGAAAGAGAATGAGTTCAGTGACTGGGTTTTCACCTGTACTGATGATCTGCCCAGCCGTGCGTCCTCTGAAGTGCGGACAGGTGGAACAAAAACAGCAGATAATCACGGAGACAACGATGATAAACACGATGATCCCAAAGACTCCTCCCAAAATAGGGCCCCTACAACAGCAAAATACATACATATTAATGCATAAATGTGAGGTAGACCATATAAATGTGTGTGCATGTGTGTGTATATACATGAATATATATATATGTATATATATATATATATGTATATATATAATATATACACATTATCTAAGTACTAATTTGAAGAGGGAGGAGGTCTTGGAAATAGCTGTGTATGCATTTGACAATACTGAGAATTTTGAATGACCCCCCCCCAATATATGTGGGAAGATTCTGTCAAAAGTAGGGCTATTAATGGCTTGATACTTACACATTTATTGTTCCACCATAATATCTACAGCAGTATTTGTTGTAACTGCTACCGCAGCAGTAAATTTCATCGCTGCTGTCATAGGATCTTGGACAGGAGAACCCTTGCCGGTATGTCCCATAGCTAGTATAATGTGATGGGCAGTAGCCGCTGGAAGCTGGACTGACCACTGTAAAATGTAAAATCATGCAGCACAGGAGACATTTTCCCTTCTTTTATGTCAAAAGGACTCATTCTATGTACTCAGCAAGGTCACTTCACAGACAAAAAAACTATGTCAAAACCAGAAAAAGCAGGGCTAATGCTTGGATCCACTTACAGTCACCATGGAATCCCTATTCCTGCAGTGGTCCTCCTCCTGTAAGGCCCGCACCCTGACAAGAGGCTATACCTTCTTTTGGACCACTTCTCCATGCAGGAACTATGATATCTAGATCTGTGTGTGACTCCACACACATATTCTCTCTCTCTCTCTCTCTCTCTCTCTCTCTCTCTCTCTCTCTCTCTCTCTCTCTCTCTCTCTCTCTCTCTCTCTCTCTCTCTCTCTCTCTCTCTCTCTCTCTCTCTCTCTCTCTCTCTCTCTCTCTCTCTCTCTCTCTCTCTCTCTCTCTCTCTCTCTCTCTCTCTCTCTCTCTCTCTCTCTGTCCTTGCATGTGTGACATAAAGTGTAGTTATTACAACACTGCACATTTTTTTTAATTTACATGTAGCCTCTACAGGTCAAAGATCAAGGTCATTTGGATTTTTGAAATTGTCATCTAGTCTCATTTACAACTTTTGAAGGCACACAGACAGATTTGTTTTGAAGCAAATCTTCTTTTCTAGTCTTTCTTGCACTTTGATTAAATAGGTCCTTTGCACTTGCTATCAACTGTCAATTAGTAAACTATGTACATACCAAAATGTTATTTCTTTGTCAAATAAACGAATAGATCTTGAATTTTGAATCTGTGAATACTCAACAGGTTGAAAATTATGCAAATTAAGGTCATTTTATGGCCACCTGAAAATTAGAGATCCCATGAGGGTTGAAGGTGTGAACAGTGGCAAAGGTGTGCATGCAAAGGCATCAGTAGCAGATAGTCCGTCTGGAGCAAAGTGAGGTTGAGCAGGCTGCCAATGCCCTTCCAAGCACGAGTTTGGGCACTGCTTACCTTCATCCTGTGGAGGCAAGAGACTTGAAGGCTCTGACTGAGCCACTGAAGTACAGATAACGTGCAAAACTATGCACAGTCTCAGTGTTTCTCTTAACCCCCAAATGGGGGTATATTACCCTTTCAAAGTCTAAAATACCCTTTGATAAAATTCTGAAGGGTCACAGGGTTTGTTTATATACAAAATTGTTGAAATTCCTGTCTCCTCCCCTGAATTTCCCTTCTTGTGATCCTCTGAAAAAAAATCCTAACAGAAACACCGAGTCTGCAACAGAACCAAAACAAGAAATTACCCAACTACTATCATAGAATTTTGATCCCTTCTGGCTCCCAAAGTACTCAACATAGAGGCCCAAAAGTTGGTTATACTGGTTTATTTGTTGGGGGTTGTGCATCTGTTGAGTATATTGCATCAATTGCAGAATTTAAATTCATGCTGGTTATGGACACTTCAAAATTTTAAACCTGAATATATTAAAAACTTTTATAGAGAGGGGTGCCATATCAACTTCATTCATGGGTTTAAAAAAAAAAAGTATAGACCCGTATCTTTTACATGGATTGCGAAACAGGCCAAGCCTATATTAATCACTCTCCATGGCACAGATGGTGGCGTATACTTTCCTACCAACATGTGTGGGGGAGGAAACTGAAGGACTCGGAGAAAACCACCGTGCACAGTCAGAGTGGCAGGAACTCTTTCCACATTGTTCCCCAGCCGTGAATCGAACCCTGACCGAAGAGGTAGAAGGCGAGCGTGTTGCAGCTCCGCCAACCGTGCACCCTGGGTTTGTGCTGTGGGTATGGCCACTGAACCACAAACAAAGGTTGTAAAATTCAAATTTTATAAGAACACATATGGGGCCACATTTAAGGATACATTAGCATCTAAAAATTGAATATGTTCTTAACTATTATGGACAGAGGTGCGATTCCAACTTCAGTTCATAGGTTAATCTGACAATGGCTGAGTGTCAACTGCATGGATGTATAAAACAATGGTTGATTGATCACTGCATGTAGAGGGTATTCCTTAAGATTATGGTGTAACCTGTTTTGAGAGACCACTGTGATGAAAGACCACCTCCCTTTTCAGACCATGTTTACTATGTCCCTTTTGCTATCTTTCCCATGTTATTATACCTCTACTGAGAGACCACCTGCCTTATGTGACCACTTTTTGGTTTGCCCTAGCAGTGGTCTCTCAAAACAGGTTTCACTGTATATTATACTGCCATGACTTTGTATCTGCCTTACTTATCAAGGGTAGACACCTGATGTTAAAACTACACAAATTTCTGACACTGTCCCCAAAAATGTGATACCCCAGGTTGTTACCCTGAGGAACTTGGACAAACCTTTTCAATAGCAACTTAATTATGGTATGTGACATGCATACACAATTTATACATGTCTGTAGCAGTCTTACAAAATGTAGACTTATCTTATATAATAGTACTTTAAATTTCACCATACTTTATAACATAGAATAAAGTTCAACCCCAGAATGTTCGACATTAACTAAAATGTTCAGGTTTGAAACCAAGAGCAAAAGTAAGTTTTGTCCACTGTGACATATGCCTACCTACTCCTAGAAAAAAAGAGGAACATAATCCTCGGGTCTTAATACATGAAGATAACCAAAATAGTGAAGTTTACTAAAAAGGAAATAAAAATGTGTCAGTTTGGAAACTGATTCAACAACTTCCATATGTAAAAATTTAATGCACCATCATAATGTAAATGCATTTTAACTATCTTTCTCAAGGGCAAACTTGTCAGCTGAACAAATACCTTTACTCAGAGAAAGAATTTAGTCTCAGTCCTTCCTTTCTGTGAACTCAATCAAAATGTGCAGTACACACAGGGAAACGTGTACTAGTGCATACTCAACACAGCAAATCTCATGGCAAGAGGACAAATATACGACACATATGGACTTAACTCAGTGTATTTCTATGAGGCCAAAAAAATAATTGTTTGTTTCCCTTGAAACCCGACCGCTCTATCTTTACCCCCACCCACCCATACACACACAACCCCCTGGTAACTTATTTCCGACCAAAAAAAAAATAATAATAATATTAATAATAAAAATAATAATAATAATAATAATAAAGACACCTACCTTCCCAAAATTGTGGAATATTTAACAAAGAAAACATACTGACCAATCCAAATTGTGAGACTGAAAAAAAATGTACCCACCTACCTACCCCAAAAATTTGGTCCATAAGGGGAAACATACATTTTTTTTTTGCCTGATGCACAACTTGTTCTCCTTACAACTGTACATGTGCATGCAAACTGTTTCCCTGTGAACCCAAAACATTTTGTTTTTCTTATTAACTTTAAACCTATTTTTCCAAGTTCCGAGGACAGAGGTCAATGTAATATCCAACCTGGCAACATGACTTCACTTCTAGGCCAACAAAGAAATCATGTGACCATTATACCACAATATATTTATTCCAATAGTAGCATGCTGTGCTAATGCAACGATTTCCTGCAGCAGACATGGTTTTCACAGAGTTTTGTGACAATGATATGTTTTAATTCATAATGTCACAAGTAATTACACTTGTTATAGAACCCACATAGCATAAAATAACAACAATGAACCTACTTTTTCCTCAGAAGCAGTTAATTTGGAAAAAATTTGAAAAAAATACTAAATTTTTAATAAAACCGCCAAGATCAAAAAAATTAGGGGTGTGCTTCTATTAGAGTGTGTGCTACAATTGGAATGAATACAGTATTTTCACAGACCAAACAGATGACTGGGTAAGATATAAAAAAATGGTAAGATAAGGTAACTATTATGGTTTGTAATGCCAAAACCACCTTTTATAGGAATGGCATTAACACATGTAGTCGTGACAGTAGGGGAATGTGGAAGCTTCTTAAAGGTCTTTTGCCTAAATGTTTACAACGTAGTAGTATCCCATCTTTATGAATGGATGAATCCCTCATTTCCAGCTTTCAACAAATTGCCAGTTCTTTTAATACTTTGTCAACAGTGTGAAGAACTATCCTAAAACATTCCATCTGTTGTCTCTTCCCCTGTAGATTATGTATGCAAATATCTCCCACATTTCCCCACTCATTCCACATTCTCGACAATGAGTTTCTGAACATGACATTTCCAAGCTATTGGCTGCTCTATCTCATGAAAAAGCTACTGACTTGGAGAACATACAGGCCAGGCTGCTGCAGGTTGTGTCTCCAACACTCTTGGGCAGCCTGGCCTACAGTATTCAACTTATCCATGACCACTGGTGCAATTCCAGCCCTCTAAGATGGCTAAAATATCCACAATTTTAAGAGAGGCTCAATAACAGATCCTGGCAATTATAAACCCATCTCTAATTTACCAGTGATATCCATATTACTTGCACGTATTATTCACAACCAGGTATACAAGTTTTGTGCCATGAACAGCATTTTATGTCCAAAGCAATCAGGTTTTAGACCCAATGTTCCACACAGACTAGTTTACATTGCTTTACAGAGTCAGTTTGTGATGAGATCCAAAGAAAGAAATCAGTTGGTCTCATTGCACTTGATTTAAAAAAGGCTTTTGATACTGTGGACCATGACAGTCTTCTCTCTAAACTCAACCATTACAATTTCAGAGGTGCTGCCCAGCTTTGGTTCCGGGACTACCTCACCGACAGCAGGCAAATTGCCTGCATTAATGGTAATCTCTCTGACCCATTGCTGTTCAGCACCGGTGTCCAACAGCACACCCCTTTCTGCACCATTTCAGAGGGGCGGCCCACCCCGCCCCTCTTCAGTAGCACCCCTTTGCCCTTTTTGAAATTTCTCCAGCACCCTGCCCCTATTTATTAGCTGAATTAAAGGATATATGATATTGTACCCTCTTTTTGATAAATTTTTGCATTAAAACCTCTCAAAAACAGAGCCAGTTGTTACATTCTACCAAATGAATAATCAGAAGTATAATAGCACAATAAGATTTATACTATTTGTTGGCTGTAGGCTTAAGGCATAGCTGCCCTTTTTCAGTGAGTTTTAAGCTAAAAAGAGCCCTTTTCACATGTATTCTGCTGGAATAGTGCCCTTTTTAAATGATCTACGTTCCCCTTTTCAAATTCTAACTAAGGGTCTGAACAGGGATCTAATTTGAGACCCTAATTGTTTATCTGTTCACAACATCTGCAGTAGTCTTATTGCTGTACTGTTAACATGTGTATTGATGATGGTTACAGACTACAGTTGTGATTGGCTGGTTGCGCATCCCAACGGAGATAGTCCGTAATTGTGAAAATACTGTGTTTTCAGCATGCTGTAGCTTCTGTTAAAATAAAGTTAGCTAAGTCAGGTTTGCTGCAGTGCAGAGTTGCTTCATTGGTGGTCATATAGGTGCACTGTCTTCCAGGCCAGGTGGGAACTTTATGGTGGGGAAGGACAATGATGTGACCCTGGCAAGAGCACAGTTCATACACCTGTATAAAGCTGACATCCAGGTGTTGTTTCGTATTTCAATTATCACAAATTAACGAGCTGGGAATTGTATGACAAAAATCTGTCCATATTTTTCTGACATTTTTATCTATTAAATGCCGTTCACCGAATTTCAAAATACCAAAATGCTGATTTTTTAGACTGAAAAATGCTAATATGAAAAATAGAAGGATTTATAACTGTAGTCTGTGGCCTGATACACTTTTCTATACTGCTGCCCCAGACCATAATTTCCATATCGACAGACTTACGAGAAGACTTCCAATGTATAGCTTCCTAGTTACATGCCAAAAACCTTAGTCTGAACATTGGTAAAATCCACACTTTGCTAAATTTCTACTAGAATTTTTTTTTTTTTTTAATTTGACCTGTCTCTCAATAATGAAAGTTTAAAATACAGTGGGTGATCATTTTAAGTACCATGGAGTGACCCGCATTCGGAAATGAAATTTCTACACCCTTTTGACAACCTTGTTGCTTAACTTAAGAGTTCTGGGTATTTTTTCCAGGGCAGCCAGACATTTACCAACAAAAAGAAAGATTACACTGTACAATTCTCTCATCCTCCCTCATTTCGACTATTGTAGTACCGTCTGGTCTGGCTCAATCAGAAGTAAAGACTCGAAACGTACACCAAATCACGAGTTGTACCACAGTGAGGGCTGCTCTATAACCTAGAACACCCACCACAGATACACTGGATAATCTACAATGGATGAGTATGAAACAAAAGTTTCCCTACAATACACATGGGGGTTTTTTGTTGGGTTTTTTTTGAAAAATTTCCAATAACTTTACTCCTCCTACTGTTGAAAATTTCTTCACTCCTGTCACAGAAATCTCTATTTATAACGCTAGGTCTTCTAATAGGAAATTACTACATCTTTGGAAATGCAGAAAAACATCTAAAATCCCTCAATAAAAATGGCACATCCATTTGGAACTCCACCCAAGCGTATTCATGATGTTCACCCTCTTCATGTGTTCAAAAGGAACATAATAATTTGAAACAGAGGAGCAGTTTTGAGCTTCATGCTCACAATTGTTCTATTGTTTTTGATTTATTCATTATTATTGCATTTCATCTGTCCTTCATTTACACAAATTTTTATTTTTCATCTTGTTTTTTTTATTAGTGTGCACCAAAGTGTCAACAGATTTTCAATCTCAACATGGTCTGTTTACTAAGACTTGTCAAATTGTACACACTGATTTATGATGCCCGCCAATCTAATGGACATTCAACAAAAAAAAGTTGGAGAATTTTAAATTATGTCAATTACGGGAACTGAACAATTTCAAAGTTGAATGTATCTCCAAGACTATTATACTATAGGTACAGGTGCCATTCCAACTTCAATTTTACAGGTTTATAACTAAGCTGTATCCAATGAATCATACACCAAAAATGTGGGATTTTAATTTCTGCATATTAGAATAAAAAAAAAATTTTAATCTTGCATAGTTTAAAAACTATTTTACATAATGTTGCAAATCCAACTTCAATTTATAGGGTTGTGACACATCCAATAAACCATAAACAAGAGCTGTAGCATTTTGATTCATGAATATTATGTGAGTACAAAACTTTTAATATTTATATGTTTTCAAAGTGATTTTTGATAGAGGCGTCATTCCAGCTTCAGTGTGTAGGTTTCTGACTTAGCTGCATCCAATAAATCATGAACCAACATTGTAGCATTTTGATTTACAAATAAGGCAAACACACATTTGAATCTTGAATAGCTTAAAAACTATTGTAGATAGAAGTGTCATTCCAACGTCAATTCATAGGTTTGTACCATAGGCACACCCAATGGACCACAAACAAAAGTTATACAATTTTAATTTATGCAAATTAGGGGTAATTGAAAAGTTTAAATGTTGAATGCATGTATATTCAAAATTGTTAAAGGTAGAGGTACCGTTCCAACCTTAATTCACAGGTGTGTGCCATAGGTGCATCAATGAACCACACGCAAAAGTTGTAGAATTATAATTTATGCTAACTAGGTGCAGTTGAAAAGTTTAAATGTTGAACATGTTGAAGATCTTCAAAACAAATGCAGGTAGAGGTACCATTACCAAGCCAATTTCTAAGTTTTGCCTCCGGTGCCTCTAATGAACCACAGGCACAAGTTGTGGTTTTAATTTGTGCAAATTAGGAGCACTAGAAAAATTAAATGTTGAATATCTTCAAAACTACATGTATTATATGTAGAAGTGCCAGACCGACTTCAATATATAGGCTTGTGCAATAGACACACATAGGGAACCACAAACAAAAGCTATAGAATTATAATTTATGCTAATTAGTGGCACTTGAATATTTTAAATGTCAAATACCTTCAAAACTATTAAATGGAGAGGCACCATTCAAAATTTGATTTTTACATGTTTCTGCTATAGGCACATCCAATTAACCACATCCAAAAGTTGTAGAATTTTAATTTGTGCAAATCAGGAGAACACACGAAATTGAAATTTTGAACAACTTCACAAATGTTACAGATTGAGGTGTGATTCCAACTTTAATTGCTAGGTTGGTGACACAGCTGCATCTAATGAAATATGAACCAAAGTAGCATTTTAATTTATGCAAATTAGGCAAATTCACAAAATTTAAATCTTGAATAACTTCAGAACTATTACAGATAGAGGTGCAATTCCAACTTAAATTTATAGGTTTGTAACAGAATTCAATTGTTTAAGTCTCTTATGTACAGTTCCATAAAGTTATTGTTGCAGGATATAATATACAGTAAATAGGTAAGTAAGCCTTAAAAAGTTTTCCAGCCACACAGACTGATTTGCTGACAACCAAATCACATTTATCTAGTTTATTTCTTCTTTACAGCCAATTTGAGTTTTACTCTGACACCATTTCACCAACAAGTAAAAACCTTTGCTTTCCTCAAGGATAACGCTACAAAAGCATATCGAACATAGGATTCGTCCATTCCATTCAATCATTTCTCTGCTACTACTAAATAAAGTATTTCTCTCTGGCATGTAATACACGTACATGTGTATTTTTAGGCATTTCGCTTGATTACTCCCGGAGGCCCTTAAAAAGTGAGCGAAGTACAGTGTCATTCCCACACCGGTATGCGCAACGTCGCGTGTGTGACGTACCCCACCTTTCTTCTCCCTCGCAAAGTCCCAGCAAGGAGCCTGCAGCGTGGGCTCCTTGGTCCGTGGCGGCAACCTATGCAGGCACAGGCAGAATCTTTCTGCCGTGCTCCTTCCAAATTGTTAACCCTAAAAAAAAAAACACTTTTCGCCACAAGTCATAACTTTTAAAAGCCTATACCTTGATATTGACTTTTGCCGTCAATTTCCTGAAAAAAGTAAAGTACGTTATGTTCAGCTTTCAGTTACATATTTAACGCTGCCCACAACGCGCGGCGGAGCAGTCTGAGGGGAAAGCATGGTCAGTTCCCGTTTTCATTAAAACCTGTCTCGCCTCATTTACATCACGTCACTCGTCAGATACATTTATCTTGGCGTTCATGTCCGTCCATCATTTCATTAAAAATGGAACTGCACAGTATCTTATCAGGACAGGTAGTACATGAAATTCCATTGAGTTGAAATATTTGATTCTGGAGTGGAAAGATAAAGAAAAACCTACGTAACATTAAAAAAAAAAGCGAGAGAGAGAGAAAAAGAGAAGTAATCACAAAATAGTTTGAAAAACCGAAAGGCCTAAATGTCTTTCACTTTTAACTTATTTTCCGCTCATGATTTATTAAGAACTGTATAAACTGTTAACATTATTGTATACTTCCTGGTTGGTGCGACCGCACCTACAAATATGGTATATTATTGCGAAACCCGAAACATAGTCAGTTTTAATGATAGTTTCCTCCAAACTTACCCGTATACATCAGTACCACCAGCGCTGGAAGTATATATGATTTCATGTCTGAGCCGCAAATTGCTGACTATGTTGTTATATGTGTTTCTGTTTGATCTATGCGCTCTGTTAGTACCACAATCAACTTAAAAGTGCCAGCGGGTGTATCAGATCCAATTATGCCAGCGCCATCTTCTTGAACTAGAGATGGCAGCACCAAAGCGCGCGGTCAGATGACAATCGGTTCCAGATCAATGATTTTTCATACCGGAACCTGGCAAATTAAATGGGGCTGTATTGGGGTTTTGAGCGTTGGAGGAGGAGGAGAGGGCGAGTGAACGAGAAAAATTGTCAATCTTTTGCACTTTTTTCTCTCCGGGAGTAAATAACATATAGATCTAATAAAAATTCGTGAAGCACGCAGCGATGATCTAAGCAAATGTTGAGTCATGACTTCATCGGAAAAAGAATGTTGTTTTACGAATGTCTGGGAATACAATCCCTAAAAGGAGCCCCAGTCCTTCTTCCTTGTCATACTCGCAAATCGAGGACGACCCATTATTGCTGAATGACCTACCTTAATTCACCCCACATGAACATCAGTGAGTCACCTGTGTTAGTGTTAGTGAAACATAGACTGCAAACAAAACCTACATTTTGAAATAAGCAGAAAAGAAAAAAAACAAACAAACAAATATGGTCAGACAGACACAATTCATTTATTTTGACCCATGAATGGTAAAGATATATAATTCATGTTACACAGGCCTATACATTTCCTAAACTGGACCAGGTCAGGGGACCCACTGCATGGTTCAACGGAGCCCAGTCTGCAGGTCACGTACCTTTTGTACAAATTGTTTACAATAGGCAAGAACTGCCTATAGGCTAGCGGCAAATGCTTCAAAAGTGCCCTAAAAATAGGTGCAACCCCAACCAAAGGTATAACAAAACACAACCTATATCAAAATGTGCGCACATGTCTCCTCTTTACAGAAAAATAGGTTGTGGAGTCCTAAAAGCGTTTTTTGGTATGTTTACACGCCCGTTTCTATGGCAACCTCTATTTCTTGTGGAAAATGACTACTTTTCACTAATTTTTTAATATCTGCCTTAATTTTGAAGGTAAGCACTTCAAATTTCATCAGAAGGTAGCATTAACCTTACTCTTTCAACAGACGTGAAATTTTAAAAAAATTATTTGATTAACATTATAATTATTATAATTATATGCAAAATTTTGTCATCTATTTGGCAATATAAATACCTCTATTTGTTGATGTTGTTTGCTGCAGTTGCCAAATTACCAAAAATGGGGGTAAATGTTATTTGATGAAGGTAATATATTTCCAGGGATATCCTGATACCAAATTAACTGGAGTATATGAAGTGGACACCATTACATGTATGCAAATTAGGCTTCAGATGTTGGGGTTTTTGAAGCCATTCTAGAGATGTATATCACACAGTATGTGCTGTACCGATGCAAAAAGTTACATTTCCCTGAAAAGTGCTTCAAAGCATATAGAACATAGAATCCCAATCGCCTTATCAACATTTGTCGTTCACAGCTTAACTGAAATTTTATGGGTCCGCTACGGGGGGGGGGGGGTATGTTAATTGTTTTGTCTGGTCTGGCTAGCTTGTGCAAAAGTGCTTTCTCCAGAACGCATTGTTGGCATTTGAGCAAATTCAGCATATATTACCGAAAAAAAATTGAAGTGAAGACAATTTAGAAACCCTATCATTAAATCAATGCAAATGAGGTCATCTTCAAATTAGGATTTTATAATTTATGTGTTGTGTAGAGGCACTAGAAAGCACAAATCTGGGCACATTTCTTTGACTTCCAGAGTCCATGTCGGATTCTAACTCTGCTATGTGATTGTCTCATTATCAGTGTTATTGAGAATGACTGTGCATATTGTCAAAATGTGTTGCATGATTGATAATATACACGTGGTGAACTGGATTATTTTCTAAAATGAAGCTTGGACCTGGTAAGAATACCCACGTTTTAATGTATTTGCAGGTTAGATAATTTGGTACCGTGAACCTAAAATCATGAACCTGGAACCGCCATCCAAGAAGCCACCCCAGCCAAGCTAAATCCCAATATCTGTTTTATGTAGCAAAGCTCTCAACACAGGAAAAGGGACTGATTACAAAACTACTTTGGACAAGCTGCGATATACGCTTGCCTCCACCACGCACCGATCAGCTGCTCAACTACCGCCCACTGAGGATGCATTTGAGCAACATGTGAAAAGGGCACAATACCAAAATGCCATCTGGTGCCACAATGGCATTCATCAATTACATACAGCTATTAAAGCACTGTCATTTCGAGACATAACAAAAATCAATGAATATTTGGGTCTTATTGATTCAGAACACACATTTCCGCAAGATTTTTGTGAAATTGTGTACGATAACACAACAACTATTCGGAAACCAGATTCTAAAAAGAAAAAATTAGATCAAATGTTTTGCAGCATTCCTTTCAAACACAAAATTATTGATTCACTAAACATTCAGTCCCTTTTCAAATTGAAATTTGTTCGTAACATGATTGCCAAGGAGTGCAAAATAAAAGACCCCCCCCCCCAATCATTTCCTATAAATATGGCAACAATATTGGACAATGTATCATGAATTACAAGCAATTTCTTGCTTCAATTACTCTTGAAGATATCGCAGCGAATCAAAATTGTGTCTGTGTGTCTAACAGTAAATATTCACATTTCGTTGATGCATACCACAAACATGTATTTACAGGTAATTTGGATATCATACCAAATTCAAGTTTAAAAGAAATTATGAAAGAAGGAACAAAATTTCGGATATGTTCCAAGTTGAACATTGACAGTATTTTTCAGGATACATGTGATGCATTTGATTCCTATTGTATGAAATGGACAAAGAAAGAAAAATAGAAATTCAGAAATTTAAAGGACGGTTACCAAACTTGAAAAAAGTCTCTAGAAAAAGAGTTTATTGTTACAAATCCCACATTAAGAATTCCAATACGGTTAATCTAAAACAACCTGAAGTTTCAAAAGCAGTCAGAGAACTACAAGAAAGTTTTGTAGTCACTAACATAGATAAGGCAGGGAACAATCTTGGGATCATCTGCAAAAAATATTATCTGGATGTTTTGAAAAAAGAACTTGGTATAAACAATATTTCAGACATAAGAGGAAATGACGTATAAAAATTAAACAATGAATCCATTGATACTTAAACAGATACACATAAAGATGAGATGAAAAGGAATTTTGATATCAAAATTTCTGAGGAGGACTCCTCTATTCTACTTTTGTTCTGGATATCCAAATTACATAAAAACGCTTTTAAATCTAGATTCATAGCCGGTGCTGCAAAATGCACAAGAAAACAATTATCAAAAGAAGGAACATTGTGTTTGACTGCAATTAGGAATCATTTTCGTAAATACTGTAATGCAATTTCTAGAAATAGTGAATTAAATTGTTTTGGAGTATTAGCAATGCTTCCGAGTTTGTATCTGAAATCAAAGATATAAAAGCAAAAAATATCAAATGTTTTGATTTTCCTTCACTGCACACAAATCTACCCATTGATGAAGTTAAAAGTTCACTTTCTGAATTAAAAAGCAAAACGTTTAACCATAATGGTAAACCATACATTAATATTAATTCATATACAAAGAAAGCATAACACAACAAATATTCAAAAAGTAACATTAAATCGATTACTGTTGAAACTTTGATAGATGCTATAAAATTTCTTTTGGATAATACTTTTGTTCAATGCGGACCATTGGTTTTTCAACAAATAAAAGGCATTGCAATGGGTAGCAACTGCTCCCCTTTACTGGCAGATTTGTATTTAACCTGGCTTGAATTTAAGTATATGGATAAACTGATGAAAAAGGACTTTCAAATGGCTACAAAATTATCAAACAACGCAAGATATATTGATGACATTGCTTGTGTAAATGTACAAAATTTCAGTAAAATTGCTAAAGAAATTTACCCAAAAGATATCCCTTTGGAGGGTAACAATTCAGATGGTTTCAGAGATGTGTTTTTGCACTTGGATATTCAGGTCACTAATGACAGGTTTTGTATTAAAGTCTATCACAAAATAGACGAGTTTAACTTTGAAGTAGTTAATTATCCTTTCCCAGACAGTATTATTTCGGATACTATTGGATATAATACGTTTTTGTCACAGACTTTGAGATTTGGTCGTATTTGTTCTAAATTTCAGGACTTTACATCTAGAACCAAATTTTTATTTGCAATAAACTTGAGTCCGGAGGATTCAAAGATGTACTTTTGATCAAATATTTCTACAAATTTTGCGGTAAATATCTGGAGATGGTTAGAAAATTTGGCTTCAATAATTTTAGAGATTTTAGACTTGCTTTTTTTTCGACTTAATTTTATCTTTTGGCATCATTCTGTTTTAATGTTTACCTTTCAGACATTTTAGGCTAGCTTGTTTTCTCTTAGGTTAAACTCCCAGGGGCTATCGGTAGCGAGTAGCGGCCTACGACAGTCATAAGCTTGCCTAATTGTACTTGATATCTGGTTAATATTTTCATTGCATTCTCTTGACTGAAATACAAATGACTATCGGCAGCAAGCAGCGGCCTACAACAGTTACATGTTTGCTTAATTGCACTTAAAATCCTGTTCAGAAAAATTGTTTTGATAACATGTTTTTGGCATAAATGCTAATGACTTTCATTCTTTTCTGACATGCCTAAATGCACATTTACTCAACATTAAAAAATACTCAAAAGTGACAGTATTTTTTCAGATATCACAAACCTGACACACTACGTTGCTACATTGACTCAGGTTTGGCAATGAAATAGAGCTAAATTGTTTGAGGAGTAGGTGTCTTCATGGAGTTTGTTTTACATTTCTGGTGCTGGATGTACATTGTTGCAGTCATTGTTAGGATTTCCCTTGGTTTACACAGGTGGGCTAGCTGCAACTGTTTGTTTTACAATCACTGGGACTGAATACAATGCCCCAGCTTGTTTCCACTTCAGTTAAAAACTGGCGGATGGTTTAACTAGAATAAGCTGTCCAGCTAGAAAGGGTACATATTGGTTCAGGGGTAAGTCAAATTGTTCTTAACTGAACCTGTACTACACAAATTTGGTAATTATAGTTTATTTGCCAGGTATTCTTCTTTCATAATGAAGGTCTGCATTTATAAGCAAAACTTCACGTATTTAGCTAATTCATCATTTGCCACGTTCATTTTAATCATTATTATGTGGGTTGTCTTTGCTGAATATTTAGCTTGGACAAGGAGCTGCTACTCAGAGAGACATGTACGGGTAAAAGGCTCTGAAACATGTTGAGTAGTTACTCGCCGAAGACCCTTTAATTTATTTCGGCTAATACAGCCTATGTCAAAATTTTACAGAGGAACGTGTGCAATTTGGACAATAGTACATCTATATGTATATTGGTTAGACAGGGACAGGTTAGCTTATGGAGAGTAAAGAGTTCGGACTCTGGAATAGGGTAATGACTACTAAGTAGTGGTTTTGGACAAAAAGACACCAATACAACAGTCACATTCATAACCCTAAAGTGTGGGATCCCAATGGTAACGGCTGGGAAATATCTAATGATGGCTACCTCAAGCCTTTGATGTATACCAATGAGCTAGCCCCACTGGAAGTCCGCAACCTGATTCATATGTTTTGCACCGATATTGAGTGCACTGTCGCGAGAGAGTGCCATTGCCTCCAGACAGGACTTAAATGTACAGAATTATGTGCATGCCTTGGACATGAGTGTGCAAATGACACTTTTGACACTGAAACAGACAGTGATGATGAGGAAGATGATGATTGAATCTTGGCGTAGAATCTCCAAACCGTGACCATCATTGATCAGCTTTCTGTATTTAGTGTGTACATGTACTTATACGGTTTTCCTTTACTAAAAGGCATCTTGAATTATAGTTTGATGCCAGAGATACATTAGTTATGTTGCAGGACTCCATGGGATGGTTCACTGTAAATTACGTGTAGGTGTGAATACATGGTACAAAGTACTGTCTTACTTTCTCAGTTGTATTGGCAATTGTTATGACGGTTCGCTAAGCGAAGATGACATATGATAGCCATATTAGCATATTAATTAATATGCATATGGTATACTCATATAAACATGATAAATAAAACTTGTATGAGTACTGTTCCTAATCATTTTGCCTTTTTTTAAACAAACGAAACTATATCTTAGTAAATATAGTATGTTATCCGTCGCACAATACTTAATTTCGATGTAAATTTAATATATTTGCATAAATTAACATATGATAATTAGGCACTTTGAACAAACTCTGTATTTTGTGACTATATGAGAGCAATTAAGCACATTTTGATGTTTATTTAGCCTTTCCACAAGCAGTATCACCAAAGTTATTATTTTTAAGGACAAATTTTAGTTGTCTCAGAAATGGCATAGGTTGTCATGGAAACGGGCAGAAATATATATGATAAAACGCTTTTCAGATTCCACAACCTATTTTTTCATGAAGAGGACATATATACCTATAAGAAAATATAGGTTGTAACTTGTTATACCACGGGTTGGGGTATGACCCCCGAAGGGCCCTCTATGCCGCAGGTCTACTACAAGAGGGCACTGCGTGCAGTCCTTTGAAGCCCAGGGTTGTATATTCCCATTACTTTGCATTGTTATTTGCAACTTAATAACTTGAAAACTACTGCACATACAAATACCAAATTTCGGACAGTAAATCTAAATGCATAACTAAATATCTCATAAAAATCACATAACCACAGCTACACAAGTGACTGGTTTATTTAAGGTTGCTTTAACATACAAACTAATGGGAATTTACAGCTCTGGCCCTCCAAATGTTTGAGTATTCAGTTGCGTATGGGGGCGAATACACACCTTAGAACTAATTCATCTGACCTTTCCCATAGGCGTAAATGGTTGCACATGGTTAACGGTTTGTAGTATAGGTATTGAATTCAGGTCAGTGCGACAAAAAGGCAGGTAAGTAAGCGAACATATGTCCAAAAAAAGTACAGATTACAACAAAAAAAACAAACAAACAAACAAACGAACAAAGAGCTAGGAGGTGCCGCATTAAATGCAGCTCGGTACAAGTTTATGTTATAAATAATTCACTAAAGTTTTCTCACATATTCAGCTATTGTTTGTACAAACATGCTGTAACAGTTTGCAATGAACAGTTGACCTAATAACCATTTAAGAAGTAGTTTTTGACACATTTTGAATAA